>CM039511.1:13447803-14073736 GCA_022432975.1 Begonia masoniana | reverse complement strand
AGAACTCTGTTGAATTATTGTATGGATTTAAATTGCCATAAATACGATAGCAACTTCATTGTAAAATGTTGGAGCATTTAGTGAGGGGTGAACCAAACTAATGTGTAACTAAACTAAACACTAAGTTTCAAATGCATGGAAGGGTAAATTGGGGAGAGATTAAGGTTGGTGGGGGATAGCCAATGGATAGCTGACACCTGGCAACTTGTTGAGGAAGTTAAGTTCTTCCTCCTACGTGAAACCCTCTTCATTTCACTTCTCTGCTCTCTCTCCATTCTCTTCTCGGCATTCTCTCTTCCAGTCGACAATCAGCCATCAAAGCTACTTCGATCTCCTCGGCTCCTTTCTATTTTTCTACTAGGGTAAGCATCTTTTAAATGCTAACAAGTTTGGACAAGTTTAAAGTGAGTTTTGGTTGGAGTGAAGGATACTGATACTTTGGTAAAACTCACTGTTTTTGGATGAAAACACACCGATTTGTTTTATAAGGGTTTGAATGAGTTTGGAACAAATTCTTCTAACTTATTTGTTAGCATTTGCAGCTTGTTTATTTTATGAACGTGCATGTACAGGTTCGAGCATTTCCGAGACGTTCAAGACTTCTAACACCGCAGCAGACAGGTAAGTTCATATCCGTAGGTTGGCCCTTAATGCCCTACATCTCGGAGGTACTAGGTTTTCTGTTATGTCGGGTTGTTTTGGGTAGAAAGGTTATAGTTATGTTCTGAGTTGTCTATGTTCTGTTGCACCGTATGTTCTGTTATTTCTGTCATCTTCTCTCTGCCTGTTTAAGTTCAAGCACTGTTCATGCATACACGTTTTCTCTGAAAGACATGCAAATGTTTTCTGTACACTGTTTGAAACTAAATAAAATAAAATCTGACTGAAATGTACCGGTTAAGTGCGGGACGGGGACTGGCCTACTGTTTCTGTTCTGAATCTGTTCTGAAAATCTGTTGTGCCTGTCGTGCACTGTCTGTTCCCCTATAAGCCCCACTTATACCCCTCTGCTACTGAAACGTAATGTTCTGTACTATCACTGTATTTCTAAAAACCGCATGTATAGCATTTTGCATCACTGCATATCTATTATGTTCTTACTGAGCTTTAGGCTCATAGGTGAACTCTCTGATGTACGTACTGAACCCGAAAATGAGGACTTCGTGCCTCAGTCTGATGAATAGGTGGCTAGTGGATCGAGCTCATGGGGGTGTGGTTGCTGCAACCAGACAAATTCTGACCTGAGGTTTAAGTTTTCTGTAATGTCTATATCTGTAAAGTCTTCTGGAAGTTCTGGTTGTGTTGTAAAATTTTGTAAAAACTCTTCTTTTGGTAGATTCTGCAATTTCATGTTAGGTTCTGTACTGTTTCAGAGGTTTTACCTTTAGAACAATGTATAAGTTCTGATGTCTCAGTTTTAGAAATCACTGTATTTGACAGTTGAACTCATGTCCTGAATGTTCTGAAATGTTTTAGAATATTTTCCTGTTTTAAGATTTGCATGGATGGTCTCGAATTCTAGAGCTATCCATGCAGTCTGTTTCTTTGAATCTGTCAATTGTAAAGTATGTCCTACAACCTTGTTTAGAATCGGGTATTGAAGGTCTACAACTTTCATGTCTTCTGTTTGTGCTGTATTTGACAGTTGGATTAAGTTTTGAAGTATTCTGAAATGGTTTGGAATTATTTCCGTTAGCATATGCATGAATGATCTCTGGTTTTAGAGCTTTTATGTAGAGTGAAATTCCTTGAGTTTCTGTCATGTTTTCTGTTGTGTTCGAGAACCCCATTTTGATGTGGTTTGAGAAATCTGAAACTTCTATGTTTTCTGCATTCATGCTCTCTGTTTGTACGTCCTTCTGTTAAAAGTTGTTAAGTTTCACCTTAGAAACCATGTCATCCGATCACGTCCACCGCTACTTGTAAAATTTTCTCCACCGGTTGTCACTGCTTATTTCTGTTTTTTTTTTAAAGTACATCCACCGCTGCCCCTTTCCTTCTTTTAAACTATATCTTCCGGCTGACGTCACACAAGTCTTCCGCCCAGTTTAGTTACCTCTTCCGGCTGACGTCATCCATCTTCCGGCTGACGTCATCACCTTCTGCCGATTCCATTATTGTCTGTATCTTCCGGCTGACATCATCCATCTTCCGGCTGACGTCATCACCTTCTGCCAATTCCGTTATTGCCTGTATCTTTCGGCTGACGTCATCCATCTTCCGGCTGACGTCATCACCTTCTGCCAATTTCGTTTACTATCTGTATATGCCGATGACGTCATTACATCTTCTGATGATGTCATTACACACCCGATTTCATTATTTCCTTCGCCCTTTCTGTTCCGTGTTCCTCCCCATTTTCTCTGTTATTCACTTCTGTTGATTTATTTTTTTCGCCACTTCTTCTCTTCTGCTATCCATTATTGAAATCTGTTTTGCTATCAACTTCAAAGAACTCGATTATGTTAATTGTTTTCCCGTTTGATTTCGAATCCAGAGAACTTTCTCTCTCTCTGTAAATGTTTTAAAAGTTCAATGTACAAAAAAATAGTCCCCATTTTCTGTTATCTGTCCCAGAGCGATGGCTCCGATCCCGGACCCCGATCGGGTTCGGTTTCGGGCTGTCACATCAAACTCGTAATCTTTAACAAATTTCAGTCATCTCCGCTGCCTCATGTTAAGGTCCTTCTGCGTAAATAAATACTTCAAGCTTTTGTGGTCAGAAAATATCTCGCACTGCTGCCCATATAAGTAATGCATCCATATCTTCAGTGCGAAGACCACAGCTGCTAACTCAAGGTCGTGCGTAGGGTAATTCTGCTCGTACGGCTTTAACTGCCGAGAAGCATACCAAATAACTTTGCCTTCCTGCATAAGCACGCATCCAAGCCCAACTCCGGAAGCATCGCAATATATGCTGAACTTATCGCCTTCAACAGGCAATGTCAACATCGGAGCCGTAGTCAATCTCTGCTTTAACTCCATAAAACTGTTGTCACAAACAGCCGACCATATAAATTTCTCATTCTTCCGAGTCAAACGTGAAAGAGGAACTGCAATCTTCAAAAATCCCTCTATGAACTTACGATAATAACTAGCTAATCCGAGAAATCCACGCACCTCACGTACGTTCTTCGGCTGTGGCCAATCTCTGACCACCTGAATTTTGCTCGGATCCACAGAAACTCCATCCTGTGATATGATATGGCCAATAAAACCGACTTTGTCCAGCCAGAATTCGCACTTAGAAAACTTTGGATACAGCTGGTGTTGACTCAGAATCCTTAAAACAATTCTCAAATGCTCCTCGTGTTCTTCCTTCGTCTTAGAGTAGATCAGGATGTCGTCGATGAAAACCACAATGAACTTGTCCAGATACTCCTTGAAGACACGGTTCATCAAATCCATAAACGCTGGAGGGGCATTAGTGAGTCCAAAAGACATGACAAGGAACTCGTAATGCCCGTACCTCGTTCGGAATGCCGTTTTCGGTACATCTTCCTTCCGGACCTTCAACTGATTGTAACCCGAGCGTAGATCAATCCTCGAAAATACTCGGGCACCTTGCAGCTGATCAAATAAATCATCAATCCGGGGCAGTGGATACTTATTCTTCACTGTAAGCTTATTCATCTCTCTGTAATCCACGCACATCCAAAGGGTTCCGTCTTTCTTCTTGACGAATAGAACGGGCGCACCCCAGGGTGAAACACTAGGTCGAATAAAACCCTTCTCCAATAACTCGTCAAGCTGAGTCTTCAGCTCTTTCAACTCGGCTGGTGCCAACCGGTACAGATTTTTAAACCTTGGCGCGGTGTTCGGATACACATCAATAGTAAATTCAATCTCCCGGTCTGGCGGTAACCCGGGAAGATCATCAAGGAATATCTCAGAGAATTCTCTGACTATAGGAATGTCACTCGGCTTTACTCCGCTGAGTAACTGAATATCAAATACTGTGGCCAAATAAATAGAGCACTCACCTTTAAACTGCTCGTTGACCTTCATGGAATAGGAAATAGGCGATCCACTCAATCGGTTCATCGCCTGATAAGAAAACTCGGCTTTACCCGGGGGTCGAAAGGTCACAATCCTGGATCGATAGTCGATGTTGGCGAAGTGCTGCGAAAGCCAGTCCATCCCTAAGATAAGATCATACCGCTCTATGCTCATAACTATCAAACGAGCACAAAGGGTAAAATCCCCCACCGAGATGACATTGCCCTGGAGAATACGTTTTGACTGCATATGTTCTCCTGAAGGCAGCATCACTCTATAGTCGACCCCAGCTAACTCAGACTCTAATCCCAATCTAGTCATGCATGCAGTCGATACGAAAGAGTGCGTAGCTCCCGTATCCATCAAAGTAAAAAAATTCGTGCCCATAATCAATATAGTACCTGCTATCACAGAGGGATGAGCCTCGTCGTTGACATCACCAGGCTCGATAAATGCAAAAATCCTCAGCATAATCCTCCTCTGATCACTGCCTGACTGATCTCGACCCTGCTTCGGGCAGTCTTTAACAAAATGGCCCACTTCTCCACACTGATAGCACATATTCGTGCCCACTCTGCACTGGCCACTGTGCTCATTCTGGCATTTAGGGCAAAGAGATAACTGAGAAGCCCCTTGTACCTGTTTGCCTTTTCCTCGGTCGTTGCCTCCTTCCAAAGGTCTTTTAACTTCCCTCTGTTGTTGTTGTTGAGGCTGTGCTCTCGGTTGCCAGCCCTTATTCCTGATCTGAGGGTGAATCTCTCGAAAGAAGCCCTTAGCTGGCTCCCTCGGTTTGACAGAATCCCTATGAACTGCCTCAATCTCTAGAGCCCTGGCCACAATCTCGTCATAGGATACATTCTGCACCCCTGATATGGTAAAACGCATCCGAAATTCCTGACCAAGTCCCTGTAAAAATCTGCGTACCTTGTCCTCATTACTGCTGACTTGACGTGGCGCGAATCGGGACAGTGCTTCAAACTTCCTCACATACTCGGCAATAGAACTAACCTGTCGCAACTGCATAAATTCAACCATCTTTGCCTCCCGTACGGTATGGCTGAAATACTTGTCATAGAATAGCATCTTGAATCGCTCCCAGCCCATTATCGTCACATCGGCGGTCGCCTTGATGGAATCCCACCAGAATCGGGCATCCAGTGCCAAATGGTAAGTCACAAATGCAACCTTTTCCTTATCCTCAATGCTAGCATAAGCCAGCATGTCTTCCATAGTAAGAATCCACTCCTCGGCTGAAGAGGGATCCGTAGACTATCTGTTAAATATGGGGGGCTGGAGCCTCTGAAATCTCTCCATTCCTCGGTTACCAGAAACTACTGCCTCCTGAGTTCTAGCACCTTCTCGGTCTATAAGAGTACCCAGCTGTTGAGACTGTCGCTCCATTTGCTGAGCCTGTCGCTCCATATGCTGGAACTGCTAGGCAATAAAATCCTTAAAGGTGTCGATCGTATCGTCTCTATCGTTTCGATCGTTTCCTCGATGCACCATATTTATATAATTCCTATAAAGGTTAAAAGCACACAATTATAAGAAACCGAACTTAAAGAAAACATATAAACATACTTACAGTTGATGAAGGATGTCCGCGTAGTGGCTGTGCAGTCGAGCAGTCTACAGAACTATTTTTAAAACCCGGGGGCTCTGATACCATAACTGTGACGACCCTAATACTGTACCCGATTTTTCCGTACTATTTTTTTTTATCTTTATATCCTAAATAGATCTCGTACGTGTGAGCGGAATTAAAACTTTTTAAATCGGGATCGAAGTCTAAGTTTATAAACCATTAACAAAAGTTTAAAACAATTCAAATAAAACTTAAAACAATTGTTTAAAACCATTAAAAACGATCGGCCAGCGAAACAAGACAAAAACAGGGGCAGAAGGGACATTTGTCCCAAAAATGTGAGAGGTGATCGATCGCCCAAAACAGGCGATCGATCGCCCCATGGCGATCGCTCGCCAGGTGGATCGCCCCTGGGCGATCATTTCATGCCCAGCGATCGCCATTGCCTGGCGATCGCTAGGCATGCGCTCTGGAATTTCTTCCAGAGCGCAACCAAGAGGGGCGATCGATCGCCCCTCCTGGCGATCGATCGCCAAACTCTCTGGAATTTCTTCCAGAGAGCTCGGCTCCCTCTCTTCTCCTTTCCTCTTTCTTTTTCCCTGCATACATACTTCTAACACATCTTAACAATTTCTCAACACAAATTCTACTTACCTCACCATTAACAATTAATCTCTCGACACTCATACATCCTACATATTCTCACTCAAAACCGACTCGAGATATAATTTAAAACGAAATAAATTTTCATAAAAACGAACTGCGTGGATACGTTCGAAAACTATACATTTCCTCCTGTTTTAAATCACTAAAAATTCAAATAAAACTTTACAAGAGCAGTTTATAAATAGGTTTTTAAAAACGTTTAAAACCTCAAAATATAAACTTATCGTCTATCCAGAACCAAGCACCCTAAAATGTTTCTATACAACGTTATCTAACTAATCCATCATTAACCCATAACGTCCCGATACCTTCCAAAACACATAGACACGTCCCCACAGGTCAAAACGCGCCTCGACTGCGCCCTCACACTCCCGCGACCATCTTTCATTATCTGGACCTAAACTTCAGGAGGAGGAACGTCGCCCTCACCTTTCTCCTCGTAGTCACCTACACCATACAGACACCTATGAGATAAAAATCTCAGCAAGCTCTACGTAAATGTCATGCATGCTGTGCGTATGAGTTCATAAATCATGCATCATTTTCATTATCTTTACTCTGTTTGTCACCGAGATCTCAACCCCCTAACCGGAGAGGGCACATCTAGTGGTTGGACTACCCTTTCCAGCTAGAAGAGGGGGGTACATGCTTACAACACGTACAGCCGTGCCTGAGCCCCATCTCGCATGACCTATAACTATATGAGTACATATTAGATGCGGTATTGTGACAGACCCCTTTGTGCCTACACAATAGATCAATAGCCCCCCTCCGGGCTGCATCGCCATTTTCTTTAAAACATTATGCAGAAATTTATTTTCTATGCATAATTTAAAACTATGATGCGTGAACAGTAATGACATAATTTAAACATACAGCATATATACCATCAAGACTATAGAAACATAAACTATAAAACAAAACTAAACCTAACTACCCCACCAAAGCAAATTAAACAAACACGTCACCAAAACTCCTCGAGACGACTTCAACGTACGGTGCAATCCAAGCTCCGTCCACGAGCGTTGTTTACCTAAGGCAATTTCACAATTTGTCGTTAAAACGAGTTTAAACTATTAAACGTCCAAATTTAACGAAATCTTAACTAAGGAAATTCCTTAAAGTTCTAACTTAGCTCTTTGAAACATTTTATCGAGCACCTTGAGCTCGTTATTCATACAACTCCATTAATGAGATTTCTAAGTTTTCCAACAACCCAAAATTCACCTTAACGTCCATTAATTCGCCCAACTACTTCCAATGTCATTTAATACGTTCACTAAGGTAATAAATAGGGCAACTCTAGCTATTTCTAGGATTACTCAACTATTTCGCGAAAAACCCTAAACGAACCCTAATCGTTTAAACTCCGTAAAAAATCGAAATAAACATTCCTAAAACTTTAGAATCATACCTAGGGTTGCAATTGGAGGATAAAACGTGAAGGATCGGAAGTCGTCAAAGGAAAAACGGTGGTCGGAAGAGGAACGGCCGTGAGAGAGAAGTGAGTCGCCAAAAAAATCGCAGAGGAGGGAGAGAATTCGTGAAGCAGGAAGAAGAAGAAGAAGAGAATTGTGTTTTTTAATTAAAAATTTGTCCTGGCGAATTACCTTTTTGCCCTTCCTTTGATTTTCTATTTGTTTCGTCCTTCGTTTCGTTAATTATCTTACGATTCGGTTTCTCCAAATCATCTTATTTTGTCAATAACTCCAGATTATTATCAGGGTTCCATTAAAACTGTCCGTTTGCTATTTTTTTACCAAAGTATCCTTTATTTCACAATTAACGCAATTCTCGTAAAATTAGCATTAAACTTCTAAACTTAAATCCTATTAATATTAGGATCATAATAACGCTTTCTTTTCGCAAAATAGACTTGATTTGACATATTTACAAAAATATCATATACATTACGATAATAATAGTCCGTACAGCCGGGTATTACATAATGTTGTTGGTTATATAGTTGTAACATCTCATTTTATTGATGAATATTGACAATTAAATAAAAGAATTTTAAGATTTCGTAATTGTGAATATCTTCATTCTAACCACACCATCTATAGATTTATTATTATAATATTGCAAGAATATTCTATTAAAGATAGAATTTTTAACATAACTCTTGATAATGCTAGTGATAATGATGTTGTTATTTTTCAATTTAATAATTATTTACAATTAGATGTTACTGCGAGTTCTTTTTTTCACATGAGATGTGTGTATCAAATTTTAAATTTGGTTGTTAAAGATGGTATATTATATATTTCACTTCATATTTAACTAATTAAGTCTGCAATTTCTTATATTATTGTGTATAATTCAGATAACAAAAAAAAAAAAAAAAAAAAAAAAAAAAAAAAAAAAAAAAAAAAAAAAAAAAAAAAAAAAAAAAAAAAAAAAAAAAAAAAAAAAAAAAAAAAAAAAAAAAAAAAAAAAAAAAAAAAAAAAAAAAAAAAAAAAAAAAAAAAAAAAAAAAAAAAAAAAAAAAAAAAAAAAAAAAAAAAAAAAAAAAAAAAAAAAAAAAAAAAAAAAAAAAAAAAAAAAAAAAAAAAAAAAAAAAAAAAAAAAAAAAAAAAAAAAAAAAAAAAAAAAAAAAAAAAAAAAAAAAAAAAAAAAAAAAAAAAAAAAAAAAAAAAAAAAAAAAAAAAAAAAAAAAAAAAAAAAAAAAAAAAAAAAAAAAAAAAAAAAAAAAAAAAAAAAAAAAAAAAAAAAAAAAAAAAAAAAAAAAAAAAAAAAAAAAAAAAAAAAAAAAAAAAAAAAAAAAAAAAAAAAAAAAAAAAAAAAAAAAAAAAAAAAAAAAAAAAAAAAAAAAAAAAAAAAAAAAAAAAAAAAAAAAAAAAAAAAAAAAAAAAAAAAAAAAAAAAAAAAAAAAAAAAAAAAAAAAAAAAAAAAAAAAAAAAAAAAAAAAAAAAAAAAAAAAAAAAAAAAAATTTTTTTTTTTTTTTTTTTTTTTTTTTTTTTTTTTTCAAATCTCATGTATTGATGATAGTGACAATTAAATAAAAGAATTTTAAGATTTCGTATTGTAATAGCTTCATTCTAACCACAAACCATCTATAGATTATTATTATAATATTGCAATAAAATTCTATGAAAATAGATTTTAACATAACTCTTGATTAATGCTAGTGATAGGATGTTTGTTTATTTTTCAATTTAATAATTATTTACAATTACTTTTACTCGAGTTCTTTTTTTTCACTGAATGTGTGGTATCAAATTTTAAATTGGTTTTAAAGATGGATTAATATATTTCACTTCATATTTAACTACTTAAGTCTGCAATTTCTTATATTATTGTGTATAATTCGAAATAACAAAATAAAAAAAATCCACATGTGGCTACAAATACAATAGCCAGGAACTGATCCCTCCGAAGATCTCCCCCACCCGGTAGGCCTAGAAGACAAAAGTATGAGACGGTCCGCATAAGGCCGTTAAGTTCGACAATGAAGTGGCGAAACTCAAAGATTGTCTTGCGGTATATGTGCGGCAGAAGGGGCACAATAGTCGCCTTGTCCTTACCCTGGGGATGCACTTGCAGGCACCTGCTTATCAAGACACTTTTATGGCTTTCAAACACATTTGACGGGACACAGATACAGTTCAACACATTGCCCTCGTAAACACAATCATTCTTTTCTAATATAGTTTCCATTATGTGTAGGAATCCAGGACGCGTAACCGAGGCAGCAATTATTGACTGTTAGAATTTCGGTGTTATGTTCAGTTTTTCAATTTTATTAGACTAACTTAAAATAAATTTTTTTAATTTAAATAAATAAAAATAATAATTAAACTTTGAAATATCTTCGGAATATAAATTGTTATATCGGCTTCTTCAGCCGAGAAGAACATCGCAAGGCTTAATGCTTGCAAAGCAGATTTGAGTACTCCACTCATTTCATAATCTAACGATTTAACCACATTTCACACCGCGTCTTCTCTTAGAACAAGTCTCTATTAATATATGTGCTCGCTTTAATCAAATCGCGAAACATTGATGCATCTTCCGAGATTGATGGAGGGAAACATATATTAAATTAAACTTGTTCCAAGAGAAAGACGTGGTGAACATGCGGTAAAATCGTTCCATTATGAAATGAGTGGAGTACTCAAACCTGTCTTTCAAACATTAAGATTTGCAATGTCCTTCTGGGTCGAAGAAGTCGATATAACAAATTGCATCCTAAAAATATTTCTAATTGTAATTATTATTTTTTTTGTTTATTTAAATAAAAAAAATTATTTTAGTTTATGTTAAGAATACTTATTTATTAAAGGTAATTCAAAGTAGAATTATTTATTTGTTTCAGTTTATTTAAACAAAAAAAATTAAAAAAAATGGACAGAGTTTCGTTTGTTTTATGACTCCTCTATAGCTATCTTCAAACAGTTCCTGCAAATTCAAATCACAAATATATACTTAACAACCAGATTCCAGTACATATAATAAACATCAAGACATAAAATGAAAAGTAAAGTACATCAAAATACAAAAAAGTAAAGTACATCATCTTTACGGACGAAAAGTAAAATACATAAAATGAAATACAAAATCTAAAATATCCTAAACTTGTGGGACATCGTCGTCTCCGTCCACCATCCAATCTGTCAGTCTGTCAGTGAACTCTTTAAGGGACTCACTGAGATAGTCCTATGATTCAACCACCTTTTGCTGGCTCACGGCCATCTCCTCGACCCTGCCTATGAGGGACTCCATCCTATAGTCCCTCTACTGCTCCATCTCCTGCTGCATTTCATACATCTACTGCATATGCTGCATCATGTCCCAGTTACTATGAACCTGAGGGGCAAATGGCGGTGCGGTTGCGTCCTCGATGGCGGGGGCGTCCTCCATAGAAAAATCTCACAATGTGGAGGCTCGGGGATCTCCCTTCACCATCCAAGACCCATCGAATTTAACTAGGCTCATCCGAGTCAAATGGATCCTGTCAAATAGATCAACAGATCTGTGTGATCTGATCAGCTCTCCACTGGGCAGCTGAATCTGAAAATATTGGATGATCTTCCAAATCAAAGTCCCAAACGGTATATTTTTATTCCTGGTTCGCCTGACCTCAAACATATGACCTATAATCATGTATCCCGGGTCGAATATCGTGCCGCTGTAGAGCTTCTCCATGATGTATAAATTCATCCAGCTGACGAGATCTCTATGACTATCCATCGACAGGATGGTGTGGCTGATCAGGTTGTGTATCACCCGAGCTTTGACGTTCAGAGCCTTCGATCTCGGATTCACGAACCCTGTAATGCCGAATTGCGGTGGATTTGCCTAAGGAACTTTAGTCTTTCTGTCATTCTGGAGAAATCACACTCTCGAGAATTGTGATAGTATCTCTCCGCCTCAGCGTCCGCAAATCCTAGCAATTCGTTGATAACAGCTGGAGAGACAACAACTTCTGTACCAAATAGGTATGTCTTCAACCACCCGGAACTCCCGGTACTAACCAAGTTGGCACACAACAGGCGAAGAACTCTGTCGCAGCTGTTACCCTTCATGTTGTATACCCCGTGAAAGGAGATGTTGTCAAACTTCTCCTTGACCTACAAAGACTCCCAACCGCTAAAGTTGGCAGTCTTCCCATAAATAATCGAGCGGATTCCTGTATCCCGCTTGTAACGACCCTAAATCTTATTCCTCAAAATTCCCGTAAAATTTGAACTTAATTATTACCCTCGCCCGTTCTCGCTTAAATCATTTTCATTTTTCTTTTATTTCATTTTCCATTTGTTCATCATTTGTCCATTCGTTTTCTTTTGTTTCGCTCGTTAGAGAACGGACTCGGGCATTACAATCCATATCTATCGACATTTTGGTTCTAACTTAAAACGTACCCAAAATAACTCGTTTAGAATATTAAGCCTAGGTAGCGGAAGACTATTGTGTGTGTAAGACTCGTTATAACGTAAAACTAACCAAAATCCCCAAGTTTGACACTTTATGTGGTAAGGGTCGACACTTCAAAGGTCTATTTCCTCTCAGGTTGCATCCCTTTGTAAGTTCGGTCGACACCTCGTCTGAGGGGTCGACACTTCAAAGACAGTTTTTACTCTCGGGTTGGACTCCTTTGTAAGTTCGGTCGACACCTTGTTTGAGGGGTCGACACTTCAAAGACAGTTTTGCTCTCGGGTTGTATTCCTTTGTAAGATCGGTCGACACCTTGTCTGAGGGGTCGACACTTCAAAGACAGTTTTGCTCTCGGGTTGCATTCCTTTGTAAGATCGGTCGACACCTTGGCTGAGGGGTCGACCCCTTGCCTGGCAAGGTGTCTACCCCTGCAGACACAGGTCTACCCCTGCAAAGGCAATTTTTACATTTTGTACATAATCAACACCTCCAATCACCTCCAAACTTAACCAACTCTACCTTTTTAATATCAATTCTATCACTATCCATAAACCGAACATTCAATCTCATCAAATCCCGACACAAAACAACATATTCATCTCCAAAATATCAAAACTCATTCCAAATCATCATAATCCATTTCCATTTCATCCAAAACCTACCCCAAACATCAATAATAAGTCTATTTCATCAAAATGTCATTTTATCCATCAACGTTCATCTATACATAGCGGAAGCTAACAACATTCGTCATAACACATCAAAACATCCGTATTTACACTATCCAGACACCAAGCATCCTAAAATGGGTTTCTATACAATTCAATCCATAAATTTCACCCATCAGCCCATTTCAACCCAAAATAACCCAAAATACATAACCTACTGCTCCCACGGGTAACGCTAATCGCTCCCCGAGCATCCTCCTTCAAGCTGCAAGCTCGTTAGGTGTAGGGAAATCCTCCTCACCTCATTCTAAATCACCTACACTATAGAAATAAAACGTGAGCTAGAGGCTCAGTAAGTCTACGTGAATGACAATGTATGCAATGCATGTGTAGTTCATAAAACCATGATGTTCTTTTATCCTTTTCACCATTTATACCTTTTCGTTTTTCCTTTCATTTACCTTTTCTGTTTCCTTTTCATTTACCTTTTCGTGTTTCCTTTTCATTTACCTTTTCGTGTTTCCTTTTCATTTACCTTTTCGTGTTTCCTTTTCATTTACCTTTTCGTGTTTCCTTTTCATTTACCTTTTCGTGTTTCCTTTTCATTTACCTTTTCGTGTTTCCTTTTCATTTACCTTTTCGTGTTTCCTTTTCATTTACCTTTTCGTGTTTCCTTTTCATTTACCTTTTCGTGTTTCCTTTTCATTTACCTTTTCGTGTTTCCTTTTCATTTACCTTTTCGTGTTTCCTTTTCATTTACCTTTTCGTGTTTCCTTTTCATTTACCTTTTCGTGTTTCCTTTTCATTTACCTTTTCGTGTTTCCTTTTCATTTACCTTTTCGTGTTTCCTTTTCATTTACCTTTTCGTTTTCCTTTTCATTTACCTTTTCGTGTTTCCTTTTCATTTACCTTTTCGTGTTTCCTTTTCATTTACCTTTTCGTGTTTCCTTTTCATTTACCTTTTCGTGTTTCCTTTTCATTTACCTTTTCGTGTTTCCTTTTCATTTACCTTTTCGTGTTTCCTTTTCATTTACCTTTTCGTGTTTCCTTTTCATTTACCTTTTCGTGTTTCCTTTTCATTTACCTTTTCGTGTTTCCTTTTCATTTACCTTTTCGTGTTTCCTTTTCATTTACCTTTTCGTGTTTCCTTTTCATTTACCTTTTCGTGTTTCCTTTTCATTTACCTTTTCGTGTTTCCTTTTCATTTACCTTTTCGTGTTTCCTTTTCATTTACCTTTTCGTGTTTCCTTTTCATTTACCTTTTCGTGTTTCCTTTTCATTTACCTTTTCGTGTTTCCTTTTCATTTACCTTTTCGTGTTTCCTTTTCATTTACCTTTTCGTGTTTCCTTTTCATTTACCTTTTCGTGTTTCCTTTTCATTTACCTTTTCGTGTTTCCTTTTCATTTACCTTTTCGTGTTTCCTTTTCATTTACCTTTTCGTGTTTCCTTTTCATTTACCTTTTCGTGTTTCCTTTTCATTTATCTTTTCGTTTTCCTTTTCGTTTTCCATGATGCGTGCATGTGTACAATGACATAACGAAAACAAAGCATAACAAACAATAAACTCATACATTCAACAACATAAATAAAACTAACTACCCAACCTAATTACCCAACACAACAACATCTCCAAAATCCTCGAATCAACAAATTCTTATGGTGTAGGCCAAATCGGCCAAGTAAGTCACGAAAACTTACCTCACGTCCCGTGTACACTGAGCTCCTCGTTTTGAGCCTTGTCACCTAAATCATTTAACAATGTCTTTTATTAAAATCGAACCTAAACATCGAAATTTCGTAAACTAACGAAACTCCTAACTAAAGGAAATTTCCTAAAATTCTAATAAACTTCTCTCGGGCATTTCATCGAGCAATTTATACTCGCAAATCCTTAAACTCCATTAATGGAGGTTCCCAAGCTCCAAATTTCCGATTTTTCATACAAAATGCTAAACACTTCCATTATTTCGATCAATAACACTCAATAATAGTAATTATAACTATAAGTAACCATTATTAACAAAATCCGGTTGTTTTCAACAAAATCCAACAAAACCCTAACTGTTTATCAAGCTAAAAATTGAGAACTAAGAGCAGGAAATACTAGAAACTTACCTAGGATACTGCTAGGAGAAGAAAACTTGAAGAAACGTTGAAGATCGGAGGAGGAACAGTTGAAAGGTGAAGAACGCCGTGGAGGAGAAGCAAGAATCGCCGTTGGGGAGGAGAGGGAGAGAAAATACGTGAAGGGTGGAGAAGAAAGAGGGCTTTTGCCTATTTTAATGAAATTGACCAGTAAAATTACTATTTTGACCTTCTAGCTTAATATTCAACTATCTCATTATTTAGTCCACCGACTCGGTTTCCCCAAATTTTTTTATTTCACCAATAATTCCAACTTATCACTAGAGCGCTAATAAAACATTTCGTTCGTCAAACGGATTTAATTTGCTATATCTACGAATTAAGCCTCCATAGGGTCAAAAACAGAAGTTCGGGCATAACATCTCGATTTGAATTTCTTAAATTTCCATAATTCTTCTAAAATCCATATTAATTATAAGGATTCCGTTAAAACTCTCGATTCGCAAAACAGGCATATATCAACTATTTATAAAAATGTCATTGCACGCACCATTCAAAATCCTTTAAAACCGGGCGTTACACCGCTCGTATTGCTCTTAACACCACTCGTTGCGAAATTCTATGAAAAAATAACCACGAGGCGGTTGCGGCACTTGATCCGGCGCCTGGTTTTATGGGCCACCTTGTGACATCCGGAGAACCTTTCGACCAATGAACATTTTTGGGGGAGCCATTTTTGGGTTTGAGGATTTTTTTTTTTTTTTTGAATTTTTGGGGGATTTGGGATTTTCGGCGAGAAAACAGATTAGATTTGGGGATTTTCAGTGCGAAACAACCCCAATTTTTGTGATTTTAGAAAAAAAAAACCTTCGGTTTTTAGCGATTTTCCGCTCAGGCTAAGGGTTTTGACTTGGTTTTGGGATTTGCTAGAAGGTTTTTCGTAAATTTTTGCGAAAAACGATCGAATTTGATGATTTCGGTAGCAAAACGCACAGATCTGAGGGTTTGGACGAGAGAAAACACTGGTTTTCTGAAGAAAACAGATCTGTTTTCTTATATACTAACGCAAAACAGGGGACCGTGTGAGGATGAACAACCCTCGCATATTCTTAGAACGGAGGACCTTTCTAAGAACGCGACAAACTGTTCTTAGAAACATTCATCATTCGGGTACGTGTAGATCACGTTGACGCATGGGTGCGTTTGAGGGTGGAGACCCACGTTCTAGCGCACAGGGGGTCTCCACCCTCAAACGCACCCTCCGTTCTAGCACGCAAATGTGGGGCACGGGAAGAATAGGTTTTTGATATTTTAAGGTTTATTTTTAGCATAAATATACTTTGAGGGTTTTTTTAATCCAAACTCAAATTTCTAGAGTTAAAATGATTTTAACTCTTTTTAGAATGACATCCATATATCCTATGTAATAATAATATCCTATTTTACCCATAAACGATAGCAAATTTGGTTAACAAAATTACTGCGACAAAAGGTGTGATGAAGGTTGACACGTTTAATTTTTATTTCATTTTCAATTTCTTAAGAAGAGGACGAAATATGCATCAATCAATGACTAGTGCCACTTTGTAGGAAAAAAATACATGAAATGAACGAGGGGTGTTGCGTTGCATTCTTAAAATAAGTAGAATGTGAAGATTAAAATAATTACAGACAAGAAAAACGAAAATATAAGATTCTACTAAAAAAATAAAAGTTAAAACAGACACGTAAAATAATTAAAACTATTACATTAAAAAACATAACCGATAATACCTCCAAGTTGCCAAAAAAACCAAACTCAAAAGAACTTGAAGAGTTTCCATTGTCAACAGTTATTTGGAAGTGTAAAAGTGGCGGTGTAAAAGGTCGTTCAAAGCAAGTGCTATGTTCTATAAATAATTTCAAATAAATAATTTCTTTTCAACATATAACTAATGACACATTAACATCCACTTGTTCGACACGTATGCTTTGATTTGCAACTGGATCGAAACTTTGAGGTGGACGATTGCAAACACTGCAGCGCATCCAAAGAGAAAACAAGGCTTTTCACCTTCTTGTTTTATTCAATTATGAAAAATTACTGATTATGACTATGAAGTATATATTTTTTTTATTTGAAATCTTAAAGTATGAAATTTAACAATCTAAACTTTAAACTATCAAAAAATATAACAAAACAAACCCTACCATCCGTCTGATCTGCGCCTGGTATCCATTTTGGCCGTATATCGGACGGACGGGAAACAATAGCGTCCGTCCGTTTTAAATGTTTTGCCGTATACCAGACGGACGTTTCAAAATAGAGACCGTTGGTAAATATTACAAACGGACACATGAAAAGTTTGTCCGTCCGTACGTAAGTTTTGTCGTGGCAGTCGACAGCGCGGATCGAACGGATTTTGTATTTAAGCGTCTGTCTGTTATTCTGTATGTCCGTCCGTTATTTTTAAGGCATTTTATAAACAGCTGGACGTTCTAAATTAAGGCGAAAATGGACGGATGCTTAAATACAGCGTCCGTCCGTTCTCGCGATTTATATCGAACTAGAGTCTGAAATCAGACATTTCACCGCGCCAAAAAATGATTTTCTCTCGACCCTCTTGAAAACTTTTTGAAGATTTGCGATCGAAAAATGCTACAGGTAATAACTTTCTCCATTCTTATTGATTTAGTTAAATTCTTATCGTAAATAACTCAAATTTTGTAAACTGTCTATCTTCCAGTCTGTATATGGGACGGACGCACTGAAAGAGCGTCCGTTTGTTCTCCATTTTTGTTGAATTGAAATTTTTTTCCTCTGATTTTCTTTATTTATTCTGATCGTTATTGTTGTATTGTTTAATTGATAGGCTAAAATTGAGCTTCAATTTGGATTTATCTTATTGGCAAAACTATTTTTTATTCAATTGATAGGCTATTGTTTATCTTTGATAAAATTTTTGATTTTTTTTGCAGATAATCGTCGTAAATGTCTGAAAGATTGGTTGATGCAGATGAACCTGCAAACATAGAGTGGTATAGAGAGGAGCACGGTCCCATATACGATGATATTCAACCATTTGATCACTTAAAAGGTGATGGAGAAATACAGATGCATTCAATCTCGCAAATCTTAGACGATGAGCTTCGAGAACCGTTTCATTCGGATGATGACAAGACGCAAAGCATACAAGTAAGAGAAAAAAATTCGGGAGATTTTACTTTGGGTAGACAATATAGTTCTTTAAAAGCCATTACCGACGAAGTACGAGATTATGCTTTGAAAAAAAGATTTAATATTAAATTCGTTAAAAGTGAGAAGAAGAGACTCACGGCAAAATGTCAAGAAGTAGATTGTAATTGGCATCTGCATGCTTCGGTCATACAAAATGAGTTGACCTTCCAAATAAAGTTCTACCATACTGATCACAACCGTGTAAGGACACTTGATAATCGACACGCTTCGACAAAGTGGTTGGCAATGTATTATTAAGATAGGTTCAAAAGTCAACCTAACTGGCCCATTCCTGATATTATCGAGACAGTGAGGAATGAACATAAGGTAAACATTAAGCCAAGTCTTGCGAGAAGAAGAAAGAAGCGATGCTAAAGAACTTAATTACGGGAGGGGCGAAGAACAATTCAAACTACTGCATTCGTACTCAGAAGAAATATTCAGATCAAATTCAGGCAGTACAGTGAAAATATATAGTTACATAGTGGGTGAAGGGCGAGATAAGAAGATAATATTTAAAAGAATGTACATATGTATGGCTGCTTGTGTGGCAGGTTTGCTGGAACAGAGCAGACCTATTATCTGTTTAGATGAATGTCATTTGAAGGGCTCCTGCCCCGGCCAATTATTCACGGCTGTAAGTATTGAAGGCAACAATGGCGTATATCTCATTTTCGTTGCCAACGCGGAGACAGAATGCAAGGACTAGTGGATGTGGTTTTTGGAGTTATTGCAGGACGATTTAGGCGTTGACCGTGGACGAGGATGAACATTTGTGCCGGATCGACAAAAGGTATATATTATTATTACTATTATTATTATTCGGGCATTGTAGTTATATTGTTTTATGTTGAGCCTGTTTTTCTTTAAAATTTCAGGGGTTGTTGGCTGCTGTGGACGACACATTTGGTTTAGCCGAACACCGTTTCTGCCAAAGACATGTGTATGCAAACTTCAAAAGACGATTTCAGAGAATAGCTTATAAAGATGTTATGTGGAATGTAGCAAGGGTAACCACAAGAGAATATTTTGAGATAGCAATGAGGAAAGTGTATGAACTCAACAAGGATGCCCACGTATGACTTCGACAAACTCCACCTAATTGTTGGGCTACTCATGCGTTTTTGCTAATTTCCAAGTGCGACTTGGGCTTGAACAATTTATGCGAGTATTTCAATTAAGCTATATTGTCGGCCAAGGACAAACTGATCCTAACCATGTTCGAGATTATTCGAAAGACCATGATGACTCGCATTGTAAAAAAATACGAAGAGATGCTCAAGTCAGACGATACCCTGTGTCCTAAGATTAGGAATTAACTAGAGAATCTCAAAGAGCCAGCTCATAGTTGGAGTGCTGAGTTAGCGGGAGATGCACGGTTTGAGGTCAGCAATGGTAACGAACAATATGCCATTGACCTGAATGAAGGTGTGTGCGCATGTCGGAGGTGGGAGCTTATTGGAATCTCATGTGTTCATGCCATTCCATGCATTATTTTCATGATAGAGCCAGTGAAAAATTTTGTTCATATATACTATCATCGGGATACATATTTGGAGATGTACTCACACTTCGTTCGTCTCATTAATGGCCAACAAATGTGGCCGGAGCCATAGAATCAGACCTCAATCATTCCACCCGAAAGAAGGCCCCAACCTGGTAGGCCGAAAAAGAAAAAAGTGTGCGATGTCAATGAGCCTTCTACGTCGATAATTTCTAAGAAGAAGTCTACGATGTCGTGTGGTAAATGTCGGCGTCAGGGGCATAGCAATCGCACATGTTCTGAGAGGGGATCCAATTCAGGTGATGTTGCTTCGCGTGACACATTTATGGATTTCCAAACATTTTACGGGACGCGGGTACATTTTTCTCATTATTCTCTAAACAAAATTTCATTATTATATTCTAATATAACTGTCATTACGTGTAGAAATCTACTACACGCAGCCATAGAATAGAATGATGGATATCAGGCGATGATGAGGACATTCTGGAGCAACTTTATTTTATGCATTTTGTCTGTTGTAATTTAATTTGATGTACAATTCATTTCAACTTCAAGTTATTTTGTAATGAGAGCTAACAATTAGTATGTAAGTTCTATAGGTTATCTCTGTTCGTGCTATGGAGAGCAGTGTGTGTACGCTTCAGCTTAATTTTGTTAATTTGATATTTAATACTGGACCTGTTTGGGTATTCGAATATGCAGGATAATACTAACTATGGGGGAGTCAAAAAACAAATAAAACTCTGTCCAATTTTTCAATTTTTTTTTCACAAGTGAGAAAAAATTAGAAATTTGGGCAGAGTTTCATTTGTTTTTTGACTCCCTTATAACTAGTATCATCCTGCATATTCGACTACCCAAACAGGTCTAGTATTTTGCATCAAACATGAAGTGCATCCAACAAAAATACATCCAACTAAAATAAAGCTAACTAATGTAAAGTAAGTAAGTAAATCAAAATAAAGTGTATCAGTTCTAGAAGTTTACATCATCCAACTAAGTGCATCATACTAAATTAAAGTATATCAAACTACTGTTCATCAAACTAATATACATCAAAATACGGTGGGAGTCGTCCTCATCGCCCTCCATTGCTTGGCCATCGTCATCGCCCTCATCATCCTGGTAGTCCATCATCCTCTATCTGCATGTAATGAAAGTTATATTAGAAAATAATAATTATAATAAAAAAAATAATGAGGAAAATGGGTTGGAATGTACCTACGATTGGGCATCGTCGTCATCGCCTGACATCGAACAAGCATCGTCGTCATTGGCCTCCACTAGGTCCTGGATGATCTGCCTCGTACCTCTGTGGTACTCTATCATCCCTTTGAGGTATTTCATCACCTCTCTCTAAGACTCCGTCAAAGTCACTTCTATCTGATGGACTCTGTTTTAGAGAGACTCTATCTCCGCCCTAACAGACTCCATATCCGCACTAACAGACTCTGTGGGTTGCCCTATATGAGTAGGTTGTCGTACATGAGTGGGTTGCCCTACATGAACATTATCCCTCTCATCTCCCCTCAACGTCCACATCTCATTTGTTTCAACGAGGCCCATCCGAACCAAATGAAGCTTGTCAAATGTCTCCCCGGCCCGCTGTGATCTGAGCTGCTCTCCAGGCAGTAACTGAATCTCAAAATGCTCGATAATTTTTGGAATCAAGACACTGTAAGAAAGGTTCTTGTTCCGTGTACACCTGATCTCACACATGTGACTTAAAATCACAAAGTCGGGGTTGAACGTTATACCGTTGTACAGTTTCTCCATGACATAGAGACATATGTAGCTAACGTGATCTCTATGTCCAACACGCGATAGAATGGTGTGTGACAATAGGTTGTAGACAACGCGAGTTTTTACATTCAAGTCTTTAGCTCCTGGCTTAATGAACTGTACAATGTCAAAGTTCCAATGAATTTGCCTAATGAACTCTATTCCTTCGGCTGTTCCGAGGATGGGACATTTTCATTGGCCATGGTAGTATATCTCTGCCCCTTATGTGGCAAAACCAATCATAGAACAAAGTACTTGTCCAAACATCAAAGACAGACGCAGTCGTCCAAACTTCAAATCCAGACGCAGTCGTCCAAACTTCAAAAAAGACGCAGTCGTCCAAACTTCAAAAAAGACGCAGTCGTCCAAACTTCAAGACAGACGCAGTCGTCCAAACTTCAAGACAGACGCAGTCGTCCAAACTTCAAGACAGACGCAGTCGTCCAAACTTCAAGACAGACGCAGTCGTCCAAACTTCAAGACAGACGCAGTCGTCCAAACTTCAAGACAGACGCAGTCGTCCAAACTTCAAGACAGACGCAGTCGTCCAAACTTCAAGACAGACGCAGTCGTCCAAACTTCAAGACAGACGCAGTCGTCCAAACTTCAAGACAGACGCAGTCGTCCAAACTTCAAGACAGACGCAGTCGTCCAAACTTCAAGACAGACGCAGTCGTCCAAACTTCAAGACAGACGCAGTCGTCCAAACTTCAAGACAGACGCAGTCGTCCAAACTTCAAGACAGACGCAGTCGTCCAAACTTCAAGACAGACGCAGTCGTCCAAACTTCAAGACAGACGCAGTCGTCCAAACTTCAAGACAGACGCAGTCGTCCAAACTTCAAGACAGACGCAGTCGTCCAAACTTCAAGACAGACGCAGTCGTCCAAACTTCAAGACAGACGCAGTCGTCCAAACTTCAAGACAGACGCAGTCGTCCAAACTTCAAGACAGACGCAGTCGTCCAAACTTCAAGACAGACGCAGTCGTCCAAACTTCAAGACAGACGCAGTCGTCCAAACTTCAAGACAGACGCAGTCGTCCAAACTTCAAGACAGACGCAGTCGTCCAAACTTCAAGACAGACGCAGTCGTCCAAACTTCAAGACAGACGCAGTCGTCCAAACTTCAAGACAGACGCAGTCGTCCAAACTTCAAGACAGACGCAGTCGTCCAAACTTCAAGACAGACGCAGTCGTCCAAACTTCAAGACAGACGCAGTCGTCCAAACTTCAAGACAGACGCAGTCGTCCAAACTTCAAGACAGACGCAGTCGTCCAAACTTCAAGACAGACGCAGTCGTCCAAACTTCAAGACAGACGCAGTCGTCCAAACTTCAAGACAGACGCAGTCGTCCAAACTTCAAGACAGACGCAGTCGTCCAAACTTCAAGACAGACGCAGTCGTCCAAACTTCAAGACAGACGCAGTCGTCCAAACTTCAAGACAGACGCAGTCGTCCAAACTTCAAGACAGACGCAGTCGTCCAAACTTCAAGACAGACGCAGTCGTCCAAACTTCAAGACAGACGCAGTCGTCCAAACTTCAAGACAGACGCAGTCGTCCAAACTTCAAGACAGACGCAGTCGTCCAAACTTCAAGACAGACGCAGTCGTCCAAACTTCAAGACAGACGCAGTCGTCCAAACTTCAAGACAGACGCAGTCGTCCAAACTTCAAGACAGACGCAGTCGTCCAAACTTCAAGACAGACGCAGTCGTCCAAACTTCAAGACAGACGCAGTCGTCCAAACTTCAAGACAGACGCAGTCGTCCAAACTTCAAGACAGACGCAGTCGTCCAAACTTCAAGACAGACGCAGTCGTCCAAACTTCAAGACAGACGCAGTCGTCCAAACTTCAAGACAGACGCAGTCGTCCAAACTTCAAGACAGACGCAGTCGTCCAAACTTCAAGACAGACGCAGTCGTCCAAACTTCAAGACAGACGCAGTCGTCCAAACTTCAAGACAGACGCAGTCGTCCAAACTTCAAGACAGACGCAGTCGTCCAAACTTCAAGACAGACGCAGTCGTCCAAACTTCAAGACAGACGCAGTCGTCCAAACTTCAAGACAGACGCAGTCGTCCAAACTTCAAGACAGACGCAGTCGTCCAAACTTCAAGACAGACGCAGTCGTCCAAACTTCAAGACAGACGCAGTCGTCCAAACTTCAAGACAGACGCAGTCGTCCAAACTTCAAGACAGACGCAGTCGTCCAAACTTCAAGACAGACGCAGTCGTCCAAACTTCAAGACAGACGCAGTCGTCCAAACTTCAAGACAGACGCAGTCGTCCAAACTTCAAGACAGACGCAGTCGTCCAAACTTCAAGACAGACGCAGTCGTCCAAACTTCAAGACAGACGCAGTCGTCCAAACTTCAAGACAGACGCAGTCGTCCAAACTTCAAGACAGACGCAGTCGTCCAAACTTCAAGACAGACGCAGTCGTCCAAACTTCAAGACAGACGCAGTCGTCCAAACTTCAAGACAGACGCAGTCGTCCAAACTTCAAGACAGACGCAGTCGTCCAAACTTCAAGACAGACGCAGTCGTCCAAACTTCAAGACAGACGCAGTCGTCCAAACTTCAAGACAGACGCAGTCGTCCAAACTTCAAGACAGACGCAGTCGTCCAAACTTCAAGACAGACGCAGTCGTCCAAACTTCAAGACAGACGCAGTCGTCCAAACTTCAAGACAGACGCAGTCGTCCAAACTTCAAGACAGACGCAGTCGTCCAAACTTCAAGACAGACGCAGTCGTCCAAACTTCAAGACAGACGCAGTCGTCCAAACTTCAAGAAGCTCAACGGCTATTTTTCAGCATACGGATGCTCTCTAACGGTCAAATTTTAGTAAAGAAAAATAAAGAGTTATCCAAAAAGAGAAGCCGATTACAGACGAGTATAAAAGGAAGAGTAGAAGCTCGAGAGAAAAATTGTTGCCAATTTTTACAATTATCGCTTAACTCACACGAGCAAAAGTACTGTAATACTCTGCGACATTTTCTACATCTCTCCGATTCAAAACTTGAGATTTTACTTTAGAGAGAGTGTAGCCTTGTGCTAAAATCTTCATTATGTAAAAGTGTAAAGGTAGTGGATTGACGCCCGAAAAGTTCAATCCAGAAGTGTTACGCCCCTAGTTTTCTGAACCTGGATCGCTACTCATGACATAGAACAGAACTAAGAAATTTTTAAGGAAAATTTTAAAATTTCAATTCACAAGATAAAGATTAGTCTTTAAATCTTCAATCTTGCAGTGGAAAAACTTTTTGTATAAACAACATTTATAAAATAAACAATATGTTAAAACGTTTGGCTGAGAGAAACGAAACTAAACAGTAACAGCGGAAGAAGTGGATACAAACAACATCTACCGCTGAACAATGTCAGCGGTAGAAGCAAAAACAAAAGGCATCTTCTGCTTCCAACATCCACCGCTCGCGTCAGCCGAACGACACATCGACTTTCACGCATCTACCGCTCACACCTGTCGACGACACGTCGGCTACTCACATATACCGATCGCAAAACGACAAAATTCCACTCACATCTTTCGCTGAACAATACCAACGGAAAAAGCAGAAACCACTTAGACTCAGCGGTAGAAGTAGAAATAAACACCTTTTTCCGCTAACCACGTGACTCTACTAAACTAACCCACGTGACTCATTAACTCAAAAATTGAACAACTCATCATCCACCGACAGACTAAACTTCAACATCTACCGATGGACTACATCCACCGATAGACTAAACTTCAACATCTACCGATGGACTACATCCACCGATAGACAGAAATACCCAATTTTCACCAATAGGCAACAGAGCAGCATACAAACCATTTTCACTCTAAATAAAGAACAACTCCGGCTACTAAAAGAACTAGTGCATTTTACTGAAATCCTTCAAAACAACATAATCCACAACTTCCAAAAATCCAGAATAGTAAACTACGACTAAAACCAAATCGTGTTTTCACATCAGAAAAGCGCCAGACCATATATATATATAAAAGAAACATTAAACTGCTACTACCACTAACATTCTCAGCATGCTTAAACTGAACCATTGTCAACTAACTTTCACATCTACTGATATCAGTTAAACCGTCTCATCAGTTCACCAGGTCGAGACATGAACGTGCTCCCCATACCAGCCTAGTCCTCAACATGCTCAGAGAACACACCTTCTGAGGCTTCTTCACCTACATTACAAAACTCATCTATTAGCATAATGCTAAATAAGTGAAGCAATAATGAAATGAATTGCTAAAACATAAATCTTAATCATGCAGTTTCTACTTTCACATCTCAGTTGCATTTACATTCTTTCACTGATCTGATCTCTCGGTTCCATTGGAAGTTAGATCGATTTTTCCAAAGTCATACATCCCTTCATAAGTTAAGGGGCGGATTAGTTCCCTTAATAGTTTATCTGATCCTTCTATTCCATTGGGAAGTGGATCAATCTTCCCAAAGTCATAAATCCCTTCATAAGTTAAGAGGCGGATTAGTTCCCTTAATAGTTTATCTGATCCTTCTATTCCATTGGGAAGTGGATCAATCTTCCCAAAGTCATAAATTCCTTCATAAGTTAAGGGGCAGATAGTTTCCTTAATAGTTTATCTGTTGCAATCTGTTCATTCCTTACCATACCGTTACATGTAAATTCATTTTTCGCATTCTTTCAAAATATGATGCATGATATACAAACACATTCAAGCATACATAATCCTACTGTTTTGTGATGTAGGCCCGAAGGCACATGCATACTCCACTTACCTGGCTTCCTGGAAATGCTCGGTTTTAAACTACTTCAGAAGTTTTGCTCACCTAAGATTAGATTTTTACTAACCCTCATTCTAATCTATCCACAAATCTAAGGAATCTAGTTTTGGAGTTCTATACATAGTGCATTCCTGATTCACCACAAAACCGAAACTAACTCCCACCTACAGCATTCACCAAAGCTCACATCTATACTCCTCTCTACCATTACTAGTTACAATGTAACACGAAATTGAAGTAGACTCACCTAGTTTGGAGAAAAATCGGAGAGGGAATCGCCTGGAGAGCTCTGCTGAGCTTGAACTGAATAGAGAGATAGAGTATGGAAAATAATGGCGGCTACAGCGCATTAATCACAAAATCTTTTTCCTTAAATAGGTTATCACTATAATTGTCTATTTACCATTATGCCATTACTTAGTCATTTATTAACCTAATCACTAATTCTCCCAATTTTATCCATCAAACGTACACTACAAGTTGGTTAAGTAAATTGGTTCAATGAAACCGGGTGTTACAAGAAGTGTAAAAGCTGTAGATCGACGCCCAGAAAGTTTGATCTAGTTTTTTCTCATGAGGAAAAGGAAGAATCTTCAAGGGGCAGCCTTGGAACGTGGAAGTAGGCAGGATTGGCCGAACCACGTTAAAACTCTGATGTCATTTTTTTTCTCTCTTTTACTTTGACTTGTTTGCTTGTCTGCTTTTATTTGAGTATTTGCATACAAAGAGAGAAGATCAAATAAAATTTGCTTTGATTAAAATTAATTAGGACAAGTAATTTCTAATTCACCCCCCTTCTTAGACAATCCCGATCTTACAATTGGTATCAGAGAGGGTTAATATTGTCTATACTTAATAGAATTAGAAATGACATTCAACACCAACACTACATACGTAGAGGGCCAATCTATTACTAGACCTCTATTCTTTGATAGAAATGATTATGTTTATTAGAAGTCTAAGATGAGAATTTTTGTTTAGGCTATGGATTATGAACTGTAGAATATTATAGAGAATGGTCCATACATAGCTGTAAAAACTGAAAATGGTATCAGTATTCCTAAAGCATCACATGAACTAACTGATTTAGATAAAAGGAATTTGAGCCTAAATGCTAAGGCAATTAATACTCTTTATTGTGCACTAAATAGAGATGAATACAAGACTGTGATAGTGCACAGAAAATATGGCACTTATTAGAAGTCACACACGAGGGGACTAACCAAGTAAAAGAAAATAAAATGAGCATGTTAGTCCATGAGTATGAGTTATTTTCTATGGAAAAAGAAGAATCTGTTAGTTCAATGTTTACTAGATTTACTAACATTACTAACAGTTTAAAAGTGCTTGGTAAGACATATTCCATCGAAGAACTTGTGAGAAAGATCTAAGGTGTCTACCAAGAGGATGACAACCGAAAGTAACTGCCATTCAAGAAGCAAGAGATCTCAAGACGCTCAAACTTGAAGAACTCATTGGTTCTCTCATGACACATGAGATAACCATGAGAGAAAATGAAATAGAAGATCTCAAAGGAGATATCCAAAAGAAAGGCCATTGCTCTCAAAGCTTCCTCGAGCAAACAAGAAGAGATCGAGGAGGAAGATAATGATGAGGACATAGCCCTCATTACAAGGAGGTTCAGCAAATTCCTCCAGAGAAAAAGGATGCAAGGAAGAAGATTTCCAAAGGTTGAGAAATCTCAAAAGGATAAGGAGATTACCTGCTACGAATGTGGGAAGCCTGGACACATCAAGGCCGAGTGTCCACAAGCAAAGAAGAATCCCAAGAAATTCAAGAAGAGTGCTATGAAGGCCACCTGGGATGACAGTGAGAGCGACACTTGTTTAGAAGATGAGGAAGTTGCCAACCTTTGTTTCATGGCACACGAAAATGAGGTTAGTGTTTCCTTTAGTGATAGTGAAACTGAGGATGGAGACTTAACTGATGCTTTCAATGATCTAGTCAAACAATACAGCATGCTTAAGACTAAATACAATCTGTTAAAAAGGGAAAACGCAAGCTTAGTTGAAAAGCATGTTAAGGAGTGTAATCTGCATGAAAAGGAAACTAATGATCTTAAAAGCAAAAATGAGGATTTGAATAATATTGTTCTAAAATTCACTAACGATAGCAAGAATCTAAACATGTTGTTAGGTAGTCAAAGAGTGACTTTTGACAAAGCAGGATTAGGCTATAGAATATCTAATAAAAAGAAAGTCTATAAAAATTTCTTTGTTAAATCGTCCACCTGCCATGCATGTAATGAGATAGGACATAAATCGTATGAATGTCCTTTGAAATTTAGTAAGAAATCAAGTAGTAAATTACAGTGGGTTCCTAAAGGAACCAAAACTAACTTTAGGACCCAAAAGATTTGGGTACCTAAAAAGAACACTTGATTTCTGTTTTGCAGGTTGATTGCTCTCCCGGGAAGAATCAATGGTATCTCGATAGTGGATGCTCAAGGCATATGATGGGAGACTCAACCAAATTTGTTGTTGTCAACAAGAAGAAAGAAAACGTCACTTTTGGTGGAAATCAGAAGGGTAAAATTGTTGGCATCGGTAACATAGGTAATGGCTCTAACCCTATTATTGAGAATGTTTTGCTGGTAGAAGGGTTAAAGCATAATTTACTTAGTATAAGTCAATTGTGTGATAAAGGATATAAAGTAATTTTTAAATCAAATTCATGCATAATTAAGGATAGCTCATCTAGTACAATTCTGTAGAAAATGTGTATATTATTGACTTAGATGATAATGAACTTTTTGATGAAAAATGTTTTGCTGTAAATTCCTCTGGTGATTGCTGGTATTGGCATAGGAGACTAGGTCATGTAGACATGGACACCTTAGCTAAGATTACTAAGAATAATTTAGTTAGAGGGATTCCAAAAATATCCTTTGAGAAGAATAAAGTCTGTGAAGCTTGCCAAATGGGCAAACAAATCGAAAGTTCCTTTGCATCAAAGAATGCAATTTCCACATCCAAACCTCTCCAACTACTTCACATGGACCCCTTCGGTCCTTCAAATATTGCCAGTCTAGGAGGCAAACATTATGCCTTTGTCATTATAGATGATTTTTCTAGGTTTACTTGGGTGTTCTTGCTGAAGTCTAAGGATGAGACTT
Source organism: Begonia masoniana (assembly GCA_022432975.1). Taxonomy (NCBI): domain Eukaryota; kingdom Viridiplantae; phylum Streptophyta; class Magnoliopsida; order Cucurbitales; family Begoniaceae; genus Begonia; species Begonia masoniana. The sequence goes on along the minus strand of CM039511.1, from coordinate 14,044,427 downwards.
TTGATACCTTCTCTAGCTTTAGGAAGAGAGTTCAAAATAAAAAGGAGCTCACCATTGTTGCTATTCATAATGATCATGGTGGAGAATTTGAAAATGAAAAATTTGAATTTTTGTGTCTCAAATATGGAATAGAGCATAATTTCTACTCCCCTAGGACTCCTCAACAAAATGGTGTTGTTGAGAGGAAAAATAGGTCTCTTCAAGAGATGGCTCATACCATGCTCAATAAGAACTCCCTTCTAAAGTATTTCTGGGCAGAAACTGTTTCCACAGCTTGCTATGTACTCAACCGGGTCTCCATAAGACCTATTCTAGAAAAAACACCTTATGAGCTTTTGAATGGAAAAATCCCTACTGTCAAATACTTTAGAGCTTTTGGTTATAAATGTTTCATTCTAAATACCAAAGACAACTTAAGAAAATTTGGTTCCAAATCTGATCTTGGAATTTTTCTTAGTTATTCTCTGTCCAATAAGGCATATAGGGTGTTCAACAAAAGAACACTTATTGTAGAAGAATCCGTGCATGTCAATTTTGATGAGTCCCCTCAACCCACAATCAGTGTGGATGAGGATGATATTTTAGAAAAATAACTGGATTCTCTCTCTTTAAACAAACCTGCTGAAATCATTCAAGGAGAAAATTCCCAAGAACCTTCCTCCAATTCTCTAGACATTGTCCCAATCAAGAATGAATTTGCTGCTCTTCCTAGAAATTGGAGATATGTAAAAGATCATCCCTTAGATGAAGTTCTAGGTGATCCAATATTATGAGTCAAAACTAGAGCTTCCCTTAGAAATCTTTGTGCTAATGTTACTTTCATATCTCAAATAGAGCCTAAGAAGTTTGAGAAAACCAAATTGGATGAAAATTAGATAGTTGCTATGCAAGATGAGTTAAACAGATTCGAAAGGAATAACGTTTGAGAACTTGTTCCAAAACCCGATGACCATCCCATTATTGGAACCAAATGAGTATTTAGAATAAGATGGATGAAAATGGGTTTGTGGTCAGGAACAAAGCTAGGTTAGTTGCCAATGGTTACAATCAAGAAGAAGGAATAGACTTTGAGGAAACCTTTGCATCCGTAGCTAGACTAGAATCTATTATGATGCTCTTAGCCTATACTTGTTACAAAAACTTCACACTCTTTCAAATGGACGTTAAGAGTGCCTTTTTAAATGGTTATATCTTGGAAGAAGTTTATGTCAAGCAACCCTTAGGATTTGAAGTCTATGACAAACCTGACCATGTCTATAAGCTCAAGAAGGCTCTATATGGACTTAAGCAAGCTCCTAGAGCTTGGTATGATAGGTTGAAAAATTTCCTTGAGGAAAGGAAGTTCAAAAAGGGTAATACCGATTCAATCTTTTTTACCATGTAAAAGGACAAAGATATTCTCCTAGTCCAAATCTATGTAGATGACATCATATTCGGGTCCACAAATGTTTCACTTTGTGATGAGTTTGCCTCTGTTATGCAAAGTGAGTTTGAAATGAGTATGATGGGAGAGTTAAAATTCTTCTTAGGATTTCAAATTAGTCAAAAATCCGATGGTATTTTCTTCTGTCAAGAAAAATACATCAAATACCTCCTAAAAAGATTTGGATTAGATTCCTCTAAGTCCTCTAGAACTCCCATGAGCACAACTACAAAATTGGGCAAAGGTGAAAATGAGATAAGCGTGGATATTAAGAAGTATAGAGGTATGATTGGTTCTCTATTATACCTAACGGCTAGTAGGCCAGATATCCTATTTAGTGTGTGCTTGTGTGCTAGGTTTCAAGCTTCCCCTAAGGAATCTCACTTAACTGTTGTAAAGAGAATTTTCAAATATCTAAGTGGGACATATGATTTAGGCTTATGGTATCCAAAGGGTACTTCATTTGATCTAATTAGATACTCTGATTCTGATTATGCTGGAAGCCTAGTAGATAGGAAGAGTACTAGTGGTACTTGTCAATTCCTAGGTGAATCTCTTGTATCTTGGTATTCTAAGAAGCAGAATTATATAGCACTTTCAATTGCCGAAAGTGAATATATTGCCGCTGGCAGTTGTTGTGCTCAAATGCTTTGGATGAAGCAAACTTTAGAGGATTTCAATCTATTCTATGATAGGATTCCGATTCAGTGTGATAACATTAGTGCCATCAATATATCCAAGAATCATATCCAACACTCTAGAACAAAACACATCGAGGTTAGATATCATTTTATTAGAGATCATGTTCAGAAAGCGGATATCTCCTTAGAATTTGTCAATTCTGTATATCAATTAGCATATATCTTTACCAAGCCACTAGATGAGAAGACCTTCAATAATATTAGAAAAAGGTTAGGTCTTATTTAGTTTGAGAAAAGTTGAGGTTCTTTTCTCTGTATGAGTAAATTCGCCAATAAGGAGTTTGGTCAATTAAGAAATGGACGATCTCCAAGTATTTCTCGTCTCTGAAATGATTGGACTTTGACAATGGACGCTGTCACAATGGACTTTGACAATGTACGCTGTCACATTGGACGATAACAATGGACTTTAAAAGAATGGCAGTTAAATCCTTTCGAAATGTTACAGAAACCCTAACTTTCTAAAAATCGCCTAAAATCCTCTCGACTCTTCTCGCTCGTCCAGCGATTTTTTTTTCTCCTCTGCTAGTTGGCACCGATTCTCTACTTCTCACAACTCCTTTGTTCAGAAGTCTCTATATTCTTCAATGGCATCTTCCTCTCGCGCTCCACAAGTCTTCTTAAGGAAAAAGCAAAAGACTTCCCATACCACGAATGCTCAGTCTATCTCTGTTCCTCCGCCTTTTATATGGCCAAATCACGAGTTCCTAAATCATGCTGCTTTCAAGAGGTACTATGAAGATTTTGAATTCAAACCTATTATTCGTTCTCAAGGTGTAGTCTTTCGCGACTTGTATGGTCTGAACCTAGAAGAACCTATGCATCTGATGGGTTTAATGGGGTTGTTTGTTTCAGAGTCTCCTTTTTGTGAAACCCCTATTATAATGTTCTATGCAAATCTAGAACATTCTCTACGCCCTCTGGTCATTAGGAGTTATGTCTATGGAAGGCACATAGAACTCACTCAGGAAGTTATCCATGAAATCCTCCACTGTGAGTTTCTGAATGGTTCAAGGAGATTCTTTGAGGCAGACAGAACTCCATCATTTCTTGAGAAACCAGCTGGCCGGGATTTAATTAACTTAATTGCCAAGGATCCCAAAAATGCTCCCCTGAAGTTAAAGAGCAAGGATTTAAACTTCAGGGCTCGAGTCTTCCACCACATGATCCATTACAACATCATGTCTGTAGATGGTCATCGGGACCATGTCAGTGGAATGGATCTTTTCTTGCTCGGTCAGTTTTTCAAAGGAGAACCTTTTAATGATGGATACATTGTTTTGAATCGGATGCTGCAAGTTGTCTGTAATGTCTCCAAGTTTCTGCCATACAATCTTCTCCTTATGAAGATCTTTCAAAGGTTTGGTGTCAGGCTTCTTGTAGCGACCCTAATACTGTACCCTTATTTTCCCGTATATTTTTTTATCATCATACCCTTTTACTATCCTTGTAAACCTCGTAACGTTTGAGCGGAATTTAAATCGTAGACTAAATTATTAAAATCGTTTGCAACTATTTTGAAAACCACTCTAATAAACTTAAAACAATTGAAATAAAACAATTAAAACAAATGTTTAAAACAATTAAAAACATTTAAATCATCGGCCAAAACACTGAGGGGCAGAAGGGACATTTGTCCCAAAATCTATAGGGGCGATCGATCGCCCCATTATCAGGCGATCAATTGCCCATATTAAAATACAGGGGCGATCGATCGCCCCTATATCAGGCGATCGGTCGCCCTTTGGCGACCAATCACAAGTCGATTGATCGCCCTATTACAGGCGATCAATCGGCAGACTCTCTGGAATTTCCAGAGAGTCACCTCACTTCTACCGATCGATCGCCCTCTTCTAGCGATCGATTGGCAGGCTCTCTGGATTCTGAAATCCAGAGAGCTACTCCGCTTTTCTTCTTCTTCTTTCCTTCACTCTTCTCTTCTTTCTTCTCATTACCTAAACATTTTTCTTTCCACACATACACCCTAATAAACACAATAACATCATAACATAAGCTCACTTGTATCCTCATCCCTTTCCCGCGTCACCAAATCACTCATAATAACGACTCGAAACGTATTTAAAAAGAAATCAATTTTCATGAAAACGAACTGCATGGATTCGTTTGAAAACCGTACAAAATCTCTATGAAGAATTCAAAACGACCAAGCAGTTCCCAATATATTTCCAATAAAAGACTTTCCAAAGGTAGTTTATAAAATAGATTTCCCAAACATCAAAACATAAATCTATCAACTAACTAAATTCTCCAAACATCCTAATATGTTCAACTACACAATTTCTTCTACGGTCTAACTATCATGTCCCCAAAATACTTACATCCATCCCCACAGGTCAAAAGGCGCGTCGACTGCCCAGCGCACTCCCACAGGCCATCCTCCATCAACTGCATCATTCCTCAGGTGGAGGGATCTCGTCCTCACCTTGCTCAATATCACCTACACCATAAAAACACCTATTAGATAAAAATCTCAGTAAATTCTACGTAAATACCTATGCATGATCATGTATGCTCAATGCTATAAAAACCGTCCATGTCATTTCATATATCAGTACGTGTCAGTCTATGGATATCAGAAACGCTCGACAGATAGATAGGGCACGTCAAGCGAATAGACAGCCTATGCCATCTGAAGGGAGGAAAACCCGCTCACCACAGAACGCCAGGTCTGAACCTCATCCCCGATAACCCCATGTCATGGTTGTTTACTATGATACTTTACTTGCCTTTACAATGCATGTTCTTTTCATAAAATCAATGCATAAATTCATTTTTATGACGTTTTGAAACCATGATGCATGAACAGTTCAATATAAATATACATAAAGAGCATACCATCAAAACGCTACAAATACCATCAAAACACTACAAATATCGTCACAGCAATCAACCTATAAAGCAATCGAACCTTAAACTACCCAACCAAAACAATTAGACAAACAATGACCAACATAAACAATTAAGCACCAAATAATCCTCAACATCAAAACTCGACTTATGGTGTAGGTCAATCGGCCACAGTAAGTCACGAGAACTTACCTCGCGTCCGTTGCAAATTTTAGCTCCGTCCACGAGCGTCGTTCATCTAAGGCAAATTTACAACAATCATCGTTAAAACGAGTTTAAGCCATTAAACGTCCAAATTAACGAAACCTTAGCTAAGGAAATCTCCTAAAGCTCTAACTTAGCTCTTTGAAACATTTATCGAGCACCTTGAGCTCGTTGTTCATAAAACTCCACTAATGGGGATTTCCAAGTTTTCCAACAACCCAAAAACTCACATTAATGGCTATTAATCCGTCTAACCACCTTCAATGCCATTAATACATTCACCAAAGTCATAAATAGGGCAACCCTAGCCATTTCTAGCTTAACTCGACTATTTAGCGAAAACCCTAAATAAAACCCTAATCGTTTTAACTCTCGAAAACCAAAGTCTAGCATCCGAAAACCATAGAACCTTACCTAGAGTTGCGAGAAGAGAAGAAATCAGTGAAGAAATCGGGTCGATAGGTGGAAAGCTCGATCGTCGGAGTGAGATCGCCGTAAGGGAGGCGATAAAAGTCGCCTGGAGGAAAATTTAACAGAGAAGGAAATCGTGAATGAGGAAGAAGAGAAGAAGACTTATGGTTTTTTTAATTGAAATTGACTTGGAAAATGACCGTTTTGCCCTTCCTTTGATTTTCTATTTGTTTAGTCCTTTGTTTCGTTAATTAGCTAACGATTCGATTTCTCCAAATTTCCTTATTTCGCCAACAATTACAACTTATTACTAGGGTTCCATTAAAATTGTCCGTTCGTAAAACGGACCACGTTTACTATTTTTACACAACGTCCTATATATTACAAGAAACATAATTCTCATAAAATTAGCGTTAAACTCCTAAAATTTCCAAAATTTTCTTAAAATCCATATTAATTATTAGGATCGTAATAACGCTTTCTTTTCACGAAACTGACTTAATTCGACAAAATTACAAAATGCCATTATTCACATATATTACAAAAATCCCGTAAATCTGGGTGTTACACTTCTTGAATCTGATAAGCTTTTATCTGTAACATCCTTAAAACTGTACCCATTTTCCCGTACATATTTATTTTTTTTTTTATCCTTATACTTAACTAAACTCTAAGTGGAATTTAAATCGGAATTTAAATCGTCAACAGCGTTTAAATCTATTTTGAAAATCCTTTAATAAAACTTTAGAACAATTAAAATAAAACATTAAAACATTTAATTAAAACATTTAAAAATAACACAAAGCAGCGGCGGGGCAAAAAAAGGAATCCACTGCAAAATGAAGGGGGCGATCGATCGCCCAAAACAGGCGCTCGATCGCCTGACTAAAAACAAGAGGGGCGAATGTTTGCCCCACACCAAGGGCGAACGATCGCCCCTTTAGCGATCATTTTTACCCAAGCGATCGCTCGGCAACTTCTCTGGAAAATCCAGAGAAGTTGACAAACAGGGGGGCGAACGATCGCCCTCCCTGGCGATCGTTCGGCAACCACTCTAGAATCGCCTCGCCCCCCCCCCCCCCCCCCCCTTCTTTCTCTCTTCCCTTCTTTCTTCTTCGTTCTTTCTCCTCTAAATCAAATCCAACATAACAAACCCTTTCCCCCTATATACAATTAACACTTCACCAATCCCTCATTTAACGACTCAAAACGCATTCCAAAACCACGACTCAAAATACGTTCAAAACATAGCCTATTTTCATAAAATTAAACTGCGTGGTTCGGTTTAAAAACTGAACATTTCCCTAATACCAAACATTTATAGAATATATTTTCAAAATGCTTTTAAAACAACCTAAAGCATAATCTATCCAGAACCAAATATCCTAAAATGTTTCTAACCATAACATAATCCACTGTACAATCAATATTCACCCAAAACTCTCAAAATACTTAACCATTTTCCCCCACGGGTCAACATACGCGACGACTGCTCATGCACACCACCGAAATCGTTCTTCTTCAACCATCCTGTACATCGAGCGGAGGAACATCGTCCTCACCTGCTTCGATATCACCTACACCATACAGACACACTATGAGCTAAAGGCTCAGTAAATTCTACGTAAATGCAGATGCGTGCAGTGCATATGGAGCTCAGAAATCATGCATAACATACAGAGCGTCGCAGACAGTATATCACCGAGATCTCATCCCCCTAACCGAAGGGGGCCCATCCAGCGGTCGGACTACCCCGTGCAAGTTAGAGGAGGGGGGTACACGCTTACAACACGTACAGCCGTGCCTGAGCCCTACCTCGCGTGACCAGATAACAGATTACGTTCATTAATTACATTACATGAGATGTGGTATCGGCCAGACCCTTAATCGGCCTGCACGATAGATCGATAGCCCCCAATCTCTTGGCCACACAGGTTTTATGAAAACATCGTGTGGAAATTCATTTTCATGCTTAGTTAAAATACGTGATGCATGAACAGTTCAATATAAATGTAAACAAACAAACATGCGTACCATCAAGACTGTAAAGGAAATAACCTACAAAACGTTTAAACCTAACTACCCAACCAAAGCAGTTTAAACATACAACACTCTAAGATCCTCGACGCGACATCGAAGTACGGTGTAGGCCAATCGGCCAGAGTAAGTCACGAGAACTTACCTCGTGTCCGCCGCAGCTCAAGCTATGTCCACAAGCGTTGTTTGTCTGAGGCAAAACACAATATTCGCCATTAAAACTAGTTTCAGCTAATAATCGTCCAAATTTAACGAAACCTTAACTAAGGAAATTCTCCTAAAATTCTAGCTTAGCTCAATGAGGCGTTTTCATCCATCAAATAACGCTCAATACGTCGAAATTACAATTAACGAGTTTTCCCCCAAAACTCAGAAATTGTAAAATCTCTAACATTTGTCCTAAGTCGATTAACTTTATCAAATAACGCTCAATACGTTCAATATACTCATCAAAACAACGAACCTATCTATTTCTAACCCTAAATCGTGTTTTTAACGAAAACCTAAACGAAACCCTAATCATTTAATTTCATAAAACTAAGAACTAAAGCTGGGAAACGTTAGAGACTTACTAGGAATCGGGTTTGGGAAAGGAAACGTGAAGAACAGAAATCGCCGGAGCGGAGAACCGACGTCGGAAGGAGGAATCGCGTGAGAGAACGCCGGAGGAGAGAAATCGCAGGAAAAGAAGAAATGGCGTGGAGAAGAAGAAAAAGCATTCTGTTTTAAATTAAATATTGACTTTGCAAATTACCATTTTGCCATTCCTTTGATTTTCTATTTGTTTCGTCGTTCGTTTCTTTAATTAACCGACGATTCGGTTTCTCCAGATTTTCTTACCTCACAAATAACTTCAATTTACTAACAGGGTTCCATTAAAACTGTCTGTTCACAATTCGGACCTCGTTTACTATTTTTACTAAAACGTCTTTTATATTACGAGAAACGTAATTTCTCGAAATATAGCGTTATTATTCCAAAAAATCCCGTAAATTCCTTAAAATTCCTATTAATCGTTATGATCGAAATGACGCTTTCTTTTTATAAAACGGATTTGATTTGACATATTTACAAAAATGCCATCGTATATTATAATATTAATATTCCGTACAAGCCGGGTATTACATTATCTCTGAAGAAATCCGACTTCTTCTCCTCCTCCACTTTGTCTAGGATGGGCAGAGCTCGAAATGATCAAGGTGAGCTGTTTGACAAAGTTGGTCGAAGAGGTGTTTCCCGGAGATTACTCATTGCCGAAGAAGAAGAAGAAGAAGAGGTAGACAATGCTCAAGATGACACTCTTATTCTTGCCCTTGAACCTCTTCCACCTTCTGTTCTTCTTCTTCAAGCTCCAGAGGAGGTCAGTCATGAGCAAACTCACATTCAAGAGCCTGTGAGTGATCCTGACCTCATACCGTCCAAGCTATTTCTCCTCTTCCACGTCTACCCAGTCCAACACCTGCTCCCCCTCCACCTCAGATTCCTTCATCATCTGCCCAGTGTTCCTTCTCGCTTTAAAGGTCCTTCCTCTTCTCGAGTGAGGGATACTATTTCTGAGGATCTGTAGGATGAGCTTCGGGCATGCATCGCCAGCCTCGGGACTGGTCTTGAATCTTTTCAATCTCTGTATCTCTCCCACCATGCTCAATTTGAAGCACTTGTCCTTTCACAACTTGAACAACTCGCGGCTGCAAATCAAGGACTGCTCAAACGTCTTGATCTGATGGAATCAAATCAAAGTTCAGCTATTGCTAATGTTCACAATCGCATTGATCAAGCTGAACTCGAGCATAGTAAAGTCATTGATGATGTCATCTCTTCGGTTAGATTCCATTCCAATCTCGTATCAACTCAATTGTAGTGCGAATCTGCCCGAGTCCTCACTCAATTTAGTGATCTCCGTAACCTTCTGATTAAGCATGATGGTGAGCCCTCTCATGGGGATGAGGCTTTGGAAGCCGATGGCAAGACTCATGTGCCAGCTCATCCAGCTAATTCAGTTGTTCCTTCACGTGCTAAGCATTTAGATGTTGATTATGATGTTGGGACTGGTGCTGCTGAAGAGGTTGTTCTTTGTGAGGGCATGTCAGTGCCTGCACCTATTGTTGATCTTCTAGCTCCTTCTAATCCGGATTTTGTTGTGGTTGTTGCTGGTCCAGCTGATCTTGTCATTGCTGACCTTGTCGATTTTCCTCTGGCAGCTGCAGGGACTGCACTTCATGATGCCAGTGTTCCTTCTCCTGAAGAACTTAATCCTCCGGTGGAATCCCCTCCTGCTCAGGCTGACTTCCTTAGTCAACTAGGGGCTCTCCTGGGATGGGATACTCCCTCTTCTCCTGAAAACTAAGAACATTCTTTCCTGGCTATTTGTTTTTACACTAACACTGATATTTTTTTATGCTGAATGATATTTTTTTGGTATCATTAAGAAGTTATTTTTGATAATATCAAAGAAAGAGAAGGGTATAAAATTCACTGAATGTATAATTGATAAGCAATACGACATAGAGTATGGGGGAGTATGTAAAATTTAACTGAAATACAGACAAGTATGTTTGAAACAGTTTATATGTTTGTCATCATCAAAAAGGGGGAGATTGTTGACTTAAATTAAGTTTAAAGTCTAAATATATTTTTAATGATTATAATTAATATGAAATATATAAACTGAATATAAATTGGTTTATTATGATTATTGCTATTATCTGGAAATACCCTTTAAAAAGGGGTATTATTTTTCTGACGATTTTAGTTAAGTGTTAGTAGTCCGAAGTCCTGGAAGTCAGACGCAGTTGTCCAAACATAGAACAGAGTACTCGTCCAAACTTCAAAGACAAACGCAGTCATCCAAACTTCAAATCCAGACGTAGTCGTCCAAACTTCAAAGAAAGACGCAGTCGTCCAAACTTCAAGACAGACGCAGTCGTCCAAAGTCAAGACAGACGCAGTTGTCCAAAGTACTCGTCCGAATAGCGAAGGTCCAGAATCTTAACCACGCCGATTTAAAGACCGCAAGCGATAGCGACTCCAGAGCTCAACAGCTATTTTTCAGCATACAGAAGCTCTACAACGGTCATATTTTAGTATGAAAAAATAAAGAGTTGTCCAAAAAGAGAAGCCGATTACAGACGAGTATAAAAGGAAGAGTAGAAGCTCGAGAGAAAAACTTTTGCCAATTTTTACAATTATCGCTTAACTCCCACGAGCAAAAGTACTGTAATACTCTGCGATTTTCTACATCTCTCCGATTCAAAACTTGAGATATTACTTTAGAGAGAGTGTAGCCTTGTGCTAAAATCTTCATTCTGTAAAAGTATAAAGGCAGTGGATTGACGCTCGGAAAGTTCAATCTAGAAGTGTAAAAGCTGTAGATCGACGCTCGGAAAGTTCGATCTAGTTTTTTCTCGTGAGAAGAAGGGAAGAATCTTCAAGGGGGAGCCTTGGAGCATGGAAGTAGGCAGGATTGGCTCGAATCACGTTAAAAAATCTAGTGTCATTTTTTATTTCTCTCTTTTACTTTGACTTGTTTGCTTGTCTGCTATTATTTGAGTATTTGCATACAAAGAGAGAAAATCAAATAAACCTAATTTGCTTTGATTAAAATTAATTAGGGTAAGTAATTTCTAATTCACCCCCCCCCCCCCCTCCCCCCCTCTTAGAAAATCTCGATTCTACATATACACCCCTTGGAGGCCGATTCTATCGAAAATCTCCTTGATCTGCAAGGACTCCCAGCCTGTAAAGTCCATAGTCTTCGACAATGTAATATGGCGGTGTAACAAATCCAGGTCAAACTGCTCTCGACAATACTAATTGCAAAATTCAGTCGACAAAAACTCCGACCGCGGTGGAGGTGGCGGCAGCCTCTCTGGCGGTTTGAGGGTAAAGCTTGTGAAGTTGAAGGTGCACAACTCGGGGCAAACTTTCGTCTAATAGACAATCTGCCTCTATCTGCCATTTCAGTATATTCTGCAATTTGGGAATTTTCAAAATTAACCTCAAATAACTCGAAATAACTCGCAATTTCTAGCCTATTTAAAACTGTCTTCAGGCCTGTTTATCGGGCAGACGCTATTTCAGTGAGTCCATCCGGTAAAAATAAAAAAGGATTGATGCTTTAAAAAGAGTGTCCATCTGGTAAATAGCCTTAACGTACAGTTTCAAATAGCACTCGGATTTTCTTTTTATTTACAATAAAAATTGAACTAAATCAATCAGAATGGAGAAAGCTATTATTTGAAATTATTTTCGATCGTAAATCTGCAAAAATTTTGTAAGAGGGTCGAGTGAAAATTGTCTTTTGGAGCGGTGAAATATCAGATTTCAGACTCTAGATCGATATAAATCGCGAGAACGGACGGACGCTGTATTTAAGCATCCGTCCGTTTTCGCCCTAATTTAAAACGTCCGAAAATAACAGATAGACGCTTAAATACAGTCTCCGTCCGATCCGTGCGTCGATTGCCACGAAAAAATTTACGTACGGACAGACGAACTTTTCATGTGTCTGTTCGTAATATTTACCAGACAGTCTCTATTTTGAAACGTTAATCTGGTATACGACAAAAGATTTAAAACGGACAGATGCTATTATTTTTTGTCCGTCCGATATACAACCAAAATGGATACCAGACGCAGATCGAACGGTCGGTAGATTTATTTTGTATGTTCTTTGATAGTTTAAGGTTTGGATTGTTAAATTTGATACTTTAAGGTTTCACATAAAAAAATGTATAGTTTGCGGTCATAATCGGTAATTTTCCTTCAATTATAGATGATCGTATGGGAAGAGAAAGAATGATAAAGTTGCACAATGAAAGCCTATTGTTTTATTTTTTGTTTTTATTTTAATATATTATTATACAATAAACTCAAAGGTAAGTCGTATACAATATTTTTTTCAGTTTTAATACAACATGAATGGTTTGAAATGATTTTATATGGTAAAAATAAATGTAGAAGCACTATATAGGCTATCATAAATGCATCGATTCAAGAGTATTGTCTTTTCAGAATGACATTCATATCTCCAGTGTAATAACAAAAAACTCAAATTTAATATCCAAATTTTAATTTCAAATCAAAAGAACAGGTTCGGTTGTCCATGAAATTTCATGTGATGACCCAGATGTGTAAGTATGTGTACAATGGCTGTATGAACCGGAACCCAGATGGTGGTACGTCCGCGCGGGCAAACTGAAAGGAGACGGGTCGTAAAAAATGGGGTCGTCACAATCTCACATCACTTGGGGAAGTATGTGGAAATGAAACATATGTAAAGAGACCCTCCCAAAATAGCAAGACGCGTTTTGGAGCACAATTGGCAACGGATCCCATAAGAACTCCGAAGTTAAAAGTGCTTCGGCGAGAGTAGTACCAAGTTGGATGACCGACTGGGAAGTCCTCGCCAAACAAAGCCGTGAGGTGAGGATATTGGGCTACGGCCCAATCCCTAAATCGGACAATATCTTGCTGGGAAAAGGGTCATTACAAATGGTATCAGAGCCTGTACCCAACCAGAAATGTGGCCAACGAGGACATTGGGCCCCCGAGGGGGTGATTGTGATGACCCAGATGTGTAAGTATATGTACGATGGCTGCACGAACTGGAATCCGGATGGCGGTACGTCCGCCCGGGCGAACCGAAAGGTGACGGGTCGTAAAAGGGGGGGTCGTCACAATCTCACATCGCTTGGGGAAGTATGTAGAAATGAAACGTATGTAAAGAGACCCTCTCAAGATAACAAGACGCATTTTGGAGCACAATTGGCAACGGATTTCATAAAAACTCTGAAGTTAAAAGTGCTTCGGCGAAAGTAGTACCAGGTTGGGTGACCGACTGGGAAGTCCTCGCCAAACAAAGCCGTAAGGGGAGGATATTGGGCTATGGTCCAATCCTCAGAGCGGACAATATCTTGCTGGGAAAAGATGTCGTTACATTTCAGAATTTTGGTAACCGGACCGTGAATCAGACCCATACCAACAGTTTGTTTGGTAGAAGAATTGGTCCTGTACTGAACACCGTGGAGAATCGATTGAAACCTTCGGTCCAGTCCAGTTCTGCGGTCTCAGCCTAGTTATGCTCATCCCTAATTATTGGCATGTAAAATGGAATGAAACACAAAATTTTAAACCAGTTGCATGGGTTTCATGAAGCTCAAGGCAATACTTATAGAGATCCGGCGGCTTGAGAAAACAAAGCCAACATGTGGAAGTTGGAATCGCAACGAAGGTGACCCTTCCCAAAGTAATGAAAGTGAGAGATGACACCAGGGAGGGTAGAATTGAGAATAAAAAATATATATACTAAGACTTTTCAACATATGCAGGTCCATATCATTTTGGAAGTATACAGCTGTACATGATTTTGGAAGATGAGAAGATGAAAGTTTTTATAATAAAAAAAAAAAAAAGATAAGAAGACAAAAGAGGAAGATGTCATCGTAGAAGATCATAAGATGAAAGGTTAAATTAAAATAAATAGCAAAACAAATTAAATTATAAATTTTGTAATAAAGAAAAAAGAAATTGCAGGAAGAAGAAGATAAGAAGACAAGAAGAACATGGAGGGTAGAACAGAGAAGATAAAAAAATACATCACAATTTTCATTTCTTTTTTATTTATTTTAATGTTATGAGAAATTACAAATATTTTTACTTTTATAGAATGTTAGATATTATATGTCATTAAGCTGAATTGCACTACTAGTGGAGGAGATCCTCCTCTTTAAGTGATTTGGTCGATGATTATTGATTCAATTGAAAATGGAAAACTAAAGCAAAAAAAAAAAATACGCAAAAAAAAAACTATGGCCAGAGAATAAATTTATTAACGTCAAAATCAAGGTAAAATGAGTTTTGCGAGTCAAACAACAATATATAAAGTAAGTTAATAAATCTAATATTGAATATGGACTCAACTCGCCTTAACTAGAATTCAAATCATACTAAACTAACAATTTTCACTGTGACACGAATTTCACATGAGAGATCATAATAAGTAGACTTCTCGACCCGATCCAAAGTGAATTCATAACAATGAACTCTAACAATCTTTATCTTCAAGAAATTTTGATGCAAAGAAACAAATATGCAAAACTTCAACAAAACAATTTCTTCTCCCACAAAAGCCCCTAATTAGCCAATTCAACAACTTATATTGACCAAACTTGAAAGACGCCCTTAATAAGAAATCACATCTCCTTCTTCATAGTATCACCGAGCTATCATAGTTGTCACAATAAACTTCATCTGAATATGTTGAAGACTTGTCACTAGAATCAAATTCCTCGATTACATTCAACGCATAACTCATTGAACTAATTTCACTGTATCACCGTGAAGCCTTAATCTTCTAACTGGTTCAACCTTTTGTGATATTACTCAGACGTGAAAGTATAACTGATGACGATATGGTGGCGACATCGCCCTTGACATTTGTACGAGATTGACTTATTGGCTCTCATGTAGATTCAAAACCCAACTTGAACTTTACCTTAGAAGTTGACTTCTTCCGAGTCTTCTCAAACAATCCGTTAGAATGTGAGTTTACAAACTTTGCAATGTTATTACCTGTAACTGTAGAACCCTACAACACATAAATTTGTAGACTTTATGTATCCCTTCAACACGACGAGAGCTTCTCTACCGATCTTCACAACTCCACCTACAACGTTGTACTTGTATCCTTTCGAATTTAAAGTACTCAACGAAATCAAATTCTACTTCAACCCGAAAACATGTCGCACATTACTCAATGTTCCATCAAACATTCGAATTCAATGGTAACAATACCATGTATCTTACAAGGTATGTTATTAATCATCAACGCAACATCTTTAGACATTGTCTCATATGTCGAAAATCAATTCTATTATAATACATATGACACAAACAAGCTAAAACTTGAATCCAATTCCTTTTTTGCTTTGAGTTAACTTCTAACATGCTTCCACCACCTTGGTCTTCTTTTTCTTCGGCGACAACCTCACTGAACGTCTTCAGTTGTTTTCTCTTCTCGACAACTCTCTTAACATTTTGCTATTTGCGACACTCAGACTAAATGTAGCCCTTCTTCTAATGGAAGTAGCATGTTCTATCACGGTTTATTAACTTTGATCTACTCTTCACATGATGAATATTATCAATATCATTGTTATTTGACTCTCTTGTTTTACACCAAATGACATGTCCATCTCTTCGAGACTCGGATCCAACAACAATTTGTTTTATCTTCTCTTTTGATATCAATGCACTATAAACTTCTTCTAGAATTAGACTTTGCATCATATGAAGCAGATGACGAGCATAGTATAATCAAATACAAATCCTCCTGATCGCACTTATATCTCATAGTCTCCAAATCGAAAACTATTACCTTTAATGCAGTCAAATATTTTTAAATAGAATCTTTCATCAATTGATAAAAATAAAGTTGTTGCTTCAAATGCAACTTATTAGTCAAAGTTTTTCTTTCATACACTGCTCAAATTTTAACCATGATTCAGCGATATATTTTTTATTCAGAACGTTCTTCAAAATTTGATTTGACAAATACAGATGTATCAAATATAGGACTTTTCGATCCTTTCGAATTTTATCCTCTTCGCTCCAAAACACGAGCATTTTATCGAGCCCTAACAACACGTCGTTTTAATCCATCTGTGCAAGCACATGTCACATAACTGAAATCTTATATTCCGAACTAAAAACGGAATATTAAATTTCATCACAACCATCTCCCAAAAATTCATAATTTCACCAAAATATTATTTGAACCAATAAATTTGCCATAAATCAAATATTTTCAACGAATAAATCAACGACCGATCATCACAAATAGATTTCCAAATTAAAAAAAAAAAAAAACTATACTAAATCAACTAATCCCACGAGAAAAATCTGTCCACTTTCTGGTGTGTAAAACTTGCGAAAGCAATCGAAGAACGGCTAGAGCAGCGAGACTGCTCAGAACGGCAGTTTTGTGGTGTGGGTCGACGGCTGGCAGGAAGATCGATGGAGACGGAATCGAAAGGCAGGTCGATAGCTCGGAGTAGATTGCTACAAATCAAAGGGCTAGGCATCGTCGTTTCTTCTCTGTCGACGACCTCTGTTGCTGTTCGGCAGAGGCTGGCGAAACGGGGCGGCTGAGTCTGTTGTGGCGTCGATGACTTGTTCTCACGGGCTAGAAAAGGCAGATTGGCAAAGTAGAGACGTACAGAGGCTGTTCGTGCGACGGCGCTGGCTTCTGAATGGAGCTGAGAGTGCGGCCGACGTTCTTCTCCTTGGGTGGTCGCTCGTCGGCGGCAGTAGGATCGGCAACAACCTTTTCTTTTTCTCCATGGCGGCAAAGTGGCTTCCTTCTTCTTTGATGAAGGAAGCACGACGTAACAAAGGGATTTTCCCCTTATTTTTTTCTTAATTTTCTCAAAAAATTAGAACTTTTACTCCAAAATTCGATTCAAAGTACAAAACACTCAACCTTGGCTTGGGCTATTACTAATTATTGAAAATCGAACACTAAATCAAGAAAAAATAATAACTTTTGTGATATCATGATCAATAAATTAGTTAAATTAATTGAAGCATTAATTTGTAAAAGCTTACAATTTATGATTTCATACATATGCAATCCACTTTTTGCATATAATCTATTTCCTTTATCAAGTAGTTGATTTATTTTATTTTTTCAAACCTCCAATTTAATAAGCGAGACACCGAGATTTACGTAGAAAATTTTTACAGAAAAAAAATCACGGGTTAATTAGAAATTAACTAACGACAAAATCAACTAATCAAGTGCAACGAATTTTGTAATTTAAATAACAATATATCGAGTAAGTTAAAAATTCTAATATTAAATAAGGACCCGAGTGCGTCAAACTAAAATTTGGATCACATCAAACATATATATTGAGTCATCAATTCTAGTTATAAGCAAGCTGCACTCATTTATAACCAACTCCCACAATCTATTTGATAAACATTGATAGCAACTCAAAAGACGTATACCTATTTAGATTCCAATATATTCACACCAACTGCATAAAACACAAGTCATCCAAGCTTAGTTACATGAATTATTGAGAATACACTCTTCAATCATTTGTAATAATTCATACTTCTCCCTTGTTGAAAACCTTAACGTATAAAGAGCAATATCATGATGTAAATGTAGCATCACTACTTTTAAACTTAATGATTATATGAGTTGCAAGATCGAAATAGAATGATTCATCACCACTCAAAGATCAAATACAAAATCATATAATTTTTCATTTCACCAAGTTATTTTGTTTTGTTGTTTGTAACCATCCTAAATAAGACCTTCTCATTGTTATCTATTGAGTGACATCTCCAAATATTATTTAACTATGCAAGTGATCCTCCTGATT
This sequence comes from Begonia masoniana, assembly GCA_022432975.1. NCBI lineage: Eukaryota > Viridiplantae > Streptophyta > Magnoliopsida > Cucurbitales > Begoniaceae > Begonia > Begonia masoniana. The sequence goes on along the minus strand of CM039511.1, from coordinate 14,026,389 downwards.
GAGTAGTTGATTTAATGCAGGTTTCATACTCTCAATTTTCTGGTTATAATTATCATCATCTCACAGAAGTGTTTTGGTGGGTTCTATTTGGTCCTCAGGCAATTGAATGTTTGGGTTTGTTTTTCCTTCCAAGAATTGAAAATTGACCAAGAGACTTAAAACAATCCATAATAATCTTGACATTAACATGACCAACTCAATACCAACTAAAAATTTCAGGCTCCCAACTTTTTTTTGGGTGTTTTCAAAAAAAAAAAAAAAAAAGCTGACATTTCTCTCGGTTCAAGAACATCATTTGACCAAAGCAACTCCATCATAGGTCGTTCGAAGAGGTCCCTGAACGTGTGAATCTGCAGAGACAATCCGGAAAAAAAAAAAGTATATAAATGGGGAAAAATAAAATCGAAAATATAGTTAATAGGACATTAAAATATTAGAAGCTGCATCTACGTCTAGTCAATAAGAAGTTGCAATTTCCCTATCTCTAAAAGGAACACAAAAGAAAAAGAAAAGCAGAGAGAAAAAACTATCTCTCTTCATCGTCAATGCAACAAATTTTGGAGTATAATGCTCCATCTCCCAGATAGTATACCAGAAAGCAAATTGTTTTCTTCCTTGGGTTATTTTACAAGATAATGATTATGGATAAATAAATACCCTGCAATCTGAATCAATCACAGCGAATTGCCCAAGTAACAACGCAGCTTCCCTTTGGCTATATGAGCAGCATGAACTGTTATGCGATAAAAAAGCATTCAACCTGTATACCTTGAATGCAAATAATACCACCATTGTGTAATCATTTCTTTGTACTCCATTGCATGCAAGTTTCTTGCAACAAGTAAAACTAAGAAAAGAAACTAATTCCACATGTTATGCTAAATGGAATATTACCTATGCACCCTAATAACTAACAACGTTGCACAAGAACGAATATTACTTGATGGAAAAAATGCACAAAGTTAAGCATTCTCCTCAAATAAACCAAATAAATAGATAATGAAAGATTTGATTTTAAAGATAAATTACTTGAATTGTGGCTCTAGAGAGAAAAGGGAGATTCCTAAAGGCTAGTCGCCCAATTGGCAACTCGGACAGCATAAGTTGAGGTTTGGCCACAATTCTAGGTATCTTGCAATCATCACTACAATGGAAAATAAAAGTCCCCATCTCACAACATTAAGAGTCTCATGAATTTATCACATAACAACGATAAATAAACTGATTAACAAATAACAACAAAATTTCCAACATTATACTCAAAATCAAAAATATAATTGGAAGAATTTTAAGTATAATTAGCTTGTGGATCACTAACTTTTCCCCAAATTAGATTTTGGCCCATGAAATTAAATTCTGAATCACAGTTAAAAATTTAGATCAAGTGGAAGAGTAATATTTTGATGAACTTATAAGATAGTTTTCTTTCATAATCAAACAAATATGACTAAAAGATTACCAAAAGGCTCGATAGATTTTTTCAAGTATTTAACTTGATTAAGAAGATTTTTATGAAAAATAAATCCAAGTTGTGCACCTTTTGAAAAAATAGCTTCCCCTGTATATCTATCAAATATTCACATTTTAAAGTATAAAAACAAATTTAAATTAGGAAAGTAGCTCACCAAACTGTTGACCAATATTTTTTTATGCTACTCCCATGGCAAGAAGACAATTTTGGCTTTGCTCATACATCTTTCGATGTTAAAATTTGGGAAATCCAACAAAAATAACAATAATCTACTAATGACATAAACATAAATAAATGTGAAGAATGCACACCAGAAAGGAGAATAATTTGAGGACATAATTTGAGCATACAATAACCAATTGAAATTATACGCTTTACTTTTATAATTATATGTTTCGCTTTTATAGTAAACTACATATAAGAGAACATATTATAAAAATCAGGAAAAAAAGTAGACAGAATTAAAAACATTCCCAACAAACAGATGATCAAACTAAACTGAATTATTCTTCAAAGAACTCTGTCTAGGATGTATCTTATGGAACAACTCTTCCAAAAATATTTGTCACTGATGTACTCCCCATTTTTAAAAACATCCAAATTCGACAAAAAATCATTTGCACAATTCTCTGTTTTATCAACAGAATTAATACAATTATGCAAAATTGGGCACAGATTGACAATTCAACGCAAGTCATTCTACCCTTTAAATGAAAACATATAATTATATCAATTAATTTAATCATTGAGTGTAAAAGAGAGATAAAAGGCAGGGAACAAAGTTTATTACTGGCAATAGATGTTAGCGTATGCATAGTCATTCAATTAAATTAAATTAGTCATTATTCTCTTTTTTATTTATTTCCTTTATTATTTACCTTTTTCCTATATATTGTACATTTTGTAAAATTATACAGTTAAGGAAAATATACAACAGATTACTTTCTTTCTATCATCTTCTTCTTCCTCTGCCTTTCTCTTCTCTGGAATACACCAATCTTTATTTCTCAACTTGGTATCAGAGCCGATGGCTTCATCTTCTTCAACAGTCCTCTCTTCTCCTCTGGTCGCCTCCCTCCCTCCCTTCCCTTCTATGAACCAAACACTGATTATTAAGCTTGATTTTACAAATTACATTATATGGAAAGAACAACTCCTGAATATCGTTATCGCCAATGGTATTGATACCATTCTTGATGGAACCTTCCCAACTCCTCCCCAATTTCTCAATTCTCTTTCCACCCAGATTAACCCAGATTTTACCCTCTGGCAGAGATATAACCAACTTATTATGAGTTGGATTTTCTCATCCATCTCTAAATCTTTTCTTCCTCAAATCGTTAGCTTCAATACTGCCACAAATATATGGCTTGCCCTTGGCCGATTATTTTCTTCCTCCTCCTTAGCCCGCATCACCGACCTCCGCAGCCAACTCCATAACCTGTTTAAAGATGGTCTCCCAGCAGCAACCTATATTCAAAAACTTACCTCAATTTGCAACACTCTATCCGCCATTGGTGAACCCGTCTCATACCGCAACCATGTCATTTATTTCCTTGCCGGTCTCGATAGCGATTACAACCCATTTGTGACTTCCATCACAAATCGGCAGGATGAACCGCCATTGGAGGAACTACATAGCCTCTTGCTGAGTTATGACTTTTGCTTGGAGAAACAGAACTCTTCAACCCAGCTCCAGATCCCGAGCTCTCTTCAAGCCAATGCCGCCGTTCAGAGGCCGTTCCGCCCTCCTCGGCCGTTCTACCATCACGGTCACTCTGGTGATCACAGCCCTAATTTTGCGCCTCCACTGGCGAACTACCAAAATGGACGTGGTTCGGGCCCTGGACCACATCAGAATTCATCATGGCTCTCGCTCCGGCCCAACTCTTCATTCAAGCCTCGTTGTTAGATTTGTAATAAAATGGGCCACATCGCAGCGATCTGCTACCACCGCCTCAATGCTTCCGACCGGCCCAACAGTCCAGCCCACTATTCTAACAATTATCCCAGGCCTGCCCCCTACCCAATCAATTACTCCAGCCCACCCCAGCACATCTTCCCCTCTCCTGCACAGGCTAACACTGCCGGAATTTTGCCGATTCCTTCTTTGGCTGTTTCTGCAAATTCTTCCCCTTGGCTGCTGGATTCAGGTGCAACCCACCATTTCACTCCCGATTCTTCTTTGTTGCTCAACCCTACTCCCTACAATAGCTCCACAAATGTCTTTACGGCCGACGATAAGTCTCACTCTATCGCTAACTCTGGTTCCGCCATTATTCCCACTGCTAAATGCCCTCTGTTCTTACGGACTGTTTATCATACTCCATTACTGTCTCATATCTCCTTAGTATTAATCAATTATGCCGTGAAAATCCAATCTTCATTGAATTTCACTCTGACTATTTTCTGATTAAGGATCGGGATCCCATCAGACACTTCTTCGAGGACTCCTCAGTAATGGCCTCTATAAAACCCCTTGTGCTCCTCCTTCTATGGCCGGCGCTCTGTCTGTAGTCACCAGTCCCTCCGTCCCTATTTGCTCTTCTGCTAGTTCCTCTTCAAATTTGTGGCACTTCCGTATCGGCCATCCATCAGTTCAAGTTTTAAATTCTGTATTGTGTCTCTGTAATTTCCCTTCTGTTAAGCTTAATTTACCTCAACTATGTACTGCTTGTCAATTGAGTAAAAACCATCGGTTACCATTTTCAGTTTCAACTTCTCATGCATTTTCTCCTTTTGACCTTGTGCACATGGATGTTTGGGGTTCTTCCCCTATTTTCTCTATTACTGGTACTCGTTATTTTTTGTTGATTATTGATGATTACACTCGTTTTACGTGGATGTCTTGTTTAAAATTGAAAAGTGATGTTCTTAAAACTTTTCAAGAATTTCACAAGCTTGTTCAAAATCAGTTTGGTTTTCCTATTAAAACTGTCCAATCTGATTGGGGTGGCGAATTCCAATCTTTATCTTCTGTTTTTAAATCTCTTGGCATTCATCATCGGATTTCTTGTCCCCACACTCCAAATCAAAATGGACGTGTGGAACGCAAAAATCGTCATGTTGTCGAAACTGGTTTGACTCTTCTTTTTCATGCGTCCGTTCCTCAACATTTTTGGCCTTATGCTTTTGCTACTACCACTACTTTAATAAATTATCTACCTACTCCTATTTTAAACAACAAATCCCCGTTTGAATGCTTGTTTGGGTCTATTCCGCCTTACTCCTCACTACGTGTTTTTGGATGTCTATGTTTTCCCTTCCTTCGTCTTTTCAACTGTCATAAATACACCAATCTTTATTTCTCAACTATAGATGTTAGAGGGAAATAAGAAATTTTACACCAACGAAGGAAAATAACCTCTTGTGTGGTGGCAGGACTCTTTCATAAGCAGATTCTGTACTGTGCCTAGCAGTAGAAATATTATTGGATTTTCTAATCACCATTGCTTGAATCGGTCATGACAAAAAGACAAAAATACGGATGATCGACTATTGGTTGGTCGGCAAGGAAATAAGTCTGTTTCAATGACCTTCAGTATTTTGGCTATAACTTTTTCATCTTTGCGATTTAACCCCTGAAATTTTCAAGATAGTTCATCAACGCCTTGTTTAATAACGTCTTAAAATTTCAGATCATTTGGTTAAGAATCGAGAAAGTTACAATTTTGGCAAATTGCTGAATTTTTTATCTAGATCCACAAAATTCGGGATCTTTTTTTTTTTTGTGGGATTTTGTTGCTTATTGGTTGTTAAATTCAAGCACTTTTGGAAACACGATCCCTGCTCTTTCCTTGGACTATGTGCTCTGTTTTTGTGGTAATTTTGCTAGAAAAAATGGATGAGAAAATTTGTTCAGAGTATTGTCAAAACAATTTTGAATTTGAGTGTCATCCGACAAACAAACATGTTGATGACTCTTCTCTAACCGAGAGAGAGTTATGGGATAAGGGTTGGGCAAAGTCTCTTGAGCTTAATAACACCTATAATTGATTTTCCCAACTTATATGAAGAGTACATCCTTGACATGGAAGAGGAGGATGAAGTAGATAATTATCTTAGTAAGCAAAATTAAAAAAAAAAATTGTTGTGATTTGTTTTACGATATTTATGATGAATCTCCTCAACCGAATATGCATTGTGATAATTTGATTGGCTTGGATTGTTTGGATAAATATTATCATGTTGTAGAACTAATCAGTTCAAGCGATGAAGAAGAGATTGCTCCTCAAGATGACAATCTCTCGGCCTTAGAGGATACACACCTCATGGAGGAGGGAAAACCATCCATTTTCCATAGCTGATAATATTTGTATCAAAAAGAGATTCCTTACATATTAGAGCATGAAAGTGAACATGAGGAGAAAAATTGCTTGAGAACCTTGAAGCATCCTAATCCTCCCAAGCTCAACTTTGAGGATGAAATGTCTAAGAAGGTATTTGGTGCTCCATCGTCAAGGTATATACCACCAAATAATTTGATTTCTTGGCTACTTAGGATTTGATGGATAGAGGGTTGCTTTGATAGTAGTATTGATATAAATTGTTTGAAAAAAGATTTGGTAGTTGACACCCGATTTGGACGAGATATTCCTCCCTTTGAGTTTATCTTTATTATTGACTTGTTTGGTTTAACATGGAATTCCGCTATCTTAGACGGTAACATATCAAAATTTTATCTCCGAATTAAGGAAATCAATTTCTATTCTAATCCCACCTAAGGAAACGAATCAAACCTTAAATTGCAATTCCCCCAATTTTAGTCAAACCAAACTCTAATTTCAAAAGTTATTTTGGGATTTTTAAAACAAAAACAGAAATTTATTTACAAAACAAACACCCTGATCTTCGGTGTATCACAACCTGAAGAATATCGAAAATATTTCATTCCTAATACCAAACCTCTACATACAAACGATAAGGAAATAATCACAGAAGAAATTCATTCCTAAACTTGTCGATGAATCTGATCAAATTGGGGTCAGATTCGTATCAAATTTTTAGAAAAGTTTTGGAAAAAAACTATTCCCTTAATGGGAGTGCTTGGTGTTAAAAAGGAAAATCACACTAACATAACAAATCACTTCTCCCGATTTCTGAAAACAGAAAAATCAAAGAAACTCTTACCTCGCCAGAGAACACCCCTACCTTGCAGAATCGCTATACGCAACCTCCGACCACCGCAACCTGCTCAGACCTGGCCGAATTCCTCCGAGGATTTCCTTAACTCCGCCCCAAACGGCCGAGCGATTTCTACGACAGAAATCCTTCTCTCGGTTGAGCTCCGTTTTACTGCTGCGAACCACGATCGAGCACGCGAATCCTCCCCTAAAGGAGTAAGGCTCTCTCTCTCTCTCATTCTATCTCTCGTTCTCGCTCTCTCTCTCTCTGTTTCTCACTCTCTCAACAGAACCAAATACAGGTAGGAAGAGGAGAATCAGTTTTTGTTAAGAACTCAGACCGAACCAGACATCCAACAACTGAACCAGACCAACTGTTAAGGATCAGAACCAGACCACTCGTTGACCAAACCGGCCCAAACCCAAAACCGTTCAACTAAATATTTTTGGATTGGTAGGGACACCTAAATCGATCCAAAAATCCAACGCTAGGATTTTTATTGGTAAGGAATTTCTACCCTAATTATTTTCAAAAGAATTGTTTTTGAATAAAATTTAAATGTCCCTAATTTTAGGCAAAGAAGATTTATTCAACGCCCGGGAAAAACAATTAAAATCCTATTCCCTAATCGCTCGGAATCCAAATAAGTGAAAATATCACGTTTTTCAACGTTTTGGCTATGACTCTACATCATAAAATCTATATTATTTTATTACAGCTCTATTTTATATTTCTAATATTTGAGCACGCATGTTTAGACATTGACATAGAATTGTTTAAAAGATAAAATTGATAGGATATTTGTATGTGTATGAAAACGATGGAATTGACGAAAAATATGTGATAGCAAAAACCTGAATGACAATAAGATGGTGAGCTTGATCGAAAGTTGGAACAAATTCTAACCAGTATGGGACATTTGAACGAAGATTGAAACAAGTTCTAAATAAATGTGATTTTGACTAAAGGTTGGAACAAGTTATAACTAGAGGTGATGTTTGACCGAAAGTTGGAACAAGTTCTAACTAGAGGTGATGTATTTGAACCAAAGGTAAGAACAGGTTCTAACTAGATGTGATATTGACCGATGGTTGGAATAGAGTATTTACCAGAATGTACTGATAAGACAGGATTCGGAAACAAAAATAAATGTTGACACTTGCCACATATTTCCGCTTACGAAATTTTTCTTATAGTTTTTAATTTGTGATGTAGGTGAGTTTTTTATCTGAGGAGAACTATCTATGATTCTAACTAGAGGTGATGTTTGACCGAAAGTTGGAACAAGTTCTAACTAGAGGTGATGTTTGACCGAAAGTTGGAACAAGTTCTAACTAGAGGTGATGTTTGACCGAAGGTTGGAACAAGTTCTAACTAGAGGTGATGTTTGACCGAAAGTTGGAACAAGTTCTAACTAGAGGTGATGTTTGACCGAAAGTTGGAACAAGTTCTAACTAGAGGTGATGTTTGACCGAAAGTTGGAACAAGTTCTAACTAGAGGTGATGTTTGACCGAAAGTTGGAACAAGTTCTAACTAGAGGTGATGTTTGACCGAAAGTTGGAACAAGTTCTAACTAGAGGTGATGTTTGACCGAAAGTTGGAACAAGTTCTAACTAGAGGTGATGTTTGACCGAAAGTTGGAACAAGTTCTAACTAGAGGTGATGTTTGACCGAAAGTTGGAACAAGTTCTAACTAGAGGTGATGTTTGACCGAAAGTTGGAACAAGTTCTAACTAGAGGTGATGTTTGACCGAAAGTTGGAACAAGTTCTAACTAGAGGTGATGTTTGACCGAAAGTTGGAACAAGTTCTAACTAGAGGTGATGTTTGACCGAAAGTTGGAACAAGTTCTAACTAGAGGTGATGTTTGACCGAAAGTTGGAACAAGTTCTAACTAGAGGTGATGTTTGACCGAAAGTTGGAACAAGTTCTAACTAGAGGTGATGTTTGACCGAAAGTTGGAACAAGTTCTAACTAGAGGTGATGTTTGACCGAAAGTTGGAACAAGTTCTAACTAGAGGTGATGTTTGACCGAAAGTTGGAACAAGTTCTAACTAGAGGTGATGTTTGACCGAAAGTTGGAACAAGTTCTAACTAGAGGTGATGTTTGACCGAAAGTTGGAACAAGTTCTAACTAGAGGTGATGTTTGACCGAAAGTTGGAACAAGTTCTAACTAGAGGTGATGTTTGACCGAAAGTTGGAACAAGTTCTAACTAGAGGTGATGTTTGACCGAAAGTTGGAACAAGTTTAACCGAATGTAATTGATAAGACAGGATTCGGAAAAAAAATAAATGTTGACACTTGCACATATTTTCGCTTACTAAATTTTTCTTATAGTTTTTAATTTTGTGATGTAGGTGAGTTTTTATCTGAGGAAGAACTATCTATGATCGAGAATCCTCCAGAGGAAGGCGAGCATACAGAGGAGGATGTGGTCGTCGATTTTGAATAAAATTTAAAGTTATGCTTTTATATTATTTTAAAAAGATATTTTTATATTTAGTTGCATTTAAATTTATTTTGTTGGAATAATTTATTGCATCAATTATTGGTTTTTTATTAAGTACGCTATTGTTTTTAAAAAAACATTATGAATGACTTTATATTTAATGTTTGTTAGCATTTAATGTTCTAAATACTTATTGATATTAATTTCAAGATTTCCGCTTATTAAATGATTTTTGTTATTTTCAATTATTTTGAATTAAGAAAATTAAGATTTTATAACGATTCAATTTAACTTAATTTGCAAATCAATTTGAAAAATTTTTGTAAGGTTTTCAAATTGAGGAAAAATTAAAATTAAATTTTGGGGTCGTTACATAGACTATATTCATCATGCAACTACGACCAATTCTCACAGTGACCTTTCTTTTAGTATTAACCAAAAAAAGAATAACTTTCAGAAGCTACTACAATGAAATCAGATAAAATGTCTTTATTAAGAGCAATTTTTTCTCTTCCTTATAAAACGAAGAAGCATGGACTCGATAAAACCTTGTGGGGTTGTATTTGAGCTAGGCTTGAACATGACTGATTGAATGATATTTTCAATTATTTATAAAATTGCACAACTCTTTTGGCAGCCTAAGATGCTAATAAAATAGAAGCATTCTCATTTGCGGAAAGTATTTTTACTGGTTTATGAACTTTCAAAATTCACATGTATAAGATGTAAAAAAATAATGAAAGAACCTAGAAGCTTTCAGCCATGCATCCCAAGGAATAGAGCTAATCAACTTTGAATAGAGCTGTATTATATTATTCTGACTATCGGTTGTCTTTCAGCCATTTTAGAGCCTCATTTCCAACAGTCCTGTAGGTAGCACAGAGTTTAAAACAACGCAATTTTTGTATTTTTTTTTTTTAAATTGAAAATCTCCACAACTTATAAGTTTGGTGATAACTAATTTAACAGTTCAAACTCCAAATTTAAGTTCATATTGTACCAGGTATGCTGAAGCGCACAGAGAGAGAGAGAGAGATGAGTACCCAGCCAAATTTTTCAATTTACTCCACAAATCATCAGTCTCCTGCTTTTTCAGTTGCCTCAGCATCTGCTACCGCCTAGCTTTCTACATTCTTATATGCAATTGTGATGCCATATGTAAGCTTGACAACTCAGACAATGACAATATACAAGTATTAGTATCCCTTTTCAAATATTAATGACATCATGTTCTTTCTTCAAAAGCATGTTAAATCCATTCCCATTGACAGGTATTGCTCTTCAGCTGCTATATCAATACCCTAATTTGGCTCTCGAGGAAGATGAGATTTGGATAACTGCTTTAAGGAAGTTGGCTCAAAAGCCTCGGGCATTTCAAAGTGGAAGTCATCTTGGATCCTGACAAATGTTTTTCTATGATTGTGAGTCTTTAATCTTCATTCTCTTATCATTAAAAATTTTTACAAATCGATTCAATCCATTCTCTGCAGATATTGCTGTGAGTCTACAACAACCACATCTATCCATCAACCTTGACGACATGGAAAATCCTCCGCAGCCCGGAAGTGAATGTTGACCCCTTAACTGCGGCACTCTAATAGGTATGTCTTTCGCTAGAAGATGTTATTATTCAATGCATTAAAGTTACAAATTCCTTATAATTGAACATATTTCTCTTGTTCATGCTGGAACACTTTTGGGAAATTTGGTAAGTAGCATTCATACTGTTGCTGTTCATATAAGTTAAACTTCATAATCAATAATATACAATTTGATCTCCTCACATAATATAAATTGCAATTACAGTTCCTTTTCTTAGCAAGATCCTTGATGCAAAGCTGATGCATATGCAAGCACTTGAGCTTGTTAGAGTGATTTGCCGAGAAACCGTGAAAGCACATTCAAAGAGAACTGTAAATTTGTATGTATTTGTATTGTTTATGGTATCTAAGCTTGGGATCAGAGATTCCCTCATATAATATAGATCACCACGGTACAAACTGCAACATATTCCAACTAGCTGTTATGAACCGGAAGGAGAATATGTTTAATCTGATTTATCAAATGAATTCAAATAAACATTTCACCACAGTGTCTGAAATCAACCAGTATAACAACATCTTGCATTCCGCTGGAAAGTTGGTACCGTCGAATAGAACCTCGGTGTAGCTTTGCAAATGCAGCGGGAGCTCCAGTGGTTTAAGGTGACAAATTTCTCCAAATCTTATGTTAGTTTAATGAAATTTCTTATGATTTACTTGAATCATCTGCTACATCTTTGAAATCACCTATAAACCATAACGATATTCCTTTTTCCCAAGATCATTCCATGTTAAAAACATAAGGAGAATCAGAGATATACCTGAATACATAGACTTGGTTTATAGGTGATTTCAAAGATATAGCAGAGGATTCAAGTAAATCATCAGAAATTTCATTAAACTATATCACAAACATAGGATTTGGAGAAATTTGTCACCTTAAACCACTGGATCTCCCACTGCATTTGCAAAGCTGCACTCGAGATTCTATTCGACGGTTCCAACTTTCCAACGAAATGCAAGATGTTGTTATACTGCTTGATTTCAAACACCGTGGTGAAATGTTTATTTGAACTCATTTGATAAATCAGATTAAACACATCCTCCTTCCGGTTCAGAACAGCTAGTTGGAATATGTTGCAGTTTGTACTGTTGGTGATTCATATTATATGAGGGAAGCTCTTAATAACCTCAAAAATCAGCTCTCTGATCCCAAGCTTAGATGCCATAAACAATACAGATACATACAAATCTACAATTCTCTTTGGATGTGCTTTCACGGTTTCTCGGCAAATCACTCTAACAAGCTCAAGTGCTTGCATATGCATCAGCTTTGCATCAAGGATCTTGCTAAGAAAAGGAACAGTAATTGCAATTTATATTATGTGAGGAGATCAAATTGTATATTATTGATTATGAAGTTTAACTTATATGAAGAGCAACAGTATGAGTGCTACTTACCAAATTTCCCAAAAATGTTCCAGCATGAACTTGAAAAATATGTTCAATTATACGAAATTTGTAACTTACTCTCGTGAACATGAGTCATTGCTATCGTGAAGGTGCTTGGGGGCATTGGTGAGTCCAAATGGCATGACAAGCCACTCATAAAGGTCATCTTTTATTTTGAAGACGGTCTTCCATTCGTCATCGAAATGAATCTATATTTTGGTGATACACACTTCTAAAGTCAATTTTTGAAAATATCCTACCATGAGCCATAAAGTCCAACAAATCATCAAGTCAAGGGATAAGAAAACGATATTTTACAATAAGCTTGTTGATGGCACGACTATCAATACACATCTTCCAACTGCCATCTTTTTTTGGGGTAAGAAGAGTTAGAACTGCACAAGGGTTTAAACTCTCACGAACAAATCCTTTATTTAAAAATTCGCTTACTTGTCGATGGAGTTCAACATGCTCAATGAGGTTAATTCTGTAGTAATGTAAGTTTGGAAGGGATGCTCCATGAATGAATTCAATTTCGTGTTGAATATCTCGTAATGTGGGAAATTGGTCAGGGAGGTCTTTAGAAAAGACGTTCTTAAATTCATCAATGATTGATTGGGCTTTCTCGGAGGTTATGAATGGAGGATTTGACAAACTTTTTACTACTAACATGATGTGCCAAGGATTAGCATCATTCGACCTCGACCAAGTCCATGGCCGAATTTCTCTTTTTATGAGTTTGTTCATTTTGTAAGTACTTCTCGTGACAAGGCAAAGATATCCACCATCCGAAGCAAAGGAGTACAAGGAGGCAATCTTCTAAATTTGAGGACAAATCTTCAATCACTCGAAGAGGATGATGTGCCACGGAGATCGGAGACTCAAGCTCAAATTGAGGTAAGTGATCAATCGAGTTCTTTTTGTAAAACGTATATTGATTTTTGTAGGAAATGGCCTTTGGATTGCTTGGATCGGGATAGCACGCACGGGTAGAGGATGGCACGCAAAGGAAGGCATGGCTGAGTGCAGCAACTTGCGCGCACAGGAGAGACCATGGCGCCCACAGGAGAGACCACGGCGCAACAGGTGGCACGCGCAAGGAAGATCATCAACGAAGCAGTTCGCGCGTGAGGAAACTAGCCGAGTAGTTGGTGCGCGCACAAGTAGCCAAGCAGTAGGTGCCCACCAGGGCGCGCGAGCAGTAGTTGACACGCGCATGAGGAGGATCTAGCGCGCACGCCAGCCCATGCACGACATTAGCAGGGTGCGCACAAGCATCATGGTGCGCACGCACGAAGGACCACCAGCAACCCACGTGGCCGCCGTCTTTCCAACAACTATTTTTCTATTAACGGCTAGTTGTCTTTTTCTCCTTTCTGCAGATGAACTGAGAGCTTGTAGCTCTATTTAAACTTGTTCTGAATCCTTGTAAACTATTTTGGAATTTGATTAATAGAAAAACTTTGGTTTGAAGTGTAAACTTCGTTTAGCCGAGCATCGGCGATCTCAGTGTGGTTTCTCCTCGGTGAGGATACCCGAGCAAGTTCCACTCATCGTTTTAAAGTCTGGAGCTTGGAGTTCATCTTCACACTCTTTCTCGAGGCAGTTCCAGCAAGGTGGAACACAGAAGAGGTTGGCTTTCCCGTTTCCCGTCACCGCGAGCGTCTTTCGTGGCTGAATGACCATTTTCAGGAAGTGCGCTCATTGCCTTCCGAACCGGCTAAGAATTGCACACCAACACTCTCCCAAAACAATTGGGCAGTGCCAAAAAATTTTAAACTGACAAATTAAACTCGTCGATTTTTTGGTACTCTGTACCAAGCAAAAAAACTATCTATATCTTTGACCCACTGAGTAAAAATACGAGGATCTAAACTCCCATTAAAAATAGCCGCATCTAGCTTGATATTCTTAAAGAGTTGTTCATCATGGCGATTATGAGAATGAAAATCTCGACGATAATGATTTTGACCATCCTCTCGACCATAATTTCTATCTCTACGGTTATGTCCAAAGTGTTGTCGAGTATCTTACCGATTATGTTGACGCCTATTATGGAACACTATCGAATTGTCTGTATCTGAGGGATGAGAAATTTATTCCACATTGTTTAACCTATTTTCTAGGTTTCTATTTATCTCGCGAGTAATAAACCCACTCAGCCTGAATGGTAGCTAATTGTTCTTGAAACTGTTGTTGGTTGTTAATCAATTGTGTTAATTGTCAGGGAAGGTTCCATATCTAAAACACAAGAACTGGATGAGACCTGACGACCACTACGTAACTGCATGCAATTTTACTAAACGAAAGGCAATTGAGAGATCAATAAACAAACAGTACTCGAAATGAATAATATCTACTACAGTCAAAATTTACTTTTTCTCTCTGTTTTGTTTTTTAGATTACGTTAATTTTAACAAAGCAAATTCATAATTGATATTTTAAAACGATGAAGCGAATGTCAAATACCTGATTAGAAAATCACCACGAAATTGATTATCAAAATGGACAGTGAAATTAATTAGTGATGGTGAAATATTCAGCAAAGATTACATCAAGAGAACATTAAGGTGGGTTAAATAATCAAGTTTAAAATGGTGACAGGGGACGGGGATCAAAATGCTTATGGTAAGGAAACAAGATTTGCATATGAACAAGGAATGTAGGTAGACCACGACACAAGAACAAAATTAAAACATTATTTAAAAATAAACAGTATTGAAAAAACCTAATAAAAGATGGGTCAGAAACTCCCTCGTTATCTCAATCACGATTGGAAGAAATCCAGGCATCAAAGAAATCCAGCAGTAAACACGAAATCCAGCAGCGAACCAAACACTCGTAAACACGACAAGGGTTTGGCCACTGCGAAACTCTGATTAATCACAGGACTATAGTAGGCGAAACCCACATCCAGAGACCAAACATTCAGCAACGAAGTGTCATCCTGAGACCCAGACCCACTGTTCAGCGAAACCACAAGTTTTCTTCACTGTAAAGTGGCAAGCCACCTAAGAGGTCGATTTAAGGGACTGGAGCGAATTTCCCTCTTTTTCTCCTCGGTCGACTCTAGTGGAAGAAGAAGGTGGCGAATCGTTGGACCTCAGTAAATATCCATGGATATTCATGAGATGGAAGGGGCAATACCTTGTAAACGTTGGAATAGACCGTGGACTAAAAATGGCTAGTTTTTTTTTTTTTTTTACTACGTGTGCTTCTGTTGCAGTGATGGAACGGACGAGGAGGAAGACTGCGAATGTGGAGTGGGAAAACAGAAGACCCGAATGTGAAGCAGAAGAAAACACACTCAACCAAAAGTTTATTGTTTGAGAACTGATGCCAAATATAATGTAGGCAGCGGGGCAGCGGAAATGGAAGAAAGAAAAATAGCTATAGAGGAAGGAAAAGCCGAAAAGGAGAAGAATGTTAATCTTTAATTCTATGATTCGCACTATTTATTTAACTAAGTTATTATGATTTGTGACTTAGTTCTTTCACAGGTGTTGGAGGTTATTCATACTTGTATGAGCCTCTTTGGTGGGTGGGCATGATTACAAGTGAGTTGTGTATTCATTTTATACCTTTGCCAATTTTATGGCGGTTAGATTTCAGCGTTATGGTTTCGTTTTAAAAAAAAAAAAAAAAAAAAAAAAAAAAAAAAAAAAAAAAAAAAAAAAAAAAAAAAAAAAAAAAAAAAAAAAAAAAAAAAAAAAAAAAAAAAAAAAAAAAAAAAAAAAAAAAAAAAAAAAAAAAAAAAAAAAAAAAAAAAAAAAAAAAAAAAAAAAAAAAAAAAAAAAAAAAAAAAAAAAAAAAAAAAAAAAAAAAAAAAAAAAAAAAAAAAAAAAAAAAAAAAAAAAAAAAAAAAAAAAAAAAAAAAAAAAAAAAAAAAAAAAAAAAAAAAAAAAAAAAAAAAAAAAAAAAAAAAAAAAAAAAAAAAAAAAAAAAAAAAAAAAAAAAAAAAAAAAAAAAAAAAAAAAAAAAAAAAAAAAAAAAAAAAAAAAAAAAAAAAAAAAAAAAAAAAAAAAAAAAAAAAAAAAAAAAAAAAAAAAAAAAAAAAAAAAAAAAAAAAAAAAAAAAAAAAAAAAAAAAAAAAAAAAAAAAAAAAAAAAAAAAAAAAAAAAAAAAAAAAAAAAAAAAAAAAAAAAAAAAAAAAAAAAAAAAAAAAAAAAAAAAAAAAAAAAAAAAAAAAAAAAAAAAAAAAAAAAAAAAAAAAAAAAAAAAAAAAAAAAAAAAAAAAAAAAAAAAAAAAAAAAAAAAAAAAAAAAAAAAAAAAAAAAAAAAAAAAAAAAAAAAAAAAAAAAAAAAAAAAAAAAAAAAAAAAAAAAAAAAAAAAAAAAAAAAAAAAAAAAAAAAAAAAAAAAAAAAAAAAAAAAAAAAAAAAAAAAAAAAAAAAAAAAAAAAAAAAAAAAAAAAAAAAAAAAAAAAAAAAAAAAAAAAAAAAAAAAAAAAAAAAAAAAAAAAAAAAAAAAAAAAAAAAAAAAAAAAAAAAAAAAAAAAAAAAAAAAAAAAAAAAAAAAAAAAAAAAAAAAAAAAAAAAAAAAAAAAAAAAAAAAAAAAAAAAAAAAAAAAAAAAAAAAAAAAAAAAAAAAAAAAAAAAAAAAAAAAAAAAAAAAAAAAAAAAAAAAAAAAAAAAAAAAAAAAAAAAAAAAAAAAAAAAAAAAAAAAAAAAAAAAAAAAAAAAAAAAAAAAAAAAAAAAAAAAAAAAAAAAAAAAAAAAAAAAAAAAAAAAAAAAAAAAAAAAAAAAAAAAAAAAAAAAAAAAAAAAAAAAAAAAAAAAAAAAAAAAAAAAAAAAAAAAAAAAAAAAAAAAAAAAAAAAAAAAAAAAAAAAAAAAAAAAAAAAAAAAAAAAAAAAAAAAAAAAAAAAAAAAAAAAAAAAAAAAAAAAAAAAAAAAAAAAAAAAAAAAAAAAAAAAAAAAAAAAAAAAAAAAAAAAAAAAAAAAAAAAAAAAAAAAAAAAAAAAAAAAAAAAAAAAAAAAAAAAAAAAAAAAAAAAAAAAAAAAAAAAAAAAAAAAAAAAAAAAAAAAAAAAAAAAAAAAAAAAAAAAAAAAAAAAAAAAAAAAAAAAAAAAAAAAAAAAAAAAAAAAAAAAAAAAAAAAAAAAAAAAAAAAAAAAAAAAAAAAAAAAAAAATGGGGTGAGTTGAGAAGTCTTGGTTTTGGATCTCTCGTGTGAAATTCGTGTCAAAGTAGATAGTAGAGTTTAATGTGACTCGAATTATAATTGGATCGAGTCGGGTCAGATCGGGTCAAGAGCTTATCTAATATTATGATTTTTTAATATATATCAATATATTGTTACTTGAGTTTAAAAGATCAATTGTACATTAATTTTGAGTTAATGAATATCTGCTGTGGTTTTTTTTTTTTTGAAAATTTTTTTTTTTACGTAAATCTCGATGTCGTTATTTTCACCTTAGTTTTTTTTTTTATTTCCGACAATGACATGAATAAATATTTCTTCCGAATTAGAATGATTTATAGTCTTTATTTTTAAATTAGATGGCTTTTTTAGGCTTTATTCGCGGGTGATAATGTGATTGTTTTTTATCATGAAATGACATAGAAAATGTATATTATTTTGGGAGAATAGCAAAACTAGAACCTAATGCTACCTTCTCATTTATTCCTCCAGCCAAACAGAAGGGAAGGAGGATGTGTTTAATCTGATTTATCAAATGAGTTCGAATAAACGTTTCACCACAAGTATCTGAAATCAACCAGTATAACAACATCTTGCATTTCGCTAGAAAATTAGAACCGTCGAATAAAATCTCAGGTGCAGCTTTGCATATGCAGCGGAAGCTCCAGTAATTTGAGGAGACAAATTTCTCAAAATCTTATGTTTGTGATTTAGTTTAATGAAATTTTTGATGATTTACTTAAATCCTCTTCTACAACTTTGAAATCACCTACATGAAATCACCTACAAACCATGTTTATGGATTCAGGTATATATCTCTTATTCTTTGAAATCACCTATACATCTGAAATTAGTTTTTTACAGTCTAACTTCTCCCTAACAGAGATTCATACCTACTCTAGTACACAAAACTCTATATTAGAAATTTTGATTTATTCAACATAAATTTTACTGTTCTACACTAACCAAGAGTACCAATGGTGAAATGCTGTACCTCTAAAAAACAAATATGTCAAAGAGGCGAATTCTTTGGCTTACTTTCCAAAGCAAGAAGCATTTCATGTAACAGAACATCCTCCACTCTCTCCATATCAGCATCTAATCCACTACTGTGGCCTCTTATGTAAAATATTTTCCAGAAGCATCTTTTTTTGGTCGTAACCTTGAAATTGATTCCCTGAATACTCCATCTGAAACAAACACCATTTTGTGCCACTTACAAACTTTCCACACATCTAATACATTAGAGACATAAAATTTTAAATCGCTTAAAGCAGCACAAATTGTACTTTTTGACTACATCAGCCACTTTACATACATCAAGCACTGCACTCACAGGAATACAAAGTATACTTGTTTTGTGGAAGAATCCAGTTGTATCCAAAAGAAAGAAATCAACAAACTGTAAATTTGTACATACTGCACATAATTTTTTAGAACTGTTCTTCAAAGGACACTCCCAGATGTATACAGAGAAAAAATGCAACTTCAAATTATTATGAAAATATCAACTAGAAAGTTAAAAGCATTGTTTGCTGTATTAAGCCTCATGGGGCCGGCTGAAGCTGGTAGATGAGGCACAGGAGAGGGATTTGCCATCCAACCAGCGAGAGAGGAAGAAAGAGCAGCAGGTGTCGGTTGAAATGGCAGTTGCAGTTCCTTCCCTCAAATCAGTCCTCCGAAAATTGCAAGCTCATCTCCTCAATACAGGCAGCAGGAAAAATTGAAGAAATAGAAAGCGAATGAAGGGAGAAAAACAGAACGATGCTATAGACCTTAACGAGGAGAAAAGGAACGTGCCAAGAGAAAGAGAGACCGAGAAGACAGGAGAGAAAACCTTACGAGAGAGAAATAGAACGAGAGAACGACACAGAAAAACAGAGGAGAAAGAACTTACAGAGAGAGCGAACGAGAGCGAGAAATCGAGAAGACAGCGGAGAAAAGGACAAAGATAACTGTAAAATCGTACTGTACAATTTCAGAGTAATCATCGATTCAGAACGATAACAGAGATGTGATTTTGGGTTCCCATGAAACCTGACGGAGGGAAATGCTCCACGTATTAGGATCAAGATCAATAACTTCTTCTCCTGTTATATGCGGGGAATATTTTATTCAAAAAAAAAAGTATAAGAACAGGTTGGTTGATGATTTGCCAACGACTTTGCTAGGTCGCCGTTGAAAAGTGGATAGAAAGATGATGGCTGCAACGACAACCGGAGCCGTGAAGCTCTGCTACTCAGGAAGGCTTAAGCATTCAGAGAAGAAGATTAACTCCACGAAGCTTGCTTTTTACTCCTCTACTTCCTTCTCAGTTTCCAGGGTCAGGGAGTCGTTCTACATTCGAGCTCTCGATCCTCAAACTGAACAAGAAGAAGAGGAATTGGGAAATTCGAGCCCTAGTACGGACTCATTCACTTCTCAGGTATTTCTTATTGTATTTTACAAACTGGGGTTTTGTATTCAGCAGCTTGAGCTTGAATACATGGAATTGTCGGTTAAGGAACTAAATTGTCCAACATTAAAACTAGTTTCCGTTAAGTTCATTGTTAACAATAACACCCTCAATACTGATAGACTTGTTTTCTGACTAAAATAATCTGTCTGTGTTGTGGGATTGAAACACTGTAATTCATTTACTGTCCAATTTTTTGGCATAAAAGGGGGATTCGGACTACGTATGGAAATTGCTGGTTGGTTCTTTATTTGGTGGGGCTGTAATAAAGTATGGAAGCATAGTTTTTCCGGAGATAACGAGACCCAACATTGTCCAAGCTCTGACCATGATATCGACTCCTGTTCTTGCAACTGTTTGGCTTTTGATCAAGCAAAGTCGGGCGGAAGGACAGAGATGAGATTTCAGTGATTCCAAGCGACGCAAACTCGTGTTTCATCTGTAATCAAATGAATACGCTTGATTGTTCGAATTACTTTTGCTCCATCTTAGAGTTAATTGTGTAAAAATCTGATTACATTATCTACTATGATTCATCCACAGGTTGATTGTGTCCGTCTCCATCGTTCTTGTCCTCGTGTTGGGTAGCTCTAGCCGGGGATGGGTTATTTTATAGGCCTGATCGAAATCGATCTTCACCCCAAGGAGCTTTACGAAAATTGCATGATGGCCTTATAACTAACTCTACCCGGCGAAAGAACATGCCTCAGAAAGGAATGTTTCAGTTTTTCAATCAAATTTATTCTCATTCAAAAAAGTTTGGATTCCTTTTCTGCTCTCTCAGGGTTAATGGCAAATCCTGACTAAAGAAAAAAAATGCATTTTTCAGTTCTGGGATGGATGAAGATACTAAGCACTTAGTTGATCAAATTGAAAACTTTTTTTTTTTTTGCTTCAAAGAAGGGACCTTGCTTGCCGCCTAAGGGGAATCAACCATGCCTCTAAACACCCCAGCATTAAGCTTTGGATTGCATGGTTTTTCTAGTTTCATTCTGTTGAAATTTAACTTTCCAACATGGATTTGATCAAATAACGCACCTTAGCTCCAGCTGCACAGCACGTGAGGACTACAAAAGACTCCGGCACATAAACCAGAGATAAACTTGATCAGATCCCGACGCACGAGCAATAGGTAACTACCACTTTGGTGACTTAAAAGTATTTCAAAGAATGAAACATGCTCACGTAATTATAGATGAAACAACAGTTGGCTTCTAGTCGAGAAGATTAACCTAAAAAAGAGCCAACAAAAAATAAACACCAAACAGGAACCAATTTGCAGTCTTAAAACATTCATTCCCATTCCTCCATTCCAACAAGCAGTTACTACTAGGGCATCACGCAACTACGACCAAGTCATTCTCACAGTGACGTGATAATTCGATACCATTCTTTTCGTACTAACCAAAAAAAGAATAACTTTCAGAAGCTACTACAATGAGATCAGATAAAATGTCTTTATGAAGAGCAATTTTTTCTCTTCCCTGTAAAACGAAGCTGCATAGACTCGATAAAACCTTGTGGGGTCGTATTTGAACTAGGCTTGAACTTGACCGATTGAATGATATTTTCAATTATTTATAAAATTGCACAACTTTTTTGGCAGCCTGAGATGGTAATAAGAATAGAAGCATTCTCATTTGCAGTAAATATTTTTACTGGCTTATGAACTTTCAAAATTCACATGTATAAGATGTAAAAGAATAGTGAAAGAACCTAGAAGCTTTCAGGCATGCATCCCAAGGAATTGACCAAATGACCTTAAAATCATCGAGAAGGTGAAAATTCTCTACTAATCAACTTATAATAGCGTTGTATTATATTTTATTCTGACTATAGGTTGTCTTTCAGCCATTTTAGAGCTCCGTTTGCCGCAGTCCTGCAAGTAGCACAAAGTTTAAAATAACGCAATTTTTGTCTTTTTTTGAAATTGAAAATCTCCACAACTTATAAGTTTGGTGATAACTAATTTAACAGTTCAAACTCCAAATTTAAGTTCACATTGCACCAGGTATGCAGAAGCGCAGAGAAAGAGAGGGAAAGAGAGAGAGAGATGAGTACCCAGCCAAATCTTTCAGTTTACTCCACAAATTATCAGAGTCTCCTGCTTTTTCAGTTGCCTCAGCATTTGCTACCGCCTGGCTTTCTACATTCTTATCTGCAATTGTGATGCCATGTGTAAGCTTGACAACTCAGACAATGACAATATACAAGTATTAGTATCCCTTTTCAAATATTAATGACAACGTGTTCTTTTTTAATGAACTAATGAGTTTTCGTTGATTATACGTTATATTCAGAGTCACTAATTTTCTAGCTAAGATACAACATTTGATTTCCAAGTTACTAGTTTCTAGCTAAGATCTACTGTTTTCTCTAATATAATATTATCAATGTAAAAGTCCAGCGATGGAAGAACTTACTAACTGACTGAGATTTTGGACGACTTCTTGAACGGTTGTCAGCAGTATTAGTCAGAGAAGAAAGCTCCTCAAGTAATTCACGCTCCTTTGCACTATAAAACAATATGAGTAGTATAAGAGCATCAGAACCACTTAAACTTAAACTCTCATTTATAAAAATACAATCTATGCTTCTTCGTTTTACAAGAGAAAAACATGAGATTTCTGCACTGTTCTTCATACTTTAATAGAACAATATAATGCATCGGGCTTAATTCACAGCCTGACATAAAATATTTAAACTTATTTATATAATCTAGTGACTTAGACAAGAATAGATAAAAACATACAGAAGAAAATTTGATTAGCTGGAAAAACACATTAAAGTTAGTTTTACCTGATACGATTAGGTATGGTAACTTTTATTGTAAATAAGTGATCCCCTCGAATTGATGGCTTGTTTAGCTTTGGAACACCTTTCTTTGCTAAAACAAGTACATCCCCAGGCTGAGTACCTGGTGGAATTTGTAGATCGGCAATTCCTTCAACTGTCCTCACCTACTTAGAGGATGTAAACTCAATGAATAGACTCTTTTGAAAAAATCTATCAGTTCTATCAAGCACACGATTAACTATATATGTCCATATGTACTTATGTATGTGAACAAATGTAGAGAGTGAGAAACCGCCCACTATTTCATAGCTTTCATGCAATCAACCAAGCTCTGGACACCGTAATAGCAAATGTGATTGATGTACTTGTATCATGGTAAATTTTGTCAAAAATGGATAAGAATCAGAAATCATTTTGCTGTGAGTACTCACAGGTCAACTGTGACCTTGGATAGAAAAAAAAAGTTGACCAGAAGTTATAATCAGAGTTTTACCTCAGAGAGGAAACAAATTCAACAATAAATATCTAATTAATTCCAGTAAAAGGATATATAATAAACCTGCACAACAGTTCCCAAAATGGCATCTAGATAACTGACAGACACTGTGGATGAGAGATTGATGCCATCTCTTTGAATTCCAGATAATTGTTGAACATCAAGATACACAAAAAGATCTCCCGGAGGGCCCCTGCTTAAAACATGAGATGGAATATGAGATGGAAATATGGTTCTCATTTGAAATCAGAGAAGAGAATTATAATGCACTAACTTGCTGAACTACAAAAGTACATGATCCATTATCACCATGTATTAGGATCGATATATCCAGTACACAAATATTTACGGTAGATGTGTGAAAGAGGGACAAAACGACCAACAGTGTTAAGGAAAAAACTCAGGATGAAGTCTCAGTAATTTCTCGTACCCTCTTGGACCAGCATCGCCCTCGCCAGAAACTCTAAGAATACTGCCAGTGCTAACTCCAGGAGGAACTTTAACTTTGATAGTCTTCTTGACACGAATTCGCCCTTCACTAGAACATTTCCGACAGTATTCAAATATCACTTCACCATCCCCACCACAATTGGGACATACAGAAACCTAATCAAAAGAGACATGACAATGCCTATTACAAAAGGAGGAGAGGGCTAATGGTTCAGCCCATTTTATTTATAACTCTCCTCACTTGCAGAGCATGTTCTATCTAGTAAGAGAAAAAATCTGGCAAAATATATTAATTGTCAACTTAAGTGGAAATAGAGCAAGCTGTTTCATATTTTTGTCTCCAGCTACATTACGAAAATATCTCAAAGTTGGAGATGGCAATACATTAAAAATTTGATAAACAGCTACTCAAAGATTTCTTTTAAATTTAATTTAAACTTGGTTTGAGCTAAATAGCGCTTTGTTAGAGTGATATTTCACTAATTTGTTGTATATGCCATAGCTAGCCTAAATTACTACCTTTTACTCACAACAGGGTAATATTCATTCTCTTTTGAAAATATTTTTACTTCAGCAAATTTTAATAATGCTTGAATGTTCGGCAATTTAAGGTAGAAAACATCAAGAGACACACAGGAGACCCAATTTCGAGTTTTGACTGAAAAAGTTATTTTCAACTGAAAAGAAAACACGGAAACAATCAAAACATGAGAAAGAAAAAACACATACTAATCATCACCTGTGAAAACAAGCCAAAAGGTGTTTGCTCAGTTTTCATAACTTGACCCCTCCCTCCACAAGTTGAGCATATCCTCTTTTTGGAGCCTATCTTTGCTCCGGTACCCATGCAAGCTTCGCATGTTTCCAAATGGGAGAGCTCAAATTCTTTTTCTGCTCCAAATAGAGCCTCAGAAAATTCTAGAGTAATATCATATCTGAAAATATTTGCCTTGAAGATTAATAGGAAGTATACCTCAACCATTTACGAGTAATTATGTAAATAACCAATTACTGCTGAGTGAATATCAATGAATAAAATTCAAAAAGGATGATGATACCCATAATGAGTGAGGCAATGTATCAGATTAGATTTTGATACTTGAAAAGAACAATATCATGCATCTTTCCAGCTGCATCATTAGCCAATAGAACAGATCAAGTTCTCACCTTACATCTTCACCCTTAGTCACAGTACTGCGACGCGTTCTGAATCCAGTTTGATTCATACCAGAAAATCCACCCATGCTTGGCCCAAAAAATGTCTCAAACAAATCGAAGGGGTTAGTCTGCAAGAAATAAAAAAAAAAAGAACATTCATAATCCCAAAACTTTTCTAACATGAAACTTTGTACGAATTTCTTGGTGTCAAAGAAGACCTACACTCGTCCATATTATATATATAGAAATCAATCTAAAAAAACGTAAAACTATCCACAGTACCGTGTATGCATTTGATCCTCCACCTACTGCACTTTTAACACCAGCTTCACCATATTGATCATACATGGCCCGCTTCTTATCATCTGATAATACCTGACAGTGTTGTACTTCAGAATTCAAAGGACAATATATGACATGTGAAATGTTGTATTGGTAATGCCCTAAAAGCAGAGAGGCAAATTTCTAAGCCTATACAGATGAAAGAAATTTAAATACAACACAAACCAAGGGTTATTTAAAATTGAATAATAGTCCATGATTATTTTTTTAATTAGAAAACAAATTTGTATTGATCAAACGAAAAAGTAGGAAGGATTATGAATTCTATCTTTAACAAGCCTAGAAGTACTTTTCCACCAAATACAAAATATAAGAAGATGTGATCTACATTCCTCTTGAAAAATAGACCCCAACAAAGAGAAGATACGAGTTAGAATCTAGATAAGCACTTGTGCAATGGTCGGAATTCTAGATTTTCAAGTTAGGTCATGTTATGCTGAGTCATTAGAGGATCTGTTGTCTGCGAATTAGGTGAAAAAAGGAATCAAAAAAGAAAAATGAGGTTTTGGGCAGAAGCCCCGTTTTTTTTCCTAACTACAATAATGAAGATACATAGTGCAACCTGGAGAAGCAATTTTATAAATGTTGATACCAGATAGCACATATTAGAATCGAAGTTTCGAAGTAACCTAATGTGGAAATAGACAACATTTCTATGTACACAAAATTAACAATAGCTTCTCAGTATCAAATGGAAAACTACAGTCCGATCTGTCAGTTTGACATAGTAAAATAACTTTAGTAATTCTTAAGCAAAAGCCTCGTATTGGATTGATAAAACCCCAATAAGGTTCCCATATGTGAGAAGGGTAGCACGATATTTTATATCTATTAGTTAGTTATTATCTATAATTTGATTTAACTTAATATTGTGAATTGTGTTGTAGAGGATTTGAATAAATTTAGGATTGATAGAATTGGAATAAAAGGAGGTTGAGGGAGTTAGAAGGCTGCAGGAAAATCTAGGTTTACTAGGAGAGAACCAAGCTTCTCAAGTGCTTGAAATGGCAATAGGTTGTGTTGGATTGAAAAGGTACTTGAAAATTGTTCTGCTAAGTTGAAACCCTACATTAGTCAGGCTGTACAACAGGTGGGCACCCCTATAGAAGATTACAGTGATGTAATCTCCTCCTTATGTCAAGCGGCCCTTAGCTCTGAAGAACATGATGAATTTCCTATTGGTAGCAAAAAGATGGGAACTGCAATAGATAAACCTTCAGAGTCCTTTATGAGAAATGGAAGCACCTTAAAGCTGGAAGTTAAAAAGGAGACTGGAAAACCCATTTGCCAGTCATGGAATTCTGATCGTAATTTCAACTTTCCTTTGTACAGACCTCGGCTTCTCCTCTGTGGAAGTGAAAGTGTTGGGCTGGATCATCTTGGACCCGCTGTTTTACATGAATTGGAGAAGTTTCCTGTTCATTCATTAGGACTCCCAGATCCTGAGGAAGCCTTGGTACACATATTTGGTGAAGCTAGAAGGACAACGCCATCAATACTGTACCTACCTCAATTCCACCATTGGTGGGAGACTGCATATGAACAATTCAGAGCAGTTATGCTTTCATTATTAGAAGAACTACCATATGATCCACCAATATTATTGCTTGGAACAGCTTCTTCTACATTTGTTGAAATTGATGAGAAAGCTTCATTTGTATTTCCTCGTAGTTGTATCCATAAATCGATCCACCATCTAAAGAAGACAGGTCCCTGTTTTTTGATAGTTTAATTGAAGCTGTTTTTTCAGTCTTGGTGGAGGTGGAAGCTGAACAGCATGCCCTTTGCCGGATGCGTCTCAGAGATGTTTGCAACAGGATTTTGTATGATAAGCGAATTAGTGTATTCCATTATCCAGTCTTAGATGAAGATGCTCCAAACTATTGCTTGGTTATTCAAAATCCCAGGGATGTTGCTACTTTACTGCAGCGAGTTGTGTCCAGGCTATACATTACATCTTCAGCATTCATGCAAGAAGTAGCTCTTATTGTTTCTAATGCAAAGGCTTATAATGGAGATGATTACAATGGTGCTAGGAACATCAGTAGAGTTTATGAGCTTCGAGATGTAGTGCAAGGAATGCTGTCACAGATGGATTCTGTGCTAGCCACAGTCTGCGACAAGATTGTTGTTCAAGGAGGTCCTTTGCCCATTACTACTGATTTAGTAGGATCACCTTTCATATTAGCTCCAGTTGCGCAGCTGGGTACTGTAACAAGGGCGAGTGCATGTCTTTGGAATGTTCAAACAGAAGTTAATATGGGTCAAGGCTATGAGGCACTGAAACGACCTAAGAAGAATGTTGATTCTGCACATCATTCAGTTGGAGAAGATAAGCTGCAGAATCAAGATTCATCACCACCAAAGGCAACTCATGAACCTGAGATCAATGAAGCCTATGTTGATCCTTTTCTTCCTCCATCTATCGATTTTGATCCTGCTAACTCTGCTTTCCCAACATGTCATAACACAACACGTGAGGATAAAATTGAAGCTATTCTAGATGAACAGATGGTATTTACTAATGAAGGTGAGGTTCAACGCTTTCTAGTTCGTTGGGGAGGTCATCCAAATAGTAAACGTACGTGGATGTCTAGGGATGTACTCCAACATTTGGATCCAGACCTTTTGGAGCTTTTCCAAAGTCATCAAAAATTTTTTTTACCAAATTATGAGATTGTTCGAAAAGATGTCCAATCCAAGCCCCCAATCACACTAGTTTATGGTCGCCGACAAAAGGTTGTCCAACCGCTTAACTTATGGTCGGGAGATTGATTAGTTGCGGTATTATGGTTCTTTCAATTTGACTAGGTCGTTTCTCGTTCCCCGGGAGAATTGATGAGGACATCAAACATAAATATTTTTTATTTATGTTTTCTTTATGTTTTACATTAAAGGTGTTAAGCTTTTCATTTTTCTAGGTTAGCATTATTATGCTAATTTATTATTATAGTTTTTAGTATTTTTTAGTTTTCTGTGATTTTGTTAATGACTCATTAGTGCTTGGCCTTTCAAGCTTCTAATGAACTTTCTTATTTAAGCTTGCATTGTAATTTTGATTAGTAGTTGATGAATGATAAAAAATGATTATGGTTTTCTCTGAAATCTCTTCCAATCTCCCTTTCTAATGCTTCTTCTTCCCCTCTTCTGACTTCGGCTTCTTCTCCCTCACTCTC
Organism: Begonia masoniana; assembly: GCA_022432975.1. Taxonomy (NCBI): domain Eukaryota; kingdom Viridiplantae; phylum Streptophyta; class Magnoliopsida; order Cucurbitales; family Begoniaceae; genus Begonia; species Begonia masoniana. The sequence continues at coordinate 13,998,339 of CM039511.1, read as the reverse complement.
TTTCTCTCTATCTAATCCTTAATTTTATTCCCGCTGCATCACAATGACAGCCAAAAAGGGATTAAAACAAAAATATTCTTCAACCATTGAAACAAAAATATTTTCTTCAAATAAAAACCGGAACTATGATAGGAACAAAGTTCATATGCCTGAATCAATTACTAAAGGCATTCATTAGACTTTAAAAGCGGACTAGACCATACATCATATAACTGAAACTGAATAACTTCGTTTACTTGGAAGATTAAAAATATTTTATCTTTACAAAAACAAGATCACAACGAGTTAAATAGAAGAAATTATCAGTATATCTCTTTTTCATGCATACCTCGTAAGCAGCACTAATCTCTTTAAATTTTTCAGTAGCTCCAGGTTCTTTGTTGACATCAGGGTGGTACTTGACAGAGAAGAAGTAAAAAGTTAGGATCAAGAAGAAGCTTAAAATAGGTAAAGATCAACAACCTAAGTATAATAGAATGTCTCGTTGAAACATGCTTGATGCAGCAAAAAGAGCACAAGTACAATTAAAACGGATATCTACACGTTATCATCTCACGGATGACAGAAAGATCGTAGGTGTTTAGTCTATCGAAAAGAGTAAATAATAATGATAATAATAAAGTGCAAGCTTAGGCTTAGAGCGGAAGCTCATGGTAATCAGGATATTTGTGTCTGTTATCCGCCAAAGCTCGCGTTGTTATGGACTCAAGAGAAGAGACAAAATGCAAACAACGAACAGTACAGCAGGGATGAACTATACCACCTGATGAAATTTTCTTGATCAAGAATGTTTAACAGTACACTCTCTCAACTATTTAGCAGAAAATTGGGAATCCGCTATGGAATTGCAATACCTGTCGCGCTAACCTTCGATACGCAGCCTTTATTTCCTTATTGCTCGCAGATTTCGGAATTCCAAGAGTGGAGTAGTAGTCTCCAGAAGCACAAAACACAACTCCAAAGCCTCTTCTTCGAGAGAATCGCGAATTGAATTGAGAGGAAGAACATGACGAAAATGAACAGGGAGGATACACGGAGATGAGATTTTTTTGGAACTTGAGGTGAGTACCAGAAGATAAAAACGAAGAGGAGGAGGAAGAAGATGGAAACTCGGAGGATGCGAAACTGAGAGGTAAAGGGTGGAGCGCAAGTGAGGCGGAAGCCATTGAAGAAATGACAGTGAATAGAGTCGATAATTAGAATTTGTGGAAGCAGACAAAGAAGAAGAAAAGGCGGTGAGGAAGCTTTCTAGCTCTGGTGGAAGCTCAAATGGCGTCGGGGGGACTCGAGAACCGGAGCTATGGTCCTACAATATATACGGTGAGAAGTGAAACGAAGGGATGGTGAGGACGACCGTGAAGAAACTGCGCGAGAGTCATCTCACGCGCTCCCTTTCCAAAAGATGATTTCTTGAAACTTTTTAACCCCAAGAACTAAGAACCGTGCCATGGTACAAAAACTTTGGAAAAACTACTGTATGAACTCTATCTTTTGGAATTAGTTTCAATTTAGCCTTAAACTTATTTTATGTCAAAACAAACTTTAATTTATCCTTGGTTAGCATTATAAAACTTATCATTACTCTTCTCCTGAACAGGTGTATGGACTTTCGTGAGGCTCCCTTGATATGTGTTGTGAAAAATATTTCGCAAGTATAAGAGTCGCAACAAGTAATAAAGTGATAATTAGAGTGTCGAACCCACAAGGACTTGTTAATTAATAATCGAATTTATTAATCTTAATTATAAATTGAACACACGTTTTATAGTTTCAAAAATTGAAATTAAATTGAATGACCAAACTAGTAAAGTAAATTGACGTAAAATAATAAAACAAATAGAATTAGATTAAATTTGATTAATAAAAGCTTAGGCACTACGATTTCACAAGATAACATTTATTTCATTCCTTCCTAATCATATTCATCAGTATTCTTCCTATATTGATGATCGATTTCGCTAAATTCTAATACAATTTCTCTCGAGCATTGCTTAGTTTATCTGATTAATGGGTTATCACTTCTCAATCTCAAATCATAACATTAATCAAATACAATTAAATTAAGAAATCACAATGATCACATCAATACCGTAACTATCTCTAGCCTACGCATATTTATGACATTAATTTCATTGCTCGGGTGTTTATCACCTCTCAGTCTCAAAACACCCCAATAATCAAGTAAAGATTGGCCAGAAATTTACATGCTTTAAGAACAAAAATTAAATGCGCCAACAATATTGGAAGAAATACTTATAGAATATAATTAAACAAATAAACATAAAATAAATATCGTCTGGCTACATCGTAGCCCTAGAAAAAAATTTAGTTCATGCTAGAAGAAAAAGAAACAACAATAATAAAGATGTTCATAAATAAACTATAGAAGGAGAGGAGAAAAACGATGTTGATGTCCAGTGCCGAAAACTCTCTCCTCGTTCCCCAATCTTCGTCTCTCTCTAGGGCTCCTCTGAATCAATCTCCCTTGTCTAAATGTGAATCTGCCTCTTTTTCTCCTTTAACCTAATTCTTAATTAATCTAAAGCATCCAATCATTGTCAACGGCTGAGATTAAAATAGGCTTTAATGCTCTAGCTTCAAATGTCCAGATTTAAACATCTCCATCATTTAAAATAGTCGATCGATCGCTTGAGGTATAGCCGATCGATCGCCTATTCTTCTGCTTTCATAAATCAACGTTTCAGTCGATCGATCGGCAACTCTTCTGTTTTCTTGTAAAATTCTTCATTTAGCCGATCGATCGCTTGAATTCTGCGATCAATCGGCTACTTCTCTGGATTGCTCTTCACTTTAGCTCTTTAGCCGATCGATCGTCTGTGAGTGGCCGATCGATCGGCACACGTTCTGCTTTTCGTCAAATACCATTTCAGTCGATCTATCGCGAGATGTGAGCGATCGATCGGCTAGTCTTCTGTTCACCGCCACAAGTTGATATTTTTATTTCGTTATTTTTCTTCATTCTGCGCTATATTTATTCTTCGTTGATGCTTAACCTGTTAGATTTAATCTTATCTACACACTTACACCAGAAACGTTAAATTCATTCAAATGCTTGAAGAAAACTTATCGAATCAAGATTAAAGAGTCCGAATAAGTGTGTAAAATTAGGGGTGGGCAGACCCGAAACCGACCCGAGGAACCGAACCGACCCGAGGGTTCGGTTCGGGTTGGTTCGGGTGCAGGAGTTGTTTTTTTGTGTTCGGGTCGGGCTCACTAATACGCTTTCGGGTTCGGTTCGGGTGGAAGTCAAACCCAAACCGAACCGAAAAACCGGACCCTGGATGTTTGATTAATATGAATCATATTAATCAAACAACCAAGGTTCGGGGTCGGGGACTCGAGAATTTCGGTTTAGGTCAGAACTCCTCGACCCTCGTCCTCGCTCAACTCCTCCAGCCAGCCTCTACTCCAGCGAAGCGACAGACGACTGACGACTCCTCGGCGCTCCAGTGGCAGCGACAGAGGACTGACGGTGACGGCTCCTTGGTGCTCCAGCGAGCGACAGACGACAAGCTCTGACAGACGACAGACGAGTGACGACTCCTCGCTCCGATTCACGCTCTGGCTCACTGTCCCGCCTCTGATTTGCACTCCGGCTGATCAATTGTCTTGATCAATAAAACGGTTGGCTTCTGCTTCTCAATACCTTAAATGCAGCATCTTTCAAAGTTTGAAGGTTCTCAAATTTTAGTTCGGGTGACTTTTATTTCATGAGACTGATCATTGTGTAATGTTTGGTTGATTAATACTTGATTTATTTGGTTGATTAACATTTGCAAACTTTTACAGCTTCCTGGCCCTGCTCCTTAGTTGCTCTCGGTCTCGTCAGACTGCTCCAGCGCTCTGTGCTCCAGCCTTCAGCCTCCAATCCAACCCTCAAATCAGACCTGTATGTGCAATGTGTTTATAATTTTTTATTTATGTACTAGTAAAAATTAGGGCTGTAGCATGTGGGAGACTCTTCGAAATTGTTGATCGAGAGCATTGTTTGCTGTTTAAAATTATAGGGTGTTTATTTATGTAATTGTTGCTTGCTGTGAGTCTGACTATTGATTGTGACATATTTGTGATATTTGATATAGAATTACAGAATTAGAGTATAGAAATTTGTGATATTTGCTATAGAATTGTTTGAATTTGTTTCGTTAATTGAATGATGAATATGATTGTTGTTAATTGTTTTTTTAGGATGGAAACTAATGTGAATGATAGTAATCCGAAGAAAAGAAGTAGATTCAATGCTTGAGATAACTTCACTTTGGATGAAAATTGTGATGAAAATTCACCTAAAGCTAGTTGTAACCACTGTGGTCAGTCATATGCATGTCATTCTGTATGAAATGGTACTTCAAATATGACCCGACATTTAAAGGTGTGTAAAAAGTATTTTTCACAATTGAATGTCAAACAAACAACATTGTCTTTTTTAAAGAAGGAAAGTGGGGGAGAATGTTCTAAAGTAGCAACATTTACTCAAGTAAGGGGGCGTAAAGTGATTGCTAGCATGCTAATTAAGGATGAATTGCCTATGAGAATGGTTGAATGGGAAGGATTTAAAGAATGTCTTCAATATTTTCAAAGATCTTTTGATATGCCTTCTTGTAGAACAGTAGCAAGAGATATTGAGACTATATACAACAATGAGAAAAGACAGTTGAAAGAATTTATTAGTAGAAAAAGTCAAAGAGTGAGTTTAACTACTGATACTTGGACTTCGAATCAAAATATCAATTATATGGTTGTGACCGGTCATTTTATTGATGGTGATTGGAAGTTGCATAAAAAATTTTTGAATTTTGTTCAAATAGAAAATCACAAAGGTGAAACCATTGGAAAATTACTTGAAGACTGTTTGTTTGGCTGGGGCATTGAGAATGTTATGACTATTACTGTTGATAATGCATCATCTAATGATGTTGCAATTTCTTGTTTAGTTAAGACTTTGCGTAATTGGCAGAGTTCGATTGTTTTAGATGGAGAATTTATTCATGTTAGATATTTTGCGCACATTTTAAATTTGATTGATAATGATGGGTTGAAGGAACATCAACATTCAATTAGCAGGGTACGAAAAGCTGTCAAATATATCAAATCTTCCCCATGAAGATTACAACAGTTTAAGAATTGTGTTGACAGTTGCAAGATTGCATTTAAAGAAAATGTAACCCTGGATGTGTGCACTAGATGGAACTCTATGTATTTGATGCTAGATAATACTGAGAAATATGAAAAAGCTTTTGAAAAAATGAGAGAATGTGACAGCAATTTCATATCAGACCTCGATGAAGAAGGGCCTCTTACAAGCAAAGATTGGACAAATATTCGAGTATTTTGCAAGTTTTTGAAGATTTTTTATGACTCAACTAACACTGTTTCAGCTTCATTACATGTTACATCTAATTTGTATGTTAGTGAAGTATGTCAGTTAAAGATGATCATTCAACAACATGTCATGGCTGACAATATGCTATTAAGGACAATGGCTTTAGGCATGCAGAATAAATTTGACAAGTATTGGGGCACTTTTGAAAGGTTCACTATTTTTGTCTTCGTGGCAGTCCTTCTCGATCCAAGATGCAAGTCAAAACTATTAAAACATTATCTAAGCATCTTGTTTGGGAATGATAGAGTTGCAGAGCTTACGAACAAAGTGGAGAATGTAATGGAAAGACTATATTTGGATTTCAAAGGTGATTCAGATGATAGATGTCTAACTTCAATGGTTGATATTCCAAAGGCAACTAATATTACAACCTCTACCTTCTTTGACAATTCTCTAGAGTTTGATACTTCTATTAATATGTCTGAAATTGATGAGTATATGACCGATAAACTTGAAAAATACTCAGATAGTTTAGATATATTGACATGGTGGAAGTTGAATGGCCACAAATATTCGATTCTGAGCAAAATAGCCAAAGATGTTTTCATCATTCCAATTTCGACCGTCGCTTCAGAGTCCGCATTCAGTTGTGGTAGTCGTATTGTGGACTCATTGCGTACATCTTTATTACCAACGACGGTGGAAGCTATTATTTGCACTCAAAGTTGGATCCGTTCTAAGAGTCCAACTTTGTCTGATAGTGATTATAAAACTATTGATGAAGGTACTTCATTTATTTTATATGAACTATTATATTGCAAATATTATTTTTATTCTTACTAGTCGCTAGTTTCATATTATTGAATTTTTGTTATAGAAATTGATGTTTTAACTTAAAGGAATGAAGAAAAAGAGAAAGATATTATCGAGTTATAGCTAAGGTACGATTAAGCAATTCGATTAATTTCTATTTTCTACAGATTTTGCATGAAGAGGAAATCATGATAGATCATAGATGACTAATTGTGCTTTATCATTTTTGTTGTGCAGGTTGAGTTCCATGACATTTTGCGTTTACGAAAAAATTTGTTGAGATCAGTTTTGATTTCATCGTACTGTTTGTGCTTGAAAAGATGAATGTCTCTTGGCTATTCGAGTTCGAGTTTCTTGCTGCAGATTAGAAACTAGTGACTGTTAAACACAAACGACTATTACTTTTAAACACAAACGACTGTTACTTTCATACTGGTACTTTTATAATTAGTTAGGCAGACTTATTTGTAGCACCCGGTTTCACTTAACCAGTTTACTTTATTAAATTATAGTGAATATTTTAAGGATGAGATTGGGAAGTTTAGTGATTAGGTCAATAAATGAGTGAGTAAGGGCATGGTGGTAATTTGAGATATTATGATAACGTATTTAATGGAGGGTTCAATGAGGTTTAGCCGCCACTGTTTTCTCATTTTTCCTTTCTCGGTATTCAGCTCATACTCAGCAGAGCTCCAGGCGATTTTCCCCTCTGACCTTCATTTCTCGGACTAGGTAATTTTTTCCTTTTTGTCTTCTTAAGATCTGAGTGGCTAGATAGCATATGAGTGCAATGTATGTACCTTGTTAATGCTGTGAGTGAGTTGAGTTCGGGTTTAGTGTTGAGCCGAGAATGTACGATGACCAGAGCTTCCAAACTAGCTCCTTAGGTTTCTGAATGATATAGGATAAGGCTAGTGATGATCTAATCGGTATTCTGCTTATGACATTAGGTGAACAGGACTTCCAGTGTAGTTGAAACCGAGCGATTTCCAGGAGACCAGGTAAGTAAAGTTTGCTTGTGCCTTCGGGCCTACATCACAAAACATTAGGGTTTGTTTGTTGGAATGTGTTGGTATGTCATGCATCATGTTTTAAAAAGTATACAAAAATGAATTTGAGTGCATGTGTGCATGGTAAGGATTGAACATATGGAAATAGCTATGTGAATCAGTTTTACTGTTAAGAGAAATAATCCGCCACTTAATAAGACAGTGGATATTTATACTTTGGGAGAGTTGATCCAACTTCCAATTTCACAGGGGGATCTGAACATGTGAATCAGATTTACTGTTAAAGGAATTTATCCGCCCCTTAATGAGTCAGTGGATGTTTATACTTTGGGAGAGTTGATCTAACTCCCAATTTCACAAGGGGATCTGAACAGAAACGATGAATGAATAACTGAGATGAGAAAGTAGAAATTGCATGTTTAGGAATTCATATTTTAGCATTTCATTTCATTACTGCTTTACTTACTTAGCATTAGGCTAATAGATGAGTTTTGTGATGTAGGTGTTGAGGAAACTGCAGGTGATTTCCTTGAGTGCATTGATAAATAGATGTGGTTGGAGGAGTACATCCATGTTTCGGCCTGGTAAACTGATGAGGCGGTTTAACTGGTGTCAGTGGTTGTGAAGGTTTAGTGGACAATGAGTTCAATTCGAGTATGTTAAACTCTCTGATGATGGAAGTTGCTTGATGTTTTCAAAAGTACCTTGAGTTCTCATGACATTAGTAGTTTTCAATGTTTTGAACACATTTTGAAACTTACTGATAGTGCCACCTTGTTGATTAGTATTGTTTTTACTGGATTCGAGTAATATAAGGATTTAAATTGTTTTCTTTTGAATGGTTTCAGTAAAGTGAATAAACCCTTTTCTGTGGTTAGAGTTGTATTGTATGGCAAGGAGTTGTTGGTGTGTCGTTTTGTTCACTATCGGTAGATGAAGTCTATCGGTAGATGTCGAGTTATAGTATGTTGTCTATCAGATGATGTCTCAGTAAACTCATCGGCGGATGCGTGCTGACGCCATCGGATGATGTAGGTTTAATTCTGTCGGAAGATGTCTTCAGAAAAGCCATCGGATGATGTAGGTTTAATTCTGTCGGAAGATGTCTTCAGATATGAGTGAGTGTTATGCTTTGTCGTTTAGTGATCGGTATATGCAGTTTATTCTATCGGAAGAAGGGAATAAGAGATTTTTTGTCGTTTTGCCGTCAGTAGATACGAGTCGCAAAACTTGTCGTTTTGCGATCGGTTGATGTTGGATAATTGATTTATCCGGCTGACGTCATCGGTAGATGCAGTCCACCGAGAGATGTCTTTTGTTTCCAACTCTTCTGGTCCACGTCATCGGTAGAAGCCTTTTATTTGTTGTTTCTGCTTCTTCCGTTGACTTTATCCATCGGCAGATGCGTTTGACTTCTGCGACTTCCCAAGTATTTCACGATTTAAACCTCTATTTCTTTTTAGCCGATTATTTCTTACATTTCAAACAATGTTCATAGTTTCGTTTAACTCTATTGTTATCCAAATGATTTCCGCTGCAAGTTTTAAATGTTTTGAAGTTTAGAAAAAAAAAATGTGTCAAACCCAGACTTTCGAGTGAAATTTTAAATTTAGTTCAAAATTTCTTAGTTAGGTTCGAGCTTTGTGTAACGAGTCGGGTTCAGATAACTCGGGACGTTACATTATTACCATTGATAAACAAGTTAATGTCATTTATGACGTTGTGCCATCTGGAATAAAGCTTAGATATTTGAGCATGGACATCTACCCTTGAATTGTGTTTATGTCAATTTTTGTTTGAAGTTTTTTTATACCCTTGAACTGTTTCATTTTCTGTAAACCACTTTTCATAACAAGTACAGGTAAAAAGGGAAACCACAAGTACTAGAGAACAAGGATGTTCAAATATGGTGATCCAGACGTGCTGCATTTTCTTCTCTCTAATATGAATTGGCAAGTGGAAATCATAGACTTTTTTTTTAGTAAGTTGCAAGTGGAAATCATAGACATTTTGTCGCAAAGGTCAACGTGGTCAAAGGAGCAGGAACCAACCCGAACCGAACCGAAAAGTTCGATTCGGGTCTGGTATAAGTCAGTCGGTTTCGGTTTCGGTTTCGGGTTCGGAAACCGAAACCGAAACCGAAACCGAAACCGATTAGTTCGGTTCTGTTCGGTCCAATTTGAACTTTGAAAAATAAAGGCAAATAATCGAAATTCTGCACTTGATCTTAAGACGCCTACACATAGTGATATTAAACTCTTAAATCTTTTTTTGTTTGAGGTTTCAATCATGTGACTCAAGTATTTTTATCCTCTATCGCAAGAATGACCTGAATGTCAACTATCTCTCACAGTTCGACAAACCCTAACCCCAGCGATAACGCTGAAGTAAAACACATAATTTTATCAATATATCATCATGTTGTTAGATTTCTTATAATATATTATCTCTCAACTTTTGTAAAGTCGTAAATTGTAGAGAATGCTTATTGAGTGTTAACGGACATGAGTTACTGCTCTGATGGTAGATGAAAAAAAAAATTTGCAAGTGTGCTTTTGCACACAAGATTGAGTATTTACATACAGATGATTCATTGAGGGTTGTTTTAATAAGAAAAAGGTTAATGTCTAAATTATTACCACTCCCAAAGTATAGACTTTATATTCAACTTTTCTCAAAAAAATATATATATATATATATCAGTGTAAAAGATATTTTTAGTGTTTCCACTCAATTTCTTTTTTGTAATTTAAATTTTCTTATTACAATGACTGTAGTTTCAATTTTTTTAATTAGTCATTGAAATTATTTTTTGTCATTAAATTTAATAAAAAAATATATTGTTTTTTTAATCTGTGTTATCTACTCTTATGAATGAGAAAAGCATAAACCACTTGAGTAACAATCTAATAAAAAATTGTTTACATGGGAGGAAAGATGAAAAGAAAGAGAGAAAATACTAATATGCGAGGAAGAAACTAAGAGAGAAAAATCAACAGCTTAAAATGAAGGCAATTAAGGAACAACAATGACCTGACATAAATCTAGATGGAAAAGTTAACCTAAGAAGGGGCTCCATTTAATTGATTTAATTTTTTCTCAAGAACGAGATAGACATTCGGAAAGTTAATCTATGAGCTCAAATATTCAACAACAAATCACCAATTACGACTTCACAAATCCAATCAAGATAGGAGTTTCATCTTTCGATTGGATTCACAAGGAATTTATTACACATTCATTGTTTTCTAAGATGGGTCATAGAGAAACTATTATTAACAAAAGTCTTACACTTATAAAAAAGGTTTCTTTTAAGGAACATTTGCCTCCGCTGTGGCAATGACAATGTTTTCAAGTCAGATATCTCCATCCGACACAAAGTTTCCAGGCACAACAACATAGCCATTGTCGTATCGACAACTTTGCCATTCAAGCACACACCCTACTTTGCTTTTTTTTTTTTTTTCAAAAATGTTTAAAGAATTCAATAACAGAGAAGAACACAAAAGCCCCCTCATAAACAGCTGATCACCATAAATAAACTCTGTAATTGATGACATAAACAGCAAATTGACATTACTTATTCTGTGGCGATGAAGTTATGTTTGCTTCATCTAGATATGTTAAAAGATATCGGGATGGAACCGCCCAGGAATGGAGCTGTTTTGCTGAGCCTGCTTCAGATGCATTGTCAAAGCATAATTGTTTATCTGTTTCAAGACCATGAAATATTATTTTAGGACTTCTCACAATCAACTAATTTTAAGAGCTGAAGGTATAATTTTCTTTATTGAAAAACGACATAAAAGATTGCAGATGATCTAATTCTGACCTCCAGGGTTCTTAGTTGCTCCTGGTATTGAGAAACGAGCTGCTTCAATTGATGCATCTCCTGGTTTCTACTTTCGTACTCCTTTTGGCGTTCGTGCTGTATAGCCACGGCTCGTTTAAGGATAGCATTATCCTGTAGAAGTACGTCAATTTTTTCCTTCAAATGCAGATTTTCCTGGGATGGAAACAGATGTAAATACCACTGAAGAATGAAGCAGTAGTTTGAACATTTAGTATTGAAAGGTCAACTTTATTACGAATTTGTTAGAAACAAGGTTGAACAATTTTGATGACAATCGACATACCTTGTGAACAGTTTGGACTGCTTCAGCGCTAGCACGTGCACTGATAGATTGCTCTAAAACCTTCAATGCTGTCGCAGCACGGTTCCTAGCATCGTCCAAACTCGCAGCACTCATCATTTCCTTTACAAACAAGTCTACCCATTCTCCACCATCCAAAGGAAGGCTGGCTGGTGCTGATAAACTCTCAGAAGTGGGAGCCTCTCCATTACAAGTCAATGTACCTGCATTCTTAGAGCGTCATGTACATCCTTCAATATATATTGGAAAGAGCTTTAGATGAACTCAAGATTATTCACTTTTAATAATCATCTTCTTCTCATTTGACCTGAAGCATATTCTCTTTGTGAGGATGGTTCGACAAGTTAAGCGATAGCAGTGCAGATTAATAGAGTAAGATGGTTCTTCCTTGTAAATTTTGTTGCATTTCAAATAAGATTATTTTTTATGAGTAAAAGCAGGCCATGGCTAAGCTTTACAATTATTATTGCAATACTTTGGCTAGGTAAGCCATCAGTTGTACAAAGATTTTGATGTAACTTATGAGGCTTGAGCATCTTCTGAACTCACCCTCGTGTCCATATACTTAATTGAAACTTATAGAGTACAAACACATATTTCTTTTCTTTTTTTCCAGTAAGATAATCCATGTATATTTTTTATAAATAATAAGGAAACACTCTTAGTAATAAAAAGAAATCAGAATAAAAAGGTGTAGAGATAATTAACTTAATTAGTTAAAGCTTATGCCTCCGCTTTAATCTGATATCAGATTACCATAAAACTTTCATCTAGACTCAACAACAGAACAAATAAAGGATAATGTGACAGAAACATGAGACATGATTAGGTACATCATTCTATAAGAAAAGGTTGGATATAACATTTCATACCTTCGCTGTTTTCCAAGTGAGAGATATGTTCTTCAGAAGAAATTGAAGTACCCAAGTTAGATCCTAAGCAAAGCTCACGCAGGCATTTGATGGCAGCATCCAAATCATTGTTGCATTCCTCCAATGTCCTCTCAAGAAGCTGAAGAGTAAAATCATAATATAATTATACCAATTATCATGTAATGTAGAACCTTTTCCACACCAAGATAAGATGAATGGAACATGCTATTATTTTGACAATCTCACAGCCGCAAATCAACTAAATTCCACATGCCGCTAAAATCCAATCAAGACACCGTCATGCCTCGAGATTAACTAAATTGATTTCTTTCAGGAATTACTTTGAAGTTAAGGAATTCTTGAAGCACAAGCTTATAGTGAAAAATACGAGCATCCAGATGTAAAAACAACAAACTATCAAATTGAACGATGAATGTGCCCCAAGACTTGTACAAAGATTCTCAGCACAATTATCTGTGCAGAAATCGGTAAAAGGAATGTGCCTAATACTTATGCAAAGATCATCCGAACAATTATCTATGTAGATCGGGATTATGGCTTTTTTTATTACGCACGTCAATCAATACTGGAGAACGAAATAGAACATACTACTATCCGAAGTCGACAACTTTCGTCCCTACCTTTTTCAAAAAATTTCTATACACCAATCGGGAAAAAACGAATAGCAATCTCAACACGCTAATTTTAACAAGTAAACAAACGCAGAAAGATAGAGAGAGAAACCTGATGGTCCATCCCAGGAAACGCAGCTCGTAAATGATCGACGAGAGAGGACGCAAACAACCGAATTGGAGAAGTAGAAGAAGAGCAGCGAAGCCGCTTAGAGATAGGAGACGAGGAGGAGGAGGGAGGAATATCTTCGAAAAAGGATCTCTTGCTTCCGCACACTGCGGCAGACATCGTCTTCCTCTAACTCTCTCGCCGATCGGGATACAAATCGAATCAAACCACCCCTCCGCCGGACGCAAAATCAACCTCCGTTCACAAGAGAGAAAAGCAGAGAAAGAAAGGGAAATGAATTAGGGATTTCAATATCGTAGCTGCTACCTACGAAAAGACGAGTACATATATATATATATAGGAAGGTCACGTGGTTTTCTCTTCTAGAATATGAACGACTATATATATATATTATATATATATATATATATATATATATATATATATATATATATATATATATATATATATATATATATATATATATATATATATATATATATATATATATATATATATATATATATATATATATATATATATATATATATATATATATATATATATATATATATATATATATATATATATATATATATATATATATATATATATATATATATATATATATATATATATATATATATATATATATATATATATATATATATATATATATATATATATATATATATATATATATATATATATATATATATATATATATATATATATATATATATATATATATATATATATATATATATATATATATATATATATATATATATATATATATATATATATATATATATATATATATATATATATATATATATATATATATATATATATATATATATATATATATATATATATATATATATATATATATATATATATATATATATATAGACTATCTATATATTATATATAAATTTCTAAATTTTATAAGTTTTAAAAAAAAGTAAGGTGAAGGAGCGGGTTTGAATTTATAAAGAATTAATAATTATTTAGAAAAGTTCAATTTAGCCTCCAACATAGGTCAGTGATCATTTGGTCCATAACGTTTATTTTTGACCCAATATGACCCTATTGTATACACCGTTTGCAATTCAAATCCTTCCGTTAAATTTAACACGTACTCTGCACGTGCGCTGCTAAAACTCTAAAATACCGTCATTTTTCTCCCGAAATATGTAAAGTAAAAGTTAAATTCACCTTAAAAATATACACTAAACTATCTCTCATTATTCTAATTTGAATTTACGGTAGGGATTTCGAACAAATTTAACTTTTACTTTATGGATTTCGGGAGGAAATGAAGGTCTTTTGAGGTTTTAGCAGCGCACGTGCAGAGCACGTATCAAATTTAACGAGAGAATTTGAATTGCAAACGATGCATACAATAGGGTATCATTGGATCAAAAATAAACGTTAGGGACCAAATGACCACTAACCTCATACGTTGGGGGTTAAATTGAACTTTTTCCATAATTATTTAATTTCTATTTTTAATCTGTGTATTTTCAATTTTCTCATAAAAAATTCATTACTTTTTTAAAAGTCTCGTTGTCATTTTTAGTTAATAAATTTAACTAAAATTTCATGATTATTTTTTTAATAGTAATATTTAGTTTATTATTTTATTTTATTATCTAAATATATTTATTGATGAGTCAAATAATTATTAATGTAATTAATGTCATAAATTAATTATTAATGTAATTAAATTTGCTACGTCTTTTACAATAATCATTATTTGGCACATCAGTATTATTCAATTTTTTTTTATCTAGGTCAACAATCAATTACATTAAATTTATTTGCTTCGGTTTAAGTAATTAAGGTAAAATTATTCTATTACAAGCTAAAAAAAAGGTATCATCTTTCTTTACCTACGTCAACCCCTCAAAATTAGAGAAGAAAGGCATATTTCTTGACTTTATCACCACTTAACCCCAAGTGCAAGAAAAACATAATTCCCTTCTGTTTAATCACATCAAATATATATATATATATATAGAGAGAGAGAGAGAGAGAGAGAGAGAGAGAGAGAGAGAGGAGTTAGATAACACGAGAATGATTTTCACAGACCAAACGTACATTCATATAGAGTCAATCAATGCTCTTTTCCTTCCTCCTATTTGGTTTTAGGAAATTGAAAAAAAAACAACCAGAAAATTTCAAGACCCATATCCTAAGAATTCCTCTTTTGATGCATATTACTTGATAGAATCCACTAGTGATTAGTTAAGAAATTACCATTAATGGCATTGCAGCCGCAGGACTCTGTTTTCCCCTCTTAAGCATTGCAGGTAAAATCTCGAGTATGAAAACCATCGACTGAAGAAATAAGCCATCTTAAACCCAGAGGAAGGAACTTCATCTCCATCCAAGCTGATATTGTGATTGGACTTTTTGTCTTCAGTTTCCAAAATGTCAGTATCATCTGAACACAATACCTGATTCTCTTCATTTGATTCTGATGACAGCCTTAGTTAAACTAAAAGCTGTTAGTTTATGAAATGACTTGCAGAAAGATAGCACATATGAACTGACATCATGGACTAATGAGCATCATTATTAATCTATTCCCACATCTTATTACCAAATTTCATCACTGAATTTCTAGCAAGCTTCAAATGTTATGACTAGCTAATTACTAAACAGATAATTCACGTTAACTATTGCTTAAATAACTTGACGAAAGATACCACATGGGTTGATATGACAAATAGAAAGCAAAATGATAGATTGGTCACTCGAACATCTTCAGTCTGCCTACATATCATATACGATCCTTCTAAGTTTTTTGATGTTTCTTTTTTACATCTAAGATTTACCACGATCTAAATCCTAAAACAGATAAATATGTTAGCAATTATTCAAGTATGCCTTTTTCTCAATTCGATAATCGGAAAGCCTATTTATACACCAGTATAATGCATGAGAACAGTTTCGAGCATCGCCTGCAGTTCTGATTTTATGCAACACTGTTAAAGAGCTAGAGACTTACAAAAAATGTCCTTTGCAAGCAACTCCACTACTCTTCGTAGTTTTCTTCATTGGTATATAGTTGATAGACATATGTCTAATGAATTGAAGCTGCACGAACCACATTGAAAACATCACAACAGAGTGAGATTCAGAATTTCATCAATATTAGAACATATATATATAAGGAACAACAGCAACCTAAAATGATAAGGATCAATGAAATTCAATTTTTATGAGCTCGTTAAAACTATGAGCTCAGAATGCTAGAAAAAGAAGGCAATTAATTACAAAACCACATGTATATTTTGCATTTGAAGCTGCACTAACTGAACTGGCGATTTTGTAAAGATTACTTGCAAAAACAACTCGGAGCAGCCTTAAATGGAAAATGAAGGAAATCGTGAATGGCAGTTTGGTAATACCTGATCGCAATCGTTAATCCCAAATGCACGAATGTATGCTTTGTCATCTATAAGTAATTTCCCTCTGTAACTTAAGCAGAAATGTCCCCATACTAGTGACCTGGAAGATTCATCGTATATAGCTTGGAGTATTTGACTAATATTCATAATGTGATTTTATTGAAGCACGATTCTTGGAATCAACATTCAGTAATCAAAGCTGCAGAAGCTACTAAATGAAACCAGTTTGGAAACGTTAAAAGAGCTACCAATTTGTTTACCATAAAATCTTCTCATGACCTTCTTGAAATGATGAACTAAAGGCTTCCTCTATGGCTAGCTTGAGGTCACCTACTGTACCACTTGCTGCTACATGAACATCTGAAAATAAACAATAGCGTAAAAATATTGCGGACCGTCTATTGATATGAAATATGAGCAAGACATTATCGGCTAATTTCTGCTTCAAGGACTTTGATGGTTTTAATGAAAATAAAATAGAAAGAAAGAAGCAGAAATACGTTAATGATCATATGGACTTTGTATTGAGTCCTAAATAGAAATATAAGCACGGATTTCTCATCTCCAAATGAAGTTATGCAGGATTTTCATTTTGTAGGAGAAGACCCTGGGATCATTAACGATGTTACGATATTCTACATCCTGGGTTTTCTGTCATATATTTAGCTTATTATGTAGCATTCAGGCTGAATAAACCAACTAAATTACATCGATTCTTCTAGGTATTAGGGGTAACAGAGGATACATTCTTTTTTTATGTCACTTGTGAATCCTACAATAACCATGGTTTAGCTTTCAATTTTTCAGCCAGCATTAAATGAGATAGTATAATGTGTTCTTAAATTATTTCCGTTGAAGTCACTTCGTACAGAAATTTCTTAAATGGCAAATTTTCCAAATGCTTTTTTCGGTTCTTAGTTTTAGCTTCGTAAAAGCACTTACTGGTTACTTTCTAATCCTTTCTCACAGATACCAAACCAGAGACACTGCCCTTTTCAAAAAACAATAGGGAAAAATCAGAATGCTGCTAACACATACCTGTAGAAAACTTAAACTAACACTCCTGCGACAGAACACGAATAAGAACTGAAAACACCAATAAAGAAGTTAGAGAATGGTAGAGATTACCAAATACGGAGCCATCGAGTTTGAGAAGAAAGAGCTTGAGGAGTGGCTTCTGGGAAATCCTACTATATGCAAACCTCCTTCCGCTCTCATTCTTCTGTTCGAGAGTCAATGGAGCGAAACATCGCCCCTCCAAAAATCGACTCAAACCCCTAAGGTTTATAAACTTACTACGCCATTCATGATCAGCAACTCCTCGCATTCTAAACCTGCTCGATTTCTCAGCTTCTCTAGGTTTCAACTGCTTGAACTCTGAGAAAAACTAGAGGGAGTAATGGAAGGATTTAAGCCTGTGAAAGTGGAATGACCGTTATTCTCTGCAGAGTCTTGAAGTCGAAAATCACTTTTCACGCCATCTGCTCGACTTGTCGTTCATTTCTTAGTCGACGCATCGTCTTCCATTCAATATTTCTCTAGTTTTGAAATCCATCCTTGTAACAATAAATGATCCTAGTATAAAGGAAAAGGCAATTATGCCCTCGTTTATTTGTAGGTAATGTTTGACATAATACAAGTCATTTTACTCTTCTAATAAATAATGCATGAAACGTCAACATCGTGTCGTAAGGGTATTTTTGGTACATCCAACGCATAATTCTCTAATAAATGTTATTTTATTTTTTATTTATCCATTTGTCATTTTTTGTTAATGTATATTTATTATATCGTTTCTTTCTCTTATTTCTTTGATTTGAACATGAATGCTCTTTTATTCGTAAAGTTGATGTATTCTTAAGGTACTTTACAATCAATAATCGTGATTATGACATGTAAAAAATTAAAGATAGTCTAAAATTTATGTTTTCATATTCCTGTTATGACTACAATATCTACAAAAAGTAAAAAAACATACTCATATACTATGTGTGTGAGAGAGAGAGAGAGATCTCGCCTAGACTACGGGGAGATCCTGCTAATGTAATTTGCTCCCGTCATTAATGTGAACGGAATCGACTGAGTTTGGTTTCTAAATTTAAGCGTTTAAGTCGAATCTAACACAATTGTGATTTGAGTAGAACCTGAGTATTTAAAAAATAATAATTCTAGATTTATCCTTTAATTTTATCTCATGATGTGACGATTATACGTCACTTATTAACTGATATAATAATTAAAATAAATTATAAATAGTATAATAAAGTATTAACTATATCAATTAATGAACGTAGAAAGTAAAATTATATCGTCGATCCCTCGTTGCTTTCTAAGAATCTACTAACAAGAAAATGCTTTTATTTTGCAATATAGTGTTCATCTTTGAGAATAGGTTTTATAATCATTGGATGTGAAACTTTATAAAAGGCACTACGAAAGCAATTAAAAGAAATTTTATCATGGTGGAAAATTGTCATATGAAAATATTTTCACTTACTTTATAACGCATAACTAGAATATGGGTATGTGTTATCTTCCTTTCTGTTACGTATCAGAGAGTAATTAAAAAGGTAGGACACATTCTCTAGTGTCTCTTATATGAATTATGCGACTGATCATATGAACATCACACCGTGTCTTATAAAAACATATTGCCTTTTTTTTTTTTTTTTTATGTACAATTTAGTTTGTAACGTAATATGCGTAGTGTGCTTTCGAGAAATAGTGTTCCTTTCCCATCATACAGCGAAGAGTAGTTAATATGATTCTATTGAGCCAAAATCATTGTAGTAGGTGCAAGCATAATTTGGAAGTACGTAAAATTGCTTACTTGTTGATTTTATTCGTTTGATAATGAGTAATCCGACTTTGATGATGCAAAATTTGTTAAAATCATCTTGGTTGACGGTCACGTGTCATTGAGTAATTGTACTTTGACATATTTATTATAATTATTTGTGTATTTTTATTATTATTTTAGGTAAAATACAATTTATGTCATAAACTTGAGAGTCAAAGACAATTGATGTATTGAATTATCTATTATTCCATTTTGGGTCATTGCTATAACGATCCACGACTTGATAAATTTTGTCAAATGTTTTTACGTTTTTATTGTTTATGAAGGTAATTTTAATTCCCTTCGTTGCATTGATTCGCTCTATGTCTGCGCCAAATTGATATTACAATCGATTTTTAGTAAGTCAATGTAACAGGTGAATTAAAATTATAATTACAAATAAAAATATGAGATATTTAATAATTTTTACATAGACATGAGCTATTTTGCTAACGAGGTAAAGATTAAGGGTAATTTTACTAAAAAGAATAGTTTAAAGTATCATATTCGTCAAAATTAAAATTATTATAGACATAATTCGTCAAATATTTATTTATTTTATGTTAGGGGGTATTATTTTAATAGAATAATTAATATTCATTATTACACAAAAAATATTTGACAAACTAAAAGACGATATATATAAGCGAGTTTCTCATTTTATGTCCTCATATTCCGCTTTCTCACTCTCTCCATAACTCTGGCTGTTCTACGGGCAGCTAAGCCACCGGAACCCTAGAACTCGACGTCATAGAAGCTCCCGTAGCTCCTCATACAAGCTCGCGGAGGCGACATCTTTGTATCAGTCGTTATCTATATACTGATACTGTTTCAGTTCAGGGAGTTTAGGGTTTAAGGGGTTTTATGGTTTATATTTAGTTACTTCTCAATATGTGGAACAACGGTCAGATTGCGCCGCCTGGAACAGGTGGCTCATCGATTCCGCCACCACCTGCTGCTCAGCCTTCCTATACTGTGTTGGCGTCTCCGGCTGAGGCTGAGGCGAAGCTCGAAGAGAAGGCAAGGAAATGGCAGCAGCTCAATTCGAAGAGATACAGCGACAAAAGGAAATTTGGGTTTGTGGAGACACAGAAAGAGGACATGCCTCGGGAGCACGTGAGAAAGATCATTAGGTGAGTTTTCATTACTGTAATGAAAATATTTGAGACTGATGTAATATATCCATGCTTATAGTATTTAATTGTTAGTTGCTGTTTCTGCGATTACGTTACAGTGATTATTTATGTTTCAAAAATTAAAGTTTTGTGCTGGTTGATATGTTGAAAACATATTATACGTGCTACTTAGCATTTTCCATTGAGATTCCATTTTTGTTTTCCTGGTGATTTTCATTGTTGCCTAACTTTTTTTTTTTGGAAATGTAAAACTTTAGAAAATTGTCTAGCGAATGAATTAACTGTATCAGTTTCCATTATTGACTTGCCTGATATGGACATCTGAATTTCAATTTTGTATGCCCTACTTCCTCAGTCTATAATTTATTCCAGACTGTGATGTTACACGTTGTGCATCATTTGAATATCTAGTTTGAGCATCAAGCATTGTATTCTGTGATTATTTTGTTGTTATTCAATTATGCGTGGTGTTAACACTTTCATGCCTCTCTGGCACTACATTGATCTACTATTTTTGAGGATATTCTACTACTCCAAGGTATCCCTCTTAAATTTCAATGACTTCATAATATCTATTTTGTGTTACCCAGAGTTTTTAATACGTTCTTCCAGTGTCCTTTTTCGTAGTCTGAAATTTCTCTGTTTTTATATTTGGATAGTGTATTCTGAAAGTCTCCATACGACTATTTATATTTAGAGTTGTTTTGCTTCTTATAGAGATCATGGGGACATGTCATCGAAGAAGTATCGACATGATAAACGAGTTTATCTTGGAGCCCTTAAGTTCATTCCACATGCAGTGTACAAGTTGCTTGAGAACATGCCCATGCCTTGGGAGCAGGTATAAATATCGTTTCTCTTGTTTACTAGTTGTTTTCTTAGCATTGCTAGTTCATGGGACATCTTATTTATTTACTAAGTTTGTATATGATTTTTTTTTCACTTCATTAACTTTTGATTATAGGTCCGCGATGTAAAGGTACTGTACCACATTACTGGGGCAATTACATTTGTTAATGAAATACCATGGGTTGTTGAACCCATATATTTAGCTCAGGTATGACCTTATGTTCTCGATGTTGAGTCAAATTTATGGTTTTTGACAAAGTTTATGTCTTTGATTAGATCTAGATTATATGATCATCATTGACTATCATTGCTGAAGTCTCTTCTTGTGATGATTTTCCAAATTTTAATAGTGGGGTACTATGTGGATCATGATGCGAAGGGAGAAAAGAGATCGTCGGCATTTCAAGAGAATGCGGTTTCCACCATTTGATGATGAAGAACCTCCGCTAGACTATGCTGATAATTTGCTAGATGTTGATCCTCTTGAGCCAATTCAGTTGGAGATGGATGAAGAGGAGGATTCTGCTGTATATACTTGGTTTTATGATCATAAGCCCCTGGTCAAAACAAAGCTTATCAATGGTCCAAGTTACAGGAAATGGCATCTTTCCCTTCCTATAATGGCCACTCTACATCGGCTTGCAGGACAACTACTTTCTGATTTGATTGACCGCAATTACTTTTACTTGTTTGATATGGAGTCATTTTTCACGGCAAAAGCGTTGAACATGTGCATACCAGGCAAGTTTCTAAGTTTCTGATATAGAAGCCGCCCTATATTATGTTAGCTTGTTTTCATGTAGTGTTGTATCTTTGATATAAAAAATAAAGAATATCTATTGTAAAGGATTATGAAGAGAATAATTTGGTTCTTTGATGGAACTGGTAACTTACTTCTGATGCTTCAAGGATCATCAACTTAATATTTAGTCAAACTGGAATCAATAATGGGATTAAATTATAAAATTGTCAGGGTCATAATAGTTTTGACTGACGTAGCTTATTTTAGTTTAGAAATGGTTTGCTTTCTAGGGGTTTTAATGTTATTTTATATGTGAAATTTAACTTTTCTGTATGCTCTTTTAGCATTAATATAGTAATGCTATTTACTAATTTGGAGTTTACGTTCCTTTATGTTCTTAAAATTAATGTATGTTTTATTAGGTCTTCATCTTTTCCAATAAATGAGGATGAAATGATGCTAAGATAAATTGAAGTGGGTGTTATATACTTTGGTTTCATAAAATTTGTTCTAGTTATGACTCGAAGCATTTTTTGCAGGTGGCCCTAAGTTTGAGCCTTTATATCGTGACATGGAGAAAGGGGATGAGGACTGGAATGAGTTCAATGACATAAATAAACTCATTATACGGTCACCGCTTAGAACTGAGTACCGAATTGCATTCCCTCATCTGTATAACAATCGGCCAAGGAAAGTAAAGCTTGGTGCATATCATACTCCAATGATCATGTACATCAAAACCGAGGACCCTGATTTGCCAGCATTTTACTATGATCCATTAATACATCCAATAACTAGTATTAATAAAGACCGACGCGAAAAGAAGACGAGTGAGGATGAGGATGAGGATGATTTTGAATTGCCAGAGGGAGTGGATCCTCTGCTAAAGGACACTCAACTGTATACAGACACCACAGCTGCTGGAATTTCCCTTTTATTTGCTCCACGCCCTTTTAACATGAGGTCTGGTAGAATGCGAAGGGCTGAAGACGTACCACTTGTGTCTGAGTGGTATAAGGAGCACTGGTAAGGAGAAGTCTTTGCTTCTTTTTCTTAAATTTTTTGTTTGTGTTTTTCATGTGTATATGGTGTCACTTATTTGGTTATTCAGGGTTCTTATTTTCGATTTTGGATTTTTTGCAGTCCTCCTTCATATCCCTGTGAAAGTCAGGGTTAGCTACCAAAAATTATTGAAATGTTTCGTGTTGAATGAGTTGCATCATAGACCGCCTAAAGCACAAAAAAAGAAGCATTTGTTCCGATCCCTTCAGGCAACTAAGTTTTTCCAAACAACAGAACTTGATTGGGCTGAAGCAGGTCTTCAAGTTTGTAAGCAGGGGTACAACATGCTGAATCTGTTGATACATAGGAAGAATTTGAACTATCTTCATCTTGACTACAATTTCAATTTGAAGCCGGTAAAGACCCTCACCACAAAGGAACGTAAGAAATCGCGGTTTGGCAATGCTTTTCATCTTTGCCGTGAAATCCTACGTTTAACAAAGCTTGTAGTTGATGCTAATATCCAGTTTCGCCTGGGTAATGTGGATGCATTTCAGTTAGCAGATGGTCTGCAGTATATTTTTTCTCATGTTGGGCAGTTGACAGGAATGTATCGTTACAAATATAGACTTATGCGACAAATTAGAATGTGTAAAGACTTGAAGCACTTGATTTATTACCGCTTCAATACTGGACCAGTTGGGAAGGGACCTGGATGTGGATTTTGGGCTCCAATGTGGAGAGTTTGGTTGTTCTTCCTCCGTGGTATTGTGCCTCTCTTGGAACGGTGGTTGGGAAACTTACTTGCAAGACAATTCGAAGGGCGTCATTCTAAAGGAGTTGCTAAAACGGTAACTAAACAACGTGTGGAGAGCCATTTTGACCTGGAGCTTCGGGCTGCTGTCATGCACGACGTTCTTGATGCCATGCCAGGTGCTGACACTATTACTAACCTATTGTTTCAGCATGAAGTCCATTTTTGTGGTCTTTTGTTACTGAGAATCAATTGTTTGTGGTATATTATGGTTGCAGAGGGTATTAAACAAAATAAAGCTCGAACAATCTTGCAGCATCTTAGTGAGGCATGGCGCTGTTGGAAAGCAAATATTCCATGGAAGGTGAACATTTTTCTCATTTTTGGACCACTTATATTTGTTTATTTTATCTAATTATTTTCACTTTACAAATGGTAGGTTCCTGGTTTGCCAGTTCCAATTGAGAACATGATCCTTCGATACGTGAAATCAAAAGCTGATTGGTGGACAAATGTTGCTCATTACAATCGTGAACGTATTAGAAGAGGTGCAACCGTTGACAAGACTGTTTGCCGAAAGAATCTTGGAAGATTGACTCGCCTTTGGCTTAAGGCAGAACAGGTTGGTTTCTTCTGACTACTTCAGTGCATATTTTGTGCAAGTACTCTTCTTTCGATGTTGGCTTATTGCCTTAAAGTGAATGTTTAACAGTGATCGGAAAAGTGAATATGTTTGTATTTTATTCTGAATTTTGTAGGAACGACAACACAATTATTTGAAAGATGGTCCTTATGTCACACCAGAAGAAGCTGTTGCCATTTACACAACAACTGTTCATTGGTTGGAGTCGAGAAAGTTTTCTCCAATTCCTTTCCCTCCACTGTCCTACAAACATGACACGAAGTTGCTTATCCTTGCTCTAGAGCGGCTGAAAGAATCTTATAGTGTAGCTGTGAGGTTAAACCAACTTCAAAGGGAAGAGCTTGGGCTCATTGAACAAGCTTATGATAATCCACATGAGGCCTTGTCTCGAATTAAGCGACATCTACTCACACAACGAGCCTTTAAAGAAGTTAGTCTTCTGTAGGATAAGAAATACTTTTGATGGGATGAACTTTTATTGATGTAATTATTCGTTTGCAGGTTGGCATAGAGTTTATGGATTTATACAGCTATCTTATTCCAGTTTATGAGATTGAGCCTCTTGAGAAAATTACAGATGCATATCTTGACCAGTATTTGTGGTATGAAGGGGATAAGCGCCATCTATTTCCAAATTGGATTAAACCTGCAGATTCAGAGCCCCCGCCTCTTTTGGTGTACAAATGGTGTCAAGGTATTAACAATTTACAAGGTATATGGGACACAAGTGAAGGGCAGTGTGTGGTCATGCTTCAGACTAAGTTTGAGAAGTTCTTTGAGAAGATTGACTTAACAATGTTGAACAGGCAAGTGCTGGAAAGTTTCTTGGTTGAATGTCTTTTGCTGAAGGGTTGATTTCATAAATTAATATTTATAATATGTATTTATATGTGCTTTTCAGGCTTCTTCGTTTGGTGCTTGACCACAATATAGCTGATTATGTCACTGCAAAGAATAACATAGTGCTATCATACAAGGACATGAGCCACACAAATTCGTATGGGCTGATACGCGGTCTTCAGTTTGCTTCATTTGTAGTACAGTACTATGGACTTGTGCTAGATCTATTGCTTCTTGGATTGACGAGAGCTAGTGAGATTGCTGGTCCACCACATATGCCAAACGAGTTTATCACTTTCTCAGATACAAAGTTTGAGACCCGACATCCAATTCGCTTGTATTCTCGGTATATAGATAAGGTGCATATTTTATTCCGCTTCACTCATGAAGAGGCTCGAGACCTGATCCAAAGATACCTCACTGAACATCCTGATCCAAACAATGAAAATATGGTTGGATATAACAATAAGAAATGTTGGCCGAGAGATGCAAGAATGAGGCTCATGAAACACGATGGTAACTCACCCCATTCCTAATTTTAAATTAACTAGGGGTTTTTTGGTGTAGTTAAATTTATTTATAACGTAAGACAGTCATAAGATGAAAAGGAGAAACATTTTTTATTCTTCTTATTCTAGTATCTTTGTTGTATTTAATTTGATTCTTTTGCAGTTAATCTTGGGAGGAGTGTTTTTTGGGATATGAAGAACCGTCTTCCTCGAAGCATTACAACACTTGAGTGGGAGAATGGTTTTGTTTCTGTTTATAGCAAGGATAATCCCAACTTGCTTTTCAGCATGTAAGTACTTTGTAACTAATGATGATCTTGCTCTGAATTTTTTAGTTCCCTTGTTATTTTTAATATTTTTCTTTTTGAGGTAATCTATTAATCATAACGACATAAATCTTGTGAGGATATCGTCCTTATTTTGTCTGTTCTCTTATTGTATTTAATATTACATGTATTATATTCGAAAATTTGCATTGGCGTAATTATAAAAGTGACTTAAGCTGTTTATTGTGTTCTTTCTGTTTGGTCCAAGGTGTGGATTTGAAGTTCGGATACTTCCTAAAGTGAGAATGACTCAAGAAGCATTCAGCAACACAAAGGATGGAGTATGGAATTTGCAGAATGAACAAACCAAGGAGCGAACCGCGATTGCTTTCTTGCGAGTTGATGATGAACACATGAAGGTGTTCGAGAACCGAGTGAGGCAGATTCTTATGTCATCAGGATCTACAACTTTTACGAAAATAGTCAATAAATGGAACACAGCCTTGATTGGTATATATTTTAAATCTTCTATATATTTTCTGGTGCAATTTGTACAACATTGATCAGCAATTAAGTGGTCACATATTTTAAAGGTCTTCTATACTTCTTGCTCAACATACTTTGTTTTATAGGTCTTATGACATACTTTCGTGAGGCAACTGTACACACTCAGGAACTGCTAGACTTGCTGGTCAAGTGTGAAAATAAAATCCAAACACGAATAAAGATTGGTTTGAATTCTAAAATGCCTAGCAGGTACATGACTCGATCATCAATGCTTTTACATTTAGTTTAACTTTTCTAAGTTCCCATTTCTTCCATTTCCTTTCAGATTTCCTCCTGTCATTTTTTACACACCAAAAGAGATTGGAGGACTTGGGATGTTGTCCATGGGTCACATTCTGATCCCTCAAAGTGATCTTCGATACAGTCAGCAAACAGATGTTGGTGTAACCCACTTTAGGAGTGGAATGAGTCATGAAGAGGATCAGTTGATTCCAAATCTTTACCGCTATATTCAGGTAAGTAATATCCACTTTCTGTTCATATGTTGTGTTGTGTTGCTTTTCTTGTATGACAGTTGCGTATTTGCTTCATTCTTGACTATCCTATTGTTTTCTGATAGCCTTGGGAGAGTGAGTTCATAGATTCCCAACGTGTCTGGGCAGAATATGCTCTTAAGAGGCAAGAAGCTCAGGCCCAAAATAGGAGACTGACCCTGGAAGATTTGGAAGTGAGTATTTGTTTGTGAGATGAAGCTAATTTTTCATTAGTTGCTTTGCCAGATAAAGTTACCTTTCAACTGAACTGTTATGTTTTTAATGACAGGATTCTTGGGACAGGGGAATACCTCGTATAAATACATTGTTTCAGAAGGACCGCCACACTCTAGCATACTGACAAAGGATGGAGGGTTCGAACTGATTTCAAGCAGTACCAAGTATTGAAACAAAACCCTTTCTGGTGGACACACCAGAGACATGATGGAAAATTGTGGAATCTGAACAACTACCGAACAGATGTCATTCAAGCTCTTGGAGGTGTTGAGGGAATTCTTGAGCATACCTTATTCAAAGGAACATAGTAAGTACCTTTCTGCTATAATATCTGCATTAGAAATGTTAGTGAATCGTTCATTTATCAAATGCTCTTATTTTCCTGGACTCTATCCATGGCGTGCTACATCTGGTTCTATATTCATGTTTAGAGAAAAATAACTTATTGTGCATTTTTCCACACTTCATGAGGTATGTAAAATTTAGTTGATTCTGTTCAAAATTGATAGGTTATTTTAGAAGAACATGTTTTCCGTGGTTCATTTCTTCAGAAAGCGCAATCAATAAATGACATACAAATTTGATGCTTGATTAATGCAACACTCTGAACACTTCCATTAATTTATGATTTGGTTTTGTATTGATCTTCTTTCAATTAGTGACTCACTATATTTTTTTGAACGATGTCAGCTTCCCAACTTGGGAGGGTCTATTTTGGGAGAAGGCATCAGGCTTTGAGGAGTCAATGAAATATAAAAAGTTGACGAATGCGCAGAGATCTGGTCTTAACCAAATCCCAAATCGAAGATTTACTCTTTGGTGGTCTCCTACAATAAACAGGGCTAATGTGTATGTGGGATTCCAAGTGCAATTAGATCTGACTGGAATCTTCATGCATGGAAAGATCCCTACTCTGAAAATATCATTGATACAGATCTTTCGTGCTCATTTATGGCAGAAGATTCATGAGAGTGTAGTCATGGATCTTTGTCAGGTTCTGGATCAGGAGTTGGATGCTTTGGAAATTGAAACTGTGCAGAAGGAAACTATTCATCCAAGAAAGAGCTACAAAATGAATAGCTCTTGTGCTGATATTCTCCTTTTTGCTGCCCATAGATGGCCAATGTCTAAGCCTAGTCTTGTGGCTGAGTCAAAGGATGTGTTTGATCAGAAAGCAAGCAATAAATATTGGATTGATGTGCAACTTCGTTGGGGTGATTATGACTCTCATGACATTGAGCGTTACACTCGTGCCAAATTTATGGATTATACCACAGATAACATGTCTATATATCCATCTCCCACTGGTACGTTTTTGAAATTTGTTTTGTCCCTTCCTATTTGTTTTCTGACAAACTCATCATGATTGTTTACTTGTCACACAGGGGTGATGATTGGACTTGATTTAGCGTATAACTTGCATTCTGCTTTTGGCAACTGGTTTCCAGGATCCAAACCTTTGCTTGCTCAAGCAATGAACAAGATTATGAAGGTATCTTCTTTTAAAGAAAAGTTATTTCTGTGATGCATAAGTTTACATGGTACTTTTGTTAGATCCTGAAGCAAATGACTTATTTTCAATATGTTCAGTCAAATCCAGCTTTGTACGTGCTGAGGGAGCGAATAAGGAAAGGTCTGCAGTTGTATTCTTCTGAGCCTACTGAACCATATTTATCATCCCAAAACTATGGAGAGATCTTCAGCAATCAAATAATTTGGTTTGTTGATGATACCAATGTGTACCGCGTTACAATCCACAAGACATTTGAAGGAAATCTCACTACAAAACCAATCAATGGTGCCATTTTTATATTTAATCCTAGGACTGGGCAATTGTTTCTAAAGGTTTGCCTTCTTAAGTGGCGGTTTTAATTGAATCTGTATAAGATGGAAATATTTGTCTTGATCTTGGTAGTTCATTTTTTCAGGTTATCCACACAAGTGTGTGGGCAGGACAGAAACGTCTTGGTCAATTGGCCAAGTGGAAAACAGCAGAGGAAGTTGCTGCCCTTGTGCGGTCTTTGCCAGTTGAAGAACAGCCTAAGCAAATTATCGTGACTCGAAAGGGAATGCTTGATCCTCTAGAAGTTCACTTACTGGATTTCCCCAATATAGTGATTAAGGGAAGTGAATTGCAGCTTCCGTTCCAGGCCTGTTTGAAAATTGAAAAATTTGGAGATTTGATTTTGAAGGCTACTGAACCTCAGATGGTTTTGTTCAACATATATGATGATTGGTTGAAAAGCATTTCATCATACACTGCATTCTCCCGTCTAATTTTAATACTGCGTGCACTTCATGTCAACAATGAGAAGGCTAAAATGCTGCTTAAACCTGACAAAACAATCGTTACAGAGCCGCATCACATTTGGCCTTCTCTCACCGATGATCAATGGATGAAGGTTATTTTTCTCTTTTATATTTGTTTCTTCTTCCTTTGCCACTGCAAGAGTGACTGGATGAAAATTAGTGAATAATTCTCATAATGTTTGATTGAAAGGACTATAAGCCGTGGAAAATTATTCTTTCAAATTAGTTAGTAAGGTTAGTGAAATCAAGTCTTGAAATCGTATCATTTTTGTGCTATCTTCTGTCCATTAACGTTTCTGAAATTCCTGTCAGGCCTACTTTAATCTTATTTAGACCTTATTTTTTGTGTTTCTTCGTTCTTGCTGTGTAGGTTGAGGTTGCTTTGAGAGATCTCATACTCTCAGACTATGCCAAGAAAAACAACGTGAATACTTCAGCATTGACACAGTCTGAGATTCGTGATATCATACTTGGAGCTGAGATTACTCCACCTTCTCAACAGAGGCAGCAAATTGCTGAGATAGAAAAACAGGTACTTTTCTTGGTTGGTTTGGGAATATCAATTTGTTAGATATGACAGTGAACCATTTCATCTGTCTATATTTCTACCTTTGCGTTGGTTTTGATTCAACTTCTTCTCAGGCCAAAGAAGCTAGTCAGCTGACAGCAGTTACGACAAGAACTACAAATGTGCATGGTGATGAACTTATAGTAACAACCACAAGTCCATATGAGCAATCTGCATTTGGGTCTAAAACTGATTGGCGTGTAAGGGCAATATCGGCAACAAATCTCTATCTGCGAGTTAATCATATTTATGTGAACTCAGAGGATATAAAGGTGAAAACTATTGTTCAAATTATTTTTCAATTATACTACTTTCTCTTTGCCCTTCTATTTTACTGATGTCAACCACAAATTTTAATACAGGAAACTGGTTATACTTATATCATGCCAAAGAACATTTTGAAGAAGTTCATCTGCATAGCAGATCTAAGGACTCAAATTTCTGGGTACTTATATGGTGTAAGCCCACCAGACAACCCTCAGGTCAAAGAAATTCGCTGTATTGCGATGCCACCTCAGTGGGGGACTCATCAGCAGGTTAATCTGCCGACAGGTCTTCCAGAGCATGATTTTCTGAACGACTTGGAACCTTTGGGATGGATGCACACACAACCTAATGAGCTTCCCCAGTTGTCACCACAGGTTCGTCTTACGCAACTCATTTGGTCTAAATTGAATGGCTATTAATCGTTGTACTGATTTGTGGGTGAAATCACAAATCTGTCCTCTGACTTGGTAAAAATTACTCCTTGCAGGATCTCACAAATCATGCTAAAATTTTGGAAAACAACAAGCAATGGGATGGTGAAAAATGCATTATATTGACCTTGCAGTTTTACTCCAGGCTCTTGCTCGTTGACTGCATATAAGCTTACTCCGTCAGGTTATGAGTGGGGACGTGTCAACAAGGACACTGGAAGCAATCCTCATGGTTATCTTCCTACTCATTATGAGAAGGTGCAGATGCTGCTCAGTGATCGCTTCCTCGGCTTCTACATGGTAAATGCACTATTTTTTACCCCTTTGAAAAAACTTTTATGGTTGGAGTTGTATTTCAATGTTGGATTGTATGGCATGGAAAATGTTGGATTCGATCAGATTGGCTTAATTTTTCATGGGGTTTGTTTGTCAGGTTCCAGATAACGGACCATGGAACTATAACTTCATGGGGGTGAAGCACACGGCAGGAATGAAATATGGGGTGAAACTCGGAATGCCTCGTGAGTATTATCACGAGGATCACAGACCGACCCATTTCTTAGGAGTTCAGCAATTTGGAGGAAGGTGATTCTGCAGAGGGAGATCGTGAGGATACATTTACTTAAAACTACTCTCGGAGGCAAATTTCACTGGTTTTAGCTCATTTGGCCAGTTCGTTTTGCCTTCAAAAAAAGTTCTAATGCTCATTGTTTCTACCTCTGGACTTGGTTAAAATGCTGTATCCCTTTTACAATTTTGTCAAGTATACTAAAAAGGTGGATGTAAACTACTATTTGTTGTTTTGTAAATAAACAGTGGTTTGTTTTGCTGTGATCTCGTAGTCCAGATGAAATGGTGGTGAAATCTCACTAGTAGTGTTAAAATCTTTTGAGATTTGTTCGTTTGTTGTAGTACTATGACACTTGTAAATGAGAGTGATAATTAAAAGAGTAATGCTCACTTGATAAGTGGACACTCTACTTGGACAACATGTCAAATGATATTTTCGAGTTTTAGTCACTGATATTATAATTTAGGTAAATGATGAAAGAGTAGATAACTCTGCATCAATGAACAAGCAACATGTAAAGTTGGCATTATGGTCGATCTCATCATACGATCCAGGGTTGTCAGGTTGGTCTAACTTGATCTTGAGTTGAATTTTTAGTATTTTAATTGGTTTTTTTATTTATTTAAATAAACCTTAAAATTTCGGTATTTTTTAAAAAAACCAGCAAAATATACAATTCTTCGAAAAAAACTCAAAGTATCGTAAATAAGCAATTTGAACTTCGAAAGGTAGGGTGAGCAAAAAAACCAAGAACCGGACCAGAACTGATAATTTGGTCCGGTTCTGGAAAAAAAAAAAGATTTTTGGTTCTGTATTGACCAGAACCGAAAATCCCGGTCCGGTTTCGGTTCTAATGAGTCAGCTCATTTACAACTGACCCGGACCACGTTGTTGCCCTAAGTTACAACTACAAGCATCGGGCTCGAGCTTCATAGTTCAAACAATCTCTTTTCTCTTCTCATCTTCGCGAATCGCCGACGCCGATTACCAAAAGCTCGCCCTTGCCCAGTCGCCAAAAGCTCGCAGTCTCCCTCGTCCAGTCACCCTCGCTCAATCTCTTCATCTAATCACGTGATTTTTACAGTTCTTCGTCTAAGTTTGCTGTTTGTAATGGGAAAACCAGAACCGAACCAGAACAGAAACTGAAATTCTTGCCCGGTCCTCAAGAAAATTTTAACGGTCTCAGTCCTAAAAATTGAAAATAAAATTTTATTGATCATGTTTTAATTTTCTTCAAAATCGGACCGAACCGGACCATGATCACCCTTATCGAAGGTGGGAGGGGGGGGTGAGGCGGCCGACCTCTCCAAAGAGGACGACCTGTCCCGCTGGACCGATCGGCCCGTCCCTAAAAGAAAAAGTTTTTTCTTAGTTGTGAGACAAGGACGACCAGTTCAATTGGACTGGCCGTCCCGTTTGCATAGTTTTTTTTTTTTTTTGTTTTTTTTTTTTATAGTTTGGAAAAAGGACGGCAGGTCCAACTGGACCGGCCGGCCTCCTCATCCTAAAAAACAAAACCCGTGGCAAAAGTCACGGGTTTTTTGCCATAAGAGGACGGCCGGTCAAGTTGGACCGACCATCCTCTCCCCCTATATAAAACCCTCCTCCTTTTTCGAAAAATCACACCAAATTTTCAATAATGCCTCAACTATTTTGTTGTTCCGGTGATAATTCTCCGCGTTCACCTGATAGGTATAATTTTTTTTTTTTTTTTTTTTTTTAATTTTATCATTGTTTTTTGTGGATTTGAAAAAAAAAAAACTCAAATATAAGGTGTTAAACTGAGATTAAATTTTTTATGACGTATTTTTTCTTAATTGTATTGTTTATTTGAAATTATCTTAACAGTTTCTATCTAAATTTTAAAAATATTGACATTTTATTTTATTTTTATTTATTTAAAAATTTCTAATATTTTTTTCCATATTAGTGACGACTATTTTCTTGCTCCGGCGATATTTCTCTGCATTCACTAGCTAGGTACGAAGTTTTTTTCTATTTTATTTTTATTAGATATTTATCTATTATATCGTAGATAATTAGATCGTATCTGTTATCGTTTCTCGTATCGCTTATTAAGTGGTGTAATTGTACTCTGTAAGTAAGTTCTGCTAAGAGACTGAGTTTTAAGTGAGACCGCTTGTGATCCCTCCAGTCTTTCCTGGAAATTGACTTGGAAATGTAATTCTGTCTAGGAGATTGTCTAGTACAGTTTTTCTTGGGAATTATCCTGATCAGTACTCTCCACGTTTTAACCTTTTGATTTAATTACTTTTATAGAATGTCAAATACAATTAATTTGCTACGATCATGAATTACAATTCAAGTATAATTATTTATTTAAATATTTTTCTTTATATTAGCGATGACTATAGATTCTGATTCAAGTAGATCGGTTGATTTAGACGAGAGATCAACTAGTGATACCAAAATGGATTGGTATTCGGAAGACACGCTGCATATGGTGATCTACGAGTATTTGATCAGACAGATGCAAGTGAAGAAATATTCGTCTATTCGACCTCTAAAACGCTAGACGATGAACTTCGAACACCGGTTGGCTCATATGACGAGGAAGTGGAAAGCAGACCGGTAAGAGAACCAATCGCAATGAGATTGTTTTTGGGTAGACAATATGGTTCTTTAGATGAAATTAAAGAAGAAATACGCGAATATTCTTTAAAAAATTGCTATGGTATAAATTTACCAAGAGTGAAAAGAGGTGACTAACGGCTGAGTGTATGGATGGATGTGGGTGGCGACTGTATGCTTTGAAGATGCAAGACGAGCTTACGTTTCAAATAAAGTCGTTGGTCGATTCTCACATATGTTCAAGGCAACTTGAGAATCGATACGCTTCAGTGAAATGAGTGGCGAAGGAGTATCTGGATAGATTCAAAAGTCACTCTACATGAGACATCCCTTCAATTATCGAGACAGTGAGGAAAGATTTCATTGTTGACATTTCACCCAGTCTTGCCATAAGAGCAAGAAGCATAGCTCGAACCCTTAACGAAGAGAAGTGCGACGAATAATATGGACAACTGTGGTCATATGCAGCCGAAATACATAAATCAAATCCAAGTAGCACAGTCAAAATTGATGGTAACCCAGTGGGCCATAATCCATTGGGATTCCAAAGATTTTATATGTACATGGTCGCTTGCAAGATAGGTTTGCTGCAATACGGTAGACTTGTTATCTGTTTGGATGACTGTCATCTAAAGGAGTTGTGTCCTGGCCAATTACTCACAGCCGTCAGTATTGATGGTAACGATGGAATATATCTCGTTGCTGTTGCCAATGTCAAACCTGAGTGTGCAGACTCATGGATGTGGTTCTTGCAGATACTGAAGGATGACCTAAACACTGAATTGGGATGCGGGTGGACAATTGTTTCAGATCGACAAAAGATATAATACATTTCGATTTGTTATTTAAAATTTTGGGGCGTTGTGGTAGTTATATTTTTTTATGTTGATGCTGTTTTTCGTTCAAATATTAGGAGTTGAAGAAAGCTGTTTGAGATGAATTCGGACAGGCCGAATACCACTTCTGCCTCCGACATATGTACGCAAATTTCAAAAACCTATTTCGAGGTAGAGCGTACAGAGATGCAATGTGGAATGCGGCAAAGGTACCCACGAATTCCCATTTCGAGCATGAAATGAGGAAATTACGTCAAATTAGCCCGGAGGCAAAAGCATATCTTCGACAAAAAGAGCCCAAATATTGGGATAGTCTTGCCTTCTGTTCGATTTCCAAGTGCGATTTGGGACTAAATAATTTGTGAGTCTTTCAATGCATTTCAATTGCCTGTCACGGACAAACCGATCCTGACCATGTTCGAGATGATTCGAAAGCGCTTGATGATTCGCATTGTTAAAAATTTGAGAAGGTGAGAAATTCAACAGACCTTATGTGCTCCCAGATAGGAAAAAAGCTTGCGAAGCTAGCAAGTGCATCTGAAAATTGGAGTGCTCGGTTTGCGGGAGCTGCACAATATGAGGTCAGCAACGGATACGAATATTACGTTGTCGACATGAATTTTTGTGTGCAACTATACCAGGTGGGAGCTTAAGGGAATCTCGTGTGTCCATTCCATTTCATGCATGCATAGCATGAGAGTGGCACTGGAAAATTACGTGCATCAATGCTATCACCGGGCAACTTACCTGCAGATGTACTCACATTATATGTAGCCCGTGAACGGCCAACTAATGTGGTTGCCCGTAGAAGGTATGCAAGAAATCCTCCCACCCAAAAAAAAGCGTCAACCTGGTAGGCCAAAGAAGACAAGAGTGCGAGATGCTGAAAAGCTGTCAAGCTCGAGAGTTAGTAAGAGAAACTCCAACTTGCGGTGTGGATATATGTCGGCAATAGGGGCATAATACTCGTACTTGTTCTAACAGAGGATCAACTTCAGGCGCTGCTTCACAAGACAAATTTATGGGTTTCAACATATACCACGGGACGCAAGTAGATTTCAACACATTTCTCCCATAAACACATCGTCATTCTTTTTAATTGTACATTCATTTCATTATGTGTAGGAATCTTCGGTACTCGACCGCGGCAGAAATTTTTGACTGTTCATATGCTGAGGATCGAGTCAATTTTTATTTATTTTTTTGGCGTTGCGACCTATAATTCTTTGTAGTATACTAACTATTTAATTTTGAAATGTGATCCAAATTGTAATTATTTGATGAAGTTTATTTGAACAATACTTATTTATTTTAGATTAGTGAAATAATATATTAACTTATATTAAATATATTATTGAATTTTAAAAATATATGGTAATTAATAAATATATAATTCCATATTTCTATTACTAAATTTATATAACTAAACAAAAAATACTTATATTAAAAGGTACGTTATTACAAAAATAGACTACACGACATAAAATTAAAGTACATAAAATTTATGTGCAAAAACTAAACTAAATTAAACGACGCCGATAGGTCATCGTTGTCAGCATTGTTCACCATCCAACGCTGGAACCTCTCATCCATCTCTCTATAGGACTCAGCAAGATAATTTTGTGACTCAGTCACCTCTCTCTGGGACGCTATCACCTCCTATGTCCTAGAGCGAGCTCATCGACTCTGCCTATGAGGAGTTGGATATCCCGCTACTGACTCTGTTGTGTCGCAAACACTCGGCTACCAGTTGGCGAGCAGAGAATATCCTATAGATCCACCGACGTATTTGACATGACTCATTTGATACGGTTGTGCATCGTTGAAGTTGATAGCGCTTGGATGCTGAAGAACAATTATAGGGCATCCACCTCTTAGTCAGTGCCGATGGATGAGACCACATCGCCGCCATTGGCCCCCTAGGAGGAGGAGGCTAGTGGATGGGACACGAGGCAGTTTCTCCAGCAGCTGTTTCAGATACAGCAGACGCACCACCAGCAGATGCTTGACATGCAACAGACACACCACCAGCTGGAAGTGATGGTGGTGTGTCTGCTACATCTCAAATATCTGCTGGTGGTGCGTCTGCTGTATCTAATACAGCTGCTGGAGATATTGCCTCGTGTCCCATCCACTTGCCTCCTTTTCTTGGAAGGACCAATGGCGGCGATGTGGTCTCATCCATCAGCACTGACTGAGAGGTGGATGCCCCCTGATTGCTTTTCAGCACCCAACCGCCATCGACTTCAATGATGTCCATCCGTATCAAATGAGTCATGTCAAATACGTCGGTGGATGTATGTGGTGTTATTTGCTCACCAACCGGTAGTCGAATCCCAGTTCGCTCGATGATTTTTATAATCAGTGACACGTATGGGGAGATTCGTCCTGTATGCAACTGGAGGATGGCTGTATTTTGTCCTTTATGAAGAGGATGGCTGGTCCAACTGGACAGACCGTCCTCCTCATTCTAAAAGACAAAACCCGTGACAAATGTCACGAGTTTTTGCCACAAGAGAACGGCTGCCGTCCTCTCCCCCTATATAAAGCCCTCCTCTGAAAAATAACACCAAACTTTCAATACTCTCTCAATTATTTTCTTGTTCCGGCGATATTTCTCCGCATTCACCTAATAGGTACGAAGTTGTTTTTTAATTTTATCATTTTTTTCTGGATTTGAAAAAAAAAAACTCATATATAAGGTGTTAAACCGAGATTAAATTTTTTATGACGTATTTTTTCTTCATTCTATTTTTTATTTGAAATTATCTTATATATAAGGTGTTAACTTTCAATACTCTCTCTAATATTAACTTTCAATATATAAAGTGTTAACTTTCAATACTCTCTTGAATATTTTCTTGTTCCGGCGATATTTCTCCGCGTTCACCTATTAGGTACGAAGTTTTTTTATAAGTTTATTCTTTTTTTTTGCTGGATTTAAAAAAAAAAACTCATATATAAAGTGTTAAACCGAGATTAAATTTTTTATGACGTATTTTTTCTTAATTGTATTGTTTATTTGAAATTATCTTAACAATTTCTACCTAAATTTTTAAAATATAGACATTTTATTTTATTTTAATTTAAGATTTCTAATTTTTTTTCTATATTAGTGACGACTATTTTCTTGCTCTTACGATATTTCTCTGTGTTCACCAGTTAGGTACGAAGTTTTTTTCTATTTTATTTTTATTAGATATTTATCTATTATATCGTAGATAATTGGATCACATTTGTTATCGTTTTTCGTACTGCGTATTAAGTGGTGTAGTTGTACTGTATAAGTAAGTTATGTCTATGAGATTGAGTTTTAAGTGGGACTGTTTGTGATCCCTCCAGCCTTTCCTGGGAACTGATTTGGAAAGGTAATTCTGTCTAGGAGAATTGTTCAATATAGTCTTTCCTGAGAATTATCCTGATCAGTACGCTTCACGTTTCAACTTTTTGATTTAATTACTTTTATAGAATGTCAAATACAATTAATTTGCGTTTACATTATTTTTATATATTTTTTTTACATTTTTCTCTCTTATATAATCCTTATTTTAGTATTTTTATTGTATTGATATAAGAATATTATAATAAAATTCTATATATAAGTTATTTTTTTATTTTAATTACCTTATGATTTTTGTTATTATTATATTTTATACTAAAATTTTTGTTATTACTGATGGAAGAGAATTTCTATACTCTATCGACTTTTAATATTATTATAGTTTGTGACTATTAATCTTTGTCTTCGTTGTATTTTATATTTGAATTTCTTTTAACAATTTCTATCTAAATCCTAAAAAAGTGAACAATTTATTTTATAGTGATTTATTTAATAAAACCATTTTATTTATAATGTCATAATATTTGAATAACTTATGAAATTTTAGTTGTACGTGAACTTGAAAGGATCTTGCTATGAAATTTTTGAATGAAGGTTGCGAGAGAAAGTTTGAACAGGATTTGCTAAAACGCTAATTAATTTTTGTATGAATGTGGACTTTAGAGGTTGGGAGTCGTTGGGCATCAAAGAGATGTTTGAGATTCTCGTAAGCTCCCATTTGGTACAGTTGCATACACACAAATTCATGTCGACAAACGTACTGTTCGTATTCGTTGCTGACCTCAAATTGTGCAGCTCCCGCAAATCGAGCACTCTAATTTTCAGATGCATTTGCTAGCTACTCAAGCTTTTTTCCTATCTGGGGGTACATGAAGTCTGTTGAATTTGCCACGTTCTCAAATTTTTTAACAATGCAAGTCATCGATCATCTCGAACATGGTTTGGATCAGTTTGTCCCTGATAGGCAATAGAAGTGCATTGAAAGACTCACACAAATTCTCTAGTCCCAAATCGCACTTGGGAATCGAAGAGAATACATGACTAGCCTAATATTTGGGCTCTTTTTGTCGAAGATATGCTTCTGCCTTTGGTCTAATCTGACGTAATTTCCTTATTTCATGCTCGAAATGGAAATTCGTGGGTGCTCTTGCCGCATTTCACATCGCATCTCTGTACGCTCCACCTCAAAATAGGTTTTTGAAATTCGCATACATATGCCGGAGGCAGAAGCAGTTTTCGGCCTGTTCGAATTCATTTCGATCAGCTTTTTCAACCCTTAATATTTGAACAAAAAACGGCGTCAACATAAAACAATATAACTACCACAATGCCCCAAAATTGTAAATAACAAATAGAAATGCATTATACTTTCTGTCGATCTGAAAAATTGTCCATCCGCGGTCCGGTTTAGTGTTTAGGTCATCCTTCAGTATCCACAAGAACCACATCCATGAGTCCGCACACTCAGATTCAACGTTGACAACATTAACGAGATATATTCCATCGTTGCCATCAATACTGATGACTGTGTGTAATTGACTGGGACACGACCCTTTCAGATGATAGTCATCAAAACAGATAACAGGTCTACCGCATTGCAGCAAACCTATCTTGCTAGCGGCCATGCATATGTAAAATCTTTGTAATCCCAATGAATTATGGCCCACTGGGTTACCATCAATTTTGACTGTGCTACCTGGGTTTGATCTACATATTTCGACTGCATATGACCACAGTTGCCCATGCTGTTCGTCGCACTGCCTTTCGTTAAGGGTTCGAGCTATGCTTCTTGCTTTTAGACAAGACTGAGTGAAATCTTTCTTCACTGTCTCGATAATTGAAAAGATGTCCCATTTAGGGTGACTTTTGAACCTATCTAGATACTCATTCGTCACCCATTTTGCTGAAGCGTGTCGATTCTCAAGTTGCCTTGAACATGAGTGAAAATCGATCAACGACTTTATTTGAAACGTAAGCTCGTCTTGCATTTTCGAAGCATGCAGTCGCCACCCACATCCATCCGCACACTAAGCCATCAGTTGCCTCTTTTCACTCTTGGTGAATTTTATATCATAACCATTTTTCAAAGAATATTTGCATATTTCTTCTTTAATTTCATCTAAAGAACCATATTGTCTACCCAAAAAAAATCTCATTACGTTTGGTTCTGTTACCTGTCTGCTTTCCACTTCCTCGTTATCTGAGCCAACCGGTGTTCGAAACTCATTGTCTAGCGTTTTAGAGATCGAAGGGACGAATATTTCTTCATTTACATCTATCTGATCAAATTCTCCTAGATCACCATATGCAGGCATGCCTTCCAAATACCAATCCATTTCGGCATCCCTAGTTGATTTCTCGCCTAAATCTGATCTACTTGAATCAAAATCCATAGTCTTCGCTAATATAGAGAAAAATATTATAAATATTCAAATAAATAATTATACTTGAATTGGAATTCATGATCAGTCACAAATTAATTGTATTTGACATTCTATAAAAGTAATTAAATCAAGAAGTTAAAACGGGGAGAGTACTTATGAGGATAATTCCCAGGAAAAACTCTACTGGACAATCTCCTAGACAGAATTACCTTTCCAAGTCAGTTTCTAGGAAACGTTGGAGGGGTCACAAACAATCCCACTTAAAATTCAGTCTCCTAGAAAGAACTTATTGACACAGTACAATTGTAACGACACGGGCCGACTCCTACCAGAGAGGATCCGCGAACTGTACTCATGATTTTTTTCCCCCTGATGGGGAATTTCATAGCCTCCCCAGCTTGAATCCAGGATCTCCAGGTTTAAGTAGCATGAGACATGTGAGCTGGTACCACTTGAGTTAGTGGTATGAAATTGCCCACAAGAGGAAAAAGATCATGAGTACAGTTCGCGGATCCTCTTTGGTAGGGGCCGGGCTGGCGTACCTTTGATAGACTGCACGATCTGGTTTGTGGATCCACTCTGGTAGCGGCCGGACCGAGTCGTTACAACAATTACACTATTTAATACGCGGTATGAGAAACGATAACAGATACGATCCAATTATCTATGATATAATATATAAATATCTAATAAAAATAAAATAAAAAAAACTTCGTACCTAGCCGGTGAACGCGGAGAAATATCGCCGGCGCAAGAAAATAGTCTTTGATAATATGGAAAAAAATATTAGAAATCTTTAAATAAATAAAATGTCCATATTTTTAAAATTTATATAGAAAGTGTTAAGATAATTTCAAATAAACAATACAATTAAGAAAAAATACGTCATAAAAAATTTAATCTCGGTTTAACACCTTATATATGAGTTTTCTTTTTAAATCCAGCAAAAAAAAGTTAAAATTAATAAAAACTTCGTACTTAGCAGGTGAACGCGGAGAAATATCGCCAGATTAAGAAAACATTCGAGAGAGTATTGAAAGTTAGCACCTTATATATTGAAAGTTAATATTCGAAAGAGTATTGAAAGTTAACACCTTATATATAAGATAATTTCAAATAAAAAATACAATAAAGAAAAAATACGTCATAAAAAATTTAATCTCGGTTTAACACATTATATAAGAGTTTTTTTTTGTCAAATCCAGAAAAAAAATGATAAAATAAAAAAAAAACTTCGTACCTATCAAGTAAACGCGAAAAAATATCGCCGGAACAAGAAAATAGTTGAAAGAATATTGAAAGTTTGGTGTGATTTTTCAAAAGAGGAGGGCTTGGATCGATCGTCTTCTTGTGGCAAAAATCCGTGACTTTTGTCTTTTAGAATGAGGAGGACGGCCGGTCCAGTTGGACCAGTCGTCATCTTCATAAAGGACAAAACCCGTGACAAAAGTCACAGGTTTTTCTCACAGGAGGCCAACCAGTCCAGTTGGACCGGCCGTCCTCTTCCCAAACTGTGAAAAAAAAAAAAAAAAAAATTTATGCAGACGAGACAGGTAGTCCAATTGAACCGGTCATCCTTTTCTCACAACCGAGAAAAAAATTTCCCTTTTAGGGACGGGCCGGCCGGTCCAGCTAGACCGGCCATCCTCTTTGGAGAAGCCGACCGCCTCAACCCCCATTTCGAAGTTTAAATTACCTATTTACGATATTTTGAGGTTTTTTTTCGATAAATAGTAGACTCTGAAGGTTTTTTTTTTTTTTAAAAAAAAAAACCTTATTTTAATAATGTGTAAAGTCTTGATCTGACTCGATCGCTAATCAAAATCGAATTTTTGTTATTTTAATAATATGTCATGTCTTGATCAACTCAGTGGGTCTTATCCAATGTGTCCGCCAAAGGCTCAACTACATCAATCTCAAAAAGTTTGCTAAAAACAAATTAAAATACCATAATCTGAGCACAATAAAAATCACTCACATTTCATTAAATTTACCCAAAACGGGACGCAAGACCAAGCACAAACACACACAAAACACTGGCACTTGTTTCCAATGGATGCCCAGTGCCCTCTCTAGTTCTCCAAATGATATCAATTGCACAATATATATTTGAACAGATCCAAACTCCTACAGCAAAGACAGCAACACCATCTACTATGTGCATTTCTCATTTCGTCCAACTCTTCTCTTCATTCCTTCTCCTCCGAGACCAGGTCTGAACCGTCTTCAGCAGCAGCTGCCTCGTTATTGGCTGCTGGTTGAGGATTCTTAAAAAGTTGATCACTTTCCAATTTGGAGAACTCTTTTGATTCTCCCTTCAACAGCTCCACCACATCCACCATTGTAGGTCTTCTCTCAGGCTGATTATGAGCACATATGAGAGCTACAAGGATAACTCTTTTTAGCTCATCCGCTACATACTCTCCATTCAGCTTCGGGTCGGCAAGTTCATCAAACTTTTGCTCAGAAGCCAAGGGCAGTGCCCACTCGGCAATGGACCGTTTCATCGTCGAATTCACTTTCTCGAGGGGTTTTCTTCCTGTGGCCAGCTCAAGCAAGAGAATGCCAAAACTGTAAACATCACAACTCTCAGAGGCTTTCCCCAACATTGCATATTCAGGGGCAAGATAGCCGAGAGTACCCTTTACTCTAGTCGTCACGTGTGTCGCACCGTCTGGGATGAGTTTAGCAAATCCAAAATCAGCGACTTGGGCCTCGAAATTTGGATCGAGAAGGACGTTACTAGCTTTGATGTCTCGGTGAATGATATGAGGAGTAGCTTTATTGTGAAGATAGCTGTATGAGTTAAGATTTTCGGTGGTTAAAGCGTGCAGAAGAAACGAAAGATGGAGGGAAAAGATGAATTTTTTTGAACTTACGCAATTCCCTCAGCCGACCCGATTGCTATTTTCATCCGACGGCTCCAATCGAGAACAGACTCGGCCGAATTCTGCCCGTGGAGGTGGGAGACTAAGCTC
Source organism: Begonia masoniana (assembly GCA_022432975.1). Taxonomy (NCBI): domain Eukaryota; kingdom Viridiplantae; phylum Streptophyta; class Magnoliopsida; order Cucurbitales; family Begoniaceae; genus Begonia; species Begonia masoniana. Next base: position 13,954,849 of record CM039511.1, on the reverse strand, counting down.
AAGTTTGGCATGTAGTCGTAGATAATCAACCGCTCTTGACCCTCAGCGCAATAACCTCGTAAGGTCAGCAGATTCTTGTGTCGAACTCGAGCCAATATCTCAACTTCGACAGAAAACTCAATCTCCGCTTTGTTGCTCCACACCTTCAATCTCTTCACTGCTATCTGCAAACAAATTTTCAAATTTCTTTCAAAGGTCGATGTAGTTTATATTGAAGAATAAACTAGAAACAGAATTTAAGGAAAAAAAATAGTCATAATCGAGAAGCATCAGAAATCATCATTAATAAGCATCCGAGTATGCAGAAGAGTGTAAATATACGAGCCGAATTCATTACTTGAGATCCATCCCAAAGCTGACCCCAGTAGACGCTACCAAATCCGCCTTCTCCGAGCTTGTTATCGTAATTAAAATTATTTGTCGCAGAGAGTAGTTCCTTCAACGAAAAGACCCTCCACGATTGCTGCTTCTTCCCTCGGTCTTTCCTGCACAAAACAAAGTAGTTGGCGATTAGCCGTCTAACAAGAAAAAATAAAACTTTCTTTATGTCGATTTATTGATCTGTCCAGTTCAGGACAAAGAAAAATGGTGACAAACATGGTGCTGATTGTTTGACAGGAAAAAGACAAAAAAGGGTAAGAGATCCAGATCACTGATCTACCTTTAGCGCATGTTATGTCCTGTTTTTGTAAGTTTTCTTAGAGCATAACGAATCTCATGTTAACAACAATATTAAACTGATATTCTTTTTTTTTTTTTTTTTTTTTTTTGTGATTGGAGCAACCAAATTTCTGAATTTGAATCTCCAATTCATCTCGTTTCATCAATACTAATTCACAGCAGCCTGACAAATCCTAGAATATCTTTTCGACCAAAATTTATGAAAGACCAGCTAAAACAAACAACTTTAATAAGCTAACCTAATCATATTTTTTTCCATTTCGGATCAGAAACCAAGTAAATCAACATTCTTCCCCACATATGGAATAATTATTAAACATTCTGAATAAAACCCAGAAGCCAAAATTGGTAAAATACACTGAATTCGTTAATTTTCTGAAAAAAATCTTCGTAATAAAATTGGCACAAACTCTATGAATAGACAATCTATTCTAAGCAATGAAATTGATTAAACATTCTGAAGAAAACCCAGAAGCCAAATTGGTAAAATACACTGAATTCGTTAATTTTCTGAAAAAAATCTTCGTAATAAAATTGGCACAAACTCTATGAATAGACAATCTATTCTAAGCAATGAAATTGCAATTTTCAATATAAATCAGCGATCTAGCATACCGATCCGAATGAGTCCCACAGCAAAACATGAGGCGAGAAGCCATAGACATCCAGGGCAATCAAACTCACTCTTCCTTCCGCCTTCACCTAGCAGTACCCTGACCCTCTTGCTATCTTCCGCGGGTTCTTCAGAACGGAGGGGCGGAGAAGACGTTGAGAAGAAGAAGAAGCAGAAGCGCAGCACTTTTGCGACACTTGAAGAACACACTGAAGGTAGTTTCTGCTTGGTTGAGAGAAAAACCAATAATATTAAAGCCAATGTTGGGCTTTGAGACAGGAACGGAGGAACCTGACGAAGGCGTGTGAGAGTGTTTTCTTGAGAGAGAAAGAGAGAGAGAGAGAGATAGGCATCTTCCTAAAGTCCAAAACTCCATTTATTTATTAAAGTGGAAATTGTTATAATCGTTTCTCTTAAAATGCAAAACTAGTCTTTATGAATAATGTTATTTATTTATTTATTTCGTTCTAGTTCGAGCAAAAAAATGTATATATGAAGTTTTTCTCGAGGGTAAATCTCGTTTTTGATAACTTTCATTAAAAAATATATAAAATAATTAAATTATTATCAATAATAAATTTGAGTTTTTGAGATTATTAATAATTTATGAAAGAATAATGTCAGGTGATGTAATAAATTATTTTTTATAATTTATTACATTAATTACATCAATAATAGTATGATACGTCAGTAAATTTTGTAAGAGAGTACACCTAATATTAATTTTTATGCAATCTTTTCGTCATTCTCAAAATCTTGAGAATGTCACATTTTATTATTACAATTGTCCACACATTTTCTAAAGGAAAATTACCGATATAAATCTCAAAGTATACAATTTTTTTTATTTTAAATCTTAAAGTATTAAATTTAACGAATCAAACCTTAGAGTATAAAAAACGTAACAAAACAAACCTTACCGTCCTTCCGATCTGCGTCCGGTATACAATTTCCCGTATATCGGACGGACGGTAAATATATGCGTCTGTCCGTATCAATTAGTTTGCCATATACTGGAACGGACGGTTAAAAATCGAGTTCGTCCGGTACATTTTACGGACGGACACACGAATAGTCCGTCCGTCCGATTTGCCGTGGCTGTCGACGTGCGGATCGGACATACGCTTAAATAAAGCGTCCGTCCGTGATCTTGTATGTCCGTCCATTTTTGTTAAGGCATTTTATAAACGGACAGACATTCTAATTTAGGGCAAGATCCGACGGACGCTTAAATACAGCGTCCGTCCGATCTCTCGAATTTATATCGGACCTGCGTCTGAAATCTGCCTATTTTCACCGCGCTCAAATCGATTTTCTCTCAACCTCTTGGAAATTTTTTGTAGATTTCCGACGGAAAACTGCTTTGAGGTAATAGCTTTATCCATTATGTTTGATTTAGTTCAACTTTTATCGTATATAACTCAGATTTTTGATCGGTATTTGGAAACCGTACGTTAGGGAAGAAACCCGGACTGGACGCTCTTTTCTGAGCGTCCATCTGGGTTGATTTTTACCGGACGGACGCTCTTTTCATGAGCGTCCATCCGGTAAACTGCCCTGAAGACAGTTTCAATTCTGCTTTGATGTTAATTTGTTTCGAATTTTTTCAAATTGCAGAATATACTGAAATGACAGACAGATTGACTATTAGACGAAAGTTTGTCCCGAGTCCGGCAGCTTCAACTTCACAAGCTGGACCCTCAAACCGACCAGAGAGGCTGACACCACCTCTACGGCGGTCGGAGTTTTTATCAAATGAATTTCGCAACCAGCATTGTCGAGAGCAGTTTGACCTGAATTTGTTACACCGCCAGATTACGTTGTCGAAGACTGTGGACTTTACAAGATGAGAGTCCTTGTAGATCAAAGAAATGTTCGACATAATCGGCCTCGAAGTGGTGTATAGTCTACGGGGCCAAAACTGTGATAGAATTGTTCGTCTATTCTATGTGAACATGAGCTGGACCGGGAGGTCCGGAATTATCAAGACCTACGTATTGGGAAAGGAGATTGTCATTACTCTGGAGACGGTAAATCGATTGATCGGGTTTGCCGCAGAAGGGGCGGAGAGATACTACCATGCCCAATGGAAGTGTCCCTTCATCGGAACAGCCGAGGGAACAGAGTTCATTCGGCAAATTTATCGGAACGCTGACCTTGTGGCATTCGTTAAACCAAGGGCGAAAGAGTTGAATGTAAAAGCCTGCGTCATTCACAATTTATTGTCACATACCATTCTACAGAGGATTGGACATAGAGATCATGTTAACTACATATGTCTCTATATCATGGAGAAACTATACAGCGGTTTAATATTTGACCCCGGCTTTGTGATTTTAAGTCACATGTGTGAGATTGGACGTACAAGGAACAAGAATATCTCCTACAGTGTCTTAATTCATAAAATTATCGAGCATTTTGAGATTGAGTTACCTCCTGGAGAGCAGCTCAGATCACAGCGGGCTGGAGATGCATTTGGCAAGCTTCATTTGGTTTGGATGGAGTTTGTTGAAACAGATGGGCTGTGACGCTGAGGGGAGATAAAGGGGATGATGTAGGGCAACCCACTCATGTACGGCAACCCACTCATACATGGCAACCTCCAGAGTCTGTTAAGAGGGGATATAGAGTCTGTTAGGGCGGATATGGAGTCTCTATCAAACAGAGTCCATCATATTGAAGTGACTATGACAGAGCAGTACAGAGAGGTGATGGAATACCTTAGAGGGATGATGGAGTATCACAGAGGTACGAGACAGATCATGCAGAACCTGGTGGAGGCCAATGGCGATGCCCATCCGATGTTAGGCGATGACGACGATGATGTCGAACCGATGGTGGGCGATGAAGAGGAAGTCCAATCGGTGGGAGATAACGATAACGATAACGATGATGCCCAATTATAGGTACATTCCAACCCATTTTTCTCATTATTATTTTCATTATAATTATTATTTTCTAATATAACTTTCATTACGTGCAGATAGGAGATGATGGACTACCAGGATGATGGGGACGACTCCCCATTATTTTCTATTCTGATGTATATTAGTTTAATGAACAGTAGTTGGATGCATTGTAGTTTTGATGTATATTAGTTTGATGAACAGTAGTTGGATGTACTGTAGTTTGATGTACTTTAATTTAGTTTGATGCACTTAGTTGGATGATGTATACTTCTAGACTGATGCACTTTATGTATATTAGTTTAATACTTTTAGTTTGATGTTTGGTGCAAAATACTGGAACTGTTTGGGTAGTTGAATATGCAAGATGATACTAGCTATGGAGGAGTAAAAAAACAAAGGAAACTCTGCCCAAATTTCTAATTTTTTTCCACATTAAACATCAAATTAACAAAATTATCATATAAAATTATTTTTAAGTACTATTTTCACCAATCTATTAAAATAAACTAAACAAAGTAATTTCATTTTTACAAGTTAACCAAATATTCTAATTAAGTCTCAAGCTAGTAGACCTAAACCTATTAGAAAGTAATTCTAATTTATATATTATAGATTGAATAATTCTAAGTTAACCTTTTAAATTAGACGGGCAGACAAAACCAGACCAGAATCGCAATTTTACCTGAAACTAGCTAAAATTCGATCAAAAATTATAAATTAGAAATTTGACTAGAGTTTCATTTGTTTTTTGACTCCTCCATAACTAGTATCATTTTGCATATTCGACTACCCAAACAGTTCCAGTATTAAACATCAAATAAACAAAATTATCATATAGACAAAAATAACAAAATTACTAATTGTTAGCTATCATTACAAAATAATTTGAAGTTGAAATGAATTGTACATCAAATTAAATTATAACAGACAAAATACATAAAATAAAGTTGCTCCAGAATGTTCTCTTCTTCGTTTGAGATCCACTATCCTATTCCATGACTGCGTGTAGTAGATTCCTACACGTAATAACAGTTATATTAGAACAAAATGATCTTAGTTTGTTTAGAGAATAATGAGAAAAAATATACATAAGTCCCGTCAAATATCTGGAAACCCATAAATGTGTCACGCGAAGCAGCAGCACCTGAACTAGATCCCCTCTCAGGACATGTGCGACTGTTATGCCCTTGACGCCGACATTTACCACACGACATCGTAAACTTCTTTTTAGATATTATCGACGTAGAAGGCTCATTCATATCGCACACTTTTTTCTTTTTCGGCCTACCAGGTTGGGACCTTCTGTCGGGTGGAACGACTGTTGTCCGATTCTCTGGTTCCGGCCACATTGGTTGGCCATTAATGAGACGAATGAAGTGTGAGTATATCTTCAAATATATATCTCGATGATAGTATATATGAATGAAATTTTCCACCGGCTCTCTCATGAAATAAATGCACGGAATGACATGAACACATGAGATTTCAGTAATCTCTCACCTCCGACATGCGTACACACCTTCATTCAGGTCAACGACATATTGTTCGTTGCTGTTGCTGACCTCAAACCGTGCATCTCCCGCTAACTCAGCACTCCAACTGTGAGCTGGCTCTTTGAGATTCTCTAGTTTTTTCCTAATCTTAGAACACAAGACATCGTCTGACTTGAGTTTCTCTTCGTATTTTTATACAATACAAGTCATCATGTTCTTTCGAATCATCTCGAACATGGTCAGGATCGGTTTGTCCCTAGCCGGTAATATAGCTGAATTGAAAGACTCGCATAAATTGTTCAAACCCAAGTCACACTTGGGAATCAGCGAAAATGCATGAGTAGTCCAATTGCTAGGCGGTGTTCGTTGAAGCCATGTATGGGCATCTGGGTTTAGCTCATGCGCTTTTCTCATTGCTATATCAAATATTCCTTTGTGGTTGCCCTTGCTGCATTCCACATAACATCTCTATACGCTATGTCCCGAAATCATTCTTTGAAGTTTGCATACATATGCCTTTAGCAAAAACAGTGTTCAGCTAAACCAAATGTGTCGTCTACAGCAGCCAACAACTCCTGAAATTTTAAAGAAAATCAAACTCAGTATAAAACAATATAACTACAATGCCTGAATAATAATAATAGTAATAACAATATATATCTTTTGTCGATCCGACACAAATGTCCATCCTCGTCCACGGTCAATGCATAAATTGTCCTGCAATAACTCCAAAAACCACAGCCACGAGTCCTTGCATTCTGTCTCCATGTTGGCAACGACAATGGGATATACGCCATTATTGCCATCAATACTTACGACCGTGAGTAATTGGCCAGAATATGAGCCCTTCAGATGACATCCATCTAAATATATAATAGGTCTACCCTGTTCTAGCAAACCTACCAACAGGTAGCCATACATATGTACAGTCTTTCAAATATCATCTTCTCATCTCGCCCTCACTCACTACGTAACCATGCATTTTCACTGTACTGCCTGGATTTGTTCTGAATATTTCTTTTGAGTACGAACACATTAGTTTGAATTGTTCTTCGCCTCTTCCGTACTTAAGTTCTTAGCTTCGCTTCTTCCTCTTCGTGCAAGACTTGACTTAATGTTTACCTTATGTTCTTTCCTCATTGTCTTGATAATATCAAGAATGGACCAGTCAGATTGACTTTTGAACCTATCTGAATAATACGTTGCCAACCACTTTGCCGAAACGTGTCGATTTTCAAGTGTTCTTACACAGTTGTGATCATTACGATAGACCTTTATTTGGAAGGTCAACTCATTTTGCATGACCGAAGCATACAGTTACCAATTACAATCTACTCCTTTACATTTTGTCGTGAGTCTCTTCGTCTCACTTTTAACAAATTTGATATCAAGTCCTTTTTTCAAAGAATAATCTCGTACTTCGTCTCTAATGGCTTTCAAGGACCTATATTGTCTGCCCACAACAAAATCACCAGAATTTTCTGCCTTTACTTGTATACTTTGTGCCTCGTCATTATTCGAATTAAACGATTCACGAAGCTCATCATCTAAGGTTTGCGATATTGAATGCACTTGTATTTTTCCTTCACCATCTAAGTGATCAAATGGTTGAATATCACCGTATATCGGACCGTGCTCCTCCATATACCACTCTATGTCCACAGGCTCATCTGCATCAACTAATCTTCCTGCCATTTACGACGATTATCTGGAAAAAAAAAAATAACACAATAACGCTCAGAATACATAAAGAAAATCAGAGGAGACCAATCTCAATTCAGCAAAAATGGAGAACGGACGGACGTTCTTTCTGTGCATCCGTCCGTTATGCAGTCTGGAAGATTAAAAATCCGAGTTATTTACGATAAAAATTAAACTAAATCAATCAGAATGTATAAAGCTATTACCTCAAAGCATTTTTCGGTAAAAAATCTACAAAAAATTTGCAAGAGGTTGAGAGAAAATCGATTTTGCTGCGGTAAAAATTTTGGATTTCAAGTTCTGGTGCGATACAAGTCGAGAGATCGGACGGACGCTGTATTTAAGTGTCCGTCCAATCTCGTCCTAAATTAGAATATCCGTCCGTTTATAAAATGCCTTAACAAAAATGGACGGACATACAAGATCACGGACAGACGCTTTATTTAAGCGTCTGTTCGATCCGCGCGTCGATAGCCACGACAAATCTTACGGACGGACAGACGGACTATTCGTGTGTCCGTCCGTAAAATGTACTGGACGGACTCGATTTTTAACCGTCTGTCCGGTATATGGCAAAATAATTGATACGGACGGACGCATATATTTACCGTCCGTCTGATATACGGCAAAATTGGATACCGGGCGCAGATCAAACAGACGGTAGGGTTTGTTTTGTTATGTTTTTGATACTTTAAAGTATGATTCGTTAAATTTAATACTTTAAGGTTTAGAATAAAAAAATCGTATACTTTGAGGTTTATATCGGTAATTTCTATTTTCTAAAAATAGACAACAATTTTAAATCTTAATCCATGCAAGACAATTCAAATAAGTTGAAATATATTTGAATTAATTTTTCTTGACACCTGCATGAAGTTTACTGAAATTTGTTTACCTCCTACTTTTGCTTCCTATAACTCTCATTAATTGATACAATTAATATAATATATTACTAATAATTAAAATATATTATTAATTGAACTAATTAATGAATGCATCGTCAAGATATAATAATTTTGAAGTAAAATTAGAAAATAAATATAATATTACTCATACTAATTTTTTTTTTTTAAAAAGTCAAAATAAGTTGATGGTAGTAACATGAGAGATATAAAGACAATGTGTATATCAAAGTAAATTTAATAAGAGGGACGTATAACTGGATTGACTTAAATTACTTTCTAAAACATATGTATCAACATTATTAGAAATATACTAATTAAATTTTCAATAAATTAAAAATATATTATTAAAAATGAACCATATCTTTTTTTTTTTTTCAAATACAACAAAACGGAGAAACATTCTTTAATAATTAATCTTTTGAGTTGTTTCCAAATTCAAAATTCAAAACTTAAACATGGACACTATTTAAAGCATATACTAGGAACAATATTATATTCTTATTATTTGTTTGTTTTTTTCCAACTAAATAGTATTATAAAATTATTCACTAAGAAGAAGATGATTGGCCATGGAACGACAAGTGATGATTGTTAGCTTAATACAAATTAAGATTAATTATTTTGATAATTATTCTAGTTAATTGAAGATATTAATTTTAAGTTGGTTATGGGTGTATATTATTTTTGTTAATTTAATTATAAATTTATTTATGTTTTAAACTCATTGAAATATCCTTGTAAATAAATTTTTAGATTTACTAGTATATTTATTGAGCTTATGCCGTATTTGTTCAAATTTATATTTAAGACTCAAATAAAATATCACTCAAATTTGTCAAAGTCTGATATGAGTGGTTGCCCATTATCAAAGAGCAGCGACCAATCTCGACCCATGTGCAAAATAGAGACTACCTATAATGCCCAGTCAAGATAATTTTTTTTTCACAATCACCCGAAGTGGCAGCCGAAAGATAGATGCAGAAACTCAACCCTAATGCAATGTTATTCGAAGCATAATTTGCAGACGCTTGGACCTGAGGTGTGGTAGCACGCGATGGACAAGCAGAGAACCTCGCTACAGTTCGACCAAGAGACAAATTCAAATTAAAGTTTCATGCCAACGCCTGCACAAGAATTGTGAATGCCCGGAGCGGTAGTCCAGTAGAAACTCTGGGAAGCCCATCTATCGCATTGATTTCCCAAAAGAACATGTAATGATGGCTCGATGAATACTAATGGTCAATTAGAACTCAAGATTTTTGAAGGTGTCTATAAATAAAAGTACTTTTTGCAGTGCAAACAGACTGATCACGAAAATAGAAATTTACGTCGAAGCTATGTGCAAAAATTTGAGATTTTAAGTCTTTATTCTTGAGCTATAACCTACCTCTTTTATTCCTGTACTTGAGATTCAATATTTTGATAGAGTTAAGTCATTGTACTAAATCTTTAAATTGCACTATTATTGCTTTCAGAGAGATGTAAAATTACAATTGACAACGGTAAAATCAATTAAAAAAAAAAAGCTCAACAAACCAAAAGAAGAGTTTAATATGAATTGATATAATAAATCAATCACAAAATTGTAACAAGAGAAGCCAAAAATAGGAATACAGCCACATTGAATTAATAAAGTGGTAAACAGAAGATATAAGTTTTCAGTTAGTGCCCAACATTTTCTTTATTTGCTTGGACCAATCAAAATTCAGAAATATATGCTCTTTGCATTAAAACTTTAAATAATTTCTTATTTATGGTGATAGATACAATATTCCATAGTGGAAGCCAACTTTTGTGAGTGACGTTACTCTAGTTTTTAAATTGGGGAAAAAGTCTATTTCTGCAAAAGAAATATGGGTTATTTTGCAATAAACAAGATTATGATTGGGCAATGTTGGTTCATGATTGGTCAATTTAATAGGGATATCAAATTGGCCAAATTGGTAGTTGCGATCAATCCTGAAAGAGCAAGATGCCAATAAGTTAGCCTCAACATCCGACGGACCGTTCTGGATTCTAGTTCATAGACTTAGTTGGTTATATTATGCATACTTTCTTCAAATGTTCAACGATGTTTTCTTTTGAGATCTAAAAAAAAATTAGAAGCTGGGAATTTAATATAATACAACATAAATGAAATATCATTATGCAGTCATTTTAGTCTTTTGTTCTAGAATTTTATTTAGTTTTGTTACGGTATGATCTCAAAGCAAGCAACGAGAAGTTATAGTTATTAAAAATAATTTAATCATATTGGTGAGACTACATATAATATAATATGTATTATATATTATAAATTTATTATTATGATATAACTATTACAGTGTATAATTGCATTTAAAAAACTAAGCTTAATTATACACGTGAGGATATGGATAAAATCCCATAGACTTAAAGAATATAATTTCTCTCTTGATAATCTATCAACTTTTAGAGACGGAGGTTTTGATTTAATAAAGATGACTTATCAAAAAGAAAGACCAAGTACTCAGTACTCTACCGGAATTGTTGCTATAATTGGAAATGGACCCGAGTATGCTTTGTATCTCATTGGAAATGGTTTTGGGTATAATTCTACGAGGTTTAATTATCGCAACATTTCACTATGTCTTAATAAAGAAACATATATTCTTTAAATGATATTATGTGATGATCCTCTGAATCTCCGTAAAATGGCCGAAGAATAAGAAAAAAAGTAAACCAGTACTTGTATCTATATTGCATGACTAGAGCTTACATTAATTACACTTAGTTAGCAACCCAACTTAAGTGTAAACCACACGAGTAATGTTAACAAGTGCAACAAAACAAGGCATGAAGTTTCACTCGAAGACGAAGAATCCATTTTCTTAGATAGTTCAAGATGCTCCACCACTCGGGCTGACCCGGATTCACCTTCCCCGCAGAACCCAATTGCGCCCGAATTGTACGACGGATCCAACCCCTCTTCGAATCCACTATTCGGGTCATAACACAGACCCGAATTATTGTAGAGCCGAAGCTTCGTCTTCATCCTCCATGCCATTTCTCTCCCAAACGGAATCCGCCCAGTTAGACAATTATCGTTCAGCCTCAGCTCCTTCAAATCCTTCATGTCTTTAAAACTCGGGGGAATTGACCCGTTAAATCGGTTTCCGTCCAGATGGAGCACTCGGAGACTCGGCAACCGGGAAAGGGATTCCGGAATCGGACCTTGCAAGTTCATGCCGGACAAAACTATGGTCATCAAGTTCGTGGCACCGTCAAAGACGTCGCTAGAAATCGAAGAGATCGGATTCGCCATAAGATTCAGTGCTTGGAGAGAAGTTAACCCTTTAAGTTTCTCAGGGAAAGGGCCGGAGATTTGGTTGTAGCTTAAATCCAAAAGCATGAGGTTTTTCAAACCTGTAATGGAGTCCGGTAAAGATGAAGAGAGACGATTCCGACTTAAATCGATCTTAATGAGAGAGTGACAAGCTCCAATACTGGGTGGGATTGGACCGGTAAGAAGATTTTGGTTCAGGTCAATGATATTAAGCTCCGGAAAGACTAGACCGGGTATTGAACCGGTTAGTTTGTTCCCACTCAAATCCAAGGACTTTAGACCGGAGATCCGACCCATAGAAATTGGTATTGACCCGTCCAGATTATTCTTGTGAAGATCAAGAACTCTCAAACGGGTCAGGTTGCCAAGTTCAATAGGGATGGGACCCACATGGCCATTTTCCCTGAGCACCAAAGTCTGTAAAGAAGAACCCAACTGGCCAAGAAATGAAGGGATTGCCTGAGAATTGTCCCTGAAACAACGGTAGAAGAATAACGTTCTTATGTGTGGAAGCTTAGTGATGGACGGAGAAATATACGATCGGGTCGGGTCACACTCCGGGAAAGCCGTGTCATCAGACAAAGCACCGAACGAGAGCGACACAACATGGTACACGTTGTCTTTGTCTGGCATGCACTCGATGCCGTGCCACCTCCCCCGACAAACGTCCGGAATGTCTGCCGCCCAGTCGTTTCCCGTTGCTCTCATGACATCATAAACCGCCTCTTGCTCGTGGGAGTCGGTGCGAGCCCCAATTTTGTTCATAGAGAATTCTGTTTGCGGCCCGTCAACCAGAGTGGAAGGGACGCCGGAGTCAGACATAATCATGGTGAAAGGCTGAACCAGTGACAAAAAGCAGAGGAGCTCAAATGCTACGTGAAATAGCCGTGCAGACTTCTTTTGTGAGAGAGAAAACGCCATTATTAAGGAGTGGAAGCAGGAGAAAGAGGTAGCACATATATGTACATATGTATGTGACATTAATGTATGGGAATTAAGTGGGTGAATAAACATAAAGAGAGCTTGATGTAATTAGATGAGGTCACGGGAAAGAGGAGGATGTGTAATAAATGTGTTGCACAAATTTGTCTACATTTATGACTGTCACGGGCTTTACGTTTTATGAATCCACAATGATTAATCTATCGACTATTCTTTGGGTGATCTCCATTTTTACATCATTCTTCTACTAATTCATGCATTTATTTTTATAAAATATATTTTTATGACATCTTTCGGTCAATTATAACTTAATCGATAACTTGTTCTTTCTATCTATCATTTATTTTTTGTGGAAAACTTTTATTTTGGCACAAAACAACAAGCGGTAGGGCCATCTAATGGAAATCTTGGTGCACCCTCCATTTTGTGCTAACACTTGACTTGCCAACAAAACCCTAGCTTCTTGTGATCAATAATTTCATCGTTATTAAACTACAATTTATTATTATTTTTTTTATGTTTTTGTATTTTTTTATGAATAATGTTAGGTTTCAATTTTAAACTCTATTTTTATCTTCAGTCAATGCACACATTAATTGGTATAATTATGTTTTATTTTGACTATTTATAATTTATTTAATTAATACATCAATTAATAAAAAATATCTAAATGCTACGTTAGGAGTTATGATTAAAATTTTCAGTTGAAGTTGTTGTATCATCGATCATGGTTTTCGAGTTTTGTATTGTATTGTTATGGCGAAGTTGGAGAATATTCATCAATTTTTTATCTCAATTTAGTATAAAGTCTGCATCATTGCATTTTATCTGGTAGACGTTGAGGTTTTGCTAAAAAGAAGGAAGCTTGAAAACCTTGTGATCGGAGAAGGCAAATACAGCGAAGAGCAGGAGGAAGAAACAGAGAAGAAGGAGTGAAGAGAAACGATGGTTCTATCTTCAATCTCATCAACAGTGTTACAATATATCAAAAATAGAAAAGAAGAAGTAACCAGTCGTATAACAGAAAAACTCAACCATAGTTACAACTAAACTAAACCAAACTAAAATACAACCAACTAAATACATTAACATCCCCCCTCAAGATCAAGCCCGTAGGCCAATGAGCTTGGATTTAAAACGATCAAACTTGGAGAGCGGAAGAGATTTGGTTAAGGCATCAGCTAACTGGTTTGCTGAAGGAGTAAACTGTACTTGTAATAACTTCTTCGATACATTTTTCCGAACAAAATAGAAATCAATTTCAACGTGTTTTGATTTTGAGTGTAGAATGAGATTTGAAGCAAGATACGTGGCACTGACATTATCACAGAGGATGAGTGGTATCGCTGGAGAACGAATACCTAATTCACAGAGTAAGGATTGGAGTCAAAGTAATTCGGCCGCACCATTTGCTACACTATGATATTCGGATTCGGTGCTAGAGCGGGAAACCACTTTCTGCTTAGTGGAGGACCAGTAAATGAGATTGTCTCTCAGGAAAATACAGAAACCGCCGGTGCTTTTCCTATCATCAGGACAAGAAGCCCAGTCGACGTCGGTATAGCAAGTCAAATGTAGTGGTAGATTGGAAAGAAATACCTAAAGAGGAGGTACCTTGAAGATATCATAGAATCCGTTTAACAGCTTGCCAATGAACATCAGTAGGAGCATGCATGCATTGAGAGACTTTATTAACAGTGAAAGCAATGTCTGGTCGTGTGAGACAGTAGTATTGTAGGCCACCAACAATGTCACGACCCGAGTTGGGTCAAGGCAAATTACGTAACTTCATGACTTGATTTATACCTTTACACGTAAAATTAAGGATATATCGTTTTTACATTAAAAAGAAAACTCATGGACATTTGACTCAGGCAACAACTGGAAGTTCTGAGGAGGTTGATACCTCAGACCTCCAGAATTTAAATCTTTCATATATTGGACATCATCTTAGTTCTCAGTGTTGGACGACATAAATCGGGAACAAACTTGTTCACAAGATCGATCAACTTAATTGTCCACGGACTACTTCGACATTTTCGTCCACTGACTGTTAAACATTATCGCTCTCTCATCAAGTGGCTTCATCGTCCAAAGACCATGTGACTTTATGGTCCACAGTCCACGTGACTTCATCACTCATGGGTTACATAGACTCATCGTCCACAGACTAACGTCCATAGACTTACTTAAATTTATCATCCACAGACCACGTGACTTCATCGTTCACGGGTTACATAGACTCATCGTCCATAGACTAATGTCTATAGACTTACTTTAATTTATCGTCCACAGACCACGTGACTTCATCGTTCACGGGTCACATAGACTCATCGCCCACAGACTAACGTCCATAGACTTACTTAAATTTATCGTTCACAGACCACGTGACTTCATCGTTCACGGGTTACATAGACTCATCGTCCACAGACTAACGTCCATAGACTTACTTAAATTTATAAATTTATCGTCCACAGACCACGTGACTTCATCGTTCACGGGTTACATAGACTCATCGTCCACAGACTAACGTCCATAGACTTACTTAAATTTATCGTCCACAGACCACGTGACTTCATCGTTCACGGGTTACATAGACTCATCGTCCACAGACCACGTGACTTCATTGTTCACGGGTCACATAGACTCATCGCCCACAGACTAACGTCCATAGACTTACTTAAATTTATCGTTCACAGACCACGTGACTTCATCGTTCACGGGTTACATAGACTCATCGTCCACAGACTAACGTCCATAGACTTACTTAAATTTATCGTTCACAGACCACGTGACTTCATTGTTCACGGGTCACATAGACTCATCGCCCACAGACTAACGTTCATAGTCTTACTTAAATTTATCGTCCACAGACTAACGTTCATAGTCTTACTTAAATTTATCGTCCACAGACCACGTGATTCATTGTTCACGGGTTACATAGACTCATCGTTCATAGAATGAACGACTGTTTTCGCTTACAAAACATAACACATAAACAACCGATCGATCGCCCTTCCTGGCGAACGTTTGGCTAGCTCTCTGGAATTAACTCCATAAATAATCTCACATCTCATTTCAAATGAAAACCATTTTGCTTGTAAAATATAATGTACGTAGCGGAAGACTTAAAGAAAACAGACGAAAAACCTTTAATCCTAGAATCCTTTATAGCTCATGAACATCAAGATTCTTTTCTACTTATACTTCCATTCCATTATCTTATACCATGATAGACTAAGAGCACCTCGGGTCAAATCGCTTCATAGCCACAAATTTCCTCTACGAGTACCATCCAGCAACCAGGCTTAAGCATTCTCATCTAGTTCGTCACCTGCTGATTCGTCACCTACATCATAAGGTTTAAACTATAAGCCTAATGCTTAGTAAGAAGTGCAACATATACATAAATGCTCATGAATGCACACTTAATAAAATCTTATTC
The DNA here is from genome assembly GCA_022432975.1 of Begonia masoniana. Lineage (NCBI taxonomy): Eukaryota > Viridiplantae > Streptophyta > Magnoliopsida > Cucurbitales > Begoniaceae > Begonia > Begonia masoniana. Next base: position 13,938,856 of record CM039511.1, on the reverse strand, counting down.
ACGTTCTTTGTTCAAGTCATGGGAGTCGTATTCATGTTCGTATTCTTGATCATATCATGGATATCATATTCTTGTTCATCGTTCACATAACATGGATTAAAGACGGTAGACAGAGTGCGTGTACATGGTCCTCACGGACAGTAATCTTGGTCCATTGCATGGACAGTGACATGGCCAGACCACTCCAACCCTCACTTAATCATTACACACACTTCATAATCTTGGTCTATTCTTTTCAATTCTTTACATAAATCATAAATGTAAAACATTTTCGTGTATCAGTGGAGGAAACATGATGCATGTACATGAATGAGTAAGAGAACATTACTCAACAGGAAGCAAACCATCATCGTATAACATGTCATGAAACCATACTTATCACAGCATAACATTCAACGGATCTCAGACATCAAACAAATCACCAAAACCACAATTCTAGTATCTTTGTGATGTAGGGCCCTAATGGCCGAGTACCTAACACGCTCACTTACCTGAACTCCTTAGCAATGCCGTGCCTTCAATTGAATTCTTCTCCACCTAAGACATTTCATATTCCAATGTTAAATATATCCTGAATAATCTAAACTCAAAGCTGGTAAAATCCTAACTAAAGAAATCATCCTAGAATCTAGTTTAAACCTCTAAGTCGTTTAGTCGAGCACCTTGTGTGCGTAGCTTAATCTTCACTAGCACTGATGTCATTAGTGTGCTAAAACTACCAGATTCACACTAATATCAGAATCTCATAATCTAACAATCGACAATATTTAGAATTCTATCATTAATGTCACCGATAAGAAAACTCAAAGACACTGTCATTATATCATAACATCATCCGATTCTTAATATTCAAACATCAACCAAAATCATTCTTAAATTGAAGACTAAATAAATGAACTATCTAAACTTTACCTAGAGCTTAGATTTCAAAGGAATGAAGGAAGAATCAATGTTGGTGGAGGAAGAATCACCGTGGGAAGATTTCTTGCAGGAGGAGTCAGCTGAAAGTGGGAGCTCTCGCGGAGGAAGAGGTTTTTGTGAGGTTTTAGACTTTCCTTTTTCTATTTATATCGATTCAAATCAACTTTAATTACAATCTTGCCACTAAACCTACTTTTCTCTCAAAACAAGTATTACCCGTCAATAGATCCTCATTAATTTCTTATTCTACAAACCACCCCAAAAGTAATCTTCGAAATTAATACCTGACCGAAGTGTTGGTTGTTACATCCTACCCTCCTTAAACAAAATTTTTGTCCTCAAAAATTGCTTAAACGAATAGCTCCGGATACTTATTCATCATGTTCTGTCGTCGCTCCCATGTGGCTTCCTCGATGTTGTGGTTCCTCCATAACACCTTCACCAATGGAACCTCCTTGTTCCGTAACATCTTTACTAAAGAATTAAGAAATCGCACTAGTTTCTCTTCATACGTTAAGGTTGGTTGAATCTCAATGTCCACCGGCTCCAAAACATGTGTCGGATCACGTATGTATTTCCTCAACATTCATATATGGAAGACATTGTGGACTCCGTCCATAGATGAAGGCAGTAGCAACCTGTATGCTGTATTTCCAATCCTTGCCAAGATAGGAAATGACCCAACGAACCGTGGATTGAGTTTCCATCTCTTTCCATCATGACTCCTCTAAACGGAGAGATCTTAAGGAAAACTTCGTCTCCGATGGCAAACTCAAGATCCCTTCTTCTACGATCTGCGTAACTCTTCTGTCGGTTTTGTGCAGTTACCATCCTTTTCCTAATAATAGCAATCTTCTCAAACATTTGTTGTATAATCTCAGGGCCTAATAGTTTTGCCTCACCAACTTCATCCCAGTATAAAGGCGACCTACATTTTCTGCCATACAATGCCTCGTAAGGAGCCATACCAATGGTGGACTGCTAACTATTATTGTAAGAGAACTAAACCAAAGGCAGGTAACGGCTCCATGATGCCTGAAATTCTAGCACACATGCTCTCAACATATCCTCGAGTATCTGAATTGTCCGTTCGGATTATCCATCAGTTTGAGGGTGAAATGCAGTGTTGAAGGTTAACTTCGTACCCATTGAGTTTTGTAGACTTTTCCAAAACCTTGAAGTGAATCTGGGATCTCGATCTGAAATAATCGTCACAGGAATCCCATGCAATCTAATGATCTTCTGTACCTACAAATCAGCAAACTGGTCCATCGTATAAGTCTTCTTTACTGATAGAAAGTGAGCTGATTTCGTCAATCTATCAATTATAACCCAAATGCTATCGTGGCCTTTGGTAGTCTTCGGCAAGCTCACCACGAAATCCAGGGCGATATTTTCCCTCTTCCATTCGGGAATCGGTAAGGGATGAAGAGTGCCTCATGGCCGTTGATGTTCTGCCTTAACTTGTTGGCACACCATGCATGACTCTACGTACTTAGCTACATCCCTCTTCAGATTTGGCCACCAATAGTGTAGCTTCAAGTCTCGGTACATCTTGGTATTGCCTGGATGTACTGAGAAAGGAGACGAGTGTGCCTCGGTTAAGATTAACTTCCGTAACTCCCCATCGATAGGGACGTACCAACGATCTCTAAATTTCAGAATCCCATCCTTCGAATAGCTGAACACAGAAGAAGCGTCCGACAATTTGCTCACAATGTCGTCCTTCTCTTTCGAATCCTTCATTTTAGCCTCTTTGATTCTATCTATTATAGTTGGCCGAATGGTTAAATCTGAGAGTAAGGCTGACAACTTAGGAACTATTTCTAATTCAAACCTCTGAACTTCAGTCTTCAAGGGTACTGACATAGCTGATATTGCGGGTCGCATCGTCGATGACATCCAGCTTAGTGCATCGGCTACAACATTGGCCTTACCCGGGTGGTACTTAATTTTAAAATCATAATCCTTAACAAATTCCAGCCAAAGTCTTTGCCTCATGTTTAATTCTTTTTGAGTAAAGAGATATTTCAAACTTTTATGGTCCGAAAATACATTGCACTGCTGACCGTATAGGTAGTGCCTCCAAATCTTCAGTGCAAAGACTACGGCAGCTAACTCCAAATCGTGAGTGGGGTAATTCTGTTCATAACCTTTCAGCTGCCTGGAAGCATACGCTACAACCTTGCCCTCTTGCATTAACACACACCCCAATCCAATCTTAGATGCGTTACAATAAACACTAAATTTTCCTTCTTCCATTGGAAGTACCAATAGAGGTGCTGTTGTTAACTTCTTCTTCAGCGTCTGAAAGCTCTTCTCACAAGCTTCTGTCCACAAGTACTTGATGTCTTTGTTTGTTAAACCCGTTAGAGGCTTGGCTATCATCGAAAATCCCTTGATGAACTTCCTGTAATAGCCTGCCAATCCAAAGAAACTACGAACTTCACTGGCATTCCTCGGTTGTGGCCAATCTTTCACCGCTTGTATTTTAACTGGATCAACAGAAATGCCTTCAGCAGAGATGACGTGACCCAGAAAGGTAACTCTATCTAGCCAGAATTCGCACTTAGAGAATTTGGCATATAACTGCTGCTGTCCTAGAGTTGCCAGAACGATCTTCAAGTGTTCTGTGTGTTCATCTTTAGTCTGTGAATAAATCAGAATATCGTCTATAAATACAATCACAAACTTGTCCAAATAATCTCGAAACACTCGGTTCATCAAGTCCATGAAGGCTGCGGGTGCGTTTGTCAATCCAAACGACATCACGAGGAATTCGTAATGTCCATATCCGGTTCTGAACGCTGTCTTAGGTACATCCTCAGCCTTGACTTTTAACTGGTAATAGCCCGAGCGCAAGTCAATTTTTGAAAACACCTTTGCTCTTTGAAGTTGGTCAAACAGATCATCAATTCGGGGCAATGAGTATTTATTCTTGATTGTCAACTTGTTCAATTCTTTATAATCTATGCACATTCTAAGAGATCCGTCTTTCTTCTTAACAAATAGGACAGGTGCACCCTAGGGTGAACAACTAGAGCGTATGAAGCCCTTGTCTACCAGCTCCTGTAACTGAGTTTTTAGTTTCTTCAATTCAACCTGGTGCCATTCGATATGGATTCTTAGACACCGATGAGGCTCCAGGATAAGTGTCGATTACAAACTCGATTTCTTTACCAGGCGGTAACCCCGGCAGGTCATCCAAGAATGTCACACCCCGTAATTTACCCTCGTACTATTCTTAAAAATCACCAAAAATTTAAAATTTCGTTCATTTCTTTTCATCATGCATGTAGACGGGTATTCAGCGGAAGACTATTCATTTGTGAAAACCTAAAATAAAATTAAACTTAGGTGTGAATGCTAAAACAATAGAAATATGGGCAGAGAATAAATTTTTCCTCTCGGGTTTCATCAGAGGGATGAACGACAGAACTGAGAGGCAGAATGAACGTTTAAAACAGAAGACAGAATAGACGTTTGAAATAGCAGACAGAATGGACGAAGGAAATAGCAGATAACGTGGACGTTTAAAATAAAGGACAGAAACAGAATCTTAGATCCCATAAGTTGCACCCCTTTAATAGTAACCCGAATTCTAAGTGCACAAATTCTTGTGGTTAAGCCAGGCTAGTCCTATTAACGCATAATTCCCTTTCTATAAGGCCTATATCGCCCTGCATCTATCTACTACCTTATAGTCGAGGTTCACTTAGGAACTCTTCGTACCCACTTCCTACTATTCTCTTACCTCTCCATTCTCAAACCTACTCATATCTATTATACAATTATTACCTTCAAATTCTCACTCTATGCTACATCTTCATTCTAATGTTCTTTATTCCATTAACTATTGAGACACTAAGTTGATCTACGGTGTCATCCCTTTTATTTCTACCGTTTCTCTACGTACCATTTTGTAACCCTATCAAATTAAGACAACATATCCAAGTAATTAAAATAAAAGAAAGCATATAACGTACTTACAGTTGAGGAAGGATGTCTGCGTAGTGGCTGTGCAGTCGAGTAGTCTACAGAACTGATTTTAAAATCCGGGGGCTCTGATACCATAACTGTCACACCCCGTAATTTACCCTCGTACTATTCTTAAAAATCACCGAAAATTTAAACTTTTGTTCATTCCTTTTCATCATGCATCCTAAAATGATTCTATCTATATAAATCTCATATCTAATCCACCATCAGCCCTAAATATTCTAGAAATCCTCAAAACACTTACTTACATCCCCACGGGTCAAAATAAGCTCCGACTGCCCAGCGCATTCCCACGGGCCAACCTTCTTCAACCTACTCATTCCTCGGGTGGAGGGATCTCATCCTCACCTGTATCGAAATCACCTACACCATAGAATTAAACTATGAGCTAAAGAGCTTAGTAAATCTACGTAAATACAGATGAATGCTATGCGTATGAAATGCTTAAAATCATACAGTCACCCTACTTTTTCGCTATTCATTTCATTTAAGACGTCACTGGGGCTTCACTCTCAGTAGATAGAAGCGGCACATCCGACGATTGGATAGCCCCTCATATCTACCCGGGGGAAAACATGCTTAATCTGACAGCCAAGTCTGAACCACCACCCCGACGTGACCGTTATTACATACATTTATACCTTTTCGTTATCCTTTTTATGAAAAACATACTTGAAAATTTGTTTTGCATGTTTATTCAAAAACATAATGCATGGACGTGCATAATACAATAATGAAGACAAACATAAAACAAATACGAACGCTAAACATTCTATAGCTTAAAGTAGCCTAACTACCCAATCTAATTACCCGAAACATGCTACATCTCCAATTCCTCAATTTCACATATTTTCTTATGGTGTAGGCCAAACCGGCCAACAAATCACGAAGACTTACCTATCGTCCTTAGCAAATTTGAGCTTCAAAGTCTTTGGCCTTACTTTTGCTAATCACAAGTAACCTATTCAAGACATCAAAATCAAACACTTAAAACGCACATCAGAATTTTCGGATTTACACTATAAAATTGGGTAAACTTCAAACGGTTGTAACTCTCTCAAATTTTATCCGTTTTCAATGATTCAACCTGTTTTGGAAACCTCATTATGTCTATTTTAACATGGAATCACCCGTTTATCCCAAAACAAAACAGAATCGTGACAGAAAACCAAAAACCGAACTGGCCGCTAAAATTTTTCAGTTTTTGCACAATAACTTCAAAAATTCATAACTTAATCAATTCTCAATGAAATCGAGTGGTTCAAGTCGCTATGGACTCCTCTAAGAGTCCCCTATCCAATGATACAATCCATTTAACAAATTAGAATCAAGAGCTAGGTCAGTTCTCAAGAAAACCGAAACTGCCCGGTTTTTAAATCGTAATTTTTTATCCAACATCAAAAATTCATAATAAATTGAATATATGTCCAAATTTGATGATTCAAGATGCTATGCAAACCTTAGGGTGTCTACTTTTTAATGGTCAAATTTATTTAACAACCCAATATCATCAGCTCAACCAAAATGGTACAAAACCAGAACTGCCCTGTCTTTATAACAATAAAAAAAAACCAAATTCCCAATATTCATCAACATTCAACCAACATCCAATTTTCTTCCATATAAACCCTTGAAATGATCTTATAACATATTCTACCATCCATTAATAGAAAATACAGCAACCTATCCAATATTTTCGTGCATAAAAATTAGGGTTCAACAAATCTTAACAAAACCCATAAATACTCCACTACTTTCTCCCTTCTAGTTTTTTTTCTTGGAAGAAAAGAGCTCCTTCAAGGGTTGAAGTTTTCGATTAAGGAGGAGAAGAAAAGGATGACGTCGTTCTGATTTCTTCTTCTAATGAAGAATATGTACTCTTAAGTCATTATAAAAGATAACTTTAAACAACCTACCAAATTGTGTAGGTGTCAACGCAGGAGTGACTTAAATGAGTTGCCCTTACTTTCCCAATTTACCCTTCTCAGCACACCAACACATGCTTCTCACTTCCTTTAATTTCTTCCAACACCACACCCCAAAGCCTTAACTATCCACTTTTTAAATTTCTATAGATAAATTAATTTGTAAAATATTTTCATCTCTATTATTCATTATTAAATACATTTAAAATAGCCTAAATTATTAAATACTAAGAATTAAAGCGTACGATAATTTCTCGGGTGTTACAAAGAATACCTCAGAAAAATCTCAAACTAAGAGAACATCTTGGAGTTTCAGCTTATCCTTTTCTCGTATATCAATTACACTAGCTAGGTAACCCATACATCTATTTTTCAATAACTGTCTAGCTACTAATGAAGATATAATTGACATCTTGCTTGTTTTTGGAATAGCTTGGAAAGAATACCGGTCTTCGTTTGGGGATCAAAATTCTACTAAACCGGTTCTACAACTTATCGTAGCGTAATGTCTGAACAACCAATCCATTCTCAAAATGACTTCGTACCCCTTCATATCGATTATGATCAGTTCTACATATAACTTCTTATCTCCTACTGATACAGTATCACCCTTAACTACCTGCTCTGAATGTAAGGACTCTCCTGACGGTAACATGATATTGTAAGACCTATCAGCTGGCAAGAACCATATATTATGCTTGCATACAAACGTGGTTGATACAAAGGAATGAGTGGCCCCTGTATCAATAAGCGTGTATGCGGATTCACCACAAATCATAATTGTACCTGTTATGACCGTGTGCTGCACTGCATCTTCATCTTCCATCAGTACAAAGACTCTAGGCGCCACCCTCATCCGGTTCGCATCCAGCGGCATAGGACAATCTTTAATCAGATGGCCAACCTTGTCGCACCTGAAACATCGGCCCGTGTAAAGCTTGCATTCACCGTAGTGATTCTTCTAGCAAATGGAACACAGTGGAGCTTGAGGAGCTTGAGGAGTCTCTTGAGGTCGCTTCCCTTTTCCTCGGTCGTCATTGGGGTTATAGGGCCTTTTAATGCCTCTTTGCTGTTGTTGCCAACCCCCTTTGTTCTGCTGTGGTTGTGACTGCACATCTCCGACAAACTTCCTTGACGGCTCGCATTGTCCTTGCACTGCTATCTCTACCTCTTCCAGTTCCAAGGCCTTAGCTGCCACCTCTGAATAAGGTATGTTATGGATTCCTGCAGTCTTCACTCCCCTGAAAAGGTTTGGCTTCAACCCTTGAACAAATTAGTGAATCTTGTCTTCTTCGTCATCCACCAGACGGGGCGCAAATCGGGACAATGCTTCAAACTTACAGATATAGTCTGCCACAGAACCGGTTTGGTGCAACTGCATAATCTCCATCTTTTGCAGGCCCGAACCGCCTGGTTAAAGTACTTGTCAAAGAAAGCCGTCTTGAACCATGTCCAAGCCATAGTCTCCATGTTATTAGTGCTCTGAATTGAGTCCCACCAATGCCTCGCATCCAGAGCAAGGTGGAAAACAGCACATGTGATCTTATCCCCCTCTTCGACCTTGGCATACTTAAACATGTCTTCAATTGTTCGAATCCATTCTTCAACATAGATAGGATCCGAAACTTGACCATTAAATATCAGAGGTCGAAGTCGATGAAAACGCTTGCCCCCCCTGGTCATGAGTTGCGCTTGAGCTAGAGTTTCCATGTTCCTCTCTAGCCACTAGCTGTTCAATCTTGCGGGATTGGTGGAGAACCAACTCCGTTAGCTGGGCAATAGTGTTACTATCCTCATTGACTCCTTCTCGTTGTCCCCTCACCATCTTGTCAATCCTAATAACATCATAAACACAACTTAACTTAAAATGACATTACTAAAAAAATCGTAAACACTTACAGTTGTTGGAGAGTAATCAGGCGGCAATTTGTGCTGGAAGGCAGTCTACAGAACAGATTTTAGAACCCGATTTTGCTTTGATACCATAATTGTCACGACCCGAGTTGGGTCTAGGCAAATTACGTAACTTCATTACTTGATTTATACCTTTACACGTAAAATTAAGGAGATATTGTTTTTACATTAAAAAGAAAACTCGTGGACATTTGACTCAGGCAACAACTGGAAGTTCCGAGGAGGTTGATACCTCAGACCCCATAATTTAAATCTTTCATATATCGGACATCATCTTAGTTCTCAGTGTTGGACGACATAAATCGGGAACAATCTTGTTCACAAGATTGATCAACTTAATTGTCCACGGACTACTTCGACATTTTCGTCCACTGACTGTTAAACATTATCGCTCTCTGATCAAGTGGCTTCATCGTCCACAGACTATGTGACTTTATCGTCCACAGTCCACATGACTTCATCACTCATGGGTTACATAGACTTATCGTCCACAGACTTACTTAAATTTATCGTCCACAGACCATGTGACTTCATCGTTCACGAGTCACATAGACTCATCGCCCACAGCCTAACGTCCATAGATTTACTTAAATTTATCATCCACAGACTACGTGACTTCATCGTTCACGGGTCACATAGACTCATCGCCCACAGGCTAATGTCCATAGACTTACTTAAATTTATCGTCCACAGACCACGTGACTTCATCGTTCACGGGTCACATAGACTTATCGCCCACAGACTAACGTCCATAGACTTACTTAAATTTATCGTTCACAGACCACGTGACTTCATCGTTCACGGGTTACATAGACTTATCGTCCACAGAATGGACGACTGTTTTTACTTACAAAATAGAACACATAGATAACCGATTGATCGCCCTTCATGGCGAACGTTCAGCTAGCTCTCTGGAATTAACTCTATAAATAATCTCACATCTCATTTCAAATAAAAACTATTTTACTCGTAAAACATAATGTACGTAGCGGAAGACTTAAAGAAAACAGACGAAAAATCTTTAATCCTAGAATCCTTTATAGCTCATGAACATCAAGATTATTTTCTATTTATACTTCCATTCCATTGTCTTATACCATGATAGACTAAGAGCACCTCGGGTCAAATCGCTTCCTAGCCACAAATTTCCTCTACGAGTACCATCCAGCAACCAGGCTTAAGCATTCTCATCTAGTTCGTCACCTGCTGATTCGTCACCTACATCATAAGATTTAAACTATAAGCCTAATGCTTAGTAAGGAGTGCAACATATACATAAATGCTCATAAATGCACACTTAAAAAAATCTTATTCACGTTCTTTGTTCATGTCATGGGAGTCGTATTCATGTTCGTATTCTTGATCATATCATGGAGATCATATTCTTGTTCATCGTTCACATAACATGGATTAAGGAGGGGATCGTGCTGGAGGGTAGGCAGAGTGCGTGTACATGGTCCTCACAGACTGTAATCTTGGTCCATTGCATGGACAGTGACATGGCCAGACCATTCCAACCCTCACTTAATCATTACACACACTTCATAATCTTGGTATCTTTTTTTCAATTCTTTACATAAATCATACATGTAAAACATTTTCATGTATCAGTGGAGGAAACATGATGCATGTACATGAATGAGTAAGAGAACATTACTCCACAAGAAGCAAACCATTATTGTATAACATGTCATGAAACCACACTTATCACAACATAACATTCAACGGATCTCAGACCTCAAACAAATCACCAAAACCACAATCCTAGTATCCTTGTGATGTAGGGCCCTAATGGCCGAGTCCCTAACACACTCACTTATCTGAACTTCTTAACAATACCGTGCCTTCACTTGAATTCTTCTCCACCTAAGACATTTCATATTCCAATGTTAAATATATCCAGAATAATCTAAACTCAAAGCTGGTAAAATCCTAACTAAAGAAATCATCCTAGAATTTAGTTCAAACCTCTGAGTCGTTTAGTCGAACACCTTGTGTGCATAGCTTAATATTCACTAATATCAGAATCACACTAATATCAGAATCACTCTAATATCAGAATCTTATAATCTAACAATCGACAATATTTAGAATTCTATCATCAATGTCACCGATAAGAAAACTCAAAGACACTGTCATTATATCATAACATCGTCCGATTCTCAATATTCAAACATCAACCAAAATCATTCTTAAATTGAAGACTAAATAAATGAATTATCTAAACTTTACCTAGAGCTTAGATTTCAAAGGAATGAAGGAAGAATTAATGTTGGTGGAGGAAGAATCGCCGTGAGAATTTCTTGCAGGAGTAGTCGGCTGAAAGTGGGAGCTCTCGCGGAGGAAGAGGTTTTTGTGAGGTTTTAGACTTTCCTTTTTCTATTTATATCGATTCAAATCAACTTTAATTACAATCTTGCCACTAAACCTACTTTTCTTTCAAAACAAGTATTACCCGTCAATAGATCCTCGTTAATTTCTTATTCCACAAACCACCCCAAAAGTAATCTTCGAAATAAATACCTAACCGAAGTGTTGGTTGTTATAAACAATGTTGTGATATAGGTAGCCATCACGTAGAGGGGTGCTAGACTGTTGGGATAAAATCGGTCCAACAACCATAGGAGTGGGGACAGGCTTGCAGGATGCCATATTAGCACAGTGAAGTATGTCAGATATGTACTGGATTGGGAGAACCTCATTGTTGTAGATGTGCGGGTGACTTGAATTTCGAGAAAAACAGAGAGAAGTCCAAGGTCCCAGACTTTGAACTGGGACTGTAAATAATGCAACAGCCTGTCCATATCAAGGGGGGAGGTGCTTGTTAAGATAATCTTATCCACATAAACCAACATGATCAGGAGAAAAAATGGCATACGACAATAAAATAAGGATGAATCTGATTTTGATGCTGTAAAGCATCAATATAGTAAAACATCATGTAGCTTCGTATACCAAGCCTGGGGGGACTACTTGAGACCGTAAAGATATTTATGTAGGAGACAAATAGCTGATGGATGAGATGTACTGATAAACCTGAGAGGCTGTTGCATGAACACCATCTCATTTAAATCACCGTGTAAGAAGATATTACTAATGTCAAGCTGCTGTATATGCCACCCAAATGAGATAGCTAAGGCAAGAGTCAGGCGTACCGAGGCAGGTTTTACAATAGGACTAAATGTCTCTTCATAGTCTATGCCTTCGGTCTGATCATAGCCTTTAGTCACTAACCTGGCTTTATATCTGCATATAGTACCATGAGAGTTAAGTTTGGTCTTAAAAATTGATTTACATCTAATGATTTTGGCCCCAGAAGGGAGAGACACCAGGGTCCATGTATTAGTGTCATTGAGGGCTGAGATCTCCTCTTGCATGACTTTTAACCAATGTGGATGTTTGGACGCCTGGAGAAATATTTTTGGTTCAGGGGCAGCCTCAGCCAAAAAAGCTTTGGGTCGAAAAATGCCAGCCTTGGCTCGCGTATAGGGTGGGTGTTAAGTGAAATAATGGGTATAGGTGGGGACAGTGAAGGGATGAGAGAGGGAGGTGAGGAAGGAAGGGGTGATGATTGATTTTGGGAAGGATTTGGAGCAGAAGGCGAGGACGTATCGGAGGAAGGAGGGGTAGGAGGATGAACTAAGGAGTTGGGAGGAAAGAGAATGTGGTATGGAAAATGAGAAGGATGGGGAGGGTGGGCTAGAGTGTGAGATGGACGAGAATGGAAACATGGACTCCACAAAGGATACATGTCGAGAGATGTAGATTCTGTACGAGGTGGGGTTCAAACAGATATAACCTTTATGCTGAGAATTATTTCCTAAGAAGACACATGGAAGAGAATGAGGCTGGAGCTTATGTTTGTTAAAGGGTTGAGGAAAAAGAAAATAGAGACAGCCAAAAACATGTAAGGACTGATAATCTGGTATTTTAGGAAACAGACATTCAAATGGAGATTTATTTTGTAAAACAGGAGTAGGAAGTAAATTTATGAGATGCGCGGCTGTGGCAAAAGCATAAGGCCAGAAGTGTTGTGGAACGGAGGAATGAAAGAGTAGTGCAAGACCAGTTTCCACTACATGACAATTTTTACTTTCAACTCGACCGTTTTGATTTGGAGTGTATGGACACGAGATACAGTGATGAATGCCAAGAGACTGAAACAGCTCAGAGATTGATGAGAAAATCCAGCTCATAACGAGCCGATTTAACCTTTGCCAATTAGAGTAGTCTGGAATTGGTGAAGAGAAATGATGGTTCTATCTTCAATCTCACCAACAGTGTTACAATATATCAAAAATAGAAAAGAAGTAACCAGCCGTATAACAGAAAAACTCAACCATAATTACAACTAAACTAAACATAAACTAAAATACAACCAACTAAATACATTAACAGTAGAAAATATTAGAAAGCACCTTCAAATTTCATTCTATAAATGATGAATAAATAACACGGAGTGAATAAAAGAGTGCATAATATTGCGAGAAATGACTCAAAAGAATTGATAATAACATCATCCAAGAGTGTTTAATTGTGTTTCTTGATAGCCTGAAATCCACGTACTCTAAGTATGATATGGACAAAAAACAATGATCGTAACAGAAAAATCCTCAACGTATTTATCAAAAATACGCCTTTGTAAGATCAAAACTATATAAGAAAAGTAGCAAACGGAGTGATACATCAATGTGGCATTAATAAGCTGCCCAACTAACATAAACATAAAATAATGCAATCAATCGACAAAACACTCCACAAAAACATACCAAATAGATTTAAAAATTGAAAGGAACTTTCTGATTCCATTCTATTCCCAACACCCTGCCTACCCATCTCAGTCTTATCATCTACTTTTCCACGTGGCGAAATCCCGTCTTGCCATGCACAAAGTCATGCAGATCCTAAACTGGACACGTGAAAGCAAAGAGCAATCAAAATCAACAACTTTTTGTCTCCCCAGTTTATTTACCTCGCTCATCCCATTTCGAAAGACCCTCTTACAGTCCCGATTCTAAGCAAGCAAAAAACCAGCAATGGAGCTGCAGCGAAAACCCTACATCACGACAGAAGACCAGCGCTTCTGCGATGAGGAAAACCAAAATCAAAATCTTGCAGAAAAGAAAGTGAAGGATCTGTTATTGGAGAAGAGGAGGCTAGTTGAAGTACCGTACACAGCATCACTGGCACATACTATGAACACGTTGGTGGCGAACAGGGTCGTGGCGGTGCCCGTGGCTGCACCGCCCGGCCAGTGGATCGGAGCTGGCGGGTCAATGATCATGGAGTCTGATAAGCAGACTGGGGCTTTGAGGAAGCAATATATAGGGATGGTTACCATGCTTGACATCTTGGCACATATTGGTGGTGATGATCATGATATGGACAGTGGGGATGAACTTGATCTGGAGAGGAAGATGGCAGTCCCAGTTTCTTCTGTCATTGGGCATTCTCTCGAAGGGTTAAGCTTGTGGACTCTAAATCCTAATACTAGGTGAGTTGCACTCTATTATATCAATTCCAATTTATTTATTTGATTTTAGAACAAATTAAATCATTCTTAGTTTTTGTTTTGCATGTATGACTTCTTTAGAGTTCTCCATACTCATCTGAGTCGAGTTGAGTCAAGACGTTTCCAATTAATTTGATACTTCTATCACCATAATTATTAGTTATCATTAAAAATATGAATTATAAATAACTTCTTTTATATTACAACTTATATACTAAGTATCTCTTTTTCACAAAAAAGTTTAATGAAGAATTGACCCTAATAAATATGTTTATTTTTTACATATATTAATTAATTAGGTCCAAAATAGAAAAGTTAATTATATGAAAAGAGTAATGTTAGAATCACTTTCTTAAATTTTTTTGACATGTCAAACAACTAATTAAAGTGTAATTAATGTAATAAATTATTTTTTATATTGATTGTATAAGTAATTATCGAGTACAACTAACACTACTCATGTATAAAATATTAGTTATAAGTAATTATCATTTGATTATAAAAAGGAGTAAGTATTAGCTATAAGTATTTAATATGATTGTTAAGTTTATGTACGACACATATATCATTAAACAAAACCATTACATCAGTTTTTTTAATTCATCAAAAAATATTATATTAGAAGTGTATCAAGCTATATTAAATTATACAATATATAGACTATGATTGATAAACTAAAATAAATAAATAAAAATCATTAAAAAAGTTTTAAAAATATCATTATATTAATTTAATGAAAAATAACAGTTACATTAATCTAGTGATCATTAAACTAAAACAAGATCCATAAACCTTTTTTTGTGTGAAAATGAAGCATGTTAGACTGTATGGAGGTGTTGAGCAAGGGAATCCACCGAGCCCTGGTTCCAGAAGACGGCAAAGTGGCGAACATCTCAGGAGTTGAGCTGGTGGAGGCTGCAACCAGCTATCGGATGGTGACTCAAATGGACGTGTTGAGATTTTTGAAGCAACATTCGTCTCATCTCCAACCCACTCTGTCACGGACTGTTCAAGATCTAAAAGCAGTGAATCAGAATGTTTTGGCCATCACTGATGCAACCACTGTAATTGAAGCTATCAATGGTGTGAAAGCCGGCTTGTTGAGTGCTGTTCCGATAGTTACAAGAACCCTCGATGCTTCCATTGGAGATGATCCTGGCCAGCTCGTTGATGTAAGTTTTCAGAAGTTTCTCTGATGGTTCAGTTCCGATAAACAATTACAAAAACAGTTTTTTAAGATTTTGTTTTTCTTCTATGAATTCATGTAAGTTACAGCTTAAAATTTTTAATATTTTTATTTGATGCTCGTAATTTTTTAAAAAAGTGTTTTGTTACATAAATATGTGAGTCCGATTTCACATTTTTCCTTTTTGTTGTTGTTCGATTTCTAACAACTAACTAGTTTAGTTTGAAGATGGATCTAGACTGAACAAACATACAATGAAAAGTTTGGACAGCTGATTTGGCTTGTGGGTTTTAATTAAATGTGATTTCAGGGAAGAGGGAAGAAACTTGTAGGCACATTTTCGGCTACAGATTTGAGGGGCTGCCATCTCTCAACACTGAAAACATGGCTACCTCTTACTGCTCTTGAGTTCACTGAAGCAATCTCGACGAGCCCTCTATTTTCGACCTTCAACGAGGATCAACCTCAGTCGAGGGGGATGATAACATGTCATCACGACTCGTCCTTGGGTGAAGTGATGGACAAGTTAATCACCAATCATGTTCATCGGATATGGGTGGTCGACCGGAAAGGGTTTCTTCTTGGTGTTGTCTCTATCACTGACATTATAAGAGCTCTAAGGCTCTCGATCATGTCGCAGTGCTGATCATCAAGTTTGGTTTCTAATACTAGAAATTAGGTTTGGCGTGGTTTTTTATTTGTGTGTGATTTTTGGTAAATAGTGAGCATATAAAGTACTTTGAAGTTTGCTACATTTGCATACTCGTTGACTCTTATTTTTTCTGTTTTTTTTTTTCTTATGGTGTTTGAGAAAGATTTGTAGTCAAATGCTTAGGATTTTATCTGGGTTTGTAATGAAGTATTCCTACTAGATTGCTCTTTCTTCTTTGTATTGGCATGACTGTGGTTTAGATGCATCACTCTGTATAAAAGTTGTTCAACATGGAAAAATAATGAAAAAGGGAAATGTGGAAACATGGACATTAAAATTTATGGACAACTCGTGAAAAAAAAATTACAAATAGAAGAGAAATTTATTAGGGTAAAAATTATTTTAACCTTCGAAGTATGATATATTTTTCAAAAAAATCTTCACAGTATTAACCATGATAAAATAAACCTTAAACTATAAAAAACTAATAAAAAAAAAATTCATGGCGATTGACCGATAACCATCCGTTCTGCATTTTACACATAGAACGGGTCCTCCGTTATGTCTGGGCGTTCTCCTCGTGCAACGCACGTGGAGAATGAGGCGTTCTCCAATAGCGGTCTCCCGTTCTCTACGCAGGGTTTGAGTTGGGGATTGGAGACCACCTCCTAGAACGGTCCACGTTATAAGAACACGCTCAGGGTGGTCATCCTCAAACGGGGAACCGATATGCGTTAGGATAAAAGTTGACAGCCCCCATTTGGACTATTTTTCTTCAGAAAACTGATTTTTCTCTCTTCCAAATCCTCATATCCGAGCGTTTTGCCGCTAACATTCTCAGATCCGACCATTTTTTGCCAAAATCTGCAAAACACCTTTGAGGAAATCCAAAAACTGAGCCAAAACCCTAAACCCGAGCTGAAAATCGTCAAAAACCCTCGATTTTTTTCATGAAAATCCCATAATTGAGGTTTTTTTTGCGCTAAAAGTCCCCAAATCCGCTCTGTTTTCTCGCCGAAAAATGACCCCTTCAAGAATGTTTATTGGTCGAAAGACTCCCCAGATGGTAGAAGGTGGCCCATCAAATCGGACGCTGGATCAAGTGTTGCAACCGCCTCCTGGTTATTTGTCCATCGAATTTCGTAACCTGGGGTGTCAAGAGCAGTTCGAGCGGGATACGAGAATCCTCTCGATTATTAATGAGAAAACTACCAACTTTAGCAGTTTAGAGTATTTGGAGATCAAAGATATGTTTGACGTCATCTCCTTGCATGAGGTGTATGACACGAAGGGGGACAACTACGACATAATTGTTCACTTATTTTATGTGAACTTGGCTAGTACCGGGAGGTCGGGGTACTTGAAGACGTACCTATTCGGTACAAATATTGTTGTATCTCAAACTCTTGCTCGGATTTGTCGCAAAAGACGTGGAGAGATACTATCACGCTTCCCTAGATTGTGATTTTGCCAGAACAACAAAGGGACTAGTGTTTCTTAGGCAAATCCACTGCAATTCGAGCATGCAAGCGTTCGTGAAGCCGAGTTCGAAGAATCTGAACGTCAAAGCTCGAGTTCTTTATAACCTAATCAGCCACACTCTCCTGCTGAGGGATCGTCATAGAGATCTCGTCAACTGGATGGATCTGCATGTCATGGAGAAGCTCTACAGTGACATGATGTTCAACCCGAGGTACATGATTGTAGGTCACATGAATGAGGTTGGCGATCCAAGAATAAGAATCTGCCATACGGGACTTTGATTAGGAAGGTTGTCTAGCAATATCAACTTCATCTGTCGAGTGGAGAGCATATGAGTAGGGGTGAGCAAGAACCGAGAATGGGACCAGAACCAAGCCTTTTGGTCCAGTTCTGGTCAGTTTTGCCTTAAAAAATAATAGAAATCATTTTTTTTCCAAGAACTGCAGTTATTGGTTCGGTTCTTGGGTTTGGTGACAAAAATTTTGTAGAACCGGCCCGGACCGTTCGATGGCCGCTGCCCATGCCCTAAAATCGAACTCTGAATCTTTGCTAGACAGACTTCTCTGCCTTCCCTTTTTCTTCGCCTCGTCGTGTCTCTCGCAGTCGCCTCGCCATGTCTCTCACGCTAGTCGCCCTCACCGTGCGTAGCTGTATCTCGCTGTCTTTCCCAGTTGCTCTCGTTGGCTCACTGTTCGCAAGTCGCACTTCATCTGAGCATCATCAGACGATTCAAACAACAGGTATTTTCTGCTCTCACTTTTCATACCTATTATGGTTTGACTCTCTCGTGATTCTGTATCTCGTGATTCTGTTATGGCGTTTGAGGCACTCTCTCAGCTTCACCAAGAGAGTGCCGACCCTGTTAGATTGCAAATTAATCAAATAATGCTACAAGGTCTCTCGGGTGAGAGCCGAGTATCCTGACCAACTAGACTACAACGGAGTTGTTGATAATGCATCATAATTTAAGTCTGTTAGTGCCAAAAAATTAGTGATTATCATTGCCAAAAAATTTAAGCCTGATAGTGTCACTTTTAGATTGCATTTTCTATTTTTGGGAGACTCTTCAGAACTGTTGACCTAGAGCACTTTTAGATTGCATTTTCTATTTTTAGGAGACTCTTCGAAACTGTTGACTGAGAGCACTTTGTGTTTAATGTTCATTATATGTTTGTGCTTTGTTAGAATTTGTTTTTAGCATGTTGTGTTGTGTTCTAGTTGCTGTGTAATTTGTAAAGATATTTGTTAGATTGTTCAATTTGGCTACTTGGTTTGAGAAATTATTATATTTTGTAGGATGGAAACAGAAAGTACAAATGAAAATTAAAATGTAGTGATTACTTCTATGACTAGTTTTACTGTTAGTGTTCGAAGGGAAAGGGCAAAGAAATCTGAAGTTTGGAATTAATTTAATATTGCTAACGATGACGCGGATAAAAATGCTAGAGCTAAATGTAATTACTGTGGAAAAATACATGCATGTGATACACTGAAAAATGAGACATCAAGCTTGAAAAAACACATCCGTATTTGTGCAAAATTATTGTCAAATGTAGATGTGAAACAAAATACATTGAGCTTTCAAAATATGAATAATAAGGGACAACAACTTGCATGTTTTAGTGTTACTACTTGTCGAGAATTACTTGCGAAGATGGTAATTAAGGAAGAATTGTCTTTGAAGTTTGTTGAAAGAGAGAGTTTTAGAGAATATTCTCAATATCTGCAACCGAAGTTTTCTATATCTTCTAGATTTATTGTTGCTCGTGATATTTTGAGTCTTTATGAAAAAGAAAAGATGAAACTGACAGAGTACCTTAGTAGAACATCACAACGAGTATGCTTGACTATAGATATATGGACTTCTATTCAGAATTTAAATTATATGGTTTTAACTGGTCATTACATTGATAGTGATTGGACTATGCATAAGAAGATTTTAAATTTTTGTTTGATTTCCAGTCATAAAGGTGAGACAATTGGTAGAGAATTAGAAAGATATTTGTGTGAATGGGGAATTGAAAATGTGTTGACTGTCACAGTTGACAATGATTATTCGAATGATGTTGCAATTTCATATTTGATTAAAAGTGTTCAAAATTGGAATGGTTTGATTTTGAATGGAGAATACATGTATATGCTATGTTTTGCACACATATTGAACTTGATTGTATGTGATGGATTAAAAGATCATCAAGAGGTTATTGCTAGAGTGAGTAGAGCTATTAGTATGTTCGATCTTCGCCTGCAAGGTTACAAAATTTTAAGAATTGTGCTAATAATGTTAAGATTGCATGCAAAAGTGCCGTTTCTCTTGATGTGTCTACAAGATGGAATTCTACATATTTGATGTTAGCTAGCGCTGAAAAATTTGAAAAAACTTTTGACAAGTTAATGGTAACCGATAGTAACTACATTGCTGATTTTAGTGGGGACACACCTCCTACTACAACAGATTGGACAAATATTAGAGAACTTGTTAAGTTTTTAAAAAATTTTTATGATACGACTATGACTGTTTCAGCTTATTCACATGTCACATCAAATATTTATTTTAGCAAAGTATGAAATTTGAAAATGGTTATCCTAGAGTATGATGAGTGTGACAATCCATCATTGAGAAAAATGGCTATTGGAATGCAAGGAAAATTTGACAAGTACTGGAAAAATTGTGAGAATATTAATTTTTTGATGTACGTTGTAGTTGTCTTAGATCCGAGATGTAAGTGAGAGTATTTAAAACTTTGTCTTACAACGTTGGTTGACAATAATAAAGCAACCGATTTGGTGAGTCACGCACGGATAGTGATTAACAAATTATATCTTCAATACAAAGCGGATTTGGGAATTTGAAGTGTCACAGAATTATTGTAGAACTAGTGTTGCGACATCTTCATCCACAGGACAAAGCCACAATAAGCTATTTTAGAAATTTTGCAACCGTCTTAGTGAGCAAGATGATTCAAGCAAGGGGACGGAAGTCGATCAATATTTATCCGAAGAATTAGAAATTTTTTCAGACAATTTAGATATTTTGGCACGGTGGAAATTGAATTTATTGAAATATCCAATATTAAGTAAAATTACAAAGGATGTATTGGTTTTTTCTATTTCCACAGTTCCTTCGGAGTCAGCTTTCAGTAATGGTGGACGTGTATTAGATTCTTTTCGTAGTTCTTTATCACCAAAGACTGTCAAGATGCTTATTTGTAGTCAAAGCTGGTTTCGTGGGGAAATACATGATTTAGAACACTTCAATGATGGGGTGGATGATTTTCAAAAAAACATGTTTTAAATTTTTCTATATTCTTTTTAGTAATTATTATGTATTATATACTTACTTTGTAACTGATATTTTGCAGATATTACATCAGCAGGTGAATGTAGCCAACCAATTATAATTAGTGAGTAATTTTGTCAAAGGAGAGTATAGTCGAGACTCGAGAGGGAAATAGTAAAAGAAGCGAGGGTTATGAATTTGTAGATTTCTGAATTCATGATTGGTTTAGGGTAAATTATAAGTTCTAATATTGTTGTTAAACTCGTAATGTGTTTCATTTTTTGGGGTTTGCTTTACTATGCAATATTTGCACAAATTTTATCGATATGCACAATGATCGAAATATGAATGATGATACAAAAGTATGATTTTCAATATTAGGTTTGTTTTGTCTTCTATTAAACTAGTATTCATAGTTATAGTGCAGCCGTTAAAAAAAAACAAAAAAATTGGGAGGACCAGAACCGAGACCAGAATTTTGGTCCGGTTTTGGGAAAAATTTTATGCTTATTGGTGCAAAAAATTAAAAACTGAATTTAGTGGTTCGGTCCTAAATTTTTCAAAAATCGGACTGAACCGAACCACAATCACCTCTACATATGAGATTACACATATCTGTCGATGTATTTGACATGATCTATTTGACTCGGATGGGCCTAATCGAAGTCGACGGGTCTTGGATGCTCAAGGGAGATCCTGGAGCCTCCACATCTTGGGATGTTCCGATGGAGGACGCAACCGCCACCGGAGACGCCACTGCTACCGCTACCGTGCCGCCATTGTATTCCCCGGAGGCTAGTACGTTGGAGCAGTGACTTGGCATGAAGGAGCAGAGGTGAGAAGATAGGTGGGACATGATGGAGGAGAGGAGAGACAGGATGAAAAAGAGGATGAATGAGCTTAGATTGGCCCAGATACGGCTTGCAGACTCCTTCGAGCGTTGGTGTGAAGACGCCGATGACGACGATGTCCCACTTTTACCGAAGTTTAGTTAATATATTTTTAATTTTAGTTTGTAACTTTATTTCATGTATGTATTTTAATGCATTTTACTTTATGCTTGTCATTTAGTTTAGGTTATGTGGTGGATCTTGCTGTTGATTATTTAATATCTGTTTGTCATTTTTAGTTTAGTTTATTTTTATTTTGTAGTACCATTTATTTTATATTTGTACTAGATCTAGCTGTTGGGTATATATTTGTGATTTGAATATGCAAGATTTGTTTGAAGATAGTAATGAGGAAGTCATAAAACAAACGAAATTCTGTCCATTTTTCAATTTTATTTAGGTTATTTTTTAAATAACCTAAAAAAAATAAATAATATTAATTTGAATAACTTAAAAAAAAATAAGTATTAGCAAAATAAACTACAATAAATAATTGTCCGCTTTAGGGATTGGGCCGTAACTCAATATTTTCTCATGTATTTGTTTGGCGAGGACTTCCAAGTAGATCATCCAAATATGATACTGCTCTCACCGGAGCACTTTTAACTTCGGAGTTTTGTGGGATCCATTGCCAATTGTGTTCCAAAACGCGTCTTACTATCTTGGGAGAGTTTCCTTACATATGTTTCATTTCCATATACCTCCCCAAGCGATGTGGGATTGTGATGTAACGACTTGCCACCTCCCGGCATTTCCCTTAAGGGCCTCCCTGGTGGTACAACAATCGTACACAATCGGGTCACCACAATCACCCCCCTTGGGGGCCCAACGTCCTCGTTGGCCACATTTTCGATTGGATACATGCTCTGATACTATTTATAACAACCTATTTTTTCAATAACATATTGTCCGCTCTGAGGATTGGTCCATAGCCCAATATCCTCAATTCACGGATTTGTTTGGCGAGAACTTTCCAGTCGGTCACACAACACGGTACTGCTCTCGCTGGAGCACTTTTAACTTCAGAGTTCTTATGAGATCCGTTGCCAATTATTCTCCAAAACGCGTCTTACTATCTTTGGAGGGTTTCCTTACATATGTTTCATTTCCATATACCTTCCCAAGCGACGTGAGATTGTGATGTAACGACTTGCCACCTCCCTGTGTTCCCCTCAAGGGCCTCCCCAGTGGTACAACCATCGTACACAATCGGGTCATCATAAAAGTAATGTATTCGAACAAAATTTTTATAAAATTGAAAAAATGGACCCATGAGCGAAATTACAACAGTCAATAATTTCTGCCTCGGTCGTGTTGCAGATTCTTGCTGTAACACCCGACATTTTTGACCAGAAATTATCCCTCGAATTATCCAATGGGATTAGGTTTATATTAATATAATGAATGTTTTGGTGAAATTTGTTAGGATGTTTAGTGAAAAACTAAACCAAAGTGTAACCAAAGCATTCATTTAGTTAGAAAACCAATGGAGGGGTTGTTTAGGTAGGAATTAAGGTAGGTGGGAGGAAGTCAATGAATGGCTGCCATGTGTTCAACTTGTTGAAGAAGATATACTCTTCCTCTTACGTGAAACCCTCCTCACTTCTCTTCTCTGTTCTCTCCACTCCTCTCTGCTCTTTCTCGTCCAGATGACAAACGACCAGCGAAGCTCCTCTGATCTCCTCAGATTCTCTGCCTAAGATCAGTGGATCGCAGAGGTAACACGAACAAAGCTTAAAACTATGCAGCAACAGGTAAGTTCATATCCGTAGGTTGGCCTTTAAGGCCCTACATCACGGAGGTACTAGGTTTTTACTTCTGTCGGGTTGTTTCGGGTAGAAAGGTTATAGTTACGTTCTGAGTTATCTGCCTTTTTCCTTATGTTCTGCTGTCTTATTCCTGTTGTCTACTGTTTTAAGTTCAAGCACTGTAGATGCTCATGCATACACGATTTTCCTGAAAGACATGCAAAAGTTTTCTGTGCACGGTTTTGAAGTTAAGAATGATAAAACCTGTAATGTAACGTTCGGTTAAGTGTGGGTCGGGGACTGGTGTTCTGCTGTGAATTACTAGTGCCTGATAGTGCACTCCTGTTACGCCTGTTCCACTATAAACTCCACTTCATGACAGATAAAAACTAATGTTCTGTGATGTCACTGTGTTCCGAAATGTTCATGCACAGCATATGCATCACTGCATTCTTATATGTTCTTACTGAGCTCTAGGCTCATAGTTGATGTAACGCCCCCGAACCCGACCCGGCTTGGTGCGCTACTTTGCTAAGCTCTCCCGCGTTTAAAATGACGTTTAAAATAATTTTTGGATTTTTTGAACCCTCGAAAAATGTTGGAAAACGTGTGTGAAATACATTTAAAATACGTCGGAAAAGGTCGAGTCAAAACATAGTAGAAATAAAAATTAAAAAAAATTTCAAAAAAACATGTGCTTGGCGCGCGCTGGGCACGCCGCGCGCGCTCCCTGCGTGCCAGCCCGATCAATCGCGCGCCTAGCCCGATCGATCAGGCCCTCTCGGGTCCCTTCAGTCTATAAACACCCATTTTTGACTTTTTTTTTTGAATTTTTCACACTTTTCTTTATTTTTCATCGAGCCAAACACCTCCAAAAAATCTAAAATTTTTACCACATGATCGCGATACCCTTAACTCCGTATCCCGTAAAAATCTTGAAAAATAGACTTAAAACGTAATACAGAAAAATAGAGAAACTAAACCCGACGTTATTTATTTAAAAATCAAAACGAGCGGCATAACGCCTAAAATTTTATAAACAAAAACCTGAAACCAAAACCGAAAAACATATAGTTTCAAACGCAGTATTTATACACAAACTAGTCCTCAAAACCACTATTCACAATAATCCAAAATGCTTATAAAAACTATCTACATAAAACTCCCACAAACTACCCGAGGAAGTGGTCGTGACGCCCCGACAATAGCCCGCACTAGTGTACCCCGTACTCCTCTGACTGCTGCCTAGTCTTGAGCTGTCTCCTCTACCTCATTTGAGTAAATGTCGTCACCTACACCATAGAACACGAACAGTAAGCTTAATGCTTAGTAAGTAGAGAAAACAAATACAATCACGCATGCAATGCAACTCAATCCTATCACATGCAGTTTCTAACTCTCAGTTATGTTCGTTACATGTTCGTTGCCTTTATCTTTTAATAAGCCGTGTGGATCAAGTAGGCACACATCTCATAACTGTCTAAGACGGCCACGCCTTAATCCACCAAGGAAAACCGGCTAGCACACATCCCATAACTGTCTAGGACGGCCACACATGATTTGCATTGCCCACACCGATCGTAGAACCCTATAACTCTCTAGAAGTTCTTACTCACGATGTCTTGAATCTTTTAGCCAAACCATTCTCTCGTAAAATCCCTTCGGGGTGCTACACTCCAGCACTTACTCCCGACAAGGCTATTACTCGAGGCCAGTTCTTAAGTCTTTAGCCAAACCAACCTCTCGTAAAAATCTCTTCGGGGTGCTACACTCCAGCACTTATTCCCGACAAGGCTATTACTCGAGGCCAGTTCTTAACAATCCTTTTTATATTACAATTCACGCTCACAAACAAAACAACAACGCACAAACTATGCATGCCAGAATAATATGTAAGACAACACAACGCGAATAATAAACCGACTGTTAACCCTACTGTTCCATGGTGTAGGCCTAAGGCAAAAAAGGATTTCCTCTACTTACCTCTTGGCTGCTCGACTTTAAGTTGCTCACTTCTATCGGTCAATTCACTCGTCCGATAACCTATCAATTATAAAAAATAACTTAGCGAATCACTCATAAAATTCTAAAGGATTCTAAAAATTTCTAAACCCAAAACTAACCAACAATTCACCCTAAAATCACAAAACCCGATTTTTACCCAAAATTACAAGTCCAACTTCGAACAGCCATAACTTTCTCGTTTTTCAATGGATTTTGACGTGCCACCCCAATCCGGAAACCTCTACACGTGACACGGGGTCCCTTAGGCAAGGGGCCCGTGTACAACCCACAAATTGCTAGGTTTGTGCTCGATTGTGTGAAAGTGTGCGATATATGATTTAATGAAATAAAATACTAAACTAAATGCATTAAATAAACAAGGAAGCTAATTAGTAGTATGGCCGAAATATATATGGAGTTAGAGAGAATGAAATGTGCAAGAAATTAAGAGAACAAGATGAAATTAGATGTTAGGGACAAGAGAAAATATAAAGCAAGAAATAAGGAAATAACAAGGAATTTAAAGGTGAGAGTGGGTGCTATGGTGGAACCGAAATGTAGAAGTGAAATGGTGTGCAATGTGTAGGCAATAAAAAGTAAAATATACCCTTGGCGGATCCGAGGAGTGAGCTTACGGTTTAAGCTCTCGGATTCACGTTTTCCGTGAGGAAAATGACCACCGTAGGCCAGGGATTTTCGTCCTCGTTTCAACTCTCAATGGAGAAGATGAGGGAATGAATAAGAGCTAACCTAACAACCCAAGCTAGGTTAGCAATGGAGGCTAACTCCTCTTGGTTCAAAGAACCAAGGAAAAACTCTAAGGAAAACCTTGAGAGAATAGAGAAATAGTAGTGTATTGATTTGGGCAAAAGTTCTTTTACACACACCAATGCTATGCTTAAATAGAGAAACCTAGGGTGGATGATTAGGGTTTGGTAGTGGAAGAAAGGATTTGAGCCGTTGATGAAGATCAAGATGAAGGGACAAGATTGCAATCCATGTGCTTCATCCAAGGGTTGAGGTGTTTTCCTTGTTTTGATTGATCAATGGTGCTAAATTGCCATGTCATCCATCCTTGTGGCCACTACCAATTGTACTTGCAAAATTCATACCTTAAAGTTGGGCTCTTCTTTGGGCCATGGCTTTCTTTGGGCTCCATTGGTTGTAGGCCTTTTCCTTGAGTAATTTTGTTGAATTTCTTCAACCCATAATCCACCAACATACATCTAACCCTAACCATTCAATCTAATGCATGCAATGCAAATTATAAAATCCTTACAAAAAGGCTAATGTATGCCAATGAGTTTGAAAATTAAAAATTACAAATTTAAGGCCCGGGAAGAAAAATTCCCATAGGGCTGTCGGCAAGCTCCGTGCGAATGCTCCAAAGGATGACATGGCAAGGTTTCTCCTCATCCTCCTTAGTCGGCTCCCAAGTGAAGTCCATGAGTGAATCGAAACCTGCAAAAAGAGACAAGTCGTTAGAACATTGAACAGTTAAATTTTGTGCCCGGGTTTGTGATCTCGTAACGGGCCTCCGAGGCACGTCATCCCCTCCCGGTGGCTGAGGATTTGACCTCAAATCCGTTAGCTCAGCCTCCTCTTCATGTCCCAATTCTCCAATATAAGGGGACAAATCTTGCACGTGGATGATACCCCATAATCGCCAGGTAACTCCAATTTGTAAGCATTGTTATTTATGCGCTCTAAAACTTTAAAGGGGCCTTCAGCTCTAGGTAATAGCTTGGAGCGTCTTTTGGCGGGAAACCGTTCTTTCCTAAGGTGTATCCACACCAAATCTCCAACATTGAAAATTACCTCCTTTCGTCATTTATTCGCATGCTTCGCATAATTGGCGTTATTCTTCTCAATGGTTTGGCGAACCTTTTCATACAACTTTTTCATCTGCTCTGCTTTATTCGCTCCCGAAGGGTTGATTAGGTCCTGGGTTGGAATAGGAATAAGTGTCATGGGTGTGTTCGGGTTAAAGCCATATACTACCTCAAAAGGCGTTTGCTGGGTGGTGGAATGAAGGCTTCGGTTGTAACCGAATTCAATTTGGGGTAGTACAATATCCCAATTGGAGAGATTTTTTCCGATGACACTCAGGAGAAGGGTACCCAAGGTCTTATTGACCACTTCCGTTTGGCCGTCCGTTTGGGGATGAAAGGATGTACTAAAACAAAGTGTAGTCCCCAACTTCTTCCATAAGGTCTTCCAAAATGTGCTCAAAAATTTGGTATCGCGGTCCGACACAATAGACTGAGGCACACCGTGGAGTCTAACTATTTCTTTGAAGAATAGATCGGCTATAGCAGCAGAGTCGTCAGTTTTGTTGCAGGCAATAAAATGTGCCATTTCGGAGAATCGGTCTACCACTACAAGAATAGAATCTGTAACGACCACAGCCCCGGCCCGAGCCCGCAGCCCAAAGGCCCAGACCCAGGACCCAGCGGGGCCCAGAAGCCGTACTCACGATCTTCCCACCCACTGCAGTGGGTGGGAAGATCGTGAGTACGGCTTCTGGGCCCCGCTGGGTCCTGGGTCTGGGCCTTTGGGCTGCGGGCTCGGGCCGGGGCTGTGGTCGTTACAAAAAAGGCGCCTTTTTTGTAACGACCACAGCCCCGGCCCGAGCCCGCAGCCCAAAGGCCCAGACCCAGGACCCAGCGGGGCCCAGAAGCCGTACTCACGACCTTCCCACCCCCTGCAGTGGGTTTTTGCCTCCCCCCCCACTCGAACCTGGGACCTCAGGGACAAGTACCCAAGGCTACAAGTGAGGAGTACCACTGAGCTAGCTGGCTCAGTGGTACTCCTCACTTGTAGCCTTGGGTACTTGTCCCTGAGGTCCCAGGTTCGAGTGGGGGGGGAGGCAAAAACCCACTGCAGGGGGTGGGAAGGTCGTGAGTACGGCTTCTGGGCCCCGCTGGGTCCTGGGTCTGGGCCTTTTGGCTGCGGGCTCGGGCCGGGGCTGTGGTCGTTACAGAATCTTTATTACGTCCAGTACGTGGTAACCCTAGAACAAAGTCCATACTAATTTCTACCCAAGGATGCGTAGGAACTGGTAAGGGGAGGTAAAGTCCTTGGGGTAGAACCTTACTTTTGGCCTTTTTACACACAATGCACTTTTCAATATAGTGGTGCACGTCCTTCATCATGTGAGGCCAATAGAATTTTTCTTTTAATAATTCTAGGGTCTTCTTTTCTCCAAAATGTCCAGACAATCCTCCTCCATGAGCTTCTTTAGTAAGGCATTGTCTTAGACTGCAATGTGGAATACACAATTTCCCATTTCTTAAGAGGAATCCATCCACAAGACTATATCCTCCTTCAGCCTTATTTTGATAAACTTGATAAGGCATTCCAAAGTCTTTATCGGATGCATACAAATTTTTGATCCATTCAAATCCGAAGAATCTAACACTTAGTTCCGTCAAGAGGATACGTCTTCGAGAGAGAGCATCGACAAAGACATTATCGGATCCTTTCAAATATTTTAAAATGTAGGGGAATCTTTCCAAAAATTCCACCCATTTGGCGTGACGTTTGTTGAGTTTGTGTTGGCTCTTAATGTGCTTAAGGGATTGGTGGTCGGAGTGAATCACAAACTCTTTTGAAAGTAAGTAATGTTGCCAATGTTCGAGGGCTCTAACCACGGCATAAAATTCTTTGTCATAAGTCGAATAGTTCAAAGCAGCTCCTTTTAATTTCTCACTAAAATAAGCAAGAGGTTTGCCATCTTGCATCAATACAGCTCCAATGCCAATACCGGAGGCATCACTCTTGATCTCAAAAACTTTATTGAAATCAGGAAGTGCCAAAACGGGTGATTGACAAAGCTTCTCTTTTATCATGTCGAAGCTACTTTGACATGCCGATGTCCAATTAAAGTCAACTCCTTTCTTAGTAAGGTCTGTAATAGGAGCGACTAAAGAACTGAAGTCTTTAATGAACCTCCTATAAAAAGAGGCTAATCCGTGAAAGCTACGGACTTCAGTGATGCTATTAGGAGTGGGCCATTCCTTGATGGCTTTGACCTTATCCTCATCCGCTTCTAAGCCATCCTTAGAAATTATAAAGCCCAAAAAATATACCTTTTCTTGTCCAAAGGAGCACTTACTCAAATTCCCAAATAATTTAGTGCGTCGGAGAGTTCGAAATAATAACCCGAGATGGTTGATATGTTGTGGGAGGTCGTGACTATACACCAAGATGTCATCGAAATACACGACAACAAATTTCCCAAGGAAATCCTTAAGAACATGGTGCATTAGCCGCATGAAGGTGCTCGGGGCATTTGTAAGACCGAATGGCATAACCATCCACTCAAACAATCCGTATTTTGTTTTGAAGGCGGTCTTCCATTCATCACCCTCTTTCATCCGTATTTGGTGATATCCGCTCTTCAAGTCTACTTTTGAGAAAATTGATGCTCCGCTCAATTCGTCCAACATATCTACTAACCGAGGGATAGGATACCTATATTTAATGGTAATCTGGTTGATAGCCCTACTATCAACACACATACGCATAGAACCATCCTTTTTAGGTACCAACAAGGTAGGTACAGCGCATGGGCTCATCGATTCTCTTATGTATCCTTTCCCTAATAATTCTTGGACTTGATCTTGTAATTCCTTCGCTTCTTCAGGCCTCATCCTATAGGCCGGTCGATTAGGTAACATAGCTCCAGGTTGGAGGTCAATTTGATGCTCAATTCCTCTAATAGGTGGTAATCCGGGTGGTAGTTCTTCGGGAAAAACATCTTGATAGGATTTAAGGAGTTCTTGGATCGGTGGGGGTATCTCACCTAATTCCATAACACGGTCTCTAAATAAAACAAATACCACAGTTTGTCCTTTTGTAACTGCTGCCCTTAATCCTTTCTTTGTCAAGAAAAGATTTTCTTTGATCTTTTCGTCCTTCCTAATTGCATCATCACGGGCAATTTGTTCGGGAGTCATAGGAAGTAATTTGATATTTCTACCACCAAATTTCAGACTATAATTGTTGAGGTAACCATCATATTGAACCCTACGGTCATAAAGCCATGGTCGTCCTAATAGAAGATGACTAGCTTTCATAGGCACGACGTCACAAGTAACCGAATCCTTATACTTTCCAACTGTAAAATTGATAGTCACTTGTTTGGTCACTTTTATATCATCCCTATCATCCAACCATCTTAACTTGTATGGCTTAGGGTGACTAGTAGTCTCCAATCCAAGTTTGCTCACCATATCTTGGGAAGCTACATTAACGCAGCTTCCACTATCAATGATCACCGAACATACCTTATCTTTGACTGCGCATCTACTTTGGAAAATGTTTTCACGTTGGCAGTCTTCTTCGATATTCTTAGATACGAGGGCTCTCCTAATAACCATCAAAAGAGGTCCATCTTGAGCAGCACATTCATCAGACTCGTGCTCACTCTCGTCATCTACCTCTTCTCCTACTTCCTTATCGAGGTATTGACCTTCATCGTTCTCACTCTCCCATTCTCCAGTCGATTCCTTTATAACCATCACTCGACGGTTCGAACATTCATTCGCGTAATGTCCCTTGCCTAAACACTTGTAGCATTGGACATCACGGGCCCTTTGTCCTTTAGCGGTGTTCGCTTGATTTTTATCCGTAGGAGGGGGCTTGTTTGGGTTGAAGGGGGTTTTGGGTGACCAATTACGGTTAATCGTTTTTTTCTCTTCGTTTTCCATGGTGGTTTAGGCTTGTCTTGATCCAAATGCCTAGGTGGAAATTTAGTTGGAAAATTGGTTTTACGCTTTCTTTTGAGTTGTCTTTCCACCGTGAGGGCGAGTTGAATGACCATGTCCATGGTTTGCAATTGTTGTACTTCAACCGCGTCTCCAATATCGCGGTTAAGACCTCGAATGAATCTCGCGATGAGTTGCTCTTGAGGTTCATCAATAGCACAACGCATATTGAGAGTCTCGAATTCCGTGATATACTCATCGACCGAAAGAGAATTTTGTCTAAGGTTGTGAAGTTGGTGGAAGAGTTCGTGCTTGTAGTGTCGGGGAACGAACCTCTTGTGCATTTCCTCTTTCATGGAATTCCACGTTGAGAGGGGGTATCCTAGTGTACGCATCCTTTGGTTTTTAAGGTTGGACCACCATAATGCGGCGTGGCCCGTTAGTTCAAGAGAGGCGAGTTGAATTTTGACTCGCTCGGAATAGTCGTGACACTCAAAGATTCTCTCTACCTTATCAATCCAATCAAGATACGTGTTTCCATCACACGTCCCATTGAAAGGGGGAATTGTCATCTTGACATTACGGAGGTCGTCGTTGTCCCTACGACGATTAGGTCGGTACTCTTCATCATCTTCCGTCCAAATATCATCCTCCGAATTAAAATGACGTGGTCTCCTTCTTTGGGGTTCAGCCCATTCCTCTTCCTCTATGGGTGGTTGAAAAGATGCTCTATGCCTAGGGCATTCGGGAATAATCCTATAGGAGGTCTCTTGAGAAGGGACACGTTCATGAAATTCTCTCCGAGGAGGATTGTTTAGCATTGTTTGGACTTGTTGGGCAAGACTATTAACTATATTTGTTAAGGCATCAATTTGTCCTTGCATGCCTCCTTGAGAGCTAGTCTCACCCTCGTGTCGTGTGTTTTCGGATGGGGAAGTATCCCTAGCCCGATGTGGTTCTTGGTGCAATGGATCTCGATTGATTCTACTTCGATTAGTCATAGTTAAGTGTTTTAATTTTACGTTTGAATTCTTGTCTAAATTAATATTCCTAGCTTAGTGGGATGCTTATCTTCTTAATGTCTTAGGAAATTTTAAGCTCTAAGGAACATTCTTAACTAAGACAAATTGAAAATAGGGATCATGCTAATTAGGAAAACAACTTAACACTAATAACACTCAATAATAAAACTAAGAAATGAATATTTTCACCAATTTTAATTCACCACAAATTTTCAAGAGATTTCAATCAAGTTGTCAACTTTTACTAAGGATCAATTAGAGCAATATTAATGACAACTAAATAACTCTAAAAACAGCAAATACATAAATTTAGGACATCATTTAATTCAAATAAGATGCTAGAATTTAATTCAAATATAGCAGATTTTTTTTTTTTTTTGATGTCTAGCTCTAATTTGATACCTTAATTCATGCTTTTTACCAAATTCTTGTTAACCAATTTCATGCATAAACTTATCAGCATATATTAAGTAAATTTATGAGCTAAAACATGAGCAAAATCCAGCAAAAATATTAGGCAAATTCGAGCATAGCAAAAGAAGCACAAACGATATGACAATTTTCAACAATAATCCTATTTTTCGATAGTAACAATTCTAAACCAAATTGAAGCACCAAAATTTCCAGAATATTAATATAGTGAGTGGACAATATTTAAGTGCTAAAATAAAGCTCAAATGATAACAAGAAGTGCCAACAAAACCGAAATTAAAGAAGCAATAAACCGTGTAGATTATGCAACAAATATAGCCGGTTTTTTTTTTTTTGCAATTTCTTTAGGCCGATTTTTATGCTAACTTTTCTACCAAAATTTCAGCAGAGTTTCGGCTTAGATTCAGGGCAAAATAAGGATTCAAACAAAGCAAAATAAAGAGGAGAAATCGTGGCACAAGAAGGAGAAGAAAACCAAAAAAATAAGGAGAAGAAATTAAGAGATTTGGGAGCTATACCTTGTGCGTTTTCTTGTAGGATCGTCCACCATATTTTTCCATATTAGAACAAGCAATAATATAGCAAAATAATGGTAGTAAAAATTAAAATTTAGATTAGCACAAAATAGCTCAAAGTTAGTAAAAATAAATAGGAGATTAGTGCGGAAATTTAAAAGAGCAGCTATCCCGGTTTTGTGCCGAATTTTGACTAACGTCAAGGCACCAAAACCATATGGGAAGCCTTGTGGCTCTGATACCACTTGACACGGGGTCCCTTAGGCAAGGGGCCCGTGTACAAACCACAAATTGCTAGGTTTGTGCTCGATTGTGTGAAAGTGTGCGATATATGATTTAATGAAATAAAATACTAAACTAAATGCATTAAATAAACAAGGAAGCTAATTAGTAGTATGGCCGAAATATATATGGAGTTAGAGAGAATGAAATGTGCAAGAAATTAAGAGAACAAGATGAAATTAGATGTTAGGGACAAGAGAAAATATAAAGCAAGAAATAAGGAAATAACAAGGAATTTAAAGGTGAGAGTGGGTGCTATGGTGGAACCGAAATGTAGAAGTGAAATTGTGTGCAAAGTGTAGGTAATAAAAAGTAAAATATACCTTTGGCGGATCCGAGGAGCGAGCTTACGGTTTAAGCTCCCGGATTCACGTTTTCCGTGAGGAAAACGACCACCGTAGGCTGGGGATTTTCGTCCTCGTTTCAACTCCCAATGGAGAAGATGAGGGAATGGATAAGAGTTAACCTAGCAACCCAAGCTAGGTTAGCAATGGAGGTTAACTCCTCTTGGTTCAAAGAACCAAGGAAAAACTCTAAGGAAAACCTTGAGAGAATAGAGAAATAGTAGTGTATTGATTTGGGCAAAAGTTCTTTTACACACACCAATGCTATGCTTAAATAGAGAAACCTAGGGTGGATGATTAGGGTTTGGTAGTGGAAGAAAGGATTTGAGCCGTTGATGAAGATCAAGATGAAGGGACAAGATTGCAATCCATGTGCTTCATCCAAGGGTTGAGGTGTTTTCCTTGTTTTGATTGATCAATGGTGCTAAATTGCCATGTCATCCATCCTTGTGGCCACTACCAATTGTACTTGCAAAATTCATACCTTAAAGTTGGGCTCTTCTTTGGGCCATGGCTCTTTTGGGCTCCATTGGTTGTAGGCCTTTTCCTTGAGTAATTTTGTTGAATTTCTTCAACCCATAATCCACCAACATACATCTAACCCTAACCATTCAATCTAATGCATGCAATGCAAATTATAAAATCCTTACAAAAAGGCTAATGTATGCCAATGAGTTTGAAAATTAAAAATTACAAATTTAAGGCCCGGGAAGACAAATTCCCATAGGGCTGTCGGCAAGCTCCGTGCGAATGCTCCAACGGATGACATGGCAAGGTTTCTCCTCATCCTCCTTAGTCGGCTCCCAAGTGAAGTCCATGAGTGAATCGAAACCTGCAAAAAGAGACAAGTCGTTAGAACATTGAACAGTTAAATTTTGTGTCCGGGTTTGTGATCTTGTAACGGGCCTCCGAGGCACGTCATCCCCTCCCGGTGGCTGAGGATTTGACCTCAAATCCGTTAGCTCAGCCTCCTCTTCATGTCCCAATTCTCCAATATAAGGGGACAAATCTTGCACGTGGATGATACCCCATAATCGCCAGGTAACTCCAATTTGTAAGCATTGTTATTTATGCGCTCTAAAACTTTAAAGGGGCCTTCAGCTCTAGGTAATAGCTTGGAGCGTCTTTTGGCGGGAAACCGTTCTTTCCTAAGGTGTATCCACACCAAATCTCCAACATTGAAAATTACCTCCTTTCGTCATTTATTCGCATGCTTCGCATAATTGGCGTTATTCTTCTCAATGGTTTGGCGAACCTTTTCATACAACTTTTTCATCTGCTCTGCTTTATTCGCTCCCGAAGGGTGATTAGGTCCTGGGTTGGAATAGGAATAAGTGTCATGGGTGTGTTCGGGTTAAAGCCATATACTACCTCAAAAGGCGTTTGCTGGGTGGTGGAATGAAGGCTTCGGTTGTAACCGAATTCAATTTGGGGTAGTACAATATCCCAATTGGAGAGATTTTTTCCGATGACACTCAGGAGAAGGGTACCCAAGGTCTTATGACCACTTCCGTTTGGCCGTCCGTTTGGGGATGAAAGGATGTACTAAAACAAAGTGTAGTCCCCAACTTCTTCCATAAGGTCTTCCAAAATGTGCTCAAAAATTTGGTATCGCGGTCCGACACAATAGACTGAGGCACACCGTGGAGTCTAACTATTTCTTTGAAGAATAGATCGGCTATAGCAGCAGAGTCGTCAGTTTTGTTGCAGGCAATAAAATGTGCCATTTCGGAGAATCGGTCTACCACTACAAGAATAGAATCTGTAACGACCACAGCCCCGGCCCGAGCCCGCAGCCCAAAGGCCCAGACCCAGGACCCAGCGGGGCCCAGAAGCCGTACTCACGATCTTCCCACCCCCTGCAGTGGGTGGGAAGATCGTGAGTACGGCTTCTGGGCCCCGCTGGGTCCTGGGTCTGGGCCTTTGGGCTGCGGGCTCGGGCCGGGGCTGTGGTCGTTACAAAAAAGGCGCCTTTTTTGTAACGACCACAGCCCCGGCCCGAGCCCGCAGCCCAAAGGCCCAGACCCAGGACCCAGCGGGCCCAGAAGCCGTACTCACGACCTTCCCACCCCCTGCAGTGGGTTTTTGCCTCCCCCCCCACTCGAACCTGGGACCTCAGGGACAAGTACCCAAGGCTACAAGTGAGGAGTACCACTGAGCTAGCTGGCTCAGTGGTACTCCTCACTTGTAGCCTTGGGTACTTGTCCCTGAGGTCCCAGGTTCGAGTGGGGGGGGAGGCAAAAACCCACTGCAGGGGGTGGGAAGGTCGTGAGTACGGCTTCTGGGCCCCGCTGGGTCCTGGGTCTGGGCCTTTGGCTGCGGGCTCGGGCCGGGGCTGTGGTCGTTACAGAATCTTATTACGTCCAGTACGTGGTAACCCTAGAACAAAGTCCATACTAATTTCTACCCAAGGATGCGTAGGAACTGGTAAGGGGAGGTAAAGTCCTTGGGGTAGAACCTTACTTTTGGCCTTTTTACACACAATGCACTTTTCAATATAGTGGTGCACGTCCTTCATCATGTGAGGCCAATAGAATTTTTCTTTTAATAATTCTAGGGTCTTCTTTTCTCCAAAATGTCCAGACAATCCTCCTCCATGAGCTTCTTTAGTAAGGCATTGTCTTAGACTGCAATGTGGAATACACAATTTCCCATTTCTTAAGAGGAATCCATCCACAAGACTATATCCTCCTTCAGCCTTATTTTGATAAACTTGATAAGGCATTCCAAAGTCTTTATCGGATGCATACAAATTTTTGATCCATTCAAATCCGAAGAATCTAACACTTAGTTCCGTCAAGAGGATACGTCTTCGAGAGAGAGCATCGACAAAGACATTATCGGATCCTTTCAAATATTTTAAAATGTAGGGGAATCTTTCCAAAAATTCCACCCATTTGGCGTGACGTTTGTTGAGTTTGTGTTGGCTCTTAATGTGCTTAAGGGATTGGTGGTCGGAGTGAATCACAAACTCTTTTGAAAGTAAGTAATGTTGCCAATGTTCGAGGGCTCTAACCACGGCATAAAATTCTTTGTCATAAGTCGAATAGTTCAAAGCAGCTCCTTTTAATTTCTCACTAAAATAAGCAAGAGGTTTGCCATCTTGCATCAATACAGCTCCAATGCCAATACCGGAGGCATCACTCTTGATCTCAAAAACTTTATTGAAATCAGGAAGTGCCAAACGGGTGATTGACAAAGCTTCTCTTTTATCATGTCGAAGCTACTTTGACATGCCGATGTCCAATTAAAGTCAACTCCTTTCTTAGTAAGGTCTGTAATAGGAGCGACTAAAGAACTGAAGTCTTTAATGAACCTCCTATAAAAAGAGGCTAATCCGTGAAAGCTACGGACTTCAGTGATGCTATTAGGAGTGGGCCATTCCTTGATGGCTTTGACCTTATCCTCATCCGCTTCTAAGCCATCCTTAGAAATTATAAAGCCCAAAAAATATACCTTTTCTTGTCCAAAGGAGCACTTACTCAAATTCCCAAATAATTTAGTGCGTCGGAGAGTTCGAAATAATAACCCGAGATGGTTGATATGTTGTGGGAGGTCGTGACTATACACCAAGATGTCATCGAAATACACGACAACAAATTTCCCAAGGAAATCCTTAAGAACATGGTGCATTAGCCGCATGAAGGTGCTCGGGGCATTTGTAAGACCGAATGGCATAACCATCCACTCAAACAATCCGTATTTTGTTTTGAAGGCGGTCTTCCATTCATCACCCTCTTTCATCCGTATTTGGTGATATCCGCTCTTCAAGTCTACTTTTGAGAAAATTGATGCTCCGCTCAATTCGTCCAACATATCTACTAACCGAGGGATAGGATACCTATATTTAATGGTAATCTGGTTGATAGCCCTACTATCAACACACATACGCATAGAACCATCCTTTTTAGGTACCAACAAGGTAGGTACAGCGCATGGGCTCATCGATTCTCTTATGTATCCTTTCCCTAATAATTCTTGGACTTGATCTTGTAATTCCTTCGCTTCTTCAGGCCTCATCCTATAGGCCGGTCGATTAGGTAACATAGCTCCAGGTTGGAGGTCAATTTGATGCTCAATTCCTCTAATAGGTGGTAATCCGGGTGGTAGTTCTTCGGGAAAACATCTTGATAGGATTTAAGGAGTTCTTGGATCGGTGGGGGTATCTCACCTAATTCCATAACACGGTCTCTAAATAAAACAAATACCACAGTTTGTCCTTTTGTAACTGCTGCCCTTAATCCTTTCTTTGTCAAGAAAAGATTTTCTTTGATCTTTTCGTCCTTCCTAATTGCATCATCACGGGCAATTTGTTCGGGAGTCATAGGAAGTAATTTGATATTTCTACCACCAAATTTCAGACTATAATTGTTGAGGTAACCATCATATTGAACCCTACGGTCATAAAGCCATGGTCGTCCTAATAGAAGATGACTAGCTTTCATAGGCACGACGTCACAAGTAACCGAATCCTTATACTTTCCAACTGTAAAATTGATAGTCACTTGTTTGGTCACTTTTATATCATCCCTATCATCCAACCATCTTAACTTGTATGGCTTAGGGTGACTAGTAGTCTCCAATCCAAGTTTGCTCACCATATCTTGGGAAGCTACATTAACGCAGCTTCCACTATCAATGATCACCGAACATACCTTATCTTTGACTGCGCATCTACTTTGGAAAATGTTTTCACGTTGGCAGTCTTCTTCGATATTCTTAGATACGAGGGCTCTCCTAATAACCATCAAAAGAGGCCCATCTTGAGCAGCACATTCATCAGACTCGTGCTCACTCTCGTCATCTACCTCTTCTCCTACTTCCTTATCGAGGTATTGACCTTCATCGTTCTCACTCTCCCATTCTCCAGTCGATTCCTTTATAACCATCACTCGACGGTTCGAACATTCATTCGCGTAATGTCCCTTGCCTAAACACTTGTAGCATTGGACATCACGGGCCCTTTGTCCTTTAGCGGTGTTCGCTTGATTTTTATCCGTAGGAGGGGGCTTGTTTGGGTTGAAGGGGGTTTTGGGTGACCAATTACGGTTAATCGGTTTTTTTCTCTTCGTTTTTCCATGGTGGTTTAGGCTTGTCTTGATCCAAATGCCTAGGTGGAAATTTAGTTGGAAAATTGGTTTTACGCTTTCTTTTGAGTTGTCTTTCCACCGTGAGGGCGAGTTGAATGACCATGTCCATGGTTTGCAATTGTTGTACTTCAACCGCGTCTCCAATATCGCGGTTAAGACCTCGAATGAATCTCGCGATGAGTTGCTCTTGAGGTTCATCAATAGCACAACGCATATTGAGAGTCTCGAATTCCGTGATATACTCATCGACCGAAAGAGAATTTTGTCTAAGGTTGTGAAGTTGGTGGAAGAGTTCGTGCTTGTAGTGTCGGGGAACGAACCTCTTGTGCATTTCCTCTTTCATGGAATTCCACGTTGAGAGGGGGTATCCTAGTGTACGCATCCTTTGGTTTTTAAGGTTGGACCACCATAATGCGGCGTGGCCCGTTAGTTCAAGAGAGGCGAGTTGAATTTTGACTCGCTCGGAATAGTCGTGACACTCAAAGATTCTCTCTACCTTATCAATCCAATCAAGATACGTGTTTCCATCACACGTCCCATTGAAAGGGGGAATTGTCATCTTGACATTACGGAGGTCGTCGTTGTCCCTACGACGATTAGGTCGGTACTCTTCATCATCTTCCGTCCAAATATCATCCTCCGAATTAAAATGACGTGGTCTCCTTCTTTGGGGTTCAGCGCATTCCTCTTCCTCTATGGGTGGTTGAAAAGATGCTCTATGCCTAGGGCATTCGGGAATAATCCTATAGGAGGTCTCTTGAGAAGGGACACGTTCATGAAATTCTCTCCGAGGAGGATTGTTTAGCATTGTTTGGACTTGTTGGGCAAGACTATTAACTATATTTGTTAAGGCATCAATTTGTCCTTGCATGCCTCCTTGAGAGCTAGTCTCACCCTCGTGTCGTGTGTTTTCGGATGGGGAAGTATCCCTAGCCCGATGTGGTTCTTGATGCAATGGATCTCGATTGATTCTACTTCGATTAGTCATAGTTAAGTGTTTTAATTTTACGTTTGAATTCTTGTCTAAATTAATATTCCTAGCTTAGTGGGATGCTTATCTTCTTAATGTCTTAGGAAATTTTAAGCTCTAAGGAACATTCTTAACTAAGACAAATTGAAAATAGGGATCATGCTAATTAGGAAAACAACTTAACACTAATAACACTCAATAATAAAACTAAGAAATGAATATTTTCACCAATTTTAATTCACCACAAATTTTCAAGAGATTTCAATCAAGTTGTCAACTTTTACTAAGGATCAATTAGAGCAATATTAATGACAACTAAATAACTCTAAAAACAGCAAATACATAAATTTAGGACATCATTTAATTCAAATAAGATGCTAGAATTTAATTCAAATATAGCAGATTTTTTTTTTTTTTTTGATGTCTAGCTCTAATTTGATACCTTAATTCATGCTTTTTACCAAATTCTTGTTAACCAATTTCATGCATAAACTTATCAGCATATATTAAGTAAATTTATGAGCTAAAACATGAGCAAAATCCAGCAAAAATATTAGGCAAATTCGAGCATAGCAAAAGAAGCACAAACGATATGACAATTTTCAACAATAATCCTATTTTTCGATAGTAACAATTCTAAACCAAATTGAAGCACCAAAATTTCCAGAATATTAATATAGTGAGTGGACAATATTTAAGTGCTAAAATAAAGCTCAAATGATAACAAGAAGTGCCAACAAAACCGAAATTAAAGAAGCAATAAACCGTGTAGATTATGCAACAAATATAGCCGGTTTTTTTTTTTTTTGCAATTTCTTTAGGCCGATTTTTATGCTAACTTTTCTACCAAAATTTCAGCAGAGTTTCGGCTTAGATTCAGGGCAAAATAAGGATTCAAACAAAGCAAAATAAAGAGGAGAAATCGTGGCACAAGAAGGAGAAGAAAACCAAAAAAATAAGGAGAAGAAATTAAGAGATTTGGGAGCTATACCTTGTGCGTTTTCTTGTAGGATCGTCCACCATATTTTTCCATATTAGAACAAGCAATAATATAGCAAAATAATGGTAGTAAAAATTAAAATTTAGATTAGCACAAAATAGCTCAAAGTTAGTAAAAATAAATAGGAGATTAGTGCGGAAATTTAAAAGAGCAGCTATCCCGGTTTTGTGCCGAATTTTGACTAACGTCAAGGCACCAAAACCATATGGGAAGCCTTGTGGCTCTGATACCACTTGACACGGGGTCCCTTAGGCAAGGGGCCCGTGTACAAACCACAAATTGCTAGGTTTGTGCTCGATTGTGTGAAAGTGTGCGATATATGATTTAATGAAATAAAATACTAAACTAAATGCATTAAATAAACAAGGAAGCTAATTAGTAGTATGGCCGAAATATATATGGAGTTAGAGAGAATGAAATGTGCAAGAAATTAAGAGAACAAGATGAAATTAGATGTTAGGGACAAGAGAAAATATAAAGCAAGAAATAAGGAAATAACAAGGAATTTAAAGGTGAGAGTGGGTGCTATGGTGGAACCGAAATGTAGAAGTGAAATTGTGTGCAAAGTGTAGGTAATAAAAAGTAAAATATACCTTTGGCGGATCCGAGGAGCGAGCTTACGGTTTAAGCTCCCGGATTCACGTTTTCCGTGAGGAAAACGACCACCGTAGGCTGGGGATTTTCGTCCTCGTTTCAACTCCCAATGGAGAAGATGAGGGAATGGATAAGAGTTAACCTAGCAACCCAAGCTAGGTTAGCAATGGAGGTTAACTCCTCTTAGTTCAAAGAACCAAGGAAAAACTCTAAGGAAAACCTTGAGAGAATAGAGAAATAGTAGTGTATTGATTTGGGCAAAAGTTCTTTTACACACACCAATGCTATGCTTAAATAGAGAAACCTAGGGTGGATGATTAGGGTTTGGTAGTGGAAGAAAGGATTTGAGCCGTTGATGAAGATCAAGATGAAGGGACAAGATTGCAATCCATGTGCTTCATCCAAGGGTTGAGGTGTTTTCCTTGTTTTGATTGATCAATGGTGCTAAATTGCCATGTCATCCATCCTTGTGGCCACTACCAATTGTACTTGCAAAATTCATACCTTAAAGTTGGGCTCTTCTTTGGGCCATGGCTCTTTTTGGGCTCCATTGGTTGTAGGCCTTTTCCTTGAGTAATTTTGTTGAATTTCTTCAACCCATAATCCACCAACATACATCTAACCCTAACCATTCAATCTAATGCATGCAATGCAAATTATAAAATCCTTACAAAAAGGCTAATGTATGCCAATGAGTTTGAAAATTAAAAATTACAAATTTAAGGCCCGGGAAGACAAATTCCCATAGGGCTGTCGGCAAGCTCCGTGCGAATGCTCCAACGGATGACATGGCAAGGTTTCTCCTCATCCTCCTTAGTCGGCTCCCAAGTGAAGTCCATGAGTGAATCGAAACCTGCAAAAAGAGACAAGTCGTTAGAACATTGAACAGTTAAATTTTGTGTCCGGGTTTGTGATCTTGTAACGGGCCTCCGAGGCACGTCAACACGTCTACTATCCATTGAAACAATCAAATTAACTAAATAACCCACTTGTCCAAACCGAAAATGCAAAAACAGAACCGGCACACTTTGAGTTAAAAATCGATTTTTCACAACTTACTTCCAATTTTTCATTTCTCTCTAAAAACCACATAAACTAATCCATTCAACAACTAAAACATCAAATTTGGAAAGAAAACACTCATTTGAAACCAAAAATTCGGACTCCATGGTTAGGGTTTTCCAAACCCTAACCAAACTCCTCAAAATCACCTCCAAAACACTAAAAATCAACCCCTTAATGTATAAAACAAAAGACCCAAACAATTTTACCTCAAAACCTTGCAAACCCTAGATGAGAAGAAGGAGAGAAGATGCAGCAATGGAGGTAGGGAGATCGTGGAAGAAAAATGAGGGAGAAAGAAGAAAACACACCATTTAACCTAAAATTTTCTTCCACTTTTAAGTTTCCTCCACCAAGCTCTTTAAAATTGCAAATAAACCCTCCCCTTTCCCATTCTCATGAAGTCCAACGTGAAGCCATCCTCCTTCACTTTTCCTTTAATTTTTATTTCATTAAATTCCTATTGGTCACTTTGCATTTGAATTTTCAACAACAATTTCTATTGGTTGTATGCTCTTTTGACTTTTCAAACACCTTTGTTTTTGACTTG
Source organism: Begonia masoniana (assembly GCA_022432975.1). NCBI lineage: Eukaryota > Viridiplantae > Streptophyta > Magnoliopsida > Cucurbitales > Begoniaceae > Begonia > Begonia masoniana. The sequence continues at coordinate 13,895,771 of CM039511.1, read as the reverse complement.
TCAACTTCTTTCACACTTCTATGCATAACATCACTCTTTAATGACCTCAATCTCTCATAATTGACCTAAACTAGAACTATGCACGCAATAGAAATTTTTCGGGTGTTACAATCCACCCTCCTTACAAAAATTTTGTCCTCAAAATTTGCGTACCTGAAGATCTCAGGGTAGCGCTCCATCATATCTTGCTATCGCTCCCACGTTGCTTCCTCGATGTTTTGGTTACGCCACATCACCTTCACCAGTGGAATGCCCTTGTTGCGCAACTTCTTCACTGCATAATCCAAAATATCCACTGGTTTCTCCTCGTAGGATAACGTAGGCTGCACATCGATCTCCCGTTGCAACACTATGTGCGATGGATCCCTTAGACATTTTCGTAGCATTGAGACATGGAACACGTTATGCACTCCTTCCATCGAAGTAGGCAACTCCAACTGATACGCCGTCTTTCCCATTCTCTTCGTGATTGGGAACGGTCCAACATATCTCGGATTCAGCTTACCTCGCTTCCCGAATCTCATCACACCTTTAAATGACGAGATCTTCAGAAAAACCTCATCTCCTACCTCAAACTCTAGCTCGCGCCTCCTACCATCGGCATAGCTCTTCTGTCTGCTCTGAGCTGTCAAAATACGCTCCCGAATGAATTTAATCTTATCCGTAGTTTGCTGTACAATCTCAGGGCCAATTAAATTAGATTCTCCGACTTCGTCCCAATAAAGGGGTGATCTACACTTCTTTCCGTATAGAGCCTCGTATGGAGCCATACCAATAGTATCCTGATAACTATTGTTATACGAGAACTCCACCAAAGGTAGATACTTACTCCAGGAACCCTGAAACTCCAACACACAAGCTCGGAGCATATCCTCAAGAATCTGAATAGTCCGCTCAGATTGTCCGTCCGTCTGAGGATGAAAATCAGTGCTGAAGTTCAACCAAGTCCCTATTGCCGTATGCAAACTCTTCCAAAATTTCGAAGTGAACCTCGGGTCCCTGTCAGATACAATAGCAATAGGCACACCATGCAATCTCAGAATTTCCTGAATATATAAATTAGCGAACTGATCCATGCTATACGTCATCTTCACCGGCAGAAAATGGGCTGACTTAATTAAACGATCCACAATCACCCATATGCCATCAAAAACTTTCGTCGTCCTCGACAATCCAACAACGAAATCCATCGAGATCTGATCCCACTTCCACTTTGGAACCGGTAATGGCTGCAACTTCCCAGCAGGTCTCTGATGCTCTGCCTTAACCTGCTGACAGACCAAGCATGTCTCTACAAACTCAGCCACCGACTTCTTCATACCGGGCCACCAATAATGCTGTTTGAGGTCTCTGTACATCTTCATACTGCCTAGGTGAACAGAAAACCTCGACGAATGAGCTTCAATTAAGATCTCCTTTCGAAGCTGCTCATTGCTTGGAACATACCATCTATTCCAGAACTTCAGAATACCATCATCTGAGTAGCTGAACTCAGTCCGATCATCAGACACCATACTCAGCTTAAATTTATTGCACTTCGAATCTTCTTGCTGAGCCTCACGAATTTTTTCCAAAATTGTAGGCTTCAAAGATAAGTCTGATAGCACAACTGTCAAATTTGAAACCAACTCCAAATCAAACCTCTGAACCTCAGATCTCAAGGCGACAGACATACCAGCCTCCAAAGCTGAAACTGAAGTCAATACACGGCTCAACGCATCAGCCACCACATTGGCCTTACCGGGGTGGTATTTAATCTCCAGATCATAGTCCTTCACGAACTCTAACCACCGCCGTTGCCTCATATTCAACTCTTTTTGAGTGAAGATATACTTCAGACTTTTATGATCTGAATATACCTTGCACTGCTGACCATAAAGGTAATGCCTCCAGATCTTCAAAACAAAGACCACAACAGCTAATTCCAAATCATGGGTTAGATAATTCTTCTCATAGGACTTCAATTGTCTGGAAGCGTACGCTATCACCTTATCATTCTGCATAAGCACGCAACTCAACCCAATCCGAGAGACGTCACAATAAATACAGAACTTCTCCTCAGCTACAGGCAATGTCAGAATCGGAGCTGTAGTCAACTTCTGCTTCAACGTCTGAAAGCTTAGCTCACACTCTTCAGACCACTCATAATTCACGTCTGTTCTTGTCAAACGAGTCATAGGTGCTGCTATTTTAGAAAAACCTTCAATAAACCTTCTGTAATAGCCAGCCAACCCCAGAAAACTCCGTATTTCACTAACATTCGTTGGTTGATGCCAATCATTAATTGACTGAATTTTAGCTGGATCCATTGATAGTCCACCACTGCTTATAACATGGCCAAGAAAGTGCACCTTAGTAAACCAAAATTCACATTTTGAAAACTTAGCATATAACTGATGTCGCCTCAAGGTTTCCAAAACAATTCTCAGATGCTCTTTATTCTCCTCCTCATCACGGGAATAAACCAGAATATCATCGATAAACACAATCACAAATTTATCGAGATACTCACGGAACACTCGATTCATTAAATGTAACACCCGGCTTTACGGGATTTAATTTTGTTCCAATATAATCGGCATTTTTGTAAATACGTTAAATTAAGTCCGTTTTGCATACAGAAAGTTTTAACAAAGCTGTAATAGTGAATTGAAATTTATGGTGAAATATGAAATTTTGGAGAAAACGAGTCGTTAGTTAAATAACGAAATAGATAACGAAACAAATAGAAAATCAATAGAAGGAATAATTGGTAAATTGACAAACCAATTTTTATTAAACATCACAATTTCTTGCTTCTTCAACACTTCAACGGAAAAGCTTCTCTCCCTCTCTTCGCGCGACATTCTCCCTCCCGCGGCGATTCTCTTCTCCGACGACAAGAACTCCTCTGACGACTCGATTTCTTCTAAGTTTTCTCCTTCAATCCTGACCCTAGGTAAGAATCTACTGTTTTGGAACGTTAGATTTCAGTTTTCACGGAGTTATACAGTTAAGGTTCGTTAGGGTTTTCGTTCAAAATGTGAAATAGAGTTTAAAAATCGATGGGTTACCGTATTTATAGCTCTAAGGGGGCGTATTTATGGTTATTGATTGAAGTTGTTGGAATTAAATGAAAGTTATTAAGGTTTTGGTGGTTGGAGAAATTAAAAACCCCATTGATGGGGGTTAGGAAATTCACGAGCGCGAATTGCTCGATGAAATGCCTCAATGAGGTGTTTTAGAGTTTTAGGGAATTTTCTTTAGTTAGGAGTTTGGAGATTTAGACTCGATTTAATGTCGTATATTGTGAAATGTATAGGTGAACAAACGCTCGTGGATGGAGCTCGGTGTGCAACGACGCGAGGTAAGTCTATGTGACTTGTTTGGCCGTCATGGCCTACACCATAAGAATTGTGTCGATCGAGGAAATTCGAGATGTTTTCGTGTTTTGGGTAATTAGAACGGGTAGTTAGTTTTAGTTTTGATTAGGTTGTTAATTGTTAAGTTTGTTGTTTGTATGTTTCTGCTCGTTTCTATTTCGCTTATAGCACAATATTTGCTCACGCATCATTGTTTCCAAAAAGGCATGAAAAATGAATTTCTATGCACGTTTTTTTTTTTACAAAACGAACGAAAAGGTAATGAATGTAATGATGGTCACGTCGGTGGCGGTGGTTCAGACATGGCTGTCGGATGAAGCATGTCTTCCCCCCGGTTAGATACGAGAGGCTATCCAATCGCCGGATGTGCCGTTCCTATCTAGTGAGAGAGAAGCCCCGGTGACATATATGTGATGTAAAGAATGAAATGAAAATGATGCATGATTTAAAACAACATACGCATAGCATTCACGTGCATTCACTTAGATTTACTGAGCCTCTAGCTCACGTGTTTAATTCTATAGTGTAGGAGATTTTGAGACAGGTGAGGAAGACATCCCTCCGCCTGAAACATGAACATGTTGAAGGAGGATGGCCCGTGGGAGTGCGCTGGCAGTCGGAGCGTGATTTTGACCTGTGGGGACATAGGTAAACGTTTTGGGAATTGATAGATATAATATATGAAATTTGTATAGTTAAATATTTTAGAATGTTTGGGTCTGGATAGATTATATATAGTGATTTGGGAAATTGAAAAGATTTTGTAATGTTTTGGCTATTTTCAAACAGGGGGAAACGTTAAACTTTTAAACGGAACCACGCGGTTCGTTTTTATGAAATTGGTTATGTTTTAATTGTGTTTTGAGTTGATGGTTGGGTGATTGGTAAAGTGGAGATTGTATACTGAGAGTTGAATGGTTGTACTGTATGCAAAGTATTGAAAAATTGTTAAGTGTGTGGATTGTGTGCAGGTAACAACGTGAAGGGGGTAAGAAAGGTAGCCCCTGGATTTAAAAATCCAGAGGCAGTGGCGAACGATCGCCTAAGGGAAGGGATCGTTCGCCAATGGGGGCCGTGCTCTCTGGAATTTCCAGAGAGCATGGCGATCGATCGCCGCATATGGTGATCGATCGCCTCCCTCGTATGCGGCGATCGCCTCGCAGGCGATCGCTAGGCGATGAGGGTGATAGCCGAAGGGCGATCGCTCGCCATGAGCGATCGCCACTGGGCGTTCGATCGCCCGTTTGGGGTGATCGATCGCCCCCTGTTCTGTCTGCTTCGCTGGCCCAAAGTAGATAATAAGATTTAATTGTTTTCTTTTAATTTTAATTATTTAAATAATGGTTTTAAGTTTATTTCGAATGGTTTTCAAACGTCGTTAACAATTTTAATTCTGATTTTAAAAGTTTTATTTCCACTCAAACGTCAGATTTAAAGTTTGTACGTATAAAATGAAAAGTTTGTACGGAAAAATTAGGGTACGGGTAAGGGTCGCTACAGTTATGGTATCAGAGCCCCCGGGTTTTAAAAACAGTTCTGTAGACTGCACGACTGTTCAGCCACTACGCGGACGTCCTTCATCAACTGTAAGTACGTTTAATTGTTTTATTTGTTTTAACTTTTATAGGAATTATAGAAAATGGTTCGAGGTAGGGACGCCCGAGACGATGTCTTAGATAGGCTGACTGATTTGCTGGACTGTCAGACTCAGCATATGGATAGGCAGGCACAACAGATTGAAGGTTTAGTAAACCGAGAGAATCAGAGGGCCCAAGAATTAGTGGTGCCTAATAATCAAGGTATGCAAAAACTCCAAAGTCTACGGCCTCCAGTATTTGACGGCCTCTCATCGGATCCAACGGTTGCAGAAGAGTGAATCCGCACTATGGAGGATATGTTAGAATACGCGGAAGTGGAGAATGGGAAGAAGGTTTCCTTTGTCGCCTTTCACTTGGCATTAGATGCCCGTTTCTGGTGGGACTCGATCAAGTCGACGACTGATGTATCGGTTATGACCTGGGAACGGTTCAAGACCGTATTCTTTGATAAGTATTTCAGCCGCACGGTGAGGGTGGCTAAGAGAAACGAATTTACGCAGCTGAAGCAGACAGGTTCAGTTGCTGAATATATTCGGAAATTTGAGGCATTGTCACATTTTGCACCGCGTCTTGTCAGCGACAATGAAGACAAAGTGCATCAATTTATGGAGGGGCTAAACCCAGAGATCAAGATGAATATTGTTGTGTCAGGTATTATAGATGTGCCCTATTCTTACATTGTAGCTAGAGCTCTGGACTTTGAGGCTGCCAGGGCGACTTGTATTAAGCCAAGGGAGCCTGCGAAAGGCTTCTTTCGGGAGATTCAGCCTCAGGTGCGAAATAGGGGTTGGCAACCCAGAGGACAACAACAACAACAACAAAGGGGCGTCAAAAGACCTCATGAAGGAGGAAACGATAAGGGCAAAGGGAAACAAGTTCAAGGGGCCGCTCAAAAGCCTGTTTGTCCTAAATGCCAGAAAGATTATTTTGGCGAGTGTCGGTTAGGCACCAATAGCTGTTTTCGATGCGGAGAGGTCAGCCACTATATTATGAACTGCCCGTTATTGGACCGAAATCAGCCAGGCAGAAATCAACAGGGCAGAGATCAGCGAAGAGTTATGCCGAGAACCTTCGCATTTATTGAGCCTGGAGATATTGATGACGAAGCACAGCCATCTGTCATATCAGGTACTATTCTAGTCATGGGTGTACCAGTATTTTCTTTGATAGATATGGGAGCTGCGCACTCCTTCATTTCAACTGCTTGCATGATTAGATTGGGGCTAGTATCTGAGTTGGCTGAGTATGCGTATAGAGTGATGCTGCCTTCGGGAGCTCTTATGCGGTCAGATCGTGTCTTCCAAGGCAACATTGTCTTGGTAGGGATTAATACCCTCTATGCTTGCATGATAGTTATGAGCATAGAGCGGTACGATCTAATTCTAGGGATGGATTGGCTTTCACGTCATTATGCCACCATTGACTATCGATCCGGGTTGGTAACTTTTCAGCCTCCGGATAAGGACGAGTTCTCATATCAGGCGCTAAATAGGTCAAGTGGGTCACCTATTTCTTATTCTATGAAGTTCAGGAGCAGTTTAAAGATGAATGCTCTGTTTATCTGGCTACCATGATTGATACTCGGTTACTCAGCGAGGTAAAACTAGAGGACCTTCCAGTAGTTAGAGTTTGTGATTGATGTGTATCCAAGCTCTGCGCCGGTATCATAGAATCCTTACAGACTGGCACCTGCTGAATTAAAAGAGCTGAAGTCCCAGTTAGAGGAGTTATTAGACAAGGGGTTTATTCGACCCAGCTTTTCACCATGGGGTGCACCAGTGCTGTTCGTGAAGAAAAAGGACGGAACTCTCAGAATGTGCGTTGATTACAGAGAGTTGAATAAACTAACAGTGAAGAATAAGTATCCACTGCCTCGGATTGATGACCTGTTTGATCAACTGCAGGGTGCCCGAGTATTTTCGAGGATAGATCTACGCTCGGGTTATTATCAGTTGAAAGTCTGGAGGGAAGATATTCAGAAAACAGCCTTCCGAACGAGGTATGGACATTACGAATTTCTTGTGATGTCTTTTGGACTTACGAATGCTCCTGCGGCTTTTATGGATTTGATGAACCGTGTGTTTAAGAAGTATTTAGACAAGTTTGTCGTCGTCTTTATTGATGATATCTTGATCTATTCAAAGACAAAGGAGGAGCACGAGGAGCATTTACGGATTGTTCTTAAAACTTTGAGCCAACATCAATTGTATCCGAAGTTTTCTAAGTGCAAATTTTGGCTGGACAGAATAAGTTTTCTCGGCCATGTCGTATCTCAGGAAGAAATCTCAGTAGATCCAGCTAAGATTGAGGTTGTCAGGGATTGGCCACAGCCTAAAAATGTACGAGAAGTACGAGGATTTCTCGGATTGGCTGGATATTACAGGAAATTCATTGATGGATTTTCAAAGATAGCAGTCCCACTATCCCGATTGACGAGAAAGAATGAAATGTTTGTATGGTCTCCTGCTTGTGAGAAGAGCTTTGTGAAGCTGAAACAGAGATTGACTACGGCTCCAGTTCTGACACTACCAGTCGAGGGTGATAAGTTCAGTATTTACTGTGATGCCTCGAGAATTGGACTGGGATGTGTATTAATGCAGGAAGGCAGGGACATTGCTTATGCTTCTAGACAGTTGAAGCCATATGAGCAAAACTATTCGACACACGACCTTGAGCTTGCAGCAGTGGTCTTTGCTTTGAAAATCTGGAGACACTATCTGTATGGGCAGCAGTGCGCGGTGTTCTCAGATCACAAGAGCTTAAAGTATTTGTTTATGCAAAAAGAGCTTAATATGCGACAGCGACGGTGGTTGGAGTTCGTTAAAGACTATGATTTTGAAATTAAATACCACCCAGGGAAGGCAAATAAAGTCGCTGATGCCTAGAGCCGAATGCCTACTACGAGTCAACCTTCACTTGCATTGATGTCGGTAACGTTGAGGTCTGAGATTGAGAAGTTCGATGTAGAGATTGTGGCAGAATTGTCTAGCATGCTTACTAACATTTCTCTTAGACCGACAATTTTGGACAGAATACGAGAAGCTCAACAGAATGATTTTGAGTGTGAAAGACATCGAATGAGCATGACATATGAAGATTCGTCTGACTTCAACCTGACAGATGATGGAGTATTGAAATTTAGACACAGGTGGTACGTGCCTAGTGATGATGAGATAAAAAGAGAGATCTTAACTGAGGCACACTCCTCGGCATACTCAGTACATCCGGGGAGCACCAAAATGTATAGAGACTTGAGGCAACACTATTGGTGGCCGAACATGAAGAGGGAGATTGCCAAGTATGTAGAAACCTGCCTGATTTGCCAACAGGTTAAGGCAGAGCATCAAAGGCCAGCCGGAACCTTACAGCCATTTCCCATTCCGGAGTGGAAATGGGAGCAGATCTCCCCGGATTTCATTGTGGGACTCCCGAGAACAACAAAAGGGCACGATGGTATTTGGGTGATAGTTAACCGTTTGACAAAGACAGCCCATTTCCTGCCAGTGAAAATGACCTATTCTATGGATCAGCTAGCTGAGCTGTATGTGCAGGAAATCGTCAGATTACACGGAGTGCCCATCTCTATTGTTTCTGATAGAGATGCCAGATTTACTTCGAAGTTCTGGAAGAGTTTACATAAGGCGATAGGAACTCAGTTCAATTTTAGCACGGCATTTCATCCTCAGACTGATGGACATATAGAAAGAACAAATCAGATTCTTGAGGATATACTCAGAGCTTGCATGCTAGAGTTTCAGGGCTCATGGAGCCGATATTTGCCCTTGATTGAATTTTCATACAACAACAGCTTCCAGGCTACGATTGGCATGGCTCCGTACGAGGCGTTATATGGTCAAAAATGCAGGTCTCCGCTATATTGGGATGAGGTAGGCGAGGCTAGCATAGTCGGCCCAGACATTTTACAACAAACAGCGGAGAAGATCGCTGTTATCAGACAACGTATGGAAGTCGCACAAAGCCGCCAAAAGAGTTATGCTGACACTAGACGGAGAGAATTACAATTTAAGGAAGGTGACGAAGTGTATTTGAAGATTTCTCCGTTTAAGGGCATTATGCAATTTGGAAGGCGAGGCAAGTTGAACCCTCGTTTTGTTGGGCCATTTCTTATTCTGAAGAGGATCGGGACTATGGCGTAAAGATTATAGCTCCCGGCATCTATGGAAGGTATTCACGATGTGTTCCACGTGTCCATGCTCAGGAAATGCGTGTGTGATCCATCACACGTCGTTGAAACAAGGGAGATCGAAGTATAACCAACACTGACCTACGAGGAAAGGCCAGTACGAATCCTAGAGTCTTCTATCAAAGTATTACGTAGTAAGGAGATTCCTCTGGTAAAAGTTTTGTGGAGGAATCATGATGTTGATGAGGCTACTTGGGAAAGACAACAGGATATGATGTTGAAATATCCTGAACTATTTGTGTAATCAAATTTTGAGGACAAAATTTAAATAAGGTGGATGAAATGTAACACCCGGCTTTACGGGATTTAATTTTGTTCCAATATAATCGGCATTTTTGTAAATACGTTCAATTAAGTCCGTTTTGCTTACAGAAAGTTTTAACAAAGCCGTAATAGTGAATTGGAATTTATGGTGAAATATGAAATTTTGGAGAAAACGATTCGTTAGTTAAATAACGAAATAGATAACGAAACAAATAGAAAATCAATAGAAGGGAAGATTGGTAAATTGAAAAACCAATTTTTATTAAACATCACAATTTCTTTCTTCTTCAACACTTCAACGAAAAAGCTTCTCTCCCTCTCTTCGCGCGACATTCTCCCTCCCGCGGCGATTCTCTTCTCCGACGACAAGAACTCCTCTGACGACTCGATTTCTTCTAAGTTTTCTCCTTCAATCCTGACCCTAGGTAAGAATCTACTGTTTTGGAACGTTAGATTTCAGTTTTCACGGAGTTATACAGTTAAGGTTCGTTAGGGTTTTCGTTCAAAATGTGAAATAGAGTTTAAAAATCGATGGGTTACCGTATTTATAGCTCTAAGGGGGCGTATTTATGGTTATTGATTGAAGTTGTTGGAATTAAATGAAAGTTATTAAGGTTTTGGTGGTTGGAGAAATTAAAAACCCCATTGATGGGGGTTAGGAAATTCACGAGCGCGAATTGCTCGATGAAATGCCTCAATGAGGTGTTTTAGAGTTTTAGGGAATTTTCTTTAGTTAGGAGTTAGTAATTTTAGGAGTTTGAAGATTTAGACTCGATTTAATGTCGTATATTGTGAAATGTATAGGTGAGCAAACGCTCGTGGACGGAGCTCGGTGTGCAACGACGCGAGGTAAGTCTTTGTGACTTGTTTTTCCGTCATGGCCTACACCATAAGAATTGTGTCGATCGAGGAAATTGGAGATGTTTTCGTGTTTTGGGTAATTAGAACGGGTAGTTAGTTTTAGTTTTGATTAGGTTGTTAATTGTTAAGTTTGTTGTTTGTATGTTTCTGCTCGTTTCTATTTCGCTTATAGCACGATATTTGCTCACGCATCATTGTTTCCAAAAAGGCATGAAAAATGAATTTCTATGCACGTTTTTTTTTTTTACAGAACGAACGAAAAGGTAATGAATGTAATGATGGTCACGTCGGTGGCGGTGGTTCAGACATGGCTGTCGGATGAAGCATGTCTTCCCCCCCGGTTAGATACGAGGGGCTACCCAATCGCCGGATGTGCCGCTCCTATCTAGTGAGAGAGAAGCCCCGGTGACATATATGTGATGTAAAGAATGAAATGAAAATGATGCATGATTTAAAACAGCATACGCATAGCATTCACGTGCATTCACTTAGATTTACTGAGCCTCTAGCTCACGTGTTTAATTCTATGGTGTAGGAAATTTTGAGACAGGTGAGGAAGACATCCCTCCGCCTGAAGCATGAACATGTTGAAGGAGGATGGCCCGTGGGAGTGCGCTGGCAGTCGGAGCGTGATTTTGACCTGTGGGGACATAGGTAAACGTTTTGGGAATTGATAGATATAATATAGGAAATTTGTATAGTTAAATATTTTAGGATGTTTGGGTCTGGATAGATTATATATAGTGATTTGGGAAATTGAAAGGATTTTGTAATGTTTTGGCTATTTTCAAACAGGGGGAAACGTTAAACTTTTAAACGGAACCACACAGTTCGTTTTTATGAAATTGGTTATGTTTTAATTGTGTTTTGAGTCGGTGGTTGGGTGATTGGTAAAGTGGAGATTGTATACTGAGAGTTGAATGGTTGTACTGTATGCAAAGTATTGAAAAATTGTTAAGTGTGTGGATTGTGTGCAGGTAACAACGTGAAGGGGGTAAGAAAGGTAGCCCCTGGATTTAAAAATCCAGAGGCAGTGGCGAACGATCGCCTAAGGGAAGGGATCGTTCGCCAATGGGGGCCGTGCTCTCTGGAATTTCCAGAGAGCATGGCGATCGATCGCCTCCCTCGTATGCGGCGATCGCCTCGCAGGCGATCGCTAAGCGATGAGGGTGATCGCCGAAGGGCGATCGCTCGCCAGGAACGATCGCCCCCTATTCTGTCTGCTTCGCTGGCCGAAAGTAGATAATATGTTTTAATTGTTTTCTTTTAATTTTAATTATTTAATTAATGGTTTTAAGTTTATTTCGGATGGTTTTCAAAGTAGTTTTCAAACGTCGTTAACAATTTTAATTCCGATTTTAAAAGTTTTATTTCCGCTCGAACATCAGATTTAAAGTTTGTACGTATAAAATGAAAAATTTGTACAGAAAAATTAGGGTACGGGTAAGGGTCGCTACATTAAATCCATGAACGCCGCTGGAGCATTCGTCAAACCAAACGACATAACCAGAAACTCATAATGTCCATACCGAGTCCGGAAAGCCGTCTTCGGGATATCCTGCGATCTGACCTTCAACTGGCAATACCGCGATCTCAAATCAATTTTAGAAAATATCCGGCTCCTTGCAACTGATCAAACAAATCATCGATCCTAGGCAACAGATACTTGTTTTTCACTGTTAGCTTGTTCAACTCCCGGTAATCAACACACATTCGAAGCGACCCGTCCTTCTTTTTCACAAACAACACGGGCGCTCCCCAAGGCGAGAAACTAGGGCGTATAAAGCTCTTGTCAATCAGTTCCTCCAACTGCTTCTTCAATTCTTTCAATTCAGGAGGAGCTAACCTGTAAGGATTCTTCGACACAGGTTCAGCTCCAGGATATGTGTCAATGGCAAACTTGATTTCCTAGTCTGGAGGTAGACCAGGCAGATCATCCAGGAACACCTCGGAAAACTCACGAACAACTAAAACATCTTGAGATTTAACTTTTATTAAAGAATGTACATCTACTATGGTTGCAAGAAAACAGATAAACTCACCCATAGAAGATCCCCGAGCATCGAACGACGCTATAACTGAAAGCTTCTGTACACCCCTCAAAGACTGCAGTGATAACTTCTCACCGTCTGGAGGATGAAAATTAACTGTTCCTGCTCGGCAGTCAATCATGGCGTGGTGTCTAAACAACCAATCCATATCGAGTATAACATTATACCCAGTTATTCCCATCACAATCAAATCCACAGGCAATGTCTTTCTTCCAACCGATATCAAACTATTGAATACCATCTGATCTGAATGTAGGCACTCACCGGAAGGTAGTTTCACATCATAAAAACATCCAGCTGGATTCACTTCCACCTGGACTTTAAACACAAAAGCTAGCGCTACAAACGAATGGGATGCACCTGAGTCTATCAAAGTAAAAGCAGGCACTGAGTTAACAAACACGGTACCTGAAATCACTGCAGGACGGTCTTCACTGTCAGGCTCGATCATAGCAAAAATTCTGGGCATAGCTTTGACTGGACCTTTCTGTGCTGCAGGGCAATTGGTAGCTATATGACCTGGTTGATTACATTTAAAGCATCGGGGGACTTTCGGCTTTGGATAATCACGGGAGACATGACCAGCCTCAAAACAATTGTAACACTTGCCAGCATATTGCCCACACTCTCCGAGATGGGACTTCAAACACTTTGGACACTGTAAAAACTTTCCTTTTTGCTGCTGCTTCTTGCCGCCTCTCTGATCACCCAAATTGCCTCCCGGACTTTTAGTTCCTTGCTGCTGAGAAGATGATCCCCCTCGATTAAACTGCGCTGTAACATCTCTAAACATCTTCTTCGGGGCTTCAACAGGTTTAAGAATTGTACTAGCAGTTGCCTCCACTTCTAAAGCCTTGGCCGTCACTCGAGTAAATGGTATTCCATCAATCCCGAACGTCTTCACCAGCATCTCAATCTCTGGCTTCAAACCCTGCACAAACTGAAATATTTTATCTTCTTCTCTGCTGATCAGATGGCTGGCAAATCGGGACAGAGATTCAAACTGTTGAATATATTCTCCCGCGGATCCGGTTTGCTTCAAGGCCATAAACTCCAATCTCTTCGCAGCTTGGACTGTTCGGTTGTAATATTTTTCATAAAATAACTCCTTAAATTCTTCCCAAGTCATACTCTGAATATCAGTTGTAGTCTTTACTGTTGCCCACCAGCTTTGGGCACTGCTAGATAGGTGAAAAGTAGCACATTTCACCTTATTTTCCTCCTCCACCTCTGCAACATTAAACATGTTTTCCATAGTGCATATCCAACTCTCAACAACTGTCGGATCAGTCAAACGTCCTTCAAATGCCGGGGGCTTTAACCTTCTAAATCGTTCTCCACTTGAGCCCGCTCCAGAGCCGGACCCCGCCGCCAAATTTCTCGGTAGCTCTTGATTCATAAAAATGTCGAACAACTGCAATTGCACATTCAGTAAATCCTTGAGTTGTTTATTAGAGTCCTCAGGTGGTTCTGGTTCGTTTTGGGGTCGTTCGGGTCGTCCTGGGTTTCGTGGCACTTTCTATTCCTGAGAAGGGTTAAAAAAATCTAATCTTAGAAAGGAACTAACTAAAGATAAAAAAATACTTACAATCGGTGAAGCACGTTGCATGGCGGCTGGTATTGTCAGGTAATCCTTTGAACGACTCGACCACTTTTGCTCTTCTACCAACTTGTAACGCCCCTGAACCCGACCCGGCTCGGTGCGCTACTTTGCTAAGCTATCCCGCGTTTAAAACGATGTTTAAAATAATTTTCGTAAATTATTAGACTCAGTTTTTCAGGTCTTTCTAACCCCCGAAAAATGTTGGAAAACGTGCATGAAATACGTTTAAAATACGTCGGAAAAGGTCGGGTCAAAACATAGTAGAAATAGAAATTAAAAAAAATTTCAAAAAAAAATGTGCTGGGCGCGTGCCAGCCCGATCGATCGCGCGCCCAGCCCTATCGATCGGGCCCTCTCGGGTCCCTTCGGCCTAAAAACACCCATTTTTGACTTTTTTTGAATTTTCCACACTTTTCTTCATTTTTCATCGAGCCAAACACCTCCAAAAATTCTAAATTTTTACCACATGATCTCGACACCCTTAACTCAGTATCCCGTAAAAATATTGAAAAACCGACTTAAAACGGTAATAAAGAAAAATATAGAAACTAAACCCGACGTTATTTATTTAAAAATCAAAACGAGCGGCATAACGCCTGAAATTTTATAAACCAAAACCTGAAACCAAAACCGAAAAATATATAGTTTCAAACGCAATATTTATACACAAACCAGTCCTCAAAACCACTATTCACAATAATCCAAAATGCTTATAAAAACTATCTACATCAAACTCCCACAAACCACCCGAGGAAGTGGTCGTGACTCCCCGACAATAGCCCGCACTGGCGTACCCCGTACTCCTCCGACTGCTGCCTAGTCCTGGGCTGTCTCCTCTACCTCACCTGAGTAAATGTCGTCACCTACACTATAGAACACGAACAGTAAGCCTAATGCTTAGTAAGTAGGGAAAACGAATACAATCACGCACGCAATGGCAACTCAATCCTATCACATGCAGTTTCTAACTCTCAGTTATGTTCGTTGCCTTTATCTTTTATTAAGTCGTGTGGATCAAGTAGACACACATCTCATAACTATCTAAGACGGCCACACCTTGATCCACCAAGCAAAACCGGCTAGCACACATCCCATAACTGTCTAGGACGGCCACACACGATTTGCATTGCCCACACCGATCGTAGAACCCTATAACTCTCTATAAGTTCTTACTCACGATGTGTTGAATCTTTTAGCCAAACCATTTTCTCGTAAAATCCCTTCGGGGTGCTACACTCCAGCACTTATTCCCGACAAGGCTATTACTCGAGGCCAGTTCTTAAGTCTTTAGCCAAACCAACCTCTCGTAAAAATCCCTTCGGGGTGCTACACTCCAGCACTTATTCCCGACAAGGCTATTACTCGAGGCCAGTTCTTAACAATCTTTTTTATATTACAATTCCCGCTCACAAACAAAACAACAACGCACAAACTATGCATGCCAGAATAATATGTAAGACAACACAACGCGAATAATAAACTGACCGTGAACCCTACCGTTCCATGGTGTAGGCCTAAGGAAAAAAAATGATTTTCTCTACTTACCTCTTGGCTGCTCGGCTTTAAGTTGCTCACTTCTATCAGTCAATTCACTCGTCCGATAACCTATCAATTATAGAAAATAACTTAGCAATTCACTCATAAAATTCTAAAGGATTCTAAAAATTTCTAACCAACAATTCACCCTAAAATCACAAAACCCGATTTTTACCAAAAATTACAACGTCCAACTTCGAACGGCCATAACTTTTTCGTTTTTCAACGGATTTCGACGTGCCACCCCAATACGGAAATCTCTACACGTCTACTATCCATTGAAACAATCAAATTAACCAAATAACCCACTTGGCCAAACCGAAAATGCAAAAACAGAACCGGTACACTTTGAGTTAAAAACCGGTTTTTCACAACTTACTTCCAATCTTTCATTTCTCTCTAAAAACCACCTAAACTAAATCATTAAACAACTAAAACATAAAATTTGGAAAGAAAACACTCATTTGAAACCAAAAATTCGGACTCCATGGTTAGGGTTTTCCAAACCCTAACCAAACTCCTCAAAATCACCTCCAAAACACTAAAAATCAACCCCTTAATGTATAAAACTAAAAACCCAAACAATTTTATCTCAAAACCTTGCAAACCCTAGATGAGAAGAAGGAGAGAAGATGCAGAAATGGAGGAAGGGAGATCGTGGAAGAAAAATGAGGGAGAAAGAAGAAAACACACCATTTAACCTAAAATTTTCTTCCACTTTTAAGTTTCCTCCACCAAGCTCTTTAAAATTGCAAATAAACTCTCCCCTTTCCCATTCTCATGAAGTCCAACGTGAAGCCATCCTCCTTCACTTTTCCTTTAATTTTTATTTCATTAAATTCCTATTGGTCACTTTGCATTTGAATTTTCAACAACAATTTTTATTGGTTGTATGCTCTTTTGACTTTTCAAACACCTTTGTTTTTGACTTGTCAACTTCTTTCACACTTCTATGCATAACATCACTCTTTAATGACCTCAATCTCTCATAATTGACCTAAACTAGAACTACGCACGCAATAGAAATTTTTCAGGTGTTACAGTTGAACTCTCTGATGTAGGTACGGATCCCGTGGATGGGGGCTTTGTGCCTTAGTCCGACGAATAAGTGGCTGGTGGCTCGAGCTTTTGGGGGTGGTTGCTGCAGTCAGACAAATGTATTTCCTGTGAGAATGTATTTTCTGAAGTTATGTCAAGTTCTGTATCATCTTTTGAAGTTTTAAAATATTTGAAGTGTAGGTTCAGTTCTGTATTGATGTCTAAAACCTCTGTATTTGACAGTTGTATATATGTTTTGAAATGTGTTGAAAATATTCTAGAACTGCTAGGGTTCTTCCTTTTTAGGTTGTGCATGAATGGTCTCAAATTTTAGAGCTATCCATGCAGTTTGTGTTTCTTGAATCTCTGTCAAATATGTTTTACAACCTTGTTTCGAATCGGGTTTTGAAGGTCTGAAACCTTTATGGCTTCTGTTTTGATGTTCTCTGCTTATACGTCTTCCTGTAAAAAGGTTATCAAATTCTGCCTTTAAAACTACATCTTCCGATTACATCCACCGGTGAACTCATTTCTGTCTGTAGTTTACATCCACCGGTGAACTCATTTCTGTCTGTAGTTCACATCCACCGGTGAACAGTGCATTTCTGTTTGTAGTTCACATCCACCAATGAACAGTGTATTTCTGTCTGTAGTTCACATCTACCGGTGAACAGTGCATTTCTGCCTATATCCACCGCTGCCTTTAAAAATTTACGTCTTCCGCTTGACGTCATCCACATCTTCCGCCTGACGTCATCTGCCCATATCCTCCACCCAGTTTATTTACGTCTTCCGCTTGACGTCATCCACATCCTCCGCTTGATGTCATCTGCCTAATTCTTCCGCCCTGTTTGATTTACTTCTTTTGCCCTACATCACCCGACCCTGTCATTCACTGTAGCCTTTCTTTCAATATGTCTTTCAGTTTATATTTCTCATTTATTTTCACTGCATGTATTTTATCACGTCGTTCTCTGCATGCCCGTCGTCCATCCAGTCTTTTATTTAAATGTTCCAAGTATTCTGATTTCCTTCTGTAATTCATTCTGCAGTCCGGTTTAACTGTTTTACCGTTTAACTCCCAGTTTTCAAATCCACAGGAAGTTCTCTCTCTCTGTAATGCTTTTAAGGGTTTGCCCTTAAAGGTTCATTCTGCTCTGTTTATCAAAAAGAAAATAAATAAATAAACGTCCCGTTCTCTGTTACATTTCCCGGAGTGATGACGCCTCGGCCCCGATCGGGTCTGGGGTCGTCACACTTACACATAATGAAAACTATATTAAAAAAGAATGACTGTGTTTACGAGCAAAATGTGTTGAACTGTACCTGTGTCTCGTCAATGTGTTGAAACCCATAAACATGTCTTGAGAAGCAGCACTTGAAGTGGATCCCCGGTGAGGACAAGTGCGACTATTGTGCCCCTTGTGCTGACATATACCGCACGATATCTTTGAGTTCCGCCTACTAATTGTCCAACTTGACGGCTCATCGACATCTCGCACTCTTATATTCTACGGCCTACCAGGTTGGTGATATCTTCTGGGCGGGATTGTTGCGAAAAATCGTGATACGCAAGTGTACGTGTCGCACAAGTAATATAGTTTTTAAGTAAGAGTCGAACCCACGAGGAATAGTTTTACTAAAATATTAAATTAAGTCAATTTTAAATTAATTGGACTAAAACACTTTAATTTTTATTAAAAAGATTTTATTTTTATTTGATTTTAAATTAAACAATTAAATAACTAGAGTAATTTAAATAAACTAATTAGGAAACTAAAATAAATGACAGGAATATAATTAAAGATTTTGTAAATATCAAGAAAGAATCTAGGGATTCTGATTTCACATCCACTTTCCTATTTAATATCCCTAATTTAGTTAATATTTCTTAATCCTACGTGTTGATAGCGATTTTTCTATTTTAATTATTATTCTCTCCCGAGCTATAATAATATTATCCAACTAACAGGTTATCACCTCCCGGTCTCAAACTCAAATCAGTTGAATACATTAAGTACAGAAAATCATAAAACTACATAAAAGTCCTAGCTATCCCTAGTCTAGAATCAGTTCATGGTAAACTCATCAATGCCCAGTTATTTCGCAACTTCCGTCTTTTGAAACAACTCTAAAAATCTTAACTTTGGTGATCAGACAAAATTAAGCATGAAGAACAGACAAGAATACTCAACACGATATCGGAAAAAGGAAATTAAAAACTAAATTAGAAATATTAAACAGTCGAGTTTCAGTTACATCATAACCCTAGAAAATAAATTTAGTTCATGAATGAGAAAAAGAAAATAAAACTAAAATTAAAGAAGTTCATAGTTCAGAAGAAAAAGGGAAAGAAAAACTATGCTGAAAATCAATTCTCGAAGCTCTCGCTCCGTTCCGGTTTCCGTCTCGCTTGCCTCCTTCTGAATTCTCTGGTCTCTCCTATATTCTGAATGACTTCAATTAGGTTAACATATAACCTATTTATTAATTAATTTGAAGCCCAGCCCATAATCATCTTCGACGGCTAAGATTAAAACAAGCTTCAACGGTCCAGATTTAAACACTTCCATCAATTAAAATAGTCGATCGATCAACGGTTGAGATTAAAATAATTAAAATATCCGATCGATCAACAATTGCTCGCTTTTCTTCTAGAATGATTTCACCGAAACCTGTAATTCTCCAATTTTTCTACACACTCACCAAATACATCAGAATTTTCATATACTTGAGTAAAACTCATCAAGTCAAGTATTAAAGAGTACAATAAAGTGTGTAAAATACACACTTATCACACCCCCAAACTTGAATGAAAGCTTGTCCTCAAGCGAAAAATAAGCATAGAAATTTAGCAAAGTTTATCCAGGAATTTCTAAAATTTAAAGTCTGCAAAATATTTAAAATTTCCATGGTAAAATTATCTAAATCATAGTTCGCAGTATTTTGTCTCAGCTTGATATTTGCATGCAAATAAACCATCTAAATAAACACTTTCAATAATACAACTCATGATATCACATTGAGAGAAACTTAATCAGAAATTCTTGTGTGTGTACATGCTCAAACTCATTCTCGTTTAACTGATAAATCTATAACTGTGTCTTATGAGAAGGGAAATCAAAAATACCTCTCAGGGTCACTCCATCCACTCTTATTGTTCATCAGTCTTGCCCATTATTCACTAATAACAAATATGAGTAAACAGAATAAAAGTCGATAGGTCTTTAATTAAGCTTGTAATGTAAGGCCGAGTTTATAAGGTAGGAAATTTTTGAATTCAAGCGAAACTCTAGAGCACAATCCATCCTTATGCCACCCTCACTCCTTACACTCACTTGAACTCTTTTCTAATCAGTTAACTCAATAATCCTCCCAAACTTGTCTCACTCTCTATTTTTCAAAATCAACTCCTTTGTCAATGTCTTTACTAACAAACAAAAAATACAAATAACAATAACAACAAATTAAATAGCATATAAAAAATTGTTCTACTACTGAACAATTCAACTTTCTAATAACTTTTTTTTTCTTTTTTTTTCTTTCCTTTCTTTTTTTCTTTTTTTTTCTTTTTTTTTCACAACTTTAATTACTGAAAAACATAAAAGAAGGATAAATAAAATCCCAAAATACTAACAACTTAGACAATTGACAAAAGAATTAGCTCTGATTCTCACCACTACTTTCTCCAACTCTCCCCATAATATGTACCCACAACCCTGTGCTCAATAAACAGGATAGTCAAAATAATTTCAGGGTAGGCTAAGTTAGGGTTGACAAAATAGTGGTAAATAAAGGTTCAAATAGGAGACTAAGGGTGTCATTTAAATGACACAAATGAGATATGTCAATAAAAGCTCAAACGATTCAAAAATGGCCTAAGTCATTCTCTTAATTCTGCAAAAATCACAATTTGTATTCATGAATGCAGGGCAAAACCAAGAACAATTTAATACTCACTAATCACTCACTAAATTTAAATGGAGCTCACTCCCTTTCAGTGTTTACACTCAAGCACTCCCTTACTGTGTTTAGGCTCTCGATCTCAAGACAACAATTTATATCATTATCAGCTAAATTTAAACAAGAATGAACATTTCCACACAAGCAAGTCTAACTTCCTAAGCTCCAATCAATGCTACTATCACAAATCATACTATCTCAGAATTTATTCAGAAGTTGAAACACGCATTGATCAAAGGTGCAGTCATCGACACTTTAAACAAATGAAATAAATAATCATACCATAGAATTCAAAATATTAAGCAGACTTACTAATCTAAACATGTTTATAAATTTAATTAAAAACTAAAAAAATAATATCCAAATAAAAACCCCCCCAAACTTAAGATAAACATTGTCCCCAATGTTAAATAAGTTTAAATGAGTAGGGTAAGATAAAAGTACCTCAAAACGTCTCGGGTTGGTCGTCAACGTTGTGGAGCTTCGTTCGAATGAGCCATCTATCAGGAAGCTTTCTCTTTGTCTTGCTTTTTTTTAATAATAATAATAATAATGAAATGAAATAAAATAAAAATAAAAATAAATAAAATTAATGCAAACAAAAATTGAAATAACGAACTAAAAAGGATACTTGGGTGGGTTGCCTCCCACCAAGGCTTGTATTTATGGTCGACAGCCCGACATCATACGTTTTCATGTTGGGTCGAATTTTATGATGGGCTTTGTATTTTGAAATGTACCGTCCCAATATGGTGTCAATCGTTGCCCATTTGCGAACTTATCATTCGCCAAAAGCTTGTTGTAGTCGGGTGGTTTCTTTATATGTGGTAGGACCCGTAATGGCGACTCCCCCAAACTTTCAATATACTGCTTCCCATTAGACTCAAGAAAATTGTTTGGTTGACGTGAAGCCTCTATTGGGTACTCCAGTGATTTATATTCCTTGAATGTGACATCTTCATCTTGTACGTGCAATTTAAGCTCTCCCTTTCTTAGATCAATTACAGCACCCCCTGTGGCTAAGAATGGTCGACCTAATATTATAGGGATGCCACGATCTTCCTCCATATCAAGAATCAAGAAATCAGCGGGGAAAATAAACTTGTCGACTTTAACAAGGACATCTTCAATCACCCCATACGGATGCTTTATAGACCGATCAGCCATCTGTAAAATTACATTCGTGGACTTCGCTTCACCAAGACCCAGCTTTTGAAAAATAGATAGTGGCATTAAATTTACACTAGCTCCTAAATCACATAATGCCCGTTCAAAAATTGACTTTCCAATTTCACATGGTATGGTGAAACTCCCTGGATCTTTCAGTTTTTGTGGAAGTTTACGTTGAACAATGGCACTGCATTCCTCAATCAAGGCGATCGTGCCATATTCATCAATCTTTCGTTTGTGTGATAAAATATCTTTAAGAAACTTTGCATATTTAGGCATTTGCTCGAAGGCCTCTGCGAATGGAATGTTGATGTGGAGCTTTTTGAAGATATCAAGGAACTTGGAAAATTGATGATCAAGCTTCACATTCTTCTGTCTCTGTGGAAACGGCACTTGAGGTGGAATTGTTTGTATTGGCGAATGATGAGATGATATAGACTTTTGAGCTTCATTTTCACTTGAACTCCCATTATCCACTCTATGTACACTTGGCTCTTTGTGCTCCAGTTCAATCACAGTTCCCAGTCAAGTAGTAATTGCATTACAATGCTCTTTCGGATTTATTTCTGTAGAACTCGGTAAAGTGCCTTGAGATCTTCCATAAATGATACTAGCAAATTGGTCAAGCTGATTCTCAAGACTTTGAATTTGGGCCGATTGATTCTGCAAGGTGGTTCTTGTTTCGGCCATAAATTTATTTGTGTGCTCCCCCATTTTGGCAATTAAATCCTCCAGATTAGATTTTCTTTCAGGAAACTGAGGTTTCAGTTGATTAACTTGTCGCATCTGTATGGCGTTGTTCGGATTTTTCCATGAGAAGTTTGGGTGGTTGTTGCGCCCCCCATTATAGTAATTGCCTAAATTTTGAATCGTCGGTCTATTATAATTTCCCACGTATTGGGCCTGTTCAGATGAACTACTAGCCATTTGGTTACCTTGCTGACAGTTTTCACTAGCATGTGGTCCTTGGCACCATTGACATTGTATGATCGGGGAATGAATTTCATTAACTGGAGCTTGATTACCTTGGATGTGCCGAGTGAGGGATGCAATTTGTGTAGTCAATGCTTTTATTGCTTCCATTTCTGGGGTATTTGACTGCTTCCTCAAAATCTGACGTTCAACCGGGCACTGATCATTAGTAAGGGATAACTCCTCTAACAGGTTGAATGCCTCCACTTCTGTCTTTTGAAGTATTGATCCACCAGCTGCAGAGTTGACAAGAGTCCGTGTAGAAGGTGATAGACCGATGAAGAAAGTCTGTATTTGCATCCATTGTGGTAGACCATGTTGAGGGCATTTTCGTAAAAGTTCCTTGAATCGGCCCCATGCTTCGTAGACCGTCTCGCCATCGAATTGATTAAAGTTGTTAATTTCGTTGCGGAGTTTTGCCATTTTTTCAAAGGGAAAGAATTTAGATAGGAATCTTTGAACTAATTCATTCCACGTTGTAATGGAATCCGGGGGTAAGGAATTTAACCAGTTCTTAGCGCGATCTCTTAGTGTAAAGGGGAACAACCTAAGTCTAACAGCGTCATTAGAAACATTATGATATTTAAACGTGTCACAGACCTCAACGAAGCTTGCAATATGATCTTTTGGATCCTCGTTAGGCAGACCACAGAATTGATACTGCTGAATCATTTGTATGGTTCCCGGCTTTATTTCAAAATTGTTGCACGTGATCGCAGGTTTTCGAATTGCTGATTGAACCTCGTCCATAGATGGCATGACATAATCGAGCAATGTCCGTCTTTCGACTTCGGCCACTTCGATCATCTGTTGTAGATTTGCGTTTTGCTCGTCCGCCATTGTTGTCTGCCTTGTTTCCCTACGATTTCTTCGGCAGGTTCGTTCAATTTCAGGGTCGATAGGTAACAGGTTGGCAGTACCAAATTTTCGCATGCAACTGCAAGAGCAAATACAACGAATTAATTAAACAGTCCAAATTAAAACAAAAATAACTTAATTAAATATTAATAAAAATAATTCCCCGGCAACGGCGCCAAAAACTTGTTGCGAAAAATCGTGATACGCAAGTGTACGTGTCGCACAAGTAATATAGTTTTTAAGTAAGAGTCGAACCCACGAGGAATAGTTTTACTAAAATATTAAATTAAGTCAATTTTAAATTAATTGGACTAAAACACTTTAATTTTTATTAAAAAGATTTTATTTTTATTTGATTTTAAATTAAACAATTAAATAACTAGAGTAATTTAAATAAACTAATTAGGAAACTAAAATAAATGACAGGAATATAATTAAAGATTTTGTAAATATCAAGAAAGAATCTAGGGATTCTGATTTCACATCCACTTTCCTATTTAATATCCCTAATTTAGTTAATATTTCTTAATCCTACGTGTTGATAGCGATTTTTCTATTTTAATTATTATTCTCTCCCGAGCTATAATAATATTATCCAACTAACAGGTTATCACCTCCCGGTCTCAAACTCAAATCAGTTGAATACATTAAGTGCAGAAAATCATAAAACTACATAAAAGTCCTAGCTATCCCTAGTCTAGAATCAGTTCATGGTAAACTCATCAATGCCCAATTATTTTGCAACTTCCGTCTTTTGAAACAACCCTAAAAATCTTAACTTTGGTGATCAGGCAAAATTAAGCATGAAGAACAGACAAGAATACTCAACACG
Source organism: Begonia masoniana (assembly GCA_022432975.1). Lineage (NCBI taxonomy): Eukaryota > Viridiplantae > Streptophyta > Magnoliopsida > Cucurbitales > Begoniaceae > Begonia > Begonia masoniana. The sequence goes on along the minus strand of CM039511.1, from coordinate 13,871,459 downwards.
ATATCGGAAAAAGGAAAATAAAAACTAAATTAGAAATATTAAACAGTCGAGTTTCAGTTACATCATAACCCTAGAAAATAAATTTAGTTCATACTAGAATAAAGAAAAACAACAAAATAATAAAGAAGCTTCATAGTTCAGAAGAGAAAGGGAAAGAAAAACTATGCTGAAATCAATTCTCGAAGCTCTCGCTCGTTCGGTTTCCGTCTCCCTCTTGCCTCCTTCTGATTCTCTGGGCTCTCCTCTATTCTGAATGACTTCAATTAGGTTAACATATAACCTATTTATTAATTAATTTGAAGCCCAGCCCATAATCATCTTCGACGGCTAAGATTAAAACAAGCTTCAACGGTCCAGATTTAAACACTTCCATCAATTAAAATAGTCGATTGATCAACGGTTGAGATTAAAATAATTAAAATATCCGATCGATCAACAATTGCTTGCTTTTCTTCTAGAATGATTTCACCGAAACCTGTAATTCTCCAATTTTTCTACACACTCACCAAATACATCAGAATTTTCATAAACTTGAGTAAAACTCATTAATTCAAGTATTAAAAAGTACAATAAAGTGTATAAAATACACACTTATCAGGGATCAAGTTCTTCATATTTAGTATTTGCGACCACATTTGGGGACCACTCACGGGTTGAATAAACTGTGAGTACATCTGCAGGTAAGTTGCCCGGTGACAGCATCGATGCACATAATTTTTTTGTGTCAAATCTCATGAAATACATGCATGGAATGAAATGGACACATGAGATTCTAGTAAGCTCCCACCAGGTGCAGTTGCACACACCCGTATTCATATCGACTACATATTGTTCGTAGCCGTTGCTGACTTCAAATCGTGCAGCTCCCGCAAACTGAGCATTTCAATTTCGAGCTGCACTTTCTAGCTTCTCAAGTTTTTTTTTATCTAGGGACAAAAGAGGCTTGTTGATTGGGCTAACTGCTCAATTTTTTTTCACAATGCAAGTCATTAAGCAGTTTCGAATTAGAGGTGGGCACGGGCCGGTTCGATCCGGTCTCGAGCCTGGATCGAAATCGGACCGAGTCTTCGGGATTTTTTTTCCGAAGAGCGAAACCAGCCTTAGGAGGGACCAGGACCGAAACAAAAATTTCGGTCCGTCCCGGTTTGGTCCCAGTTCCTCCCAACCTTTTTTTATTTTTTATTTTTATTATTTTAAAACATAAAAAAATCAGAGCAGTGAGTAGTGACAGTGAGTGTGTGTTTGAGTGATCTGTTCTCGGTGAAGACAGAGGAGAGGCTAGCGAATCGGAGCAGCTTTGGAGGAGAGAAAAAATCAGATAACGGAGCACGGGAGTAGGGACTCGGGAGTCGAGAGTCGTCGGACGTCGGCGGTCAGGTGTTTAGCTGAGCAAAAGAACGCGTCGGTCGTCGGGGCTTCAGGAGGTCTGATTGCGTCGGGGCTTTGGGAGGGCTGAGTCTGAGTGCGTCGGGGGCTCTAGGCTTTTGCGAGAGTGACGATTAACGAGTGTGCGTCTGTGCAACCGAAGAAGAAGAATTGAAGAGTGAAGGATTTTTTTAACAATCGATCTTGTCCCGGTTTTTTGGGATTTTTGGCTATGGACCGAGGATCGGACTGAGAACTAATGAGATTTTGAAGTTTGGATTGAGGACTGGACAGTGGTCCAGCGACTTGGGTCCGAAACCGAACCAAAATCGGTGGTCTGGTTCGATTCTCGGTCTGGTTCTGCTCACCCTTATTTCGGATCACCTCGAATATGGTCATGATCGGTTTGTCCCTGGCCTGTAATAGAACTGCATTAAATGATTCACACAAATTATTCAATCTCATTTCGCACTTGGAATTTGAAGAAAAGACATGACTAGCCCAATATCTAAGATATTCTGCTCGAAGCCATGCGTGGGCATCAGGACTAAGCTGATGTAATTTCCTTATTTCTATTTCAAAATGCCACCTTGTAGTTGCCCTGACCGCATTCTACATGACATCTCTATAGGCTCTGCCCCAAAAATAACCTTTAAAATTTGCGTACATATGCCAGAGACAGTAGCAGTGTTTGGCTTCTTTAAATTCATTTTCCACAAAATTCAGCAAACCCTAATATTTGAAAGAAAAACAGAATCAACATAAAATAATATAACGTGGAGAGTACTGATCAGGATAATTCTGAGGAAGTACTGTAATATTAAAGTTAATACTTTAAGATTTTTTTTTTTTTTAAATTGTTACTTTGGGGTTCAAAATAGTTTTTACCCTAAAGTAAAACCCAAAAAATTAGTTTAATTTCGAAACTTAATATGTTTGATTAGGGTTTTAAAAATTACCTAACCAAACTTAGAGGTTAGGGTTCAATTAGCAGTGAAACCGAACCGAATGGGGCGGTCCCACCCATTTCTGGTAAAAGATGAAAACACTAGTTAAATTGCTTGGTAATCGATATATTAAGGAAGCTTCGTTTAGAAGAATCTTAAAATAAAAACCTTTTAGTCTCACGGTCAGAAAGAGAATAGTCTTGGCTGCGTATTTGTAGGCTCCATTGCTTTGAACATTAGTATCAACCTCTGTATTATGTAACTGTATAAAGGCTTTAGTTTACTTCCTCTGGTCAACATCAAGTAAGCTTGAGAACACCCGAGTCGTCCTGTCTGTAGTCAAATTCAAAAAAAGAAACGACATGTCGCACTTCTTCTTCCCACTGCTCCTCCACTTAAACCGAATTTAAGGAAGAAAGAGAGAAGAAATAAGGAGTTGTTCACATTGTCATGATATGTGGTTTATGGTGGTTAATTCTTAAACGGGAGTTATAGAGTAGTTTGTATATGCGACAAGATGAGAGTTGTTGGTGGAGTGATTTTCTCCTCTCTCTCTCTCTTCCCTTACCACTTCAATTAAAAAAGGTGTTTCAGGTGTAATAGTGTTAGCAAGTAGTTTTCTTCCTCTTTATTATTAGGAAATCGTAACACACATGGTGCCTGATTTTTGGTATAAAATGGCGAAATCGAAATAAGGTTTTCCAGGGCTTCAAATTGTTCACATCCACACCAAATATGGCAGCAATTTCTCACCCACCAATCCTTCCCTCAAGAAAACTCCTAAAGCTTTATCAGATCTCAGATTTCCTCATCTCCTTTGGATTCTCCGTCCCTACCCCACATCTTCTCTTCTTTTAAAGCCCACCTCATCCTCAATCAATGTCTCTCTCTCCATCTTGTCCTTTCCCTTCAATGGCGACTGCTAGCCCCGCCGCTCTTGTATCTGCCGTTAGACGTAGGGTTCACGCCGCCTCTGACGGATTCAAATTCGACGATGTAGGCGAGGACAGCGGATCGATGGTCAATGACGGTTGTGTCGAGACGGCGGCGTTTTTGAGTTGGACGGCGGGTGATGTAGTTCAGACGGCTAGGTTTCACTGGCTTCCTTGCTTATTCGCCTTGGGGATGTTGTTTTTCATGGGCGTGGAGTACACTCTCCGGATGGTCCCGTCGTCTTCTCCGCCGTTCGATTTAGGTTTCGTAGTTACGCGGCCGGTGCACCGCCTGCTTGCCTCGTGGCCCGAGCTTCATACCTTGTTAGCGGCTCTGAATACGGTAAGGAATAAGAATTTTTGGGAGGATGTGAAATGACCGAGAAGAGTGGAGACTTTATTTAATTGTTATTTTATTAATTATGTCACGATTGGAGCTTATATTATGCGATAGTGGTTCTTTTATTGTACTATAATGGGTCGCATTGCATCTTGTTTGGCAGGTGTTTGTGGGAATGCAGACCACATACATATTATGGGCGTGGCTAATAGACGGCCGTCCGAGGGCCGCCATCTCCACCATGTTCATGTTCACTTGCCGTGGAATCCTCGGCTACTCTACTCAGCTCCCGTTGCCACAGGTTTTCTCGAGAAAATTTAATTACTATAATTTTTAAATATTGCAATAATGTACAGTAACTAATAATAACACTTGTTTTTGGATGTTTATAGGGATTTTTAGGTTCAGGGGCGGATTTTCCGGTCGGGAACGTGTCCTTCTTTCTGTTTTTTTCCGGCCACGTCGGAGGGTCGGTGATAGCTTCGCTGGATATGAGAAGAACACAGAGATGGGCGATGGCGTGGATGAACGATGCCCTCAACGTCCTCCAAGTCATCAGATTGCTGGGTTCGAGGGGCCATTATACTATTGACATAGCTGTCGGAGTTGGCGCCGGAATTCTCTTTGATTCCCTCGCTGGTAAATATGAAGATAACAAGAAAGCTTCATTTTTGTCCCCTCCTGTCACCAAAATGGACGTCTTTTCTTAACTTAATTTAGGGAGATGTGATCAATGATTAAGTTGTATTTTCTTATTCTTAATTTTTTATATATATATTTTTCTAATTTTTAATGGCTTTTTGATTTTAATTATTGTGACATATGTTCTAAATTAGTATGCATATCATTTTAAATGTGACATTATAAAGTAGTGTGTTTAATTGTATATTAATTCAAAATAGAAGTAACCGATTGTTTAATTTCTATCACTTCAAAATTTTGTTTTTAAATATCAATGTTTCCAAGTCAGTCTCATCAAATAATCCTTCAGGCCTGGCCTGGTTTAACCCAACACTAGCCATATAAGTCCACGTCAGGCTGGTATGCCTCGGAGCAGACCCATGGCTTCTTTCACGTAATTTACATATTTAATCTAAATGAGTGAACGAGAAAAGCCCATGAGCCATAGCGTACGTTGCTTCTCGCACTGACCCTTGATCAGTTCGTCACGGCGATGATCTAGAGTAAGCATAGCATAAAATGAGAGTCCATGCTATAGTTACTAGGTAAAGTGCTCAGCTTCACTTAACTATGATTTCCTAATATTGACATAATTCAAAATCTATGTTTTCTGCCGTATATGTTGGAATTGTAACATAAAAATTTTGTACTAAGATCACTTTCAGAACATTAGACTTAGGGTAATTATTGATTTAAACCTTGTACTACACCATTTTTTTCAATTCGTCCATGTACTAAAAAAAAACAGGCAAACCGAACTCTGTACTTTGATTCTGTTATCATTTTTTGACATTCTATCAACAATTTCATTAAACTCTAATTTAAAAATTTACCAAACGAACTTAAATTCAGTTGAAATTTTTATCACATGTTCATTACTTAATGAGAAGATAATTTGAAAATTTTTTGTTATTTTTTAACACATGTACAATTTATTGTAATTTTATTTTAGTATTTTATAAAAATATTATAATAAATCATACAAGTTTTAAAAAATTACGACAATTTTTTTATTATCTACCCATGGAAAAAGTTTTAAATAAATTCAATATCTTTTGGTATTTGTTTAAATTAATCTCAGTTTCTTCTTTACTTTATAAATTAATTTTTTTAAAAAATACCAAACGATATTTGATTTATTTGAAAATTTTTCACATGTTCCAACTATCATGGGTAGATAATAGAAAAAGTTTCGTAATTTTCTAAAATTTATATGATTTATTATAATATTTTTATAAAATAATAAAATAAAATTACAATAAATCATACATGTGTTAAAAAATCACGAAAATTTTTAGATTATCTTTTCATTAAGTAGTGAACATGTGGTAAAAAATAAATCTAAGATCGTTTGGTAATTGTTTAAATGAGGGTTTAATGAAATTGTTGATAGAAGGTAAAAAATAATAACAGAATTAAAGTACAGAGTTCGGTTTGCAAGTTTTTTTAGTACAGAGTGCGAATTGAAAAAAAATGTATAGTACAAGGTTCAAATCAATAATTGCCCTTAAACTTAAATACAATGCTCATAATTTAAAATATGCATGAAAATAAAGATGAAGTCAAGAAATGGTTCTAGGGCATACTAGATCTGATGACAAAATAAAATGAACTAGAAAAAAGAGAACTTCGTATAAATTTATTAAAGAAATTAAAAAAACCACGTGACAAACTTGGGAAGCTACAATTTTCAAATTAGGTCCACCGCCACACTAAATGAGAACTTACTATTTTGAGGAGCATAAAAAAAAAGAAATCTAATATGAGATTTAATGGTGTGTTTTCTAAGAATAATATTCTGCACATGAAGTGTATCCAGAAACTAAACTCGTGCTTTCTATTACATCATGAATGATACTTCAAGTTGTTTATGATATGCTATGTTTTAATATGATAAAGTTGTTTGGCAGAGACAACTAGAGATGTAAAATTAGTAAACTTGAGTTTAGCGAGCTGGTCTGCGGTGCAGTAATAAGACTAAGTTGGTGTCATCAACTAGAATTTTTCAAGTTGTGCGGCAGCCTGCTTTGTCAAGATAAAGACAATTTAAGATTCCGTTAATTGTGAGAGCGCAGTCCATATTAGTGGGGGTGCACAATTTCACGTTGTTTAAAAGAGTAAAAAATAAATGTGTTATATTGTGAAGCCCAATTCAATTTTATTTCTTATAATAGCCCAGCCCATTTTGTAAGTGATGAGGTGGCATGAGAAGAGTATTTTGGAAGCTGTCAATCAAAAGGGGGTTTTCATGTTCAGTTTTCCAGAGAAGAAGAGATAAGGTTAGATGAGTTTCTCTCTCGGCAGAAAAAGAAGAAGTTTACAGAAGCAAAGGTTTGCAAAAGAAAGAGGGTTTCCGTGTGAGGTGCATGAGTTGCGTTTTCTCGTGTGTGAAGGACAGCCGCGTTTTCTGTTCAGGTTTTTCTTTGCTGTATTTTTGTGGTTTTGTTGTTGTTAAGCTTCTGTCGTAGTATGTTTCTGTCTGTAATCCATCTTTAGGGTGTATATTTTGACTGATAATAAATAGATCTCTCGTTTGAGCTCCGTAGAAGTAGTCGATCTCAAACTTTGGTTTGAGATCTGGGTGAACCACGTTAAATCCTTGTGTTCTTTATTTGTCGCACTGAATCATTAACGGTTTTAAGAGTAAGATCTTTATAATAGTGGTATCAAAGCTAGAATCGAGTCTTGAAGGTCCGATCTATGATTCTTTGTGAATAAAGAAATTTCAGTCGTGTTTTTGTTTTTTATAAGACTTCAAAATACCTTGTTCGTGCTGTGATCTTGTGTTATGAAGTTCTTGTGTGGTAGTAGATCTGTTTTTTGAAAGAGGTTTTTTCGAATAAACTATTATTTCTTCCACTGATATAGTCAAGATCTTCTTGTCTTTAATCTTTGCTTTTGTCATCTAAAGTTTTAAAATAATTCTTGATTGACCATGGGATCAAGAATATAAATTATCCCTTATGATGGAAAAATTGATTTTGGTTCATGGAAAAAGAAGATGAGAGCCTTGTTAAGTCATAACAAGGTTCGGATGACCAGATAAAAAGGAGGATGGAAATTGATGAAGAGGCATACAATTTGATAGTGCTCAGCCTCTCAGACAATGTACTACGGAAGGTAGATGGAGCTGAAACTCCACTGGAAATATGGGGTAAACTCGAATCTCTGTATGTTGTACAATCTGCCCCTAATCTTGTGTACTTAAAGGGTGCCCTATTTGCATATAAAATGGATGTTAATAAGTCACTCGATGAAAATCTAGATGATTTTTTGAAAATATCTTTACTGTTAAAAGGAACTGACCAGAGTCTAAATGACACTAGTCTTGCTATGATTCTTCTTAATTCTCTACCTGATTCATATAGTGTTGTTAGAGATACCCTGAAATATACAGGTACAGTCCCCACGGTAGAAATGATCACCTCTGGCCTAAAAGCCAGAGAACTGGAAATAAAAAATAAGAAAAATAGAAATAGTTTATTTGTAAATGGAAATAATATAAAAAGTAACAACTTTAAAAAGAAAGGAAAAAGAAAGGCTCAACAAAATAAGCCTAAAACTGATAATAGAACCGAGAATAGAAACTGTTTCCACTGTGGAAAAGCAGGACATATTAAGAAAAATTGTTACAAGTGGAAAAATAAACAAGAAAAACAAAATAAAGAATCTAATGTTGCTACTGGTTCTTGTGATATTATCAGTGAGGTTTTGAATGTTTCTGAAAAATTAAATTCTGAAAAATGGATTCTTGATTCAGGTTGTTCTTTTCATATGTCTCCTAATAAGCTATGTTTTTCTGACTTGCATGAAAGTGAGGGTGATACTGTGTATATTGGAAATAACAATCCTTGTTCTGTCAGAGGAATTGGAACTGTATACTTGCTTCTTGATAATAAGGATAAGATTAAACTAACAAATGTTAGATATATTCCTGAATTAAAACGAAATTTAATTTCTCTTGGAACACTTGATGAACTTGGATGTTGGTTCAAAGCTGCTGATTCTAACTTGCAGGTATTCAAAGGTGAGAAACTAGTTTTATCTGGTTTTAAAGAATCTGGATTATATGTGTTGAATGGTTCACACTATGTTTCTTCTGTCAATAATATTGTGAATAATTCTGTTTTGAATGCTTTTGAAAAATGGCACCTTAGACTAGGTCACATGAGCCAAAATGGGTTGAATCATCTGTTTAATAAGGGATTATTTGGAAAAGATAAAATTTGTAGTCTCAATTTTTGTGAAACTTGTGTGTTGGGTAAACAACACAGGTTGAAATTTACAAAAGGTGATTATTTATCTAAGTATAAATTAGACTATGTACATGCAGATTTATGGGGGCCTGAAAAACATCCTACACATGGAGGAAATAAATATTTTCTGTCCATTGTAGATGATTACACTAGGAGAGTGTGGACCTATCTCTTAAAAACTAAGGATGAAGTTTTTGAGAAGTTTAAGGAATGAAAAACTTTAGAAGAAAACCAAACAGGCAGAAAACTCAAGGGGCTTAGGACCGATAATGGTCTCGAGTTCTGTAATATGGAATTTGATTCTTTTTGCAGCACTCAAGGGATCCTAAGGCATAGGACCGTTAGGCATACACCTCAGCAAAACGGTGTTGCTGAGAGAATGAACCGTACTTTACTAGAAAAAGTAAGGTGCCTTTTATTCACTTCTGGATTACCAAAGGGTTTTTGGGGGGAAGCTCTAAATACTGCCACATACTTGATTAATATGAGCCCAAATAGTGCCATTAGTTTCAAATGTCCTATAGAAATTTGGAGTGAAAGAAATCCCGATTTGAGCCATCTAAGGATTTTTGGATGTACTGCCTATGCACATACCAAAGATGGAAAGTTAGACCCAAGGTCAATTAGGTGTGTGTTTCTAGGTTATCAACAACAGCAGGGAACTAAAGGTTATAGGTTGTGGGATAGAGACACTAGAGGGATTAAAATCTTTTTTAGTAGAGATGTCATCTTTGATGAAACTGTTTTCCCATATAAGACACTTGGTAACTCTAATAAGTTGGAGGAGAGTGTGAATACAAATAAACCTGAAATCCACATTGAGGTGGAGACACCAAAAATGAGTGAACAAAACTGTGAAGGTAGTAATTCAAATGAACAGAGTCAAGTTATTGAATCTGGAACTGAACTGGACACTAGAACTAGTGAGGAAGAACATGTTGATGTTCAAGATTCCTTACAAAGTGAACTAGAAAATTACCAACTTGCTAGGGATAGAAACAGAAGAGAAATCAGACCACTTTCTAGATATTCTTATGCTGATTTAGTTTTTACAGCTCTTGTGGCAGCTCAATATGTTGAGAGTGAAGAACCTAGTACTTACAAAGAAGCTGTAGAGTCCAGGGAGAGTCAAGAGTGGAAAAAAGCCATGAATAGTGAAATGGAATCTCTGTTTTTATTTCAAATCTGTAAATGAAATATCAATATATTTGCTGCTATACGTGGATGATATGTTACTGATTAGTAAATCTATGTTGTTAATTGATGATTTGAAATCAAAGTTAAATGCTGAATTTGATATGAAAGACCTTGGTCATGCAAGAAAAATATTAGGCATGATAATTGAAAGGGATCGGTCAAATAATCAGTTAAAATTGCATCAAAAACCTTATTTAGAAAAGGTGATTTCAAAGTTTGGAAATCAGAATTGTAAACCAGTAACTATGCCATTAGCTAATCATTTTGTTCTTTCAGAAACCCAATGTCCTCAAACTAGTTCTGAAAAAATTAAAATGGCAAGTAGACCTTATTCAAATATAATTGGTTCTTTGATGTATGCAATGATAAGTACTAGACCTGATTTATCTTTTGCCATATCATTGTTAAGTAGATTCATGTCAAATCCCGGGTCTGATCACTGGACAGCTATCAAATGAACTGTTAACTATATAAACAGCGCTGTTAATACTGATTTGATATATAGAAAATCTACTAAGAATGAATGTTTGATAGGATATGTTGATTCTAATTTTGCTGGGAATAAAGATTCTAGAAAATCAACAACTTCATATTGTTTTACCTTGTTTGGAAATTGCATCTCATGGAAGTCTCAACTTCAACCTTTGGTAACATTATCTACAACTTAGGCTGAATATGTTGCTCTTGCTGATTGTTTAAAGGAATGTGTTTGGTTGAGTGGATTATTACATGATATTGGTTTATTAAATATTATACCATCTGTTTATTGTGATAACCAAAGTGCCATTCACTTAAGTAAGAATCCTGTCTTTCATGATAGGACAAAACATATTGATGTGAGATTTCATTTTGTTAGATATTTAATTTCTACAGGGAAGGTGAACATTTTGAAGATCCCAGAAGAGGATAATCCGTCAGACATGGGTACAAAAATTGTCAAGGTTTCTAAGTTTAAGCATTGCTTAGACTTATTAAACATTGGGTGATTTTTGTTGTCTGTTTGAGCAATGAAAATGAGATGATGTTTTTACTATTAATCAAAGTATTAATCTGATATTGGACTTCAAGGTGGAGCATGTTATATTGTGAAGCCCAATTCAATTTTATTTCTTATAATAGCCCAGCCCATTTTGTAAGTGATGAGGTGGCATGAGAAGAGTATTCTGGAAGCTATCAATCAAAAGGAGGTTTTCATGTTCAGTTTTCCAGAGAAGAAGAGATAAGGTTAGGTGAGTTTCTCTCTCGGCAGAAAAAGAAGAAGTTTACAGAAGCAAAGGTTTGCAAAAGAAAGAGGGTTTCCGTGTGAGGTGCATGAGTTGCGTTTTCTCGTGTGTGAAGGACAGTCGCGTTTTCTGTTCAGGTTTTTCTTTGCTGTATTTTTGTGGTTTTGTTGCTGTTAAGCTTCTGTCGTAGTATGTTTCTATCTGTAATCCATCTTTAGGGTGTATATTTTGACTGATAATAAATAGATCTCTCATTTGAGCTCCGTGGAAGTAGTCGATCTCAAACTTTGGTTTGAGATCTGGGCGAACCACGTTAAATCTTTGTGTTCTTTATTTTTCGCACTGAATCATTAACGGTTTTCAGAGTAAGATCTTTATAACAAAATGATTTATAAGTATTCATCTCTACCTAATATAATAAGTTTTAGGTTCAATCACTTGATAGACAATTCATATAGTAAATACAATATCATTTATCTGCTTGTGTACATCAATATATGAATCAAAAGTTAAATAAACAATTCCAAAACTCACTACAGTTTAGTATATGGAATTACAATGTTCGTCAAATATCTATATAGCTATGGCCTCTAATGTGGCACACTTCACACAATTTGAATCCAAGTACCTTTCTTTGTTCACGTAATTAACTTGCCTTCTGTCCTTGCTATCCTTGCATGTATAGGTAAAAGAATAAATAATAAAGAGGAAGCTAAAGAACTTAAGAAGCAAGATTTGATGCCACATGCTCAGTGACTATACATTAATCAAAAAGCGAATAAGATTTCCTACGTTCAATCAGGTCACAACTGGTGGGACAAGACAAAGAGGTGGGTCAAATGACTTGATTCTCAAAGAACATCCAATCACCTAACCTATAGCATGATCTATGGTTCACTCTAAAAGACTTAAAACTAATTTTTAAAGTTAAAGCCCATACAAGATCATTTGATGTCCACATATGACACAAAATTAGACCTGCAAAACCAAGTTGAGATAGCACCAAATAGAATTGGTTCTCTCTCGGATCAATCAGAAGAGAATCTCAATGGCATGCAGTATATTTCAATCAATTCATAACCAAATACTATGAAAATTGACATAGAACTTACTAGACGTGTGAGAGATAGTACCTTAAATTTTCAGAAGAAAACTCACTCAGATGAGAGAGTTGTACATGAACAACCTTGGCTGGTCCGAGAAATCAATTTAAGTACTTTTGGATGAGTATTCCTTCAAGAAGGATAACTCCAGTTTAGGACCAGGTTTACTACCCTTCTACTATGATTCCAATTTCAAAAGGAAGAAGAAGAAATGTGTCAATTGAGAGTCTACAAGCAACCAAGGACTTGGAGACAATTGAGGACCACTCAGCTCGGATTTTACACCGAAGGTTCAAAACTAGGCAACTGAAGTTCTTCTAGGTTTTGTTTAAAACTTGGACACAAAGATCTTGTGTGCTGCATGGATCTGTAGAGCTATACATGGGAAAAGTTTCAATCTGGGTATGTGATTCTGAGTCACATGGTGAGGTTAGTGTTACACGCAACAAAAATTTGCCATACAACACGTTGATTCATAAGACTGTTGAGCGTTTTGGGGTTGTCGTACCGCCTGACGAGCTTGTGAGTAAATAAAAGTCGGTAGATGTATTTGATAAGACAACACTAGGTCAGATGAGAAATGTTGAAGTACGAGGGCAATGGGTATACAAGACCGATCAACAATCCTCCACCTCTTCAGCTCCTCCTCCGGCTCTAGCATCCTCTAAGCCAGCTCCTCCTCGGGCTCTCGGGTTTGCTCAGCCAGCTCCTCCTCTGACCACTGCATCTGGATATTTGACCATATCAGAGAAGAGGTGAAATAGTCTTATGTCGACTATTGAAGATATGAGCCGACAAATTCAGAATGTTGTGACGACCCAAGCAGTGCTAATCGAGAAGGTTGAAGTTATTCATGATCTGTGCAAAAATTATGGTGCAGAAGAAGAAGAAGAAGAAGAAGAAGAAGAAGAACACCCGACCCCCGATGCTGTTCCTCTTGCCCCCGATGTTTAGTTTTTTTTTTTTTTTTTTTTCATTTCATTGTAATTGTAAACTTTAGTTGATAGTTTTTTATGTTTGGATGGTTTTTTTTTGTTTGTTTCATTTTTTTTATGGATAATTGGATGATAAATGTCTGATATACTGTCTGAAATTAATTAGTTGCATGGAGGAAAAATAGCTATGAGGTAGCGAGAAAACAAAATAAACTCTGACTAATTTTTTGTAAAATCGTTATCTTATTTGAAAATTTTAATTACATCAACATCCTGTTAAGTGTTAATTGATAAGCGATTTACACTAACTTAACAGCCAAGGATTTACCAAAACAATGAGAAATAACCTATTGTTTCTTGCTTCAATTGCGAATCTGACATTGAAATCCTCTGACTCGTGCATCTCCTTCATGACCTTAAAGTTTCTCTTCCACGTCAACTTTTTTCCAGATCTTCTGCCTTTATGTAAGGCTTTGATTTACAATACATAATTGTAGTATACTAGATGGTCAATACATACAACATTATACTAATACAGTTAGGGTAGTTTATGATTCGTAACTCTGAATGGACTTAGTACACAAATATTTTTTTATGTATATATTGCTAAAAATTGGTGATAAATTGAATAAAATATGCAAGTTATCTGGGAATGCTATAATATCGCACACAACATCATATTTCATTAAGATAGTTGTTATTCATTCTCTTATGGAGAAGATTTATCATTAATTGATAATTATTGCAGAACGATGCTGATGTGGAGGATGTTGATTACTAAGAATACAGGAAATGATAAACTTATTCAAATAAAGATCTAGAGGATGAAAGAGAAAAGAAGTTGTTTAAAATATGGAAGAAATTCGAAGTTGAGATATTCAAGGGAAGGAAAAAAAAATCTATTTTTGAATTTTTGAAATTTTGAATTTTAAAATATTACATCAAAGCAGGAGGAGAGAATATTTGTAAAAAGGGGATATGAAGAGTTTGTGAATTTAAAATTTAAAAGATCTTAAGTGTAAGGAGGAATATTTTTCAAAAGACTTTAAAAGCAGGACAACAAGAGAGAGAAAAAACATGCACGAGAGAACGTGTGATGACCCGAATATGCACGTATGAGTACGATGGCTGCACGAACCGGAACCCGGATGGTGGTACGTCTGCGCGGGCGAATCGGAAGGTGACAGGTCGTAAAAAGGGGGTCGTCACAATCCCACATCGCTTGGGGAAGTATGTGGAAATGAAACATATGTAAAGAGACCCTTCCAACATAGCAAGACGCGTTTTGGAGCACGATTGACAACGGATCCCATAAGAACTCCGAAGTTAAAAGTGCTTCGGCGAGAGCAATTCCAGGTTGGGTGACCTTCCGGGAAGTTCTCGCCAAACAAAGCCGTGAGGGGAGGATATTGGAATACGACTCAATCCCCAGAGCGGACAATATCTTGCTGGGATAAGGGGTCGTTACAAATGGTATCAGAGCCTGTACCCAACTGGAAATGTGGCCAACGAGGACGTTGGGCCCCCGAGGGGGGGTGATTGTGATGACCCGAATATGCACGTATGGGTACGATGGCTGCACGAACCGGAACCTAGATGGTGGTACGTCCGCGCGGGCGAACCGGAAGGTGACAGGTCGTAAAAAAGGGGTCGTCACAATCCCACATCGCTTGGGGAAGTATGTGAAAATGAAACATATGTAAATAGACCCTTCCAACATAGCAAGACGCGTTTTGGAGCACGATTGACAACGGATCCCATAAGAACTCCGAAGTTAAAAGTGCTTCGGCGAGAGCGATTCCAGGTTGGTTGACCTTCTGGGAAGTTCTCGCCAAACAAAGCTGTGAGGGGAGGATATTGGGTTGCGGCCCAATCCTCAGAGCGGACAATATCTTGCTGGGATAAGGGGTCGTTATAGAACGAGAACATATTACTTCTAGGAAGTCTGATACTAGACCTCGTTGCTGCAGTATCAACACAATATCGCATCTTAGAAAAAATTTTCTTATATTTTTATATGATGATTTATTCTTTTTTTTTTTTTACTTTCTATTAACTAATTTCTCACGTGGCTAAGATAGGAAAATACCAAATCAGAAAATTTCTTATGAATGATGCAATGTTTAGTTAAATAATTCAATATGTGCTTATTGATTATTTTATTTCATGAATGCTACATGAATAAAGATTATGATTCTATTTATATGTCCTGAAATATTGATTTGGACGTATATTGAATTGCATGAATTGTTAACTCAAGTGACATGTGTTGATTTTAAGCATTTTCATATCGATTGCCTAAATTCTTGTGACTATTTAAAATGATATTTTATTGAAATTCTAAGTAATATTTAGTTTTCATAAGTCTGAAAGAAAATATGAAAAAAATTAGGGAAAAGTTCAATTTAGACCCCAACGTATGGGATCAGTGACCATTTGGTATCTAACATTTTTTTTTGTACCCAATCAAACCCTAACGTATAAAACGTTTGTAATTTAAACCCTACCGTCAATTTTTTAGTTAAACTTAACAGATTTTTTTCAAATTTCCCAAACTACCCCTTTCTCTCTCTCTCTCTCTCTCTCTCTCTCTCCTTAAATGGCTGCTCTCAACTATTCCTCTCCGCCTGAAAATCTCTTTCTATTCTCTTTCTATTCTCTTTCTTGGAGAAAAATCTAAGTATTTCGCTGGATTCGTTCTAATTTCTGCAGTCGATGAGAATGTTGAGCGCCAAGAATGGCTGGATTTTGGGAGTGCTAATGATCTCCGTTCTGATGTCACTGGTGCTGAGAAAACCTAGGGGTGAAATGGAGAAAGCATTCACGCTCTCTTTCTCCCAAGATCTTCCAATTCAATCGGAAGCATCTTCTGTTTCCTTGAATCTTTCCTCTGATCAACCTTACAATGGCCGCAGAGAGCTCTTCTCTATGCTTTCTGGTCTGCAATATGATTACTATCATAATACCTGCCCCGAAGCTGAAAATATTGTTAGATCAACAACGGCGCAGATATACTCCCAGCATAAAGGCGCAGATATACCTCTGTTCAGGGTCTGGTCTTCTGCCTCTGTTCAGAGAGAGAGAGAGAGAGAGAGAGATGGGTAGTTTGGGAAATTTGAAAGTAATCTGTTAAATTTAACTAAAAAATTGACGGTAGGGTTTAAATTACAAACGTTTTATACGTTAGAGTTTGATTGGGTACAAAAAAAATGTTAGGTACCAAATGGTCACTGACCCCATACGTTGGAGACTAAATTAAACTTTTCCCAAAAAATTAATCAAATAACTATGTCAAACCTTGATTCAAATAAAATTTTCTAAGTCATTTAATTTAATGTTACAACATTCCGTACAAATTTTGTAGTAAAGAATTATTAAGTGAAAAAAATAAATTCGAAGTTATACTTCTCTTATTTGATTTTTAAATTCATTTTATTATTATTTTTATTCTTATCTTAATCAATTAATATTTTAGTTTCATATCCAATTAAATTTATTTTACATTGATTTAAATTTTGATAATTTTATTTTCGTGAAATAGACTTTTAATTATCACTTCTTACTCGCTTGTGACCCTGCACTTACTCGGTGTTTGTTGTTGGGCAACAAGGCTCCACCAATTCAATGCCCGAACTTCTTTTCCTCGTACTTTTTCTTAACCTTTGCTACTGTTGTGATGAGTTAATGCTGTTTAATTTGTCTGACTAGTTTTGCTTGACGTCTCTTTCGTACATTTGTTCAAAAGGTAAAGAAAGTTGGAAACTTTCTCATTATTAATAATAAACCAAAATACAAAGCTTAAGCAGATTATATACATCAACAACATGCAATAGTTTCTTCGTTTGTTGTGTATTCCCTACCCACCTAGTTTTGTTTCATATGCAACGATTTGTTCGAGAAATTATGCATTTTTTTCATTATTTGTTTAATTTGTACATCACATGACTTCATCTTACCGTTTATTTTGATGTTATTACTCGTAGATTTTAGCAAACCTCTGGTTGTTCTAAGCTGCTACATCTTATTTTCGTTTAATATATGCAAATAGACACTGTGGTACAATATAGAGTTTAGTTCTTGATGCAAATCCCTTTATTAATATTGCCCAGAAAAACTTAAATTGCTTCATAAGAATTAATAACCATGGGGTGAAGATCATCTCAAGACATGATATGATAACTTCTAAATGCTTAAATCTTTCAGAAAGAAACTTCTTCCTTCGTCAAAGCCATCTTCTGCTTCTGCATTTCAGAAGGTAACTTGACATCATACGCAAGCCCGAGAGCTTGTAGAAGCAAAATGAGCCACCAAGAAGTGTCAATCTGCCACCATTCCAGGCCTTGCTTGGCCGAGTATTCAAATGCGTGATGATTATTATGCCAACCCTCTCCAAACGCTAGCAATCCCACCAGCCTGTAAATTTCACTTTCCAACTTGATTATTTCCTTCTTTTTATAGTCAAATTTAGAGGAAATAATTAGAAACCAGACCCTATTAAACCTCTTACCAATTGTTCTTCGACAAATCTCTTGTCCTCCATTGTCGCTTTCCCCATATATGGCAAGCTGAGTTTACTGCAAATGTAATGTGGAGAACCCAGACTGTCCTTACACCCTGCAAAACCATTAATTCCAATTCTCTTTGGGTCGCCATTGTAGAACAGTAGTGTAAAGTTTACATGGTATAAGTCTTTGAAATGCGTTAGAGAAGACAGTCTAAACTCATAACAAGTTTACTTACCAGTCCCCAAACAAGATAAGGAAGACCTCCAACTGCGTAGAGAACAACGCCACAACCAATAATATGAAGAATGTAAGTCCTTCGAAGAAACCTATAAAAAGCTTGTTTCTCTAAATCACCAACATTAGTAGGCTTCCCATACTTGAGATACACCACCCATGCGTTCCTAAAGAGGCTCGGGTTTCGATTCTTTGCTTCGCCGAGGCTCTCCGGTGTCACTTTGCCCGTTAATGAAATCGAGTCGAACATCCAATTCATGTGGCTAAACCAGAACCCATCGATTGGACTGTGTGGATCTCGCTCTGTATCGACAAATTGATGATGGTACCTATGTATGCTCACCCAATCAATTGGATCTCCCTGGAATAGTACAACAACAAAATGTACTTACTCTGGATAACATCATAGGTCATGGGTCAATTTTATTTCCATTCAAAAAGGTTATTATCAGAGGTCATTTTCACAAGCTAAAAACAAAACCCTTGTACGCTAAATACTAATAAAGCAAAAATAAAACCAAGAAAAACAAATTAAATGAGATGGGAAACAGCTCAATATAACCCGATTTCAGCAATTTTGCATGCTGAAATTGTCTTAAAAGTGATGTTTTTGAAGTAGTTGAGCTGAAAAACTTGCAGAAATTCTCAAAACAGACTAATAACAACATGAAACTGACCTGGAAAGCATGACAAGCACAGTAAGCTAGCAGATATTCAAGCCATTTTGGAAGCTTGAAGCTCCTGTGGGCAAGATTTCTATGGAAAGATATAGTAATTCCATGGCCAGTGATCAAATACAACGTAAAAGCGAGATAAAATGCCCCCCAGGTGAACGTAAACGGAGCAAAAAGAGTCAGAAAATGCATGAACAAGACGCCACCAGCTGCCCTTTTGTCTAACAAAGTCCATTTTCGCTTCCAAAATGACTTCGTTGTCTTCTTCTCCATTGCTGCATCTTCCAGCTCTTTCTTCGCTGCTTCCATGGTTGCAGCTTCAGCAAGCGCCAGCAGAGAGAAAGAAGAAGATTTTCAGAGTGAGCAGAGAAAAAGAAGAAGATTTTCAGAGTGAAAGACTTGAGAGAGAGGGAGAGAGGTGTAATACTTCTCACGGATTTATAGCCAGTTTCGAGAGTACCGCCGCTTATTTTCGACGTAAGGGTAATTAATGAACGTATTGCGGTTCGTCTATAAATGTTTGATACATAAACAACCGGTACATCTCATCTCAACAAGTAGTATCTCAACAAGTAGTACGCTCGATTAAAACTTCTTTCGCTATTCGTCTCTCGTAAGCACGAACGAGAATGAAAAAATAAAAAGAGAAAAGTAATGCTCACATTTATGTGGATCACGCTTACAAAAAAAACCCATGAACATACTAATTGAATTAAATAGAATGTACATGATAAACATTTGGAATATGTAACGGATCCACTATAATATTATTTGCTTCGGACTAGAGCTTGCATTAATTTATTTTTATAATTAAGCCAAAACACATTGTATTAAGTAGAAAGAAAAATTCTACTTATAAATTATATATTTTTCACTTTCTCAAACAACGTGAGATTTGCACCCACATTAGTATAGGTTTGGTCCTCAAGTTTGGCCATTCCTTGCCTTCACATGGTGGACTGTTACAGAAAAATTAATTGAAAAATACAAATTAAATAGAGTTTGTATTCCTATAAATTATAATTTTGTTGTATTATTTTTGTTGCCACACGAGCTTTTCTAGTTTGACAAATAGAGTCTTTTCTTACAATAGCATTTGGTTTTTGTTTGATGAAATTTAAGATGTTACGGATCAATATACTTTAGAATTAATTTTGTACTTTATAAAAACAATTATTATTAACCATATGATTCAATAAAATAACCATTTTCAATTATATTTAAGAGGTGGGAAGTGTCTTTGAGCTGGGTACAAAGTTATGACATTTCTTCACTGGGTCCCTGAATTTTTAAAAGCTTGTCTTCATAAAAAGATCGTAATCCGCCATTGATGGACAAATTGATAAGCTTTTCAAAAAGAGAGAGAAAGAACAAAAAGAGACATTGTAAATGAAACTTAGGAAATAAAAACAATTATATTATTTTCTAATTTGTATTTCTTTGTCATTGACAAATTGCCAAGAAGAAATATAACTAATTCATTGAACAAATTAGTAAAACAAAACTACCCTAATATCTAAGACTATGAGCAAATTAGACCCACAAGATACGTACTTGTTGTAACCTCGTTTTTTTTCATTTCTTGTATATTACCGTAATATCTATTTTATTGATGTAACTTTTCAATATATCAACTTGACTTTAATACCAAAAATTCTTTTGAGTCCTGACATAGGCGCCTTCTCCTCCTCCTAGCCATTACTATCACCCTCCCTCCTTTCAACTTTTATCAGAAGAGACATTAAAAGCGTAGTCCTTTTCTAGGTTTAAAGATTGATCCACCTCGCAAACAGAAGCCTGTTTGGGCAGCATTAAACTCCTCCACACCAAGTTTGTTGAGAAGCATTTCCCCTTCGCATTGCTCTTTATTTTCCACAACCAACTTCATTAAGATTGTCCCTTCCCTTTCGTATTCCATTTATTTAAGCTTTCCCACGATACTTGTTATCTTTATACGTTTTAGTACATGCATGAAGTTAAAGGTACAGTCCACTAACAAACTGGATCTGCCCTTAGAGAGTAGTCTGGCATGGCATACGCTGAGTGTTAGAAGCCACCCCCTTTATTGAATCTTTCTGGTGGACATCAAACGTGATGAGTAATTGAACTTTGAAAAAAAAAAGAAAAAGAAAATGGTTTTTTATGGATTAATTATAAAACCATTTGCAGCCTTTTTTATACTGAAGTTTTTTGGGATGAGAACCAGTTGTTTTCAGTACAGTAACTCCTGCAACGGCGATTATAATTGCTCCTCAGTTTTTGTCTTTATCGATTCAGAACGTCCTCACATTCCAGCAGTTATGATTCACACAGATATTTCAGACACTAGATTGATTACCAGAGCATCAGCTAGTAGTACTAAGTTGTTTGACAGTGTACAGATTCAGGTAGCCTTGTTTGTTAGTGGTCAAACAACTACCTAATGTAATTAATTTATGTCTAGTGTATTTATTAAATTTATTTAAATTATAAATGATTTTTTCAATGATTTTTATTGATTATTATTTTTGAATTGGAAACAATTTATTTAAGTTTATTTAATTTTATGAATGCACTTTTATAAGTAACATTAACTTGACTTTAATTTAGGTTTAACAATTAAACTGAGGAAAAAGTGCTGCACGAATCAACCTCATTTTTTTATCCAGCCGCCTCACTCAAGCAACACAAGATGCCAAATGCACATGGCTATTTTTTTCTTTCTAACAAGCACAAGTGAAGGGCAATGCACAAATCAATTAAAAAAGGATTTGTGCAGTATGATGTCATCAGATTGAAGCATAATTCACTCCTCAGCGCTCAAACAATTGACACGTGGTGTACATAGAGTTGTTAGATAGGCGGGCCCTGTTAGGCGGGCTGAGCTTAGCCCAGAATTTGGGCTCGCAAGTCCACTAGGGACCGGGCCAAATTAGCCGGCCAACGGGCCAAACTAGTCGGCCAACGGGCCAGCTCGTTAGCTCGGCGAGCCTGTAACGCCCGACATTTTTGGCCGGAAAATTATCCCTCGAACTATCAATCGAGATTAAGCTTATATTAATATAATGTATGTTTTGGTGAAATTGTTGGGATGTTTAGTGGGAAACTAAACAAGAGTGTAACCAAAACTAACCAAAACAAACCATTAGTTAGTGATGCATGGAAGGGCTGTTTGGGAAGGAATTAAGGTTGGTGGGAGGAAGCCAATGAATAACTGCCATGTGTTCAACTTGTTGAACAAGATATACTCTTCCTCCTACGTGAAACCCTCCTCACTTCTCTTCTCTGTTCTCTCCTTTCTCTTCTCTGCTCTCTCTCTCTTCCAGACGACGTGCGACGATTCCAACTTCGTCTCTTCCCTGTTTTCTCCAGTCCCTCCAGTAAAGATCCGTGGATCGATGAGACTCACCGAGACGTTCAAGACTTGCAACTCACGGACAACAGGTAAGTTCATGCGTAGGTTTGGCCCTTAAGGCCCTACATCACGGAGGTACTAGGTTTTCCATTTCTGTCGGGTTGTTGTTGGGTAGATAAGTCACAGGTTATGTTCTGAGTTATCTGTGTTTTGCTTTTCATCTTGCTGTGTTATTCTTATCGCCTGTATATGTTAAGTTTAAGCCCCGTATCTGTTCATGCATACACATTTTCTCTGAAAATCATGCAAATATTTTCTACACACAGTTTGAAGTTAAGAAAGATAAAATCTGTAATGTAATGTATGGTTAAGTGTGGACGAGGATTGACATCCTGTTATCCCTGTTATTCCTGTTATCACTGTTATCCCTGTTAAGTACCTGTTGTGTACTCTTGTTGCGTTAGTTCCTCTATAAGCCCCACTTATACCTCCCTGTCCAGTGAAACGAAATGTAATGTAATGTACTGTTCTGTAATGTCACTGTATTCCGAAATGTTCATGCACAACATATGCATCACTGCACTCTTATATGTTCTTACTGAGGTCTAGGCTCATAGTTGAACTCTCTGATGTAGGTACGGATCCCGTGGATGAGGGCTTTGTGCCTCAGTCTGACGAATAGGTGGCTGGTGGATCGAGCTCATGGAGGTTGGTTGCTGTAGTCAGACAAATGTATTTCCTGTGAGAATGTATTTTCTGAAGTCATGTCAAGTTCTGTATCATCTTTTGAAGTTTTAAAACATTTGAAGTGTAGGTTCAGTTCTATAGGTTCAGCCCTGTATTGAGGTTTAAAACCTCTGTATTTGACAGTTGTATTTATATATTTTGAAATATTCTGGAACTGCCTTAAGTTCTCTCTATTGGTCTGTACATGAATGGTCTCTGGTTTTAGAGTTATCCATGTAGTTTGATTTCTTAAACTCCTATCATGTTTTCTGTTATGTCCGAAAATCATGTTTTGAATCGTTCATTTTAGAATTTGAAACTTTTATGCCATCTGTTTTTATGCTCCATGTTCGTATGTCTTCTTGTTAAAAGTTGTCAAATTCTGTCAGTAGTTCACATCCACCGGTGAATTCATTTCTGCATGTAGTTCACATCCACCGGTGAACTCATTTCTGCCTGTAGTTCACTTCCACCGGTGAACAGTGCATTTCTGCCTGCATCCACCGCTGCCTTTAAAGTCAAATTCTATCAGTAGTTCACATCCACCGGTGAACTCATTTATGTCTGTAGTTCACATCCACCGGTGAACTCATTTCTACCTGTAGTTCACTTCCACCGGTGAACAGTGCAGTTCTGCCTGCATCCACCGCTGCCTTTAAAGTCAAATTCTGTCAGTAGTTCACATCCACCGGTGAACTCATTTCTGTCTGTAGTTCACATCCACCGGTGAACTCATTTCTGCCTGTAGTTCACTTCCACCGATGAATAGTGCATTTCTGCCTGCATCCACTGCTTCCTTTAAAGTCAAATTCTGTCAGTAGTTCACATCCACTGGTGAACTCATTTCTGCCTGTAGTTCACTTCCACCGGTGAACAGTGCATTTCTGCCTGCATCCACCGCTGCCTTTAAAGTCAAATTCTGTCAGTAGTTCACATCCACTGGTGAACTCATTTCTGCCTGTAGTTCACATCCACCGGTGAACAGTGCATTTCTGCCTGTAGTTCACTTCCACCGGTGAACTCATTTCTGCCTGTAGTTCACTTCCACCGGTGAACTCATTTCTGCCTGTAGTTCACTTCCACCGGTGAACTCATTTCTGCCTGTAGTTCACTTCCACCGGTGAACAGTGCATTTCTGCCTGCATCCACCGCTGCCTTTAAAGTCAAATTCTGTCAGTAGTTCACATCCACCGTGAACTCATTTCTGCCTGTAGTTCACTTCCACCGGTGAACTCATTTCTGCCTGTAGTTCACTTCCACCGGTGAACTCATTTCTGCCTGTAGTTCACTTCCACCGGTGAACTCATTTCTGCCTGTAGTTCACTTCCACCGGTGAACTCATTTCTGCCTGTAGTTCACTTCCACCGGTGAACAGTGCATTTCTGCCTGCATCCACCGCTGCCTTTAAAGTCAAATTCTGTCAGTAGTTCACATCCACCGTGAACTCATTTCTGCCTGTAGTTCACTTCCACCGGTGAACTCATTTCTGCCTGTAGTTCACTTCCACCGGTGAACTCATTTCTGCCTGTAGTTCACTTCCACCGGTGAACTCATTTCTGCCTGTAGTTCACTTCCACCGGTGAACAGTGCATTTCTGCCTGCATCCACCGCTGCCTTTAAAGTCAAATTCTGTCAGTAGTTCACATCCACCGTGAACTCATTTCTGCCTGTAGTTCACTTCCACCGGTGAACTCATTTCTGCCTGTAGTTCACTTCCACCGGTGAACTCATTTCTGCCTGTAGTTCACTTCCACCGGTGAACTCATTTCTGCCTGTAGTTCACTTCCACCGGTGAACAGTGCATTTCTGCCTGCATCCACCGCTGCCTTTAAAGTCAAATTCTGTCAGTAGTTCACATCCACCGGTGAACAGTGCATTTCTGCCTGCATCCACCGCTGCCTTTAAAGTCAAATTCTGTCAGTAGTTCACATCCACCGGTGAACAGTGCATTTCTGCCTGCATCCACCGCTGCCTTTAAAGTCAAATTCTGTCAGTAGTTCACATCCACCGGTGAACAGTGCATTTCTGCCTGCATCCACCGCTGCCTTTAAAGTCAAATTCTGTCAGTAGTTCACATCCACCGTGAACTCATTTCTGCCTGTAGTTCACTTCCACCGGTGAACAGTGCATTTCTGCCTGCATCCACCGCTGCCTTTAAAGTCAAATTCTGTCAGTAGTTCACATCCACCGTGAACTCATTTCTGCCTGTAGTTCACTTCCACCGGTGAACTCATTTCTGCCTGTAGTTCACTTCCACCGGTGAACAGTGCATTTCTGCCTGCATCCACCGCTGCCTTTAAAGTCAAATTCTGTCAGTAGTTCACATCCACCGGTGAACTCATTTCTGCCTGTAGTTCACTTCCACCGGTGAACTCATTTCTGCCTGTAGTTCACTTCCACCGGTGAACTCATTTCTGCCTGTAGTTCACTTCCACCGGTGAACTCATTTCTGCCTGTAGTTCACTTCCACCGGTGAACTCATTTCTGCCTGTAGTTCACTTCCACCGGTGAACTCATTTCTGCCTGTAGTTCACTTCCACCGGTGAACAGTGCATTTCTGCCTGCATCCACCGCTGCCTTTAAAGTCAAATTCTGTCAGTAGTTCACATCCACCGGTGAACAGTGCATTTCTGCCTGCATCCACCGCTGCCTTTAAAGTCAAATTCTGTCAGTAGTTCACATCCACCGGTGAACAGTGCATTTCTGCCTGCATCCACCGCTGCCTTTAAAGTCAAATTCTGTCAGTAGTTCACATCCACCGGTGAACAGTGCATTTCTGCCTGCATCCACCGCTGCCTTTAAAGTCAAATTCTGTCAGTAGTTCACATCCACCGTGAACTCATTTCTGCCTGTAGTTCACTTCCACCGGTGAACAGTGCATTTCTGCCTGCATCCACCGCTGCCTTTAAAGTCAAATTCTGTCAGTAGTTCACATCCACCGGTGAACAGTGCATTTCTGCCTGCATCCACCGCTGCCTTTAAAGTCAAATTCTGTCAGTAGTTCACATCCACCGTGAACTCATTTCTGCCTGTAGTTCACTTCCACCGGTGAACTCATTTCTGCCTGTAGTTCACTTCCACCGGTGAACTCATTTCTGCCTGTAGTTCACTTCCACCGGTGAACAGTGCATTTCTGCCTGCATCCACCGCTGCCTTTAAAGTCAAATTCTGTCAGTAGTTCACATCCACCGGTGAACTCATTTCTGCCTGTAGTTCACTTCCACCGGTGAACTCATTTCTGCCTGTAGTTCACTTCCACCGGTGAACTCATTTCTGCCTGTAGTTCACTTCCACCGGTGAACAGTGCATTTCTGCCTGCATCCACCGCTGCCTTTAAAGTCAAATTCTGTCAGTAGTTCACATCCACCGTGAACTCATTTCTGCCTGTCGTTCTCTGCATGCCCGTCGTCCATCCAGTCTTTTATTTAAATGTTCCAAGTATTCTGATTTTCTTTTGTAAATTCTGCAGTCCGGTTTAACTATTTTACCGTTTAGCTCCCAGTTTTCAAATCCAGAGAAAGTTCTCTCTCTCTGTAATGCTTTTAAGGGTTTGCTCTTAAAAGTTTAGTCTGCTCCGTTTATCAAAAAAAAAATATACATCCCGTTCTCTGTTAAATGTCCTGGAGTGATGGCTCCTGGGACCCCGATCGGGTCGGGGGTCGTCACAGAGCCAGCCTGCCTGGCCTGCCCCAGTCCGCCTGGCCCCCTTCCACCTGGCCCACCCTTTCCCCCCTCCAAGCCCAGGCGCCCAGCAGCCCAGGTGTAACACCCGAGTTTTTCAGGTTTCCGCTCCAAGGGTATTTTTGTAAATAAGAAATATAGGTCCTTCTAATGAGCAAGAGGTGTTATTAGTGTCCTAAGGATTTATGGGGATTTTTAGACGAATAAGTAAATTTTTAGAAACGCATATCCATAGTGTAACGTTAGAGTTCTGTTTTTAGCCCTATAGTGTTTTAATTCATAAAAAAATAGTAAACAAGGTCCAATTTGTGAACGGTTAGTCTCGTTAGAATCCTAAGAATAAGTTGGAATATTTGGAGGAATAAGGGAGTTTTGGGAAACCAAACTGATAGAGAAATAGTGAAATAATTAAAGGAATTGAACTAAGGGCAAAATGGTAAATTAGGAAGTCAAATTTTTATAAAACCTAAAACTCCTCCTTTTCTTCTCATTTCTCTCCTCCTCCACGTGAAGCTCTCCTCACGATTCCCTTCTCCTCTCCCTCCCTCGATCACTCAAGTTCTGATTTCCGGCGAGTTTCTCTTCGGTTTTCTTCAACAAATCAACTCTCTAGGTAAGTTCTATACTTTGGGCTAATTTAGTTGTTGTTTTAGGGCACTATTCGGTTAGGGTTAATTTGAGTTAGGGTTGAGAAATTGGGGGTTTTGGTAGGAATCGATAGTTTGACAATATTAATGCCCCATAGGGTTGTATTTATGATTATTGTGGTAGTTTGTGTGAATTAATGGTGTGGGTTAATGTTTAAGGTGAAGTTTTGGTGGTTGGAAGGTTGTTGGAAGCCATTAATGGAGTTTTTGAATTAGTGAGCACAATGTGCTCGACGAAATGCCCGAAGGAAGTGAATAAGAGTTTTAAGGAAATTTGTCTTAGCTCGGGTTTTCGTTTAGTTTTGTAATTGATGATTTAGAGTCGATATTAATGACATGTTATGAAAATGCCTTAGGTAACCCAAGCTCTCAGAGGACGGTGCTCGACATAGCTAGGACTCCAGGTAAGTGGTGCTAGGTTTCCGGCCCTTACGGCCCTACGTCATATCGATGTTAGGAATTAATGTCTTAATGGTTTTTTCACGATTTTGGAGTTCTAAGGAGTCGGGTAGCCTAGGATGCTTCCCATTTGTGGTCGGATGGGTTCGTTTATGAGTTAGGCTCGTTTATATATGTTAAGAATTGATTGATGATTGTTAGGAGCACTTTTTCATGCATCATGCTTTTCTCCTCTAAGATTTAACGAAATATTTTGCATGCACGTTTTCAAGTAAACGAAGTAAAGTAAATGACGTTAAATGAAGTTGGAGGATGAGTAGGGCACGGGGCACGTAAATGGCAACTCAGGGCAAGTGTTTGGTCTACTGGGTAGACGAGTGGTGCCCGTGCCTACTCATGCCTAATGATATATATGTATGAGTTATGTAAAGTAAACAAATGAAAAAAATGAACATGTTTTGAAAGACCATGCATCATGTATACTAATGTTTTAGTGTACCTCCTTACTAAGCATTAGGCTTATTGTATTTATCGTATGATGTAGGTGACGAAAACGAAGGTGAGGAACTACCTCCTGATGATCAGGCATAGGCGGTCGGTGGACGGAGCTCATGGCGACGGGATGTGTTTTGGTTAGGCTGGATGATCCGTGGGTATACTACGAGTATTTTGTGGTAAATAGGTGTGAAGTGGATTGATTTTGGATGAATTTTAGGGTGTATAGAGAATTTAGATGTTTTGATGAATTATGGTGGATAATGGATTGGAGTGAAGGATTATTTAGTATGATTTCGTAAATGAATTTGTTTTGAAAAGATTTAGAAAATTCTAGTGTTTATAATAGTGTTTGATTGTGGATTTGGTTGGATTGTTGTTTGACGATTTTAGGTGTTTTGAATTGTATGGATTCGCTCGAGTTCTAGTGCGATCCACGTGGTTTATTTTCATGAATTTTATACAAGGATCTGGGTATGTTTCGAATCGGTTTTTTTTTTTGGGAGTTTGAAGGATGGTGAGTTTAATGTAGTTGTGAACGTTTTTGGAAGGTTTAATGTAAAAAGGAGATGATAAAAATGGGAGAATTGGATAAAGTGTAGAAAGGGAGGGAGCAGGGCGCAGGTGGGCGCGCGGCCAGGCGCTAGTGCGCGCTGGCGGGGCGCGCACGCAGTGGGCGCGTGCGGTGCGGCTGAATGTGTGCCATCACGATCGGTCGGGCTTGAAGCGCGATCGATCGTGATTGAAGGTTGATTTTAAATTGGAAGACCCGAGAAGGCCTGATCGGTCGGGCTTGAAGCGCGATCGATCGTGGGTGATGTTTCGTTTTTAATCGGGAAACCCGAGCCGGCCCGATCGATCGGGCTTGGGGGCGCGATCGATCGTGGTCGACGTGCGATTGATTTTTCGACTTTTCGAAACATGTTTTAAACTCGACACCTTTTTACGATACTCTTAAATGTATTTTAGTGACGGCCCTCATGTATTCTAAAGGATTTTAAAGGGCCAAAAACTGAGTCGTCGTTTTTCCGAAAAATGATTATTTCCTCGTTTTAAATGATTTAAAAGTTGACAAAATATTATACCCGTTATGTTTAAGTTAAAGTTAGGTTAATTAGGGTTGATTGAGGTGGGTCATTTGTATATATCCGATTGGGGTTAGCATGTTGTTTAAAAGTGAAAAATTTATATGTAAAAATACGAGGGTTTGAAGTTAAGATTTCTTTATGGTCCTTCCGTGACGGCCCTGACCGGGTTGGGGTCGTTACACCAGGCCCAGGTCCCACCCCTTCCTTCCCCTTCCCCTTTCCCATTCCCAACAAATCCCAGCACTCCCACCCCGGTGCGACGATCATGTGACCGTTGCCCCCTCTTGTTCAACAGTCATGTGACCGTTGACCGTTGCACCCCCCTCTCTTATAAATACACCATTTCTCTCTTTTTTTTTTTTTTTTTTTCAAGACAAACTTCTCTCAATCTCTCAAATCTCTCAATCTCTCTTTTTACAATTCGCTTCTATTCCTCATCCAACAAGGTATGTTTTAATTTTTTTACATATATTTACATAATTTTTAATTGTAATTTTATTAAATAAATTATTTTTGGATTATTTATTTTTAGGTTTTGTATACGTGGAGTTGATCAATTCACATCACCTACAATCTTCTGTTGGACATTAACGTCGTGGTATCAATTTATTATTAAAAATTTAATTTTATATTTAGTTTATTTATTATGGATCCTCACAATTATATTATTGATGATAATGATGACGTAGAAGATATTAGAGAATTAATTCCTATATTTTCTATGGGACAACCATCTGCACAAGTATCCACTTCATCACCTAAAAAAAAAAGAAACAAAATGTCTGAAGTATGGAAACATTTTGTAATGAAAGAAATTAAAATTGGTGAAAAAATAGAATCTAGAGCTTAATGCAATTATTGTATTAAAAATTATGCATATATTTCTGGTAGTTCAACTAGTAGACTCGGTAGGCATTATAAAAAATGTCACTTAAACGAGCAAGTTAGAGACCCCACACAACGATTATTGAATGCTAGTGGTAGTGGCACTTTTTTGTATTCACAAAGTAGAATGAGAGAAAGAATAACAAAACTTGTAGCACAATGTGAGTTGCCTTTAGCGTTCACCGATAGTGATGAATTTGAAAAATTTATGAAAGAGTATGCTACTCTTAATTTTAAACGTGTTCCTAGAAGTACAACTAGAATGGATATTATTAAAATATTTAATAATATGAAAAATGAATTAATTTTATTTTTTTTCAAGCGCCTCTTCAATGTCTATTTGTATCACCTCTAATTTATGGAGTGCACGCAATTCTATAAGCTATGTCGTTGTAACTTCTCATTTTATTGATGACTCTTGGCAGTTAAATAAAAGAATATTAGGATTTCGTAATTGTGAATATCCTCACACTGGTATTACTATTTATAGATATATTGTAATGATATTGTAAGAATATTCTATTCGAGATAGACTATTTAGCATAACACTTGATAATGCTAATGTTAACGATGTTGCTATTTCTCATTTTAAAAATTATTTTAAATTAGATATTACTCACGATTTTCTTTTCCATATGAAATGTGTTTGTCATATTTTAAATTTAGTTGTTAAAGATGGTATGACATATATTTCGCCTCATATTGAATTAATTAGATCCGTAATTTCTTTTATAATTGGATCTAATTCGAGGCAACAAGAATAAAGAGATTTTTGTAAAGCTGCCTAACTTAAACTACAAAAATTAAAAATCGATGTAGATAATAGGTGGAATTCTACTTATTTAATGTTGGAAAATGCTAGGCCATATTGGCAAGTTATTTGTACTTTTATTAATGAGAAAACACCGAGTATTAATCTTGATAAATCTAGTTGCGATGTAGCTAATATATTTCTTAATTTTTTAAAACCATTTTATGACGCTACAAATGAATGTGTGAGAATTTATTATCCCACTTATCATCTTGTTCTACTAATTTTTATAAACTTAACGGGTAATTTTGCACAATATTAACAAATAGATGAATTTAGAGATATACTGAATAAAATGGAAACAAAATGTAAAAAATATTGTCTTGACATTCCTCCTATATTTTGTTATGCATGTATAATGGATTCTATATATAAATTAAGAGGAATATGTCTCATGATTAACAAAATTTCTAATAATTTACATACTACTTTTTCACTTTTTACGGATCAAATAACTAATGGAATTGCTAATTTATATTATTCTTATGAATCTAAATATTCCAATGTTAGTCGTTCATGTGTTTCTTCACATGCTAGTTCAAATAGTGGTGGTGAAAATATTGTGACACGGTCCAGACCTAGAAAGGACCCGTGTTAAACCCATAAAAAGGTGAAGAATGTGCACGGGTGAATGTGTGAGTGAAAACCGAACAATGTAATGGTAATGAAGATGAGATAACGAGTGATAGTAAGTGTAACGTGAAGAACTGAACAATAAGGTAAAGATGGAAAAAAGAAATGAAAATCTTAAGCGGACCCGAGAGCTATCTTATGTTATGCTCACGGGTGTTTGCTTTCCCGTGGGAAAACAACCATTATCGGGCACCAGTTCAGTCGAAAGATGATGAGGAAGGGAAATACGAGCTTACTCTATCAACCTTGAGCTAGTAACCAAGGGAGACCTACTCCTTTCATGGATTGAAAAATCCGTGGCTTACCTCCATTGAAGATAACAATGCTTCTCTCTTTGGAAAACAAAGGTAACTCGTATATTAAGAAAATTGGCAAAAGATTTTTCCAATGCAACTAAGCAATGCCTATAAATAACCCTTAATGGTGGCGGCTAGGGTTTGGATGGAAGGATGAAAAAGAGCCGTCGATGAAGGATGAAGATGGGTGGCCACTTGGGCGGCTAAGCCTTGTCTGCTCGCACGCCCTAGATCTGACGGTGGAGATGGCAATCCGCGCCTCTTCTAATCCATGGTGCTACCACGCCATGTCAACAATCTTGTGAGCACTTCCTAGCTATCCTTGTATGGGCCTAATTCCCTTCTTTGCTGCCTCCTCGATGGTCGAGCCCACTAGTCTTCAACTCAAAACCAACCACCATGCATTCATCTATCCTTAATCAACAATATAATGCATGATATGAGTAAGGCTTATAGATATACCTTACTCTCACAAAGGGCTAAATGTTTGCCAAAGAAAGAGAAAATACAAAAGTGTTCAAAAGAAAATAAAGAAAAGAAAAATATGCATAAAATAAATTGTTACATGTTTAGGATGTCGGGAAGACAAATTCCCGTATGATGACGCTCTGAATCCATCTGTGTATCCCATACTAGCATGTGGAGGGGCTGCTCTATATCCAATGCGCTAATCTCCCAAGTGGATCCTTCCAAAAAATCAAGACTTGCAAAAGGAACACGTAATAAGTAAGGAGAATAATTAAAGTTTGGGTATTTATTGGATCTTCGAGTGATTGGGCTCCTAGGCATGTCATCATCTCCAGGTGATTTAAGGATTTGACCTCAAATCCATTTGTTGACTTCTTCCCGAAGTTCTCTCCTCCAAATTCCAATCCAAGGGCATCATCAAGACTCTCTAAGCGCTTGAATTTGAATGCATCGAGGGTATAATCTGCCATTAGCGTATAGAGTTGAAAGCCTCTTATTCACCAATAGTCTTCTTGATATGGTGGTCAGGTGGTCTTACCAAAAAGTTCTTTGGTAAAGGTGGGAAGATTGAATTCGAGAGCTACTTTAAAGGGCGTTTGCTTGGTGATGGAGTGAAGGTTTCGAAAATAGTCGAATTCCCAATGTGGTAGCACGAGATTTCCATTGTACTCCTTCATCCAAAGAATTAATTATTCTAGCTTTACGACCACAAATGTAGGCTCAACATCTAAATGAACCTTAAGATATTCTTGGCTCCAACCAATTTTAAAAAGCCAAGTTATTAAGTGTTTGGAGGGTAAATATCTCGTTGTTATCCAAGATTTAAGCTCATCATGACCATACTCCTTACTCTAACCTATCCTTAGAATCCAGGTGGTCAAATGGCCGTATGGCGGATAGGCTACCAAATCAACCGATTCCTTTTCCTTGGTTCGATGGTAAAACTTGTGACAATCACATGGAAAGGCTAGTTGGGTTGATTCTTTACCTAATTGTAAGTTAAGAAATCTGAGGGATGCATTAGGTGCAACTATCTCATACGTTTGCCTAAGTCCACGAAGGATAAAAGCATCAATAGTTATAGGAACAAAGACATAGGTTAACTTCTTCAAAAATTGGTGTGAAAGGGAGTTGATTCTTCCAACATATGGGATGGAGTGAGGAGGACCAATGATCATACTCTCAATCCCAAAGATACTCTCCTCACTAAAATATTTCTTTTTTTGATCAGGCAAATGCCATGTTGATACTTCTTTCGAGGGTAAGGCTCCTCTTTTAACTACCGTTTCTTCCCAAAATTCATTGACTTTAAAAAAGTGTATTGTTGAAGGTGGTGGTGTGAGTACTTCATCGTAGAAGGAATTATGGTACCACTTTGATGTGTGAGTGTTCTTAGGTTGAACAATCCAATTGGTGGCAGATACCACGTATGAGTGGTAGTCCTTGTGGCAATTCCTTCTTTTCTTGGCGTATCAAACTTTGGAGAGGGGTGGAAGGTTTCTGTAACACCCGGCATTTTGCGCCATGTAATTATTTCCCCAAATTATTTAGTAGGATGAATTTTATATTAATACAATGAATGTTTTAATGAATTTGTCGGAGTGTTTAATGGAAAAACTGAATTGACGAACTAATTAACAAATTAGTTGGAAACCAATGAGGGGCAAATTAGGAAGCCAATTAAGGTTGGTGGGAGGAAGCCAATGAATGGCTGCCAAGTGTTCAACTTGTTGAACAAGATATGTTCTTCCTCCTACGTGAAACCCTCCTCACTTCTCTTCTCTGTTCTCTCCATTCCCCTCTGCATTCTCTCTTCCAGATGACAAAAGACCAGCGAAGCTCCTCCGATCTCCTCAGTTTCTTTCTATTTCTCTGCCTAAGGTAAGCATCTAATAAAGCTAACATGTTTGGACAAGTCAAAATGTTAGTTTGCTGAAGTTTTGTAGCACCCGGTTTCATTGAACCAAAATTTAATTTATTATTAATGATGTACTTTTATAGAAGGGTTGGGGGAGTTATTGATTAGGTTAATAAATGATCAGGCGAGGGCATGATGGTAATTAGAATTTTACATAGTGGATAACCTATTTAAGGAAAAGTCCAGTGAGAGTAGCCGCCACTATTCCCTATTTCCCTCTTTCGGTTTTCAGCTCGAGCAGTAGAACTCTCTAAGCGATTCTCTCGCCCGATTCTCCTTCAACCTAGGTAAGTCTTGTTTTCTTGCATTTTAGCGATTAGTTTACTGAGAGAATACAATGTGAAGATTTCGAGGTTTCTGTGATTGGGGGTGAGTTCAGGTTCTTGGTGATAAATGGGAATGCACGGGTAGCAGAGTTTCAAATCGATTTCCTCAAACATATTATTAATTTTTGGTAAGTTTAGTAAGAGTTGGATTAATGTACTGTCATGACCTTAGGTGAGCGAGCTTCTGGAGTAGTTGTAACCGAGCATTTCCAAGAGAGCCAGGTAAGTAAAGTATGCATGTGCCTTCGGGCCTACATCACAAAACAGTAGGGTTATGTATTTTGGGAATGGTTTTGTATGTCATGCATCATGTTTTTGAAAGATTACGAAAATGAATTTCCATGTAAGAACGATAAGGTATGAACTGAATGTGACAGACAAGCTATTAAGGGAATTCATCCGCCCCTTAATCGAGTAGAGGATGTATAACATTGGGAGAATTGATCCCACTCCCAAGGGAACAGAGGGATCAGATCAGCTATTAAGGGAATTCATCCGCCCCTTAATCGAGTAGAGGATGTATAACATTGGGAGAATTGATCCCACTCCCAAGGGAACCGGGGGATCAGATCAACTTATGAACGTATGTGAATGCAACTGAGATGAGAAAGTAGAAATTGCATGTTTAGGAATTTTATGTTTCAGCATTTCATTTCATTACTGCTTTACTTACTTAGCATTAGGCTAATAGATGAGTTTTGTGATGTAGGTGAAGAAGTGACAGCAGGTGAATCCTCTGAGTTCATTGAGGGATAGAATGATTGGGGGAGCACACTCATGCCACGGATCTGGTACTTGATGAGGCGGGTTAACTGATGTCAATTGGTGTGAAAGTCTAGTTGACAGTGTTTCAATTTAAATTTGTTGAGTTTTCATAACAGTAGTGATTTCAACGTTTTGAATACGTTTTTTGAGTTTCCTCTTCTGATAACAGTGTTCTGTTGGGATATAGTGTTGGCACTCTCTGGATTTTTAGTAATGTAATGGTTTGAAATGTTTTGAATGGTCTCAGTGAAGTGAGTAAATTCTTTTCGGTATTTAGAGTTGTGTTTGAATACCAAAGAGTAGACGAAATGTGGTTCTATTCTCTATCGTTAGATGAAGTCTCTCGGCAGAGGTTGAGTTGTTGTTCTGTTGTCTATCAGAAGATGTCTTCAGTGGAAGCCATCGGATGATATAGAACGAAATTTGTCGTTTAGTGATCGGTATATGTAGATTGTTTTATCGGAAGATGTTGTTTTGTTCACTATCGGTAGACGAAGTCTATCGGTAGATGTCGGGTTGTAGTCATGTGTCTACCGGAAGGTGTAGGTTTAAGTCCATCGGATGATGTCTCAGTAAACTCATCGGCAGATGCGTGCTGACGTCATCGGTAGATGTAGAGAAACTTTTGTCGTTTAGTCACCGGTGGATGTAGAACAAAGTTGATCGGATGAAAGAAATCATCTGGCTGACGTCATCGGAAGATGTAGTGTGTATTTTGTCATTTGCGATCAGTGGAGGTTGGATAATAGACTTATCCGGTTGACGTCATCGGTAGATACAGTCTACCGAGGGATGTCCTTTGTTTTTCATTTGGCTGACGTCATCGGCAGAAGCCTCATACTTTCTGTTTCTGCTTCTTCCGTTGACTTTATTAATCGGCGGATCCGTTTGACCCCTGTGACATCTCAAGTATTTCAACTTAAACTTCTATTTCTTATTGGCCGATTACTTCTTAATATTTCCAACGATTATTTTAGCATTGTTTTTTATGGCTTTGTTTAATTCTATTTTTGCTTAAACAATTTCCGCTGCAAGTTTTAAAAAAATATATACGGTTGAAATTTTTAGTCATGTACGGGCATCGTGTGATGAACCGGGTTCAGATAACTCGGGGCGTTACAGTATGGTATCAGAGACATTCAGTTAAACCGTTCAAAAGATTACTCATCAGTGTCAATCGTTGCATGGAAGTACTCCAACAACTGTAAGTGTTTATGTTAGCCTCAGTAATTAGATATTTATGAACATAGTTAACCTTGTACAGGAAGTCAGTGTAATGGCCAGACGCCCAGGAAGACCTAGGATACCGAGGGAAATGCCAAACTTGAGGGGTGAGGAGGAACCTAGTGTTATTAGACAACTGACAGATTTGGTACGTCAGCAAACAGACTTAGTACATCAGCAGTCCGATCAGTTAGGAGTGTTGCTGAACCGAGAGGTACAAGGGAGTGCCAACTCGGGTTCTAGCAATGAGCATTCAGGAGACCGATTCCGAAGGCTTCAGCCGCCTACATTTGATGGAAAGTCATCCAATCCGATTGTCGCTAAGGAGTGGCTTAGGAAAATTGAGAGTATGTTCAGGTGTTCCAATGTTGGTGAAGGAGACAAAGTCACGTTGGCCACGTTCCATTTTGCTGGTGATGCTCAACTTTGGTGGGAGACAATTGAGACCACCACTGACATTCTGACTATGACTTGGTCACAGTTTAAGGACACCTTCTTCGAAAAATATTTTAATAGCACAGTTTAGGCAGCAAAGAAGGTAGAGTTTTTGAACTTGAAGCAGACAGGGTCTGTGGCAGAATACGTTAGACAATTTGAGTCCTTGTCCAGATTCGCTGGACACTTTATACACAGAAACGAAGATAAGGTGTTTCAATTTATGAATGGACTGAAACCAGAAATGTACAGAGGGGTTAAGTTTTCGGGTTATAAAGGTTTGCCCTTCAGTGATGTTGTGTCCACAGCATTGGAGGTGGAAGAAGCTGAATTGAAATGTGCTAGACTAAAGGAAACCCCGAGAAAGTTTGTTCAACCACCGCCGCAGAGAGGAGTGAAGAGGTCCAATGAAGGCCAGCACAGCCAAGGGATAGGAAAGAAGGTACCAGATACCAAGATGTTTCCTCAGTGCCCAAAGTGTTTGAAGAATCACTCGGGCGAGTGTAGATTTGGATCGGGTAAGTGCTTCAACTGCGAAGAGGTTGGACACTTGTACAAGGATTGCCCAAAGCCCCGGATCGTCCGATGTTTCCATTCCAACAAGGTTGGCCATGTCAACAGAGACTGCCCAGCTTTGAAGGGTGGCCCTGTCAAGATTAAGCCAAGAATATTCTCCATGATGGAGTCAGGTGATGAGGACCAGCCTGCTGTAGTGTCAGGTACTATATTGATTAACTCTGTACCTGCTTTTACTTTGATAGATTCGGGTGCAACTCATTCTTTTATAGCCTCTGCATTTGCTGATAAGTTAGATGTACGGTTTACTCCTTCTGAGCATGTGTTTAACGTAGCATTACCTTCTGGTGAGCACAGGCACTCTAGTCAAATGATGCCTGAT
Organism: Begonia masoniana; assembly: GCA_022432975.1. NCBI lineage: Eukaryota > Viridiplantae > Streptophyta > Magnoliopsida > Cucurbitales > Begoniaceae > Begonia > Begonia masoniana. The sequence goes on along the minus strand of CM039511.1, from coordinate 13,834,038 downwards.
AGTGTGGTGTTAGTAGGGAACATGAATTTGCCTGCTGACCTCATTGTTATGGACATAATGGGATTTGATGTGATCCTAGGAATGGATTGGTTGTTTAAGCATTATGCCACAATAGATTGTAGAACTGGAATTGTTAGTTTTCAACCCCCTAGTGGTTTAAACCATACCTTCCAGGCTCTGAAGAAGAGTAAGGAAATGACTGCAATGACTGCTGTCAATTGTAGACCCTCCCCATGCAGAGAGTATTTGTGCTTTTTGGCCAATGTCCTAAACACGCAGCTAGTAGAAAAATCAAGTCCCAAAAATGTCTTAGTTGTCCAAGACTTCCCTGAGGTATTTCTAGATGACCTTCCTGGCTTACCGCCAGATAGGGAGATTGAATTCGTTGTTGACGTCTACCTAGGCGCTGAGCCTGTAACTAAAAATCTATATAGACTAGCACCAACAGAACTTAAGGAATTGAAGAAGCAGTTAGAGGATTTGTTGGAGAAAGGGTTCATACGCCCTAGCTTTTCACCATGGGGTGCACCTGTCCTTTTTATCAAAAAGAAGGATGGATCAATGCGTATGTGCATTGATTATAGAGAATTAAATAAGTTGACTGTCAAGAATAAGTACCCTTTGCCGAGGATTGATGACTTATTTGACCAGCTTAAAAATCGAAATGATTTAAGAAGGTAAATATGGTAAAAGCCTTGGTTAGGGTTGATTTCCTCATTACATGCGTTTACTACTGATGCTATAGCAATGCTATAGCATTAATCACAGAACAGCAAGAATTCATAACAATTCTAGGGTTCTATCGAATTACCTAGATAAATCTGTTTCAAAATTTTCTTTTCAACTTTGAAAAGATAAAACTTAATCTGAATTTTCGTGTAAATCTATTCTTAACACCAAATAAATTAATGTAAGCTACTTTGCAACAATTTTAATTTATTTAATTACTCATGTATCTTAGAATTCCTATTTACATATCGATACAATAGAAACATATGATATCAAATTTGTCTATCGACACAATTCAATTTACGCATTAAAAATCATGAGCAATTGTTCGGTGAAAAATACGAAGCATTCATAGATAAATATAAAAACATGTAAAGAGTACTCTCTCTCCTAATCAAGATAAAAGAACTAGCCTAAAATCATAATAATAAAAATAACAAAAATTGTTCCTGCCAAAAACAAAAAAGAAAAATTGAAGAAGAAGAAGAAGAAGCAGAATCCCCCTGCTGCCGCTTGCTTCAAGTCTCCTCACTTTCTCCAGAACAACTCCTTTCTTTTTATCTTGTTCTGCGTGCTATGTGTTTTTTTTCTTTCTCCAGATTTGTTTGTTTTTAGGCCTCCTCTTGATTTTTGCCTCCTATATTTTTAATAAAGATATTCTCCTTTATTGCTTTTCTCTCCCTTTCCTTGTTCTACGTGCTTCCTTCTTTATCTCCAGATCTCTCCCTTTTAGTTCTCTCTCTTTCTTCCGTAATTTTTGGCTGCCAAATACCCCTTTTGTAACGCCCCAAATTATATAAACCCAGTTCGCTACTCATAATACTGAACCACACTATGACATTTTGAGAAAATTTCAAAATTTCACTTAACGGTCAAAGTTTGACCTTTAAAAACGTTAAAACATGCAATGGAAATACATTTGTATAAAACAACATTTATTAATTTAATTAAAATATTAAAGTCAATCGGTTGAAAGAAAACAAAAGAAAACAGAACACCTATACCGCTGAATAGTTCCAGCGATAGAAACAGAAACAAAAGGCATCCACCGCTCGCATCCACCGATCACAAAATGACAAAATTTACTACCCACATCTACCGCTCACATCCACCGATGACAAAACGAAAAAATCTATTACTCACATCTACCGATCACAAAACGACAAAATCCATTACTCACATCTACCAATAGACAACATCCACCGATAGACAACATCCATCGGTGAACAGTAACACTCTACATCCACCGATAGACTACATCCACCGATATACAATATCCACCGATAGACAACATCCACCGGTGAACAGTAACACTTTACATCAACCGATAGACTACATCAACCGATAGACAACATCCACAGGTGAACAGTAACACTCTATATCCACCGATAGACTACATCCACCGATAGACAACATCCATCGGTAGACTACATCAACCGATAGACTACATCAACCGATAGACTACATCCACCGATAGACTACATCCACCGATAGACAACATCCACCGATAGACTACATCAACCGATAGACTACATCAACCGATAGACTACATCCACCGATAGACAACATCCACCGATAGACAACATCCACCGATAGACAACATCCACCGATAGACTACATCCACCGATAGACAACATCCACCGATAGACAACATCCACCGATAGACAACATCCACCGATAGACAACATCCACCGATAGACTACATCAACCGATAGACTACATCCACCGATAGACTACATCCACCGATAGACAACATCCACCGATAGACAACATCCACCGATAGACTACATCAACCGATAGACTACATCAACCGATAGACTACATCCACCGATAGACAACATCCACCGATAGACTACATCAACCGATAGACTACATCCACCGATAGACTACATCCACCGATAGACAACATCCACCGATAGACTACATCCACCGATAGACTACATCCACCGATAGACAACATCCACCGATAGACTACATCCACCGATAGACTACATCCACCGATAGACTACATCAACCGATAGACTACATCCACCGATAGACTACATCCACCGATAGACTACATCCACCGATAGACTACATCCACCGATAGACTACATCCACCGATAGACTACATCCACCGATAGACAACATCCACCGATAGACTACATCCACCGATAGACAACATCCACCGATAGACTACATCCACCGATAGACAACATCCACCGATAGACTACATCAACCGATAGACTACATCCACCGATAGACTACATCAACCGATAGACTACATCCACCGATAGACTACATCCACCGATAGACAACATCCACCGATAGACAACATCCACCGATAGACAACATCCACCGATAGACTACATCCACCGATAGACTACATCAACCGATAGACTACATCCACCGATAGACTACATCCACCGATAGACTACATCCACCGATAGACTACATCCACCGATAGACAACATCCACCGATAGACAACATCCACCGATAGACAACATCCACCGATAGACTACATCCACCGATAGACAACATCCACCGATAGACAACATCCACCGATAGACAACATCCACCGATAGACTACATCCACCGATAGACTACATCCACCGATAGACTACATCCACCGATAGACTACATCCACCGATAGACTACATCCACCGATAGACAACATCCACCGACTGGTGAACAGTAACACTCTAAACAAACGGACAACTCTGCTTATTAAAAGAACTTGTAAATTTTAACAGTAGCTATTCAAAACAACATAAATCCACAACTTTATAAATCCAGAATAACAATCTACAACTAAAACCAAATCGTGTTTTCATAATCAGAAAAGCTCCAAAATTATTAAAAACATTAAACTCTTGCTGTCATTAACATTCTCAGCATACTAAAACTGAACCATTGTCAACTAGACTTTCACACCTACTGACATTAGTTAAACCGGCCCATCAGATTGCCAAGTCGAGGCATAGGTGTGATCCATCAACTGCTCTTAGTCTTCAGTAAATTCAGAGAATTCTCCAGTAGTTACCTCAGCACCTACATCACAAAACTCATCTATTAGCCTAATGCTAAATAAGTAGAGCAATAATGAAATGATAAGATGAAACATAAATCCTAGTAATGCAGTTTCTACTTTCACATCTCAGTTGCATTCACATTCTTTCTCTGATCTGATCCCTCGGTTCTATTGGGAGTTGGATCAATTTTTCCAAAGTCATACATCCACTTCATCGATTAAGGTTCGGATTAGTTCCCTTAACAGCTGATCTGATCCTATATTGCATTGGAAAGCGGATCAATTTCCCAAAGTCATACATCCTCTTCATCGATCAAGGGGCGGATTAGTTCCCTTAACAGCTGATCTGATCCTATATTCCATTGGGAAGCGGATCAATTTTCCAAAGTCATACATCCTCTTCATCGATTAAGAGGCGGATTAGTTCCCTTAACCGTTGATCTATTACAATCTGTTCATGCCTTATCATGTCATTACATATAAATTCATTTTCGTGTTCTTTCCAAAAACATGATACATTACATATAGAAAACATTCAAACAAGTATAAACCTACTGTTTTGTGATGTAGACCCGAAGGCACACACATACTCTACATACCTGGTCTCCTGAAAAACTTGGTTGAAATCTACCTCGGGAGTTTGCTCGAACCTAAAACCATAAACCGAGCATTAATTAAATCTTCACTAAACTTCATTCTAACCATCTAGAAATCTAAGGAAACTAATTTGTGAGCTCTGTTCATTGTGCATCCCCGATTTGCCCCAAACCCGAACTAACTCTCACTTACAGCATTCTCAAAACTCACATTTAAAATCCTCTCTAACATCGATAGTTACAATGTAGTAAGAAATCAAAGTAGAACTCACCTAACTTGGAGAAAATGGGAGAGAAAATCGCCGAGAGAAACTCTGCTTAGCTGAGCTGAATGCCGAGAAAGGAAAATGAGAAACAGTGGCGGCTAAACCTTCATTAAACCCTCCATTTATAACACTGCTTCACAATTACTCAAATACCCTTGGCTAACCAACTACTAAATTCCACAAAAATAAAAGTTACAAAATGACGTTATTAATTAAATACGGTGGACAATACCGGTTGCTACAATCTACCCTCCTTAAAATAATTTTGTCCTCAAAATTCAGTGCTTAAACAGCTCAGGATAACGGTTCATCATGTCCTGCTGGCTTTCCCAAGTTGCCTCATCAACATTTTAATTATGCCATAAGACTTTCACTAGCTGAACCTCCTTGTTGCACAGTACTTTTGTTGCATAGTCCAAAATTTCCACTGGTTTCGCCTCATAGGTAAGGGTAGGATGAATTTCAATGTTCTGCTGTTCCACAACCTAAGTTGGATCCCGTATACAGTTCTTTAGCATAGAAATATGGAACACATTGTGAATTCCTTCCATAGAGGCTGGCAATTGTAAGTGATAAGCTGTCTTCCCAATCCTTTTCAAAATTGAGAAAGGCTCTATAAACCTGGGGTTCAACTTACTTCTCTTCCCGAATCTTACAACTCCTTTGAACGGTGAAACCTTAAGATAGACTTCATCACTAACATCAAACTCTAATTCTCTACGCCTCCTATCGGCATAGTTTTTCTGTCTGCTTTGAGTTGTTAAGATTCTGTGTCGGATGAGGGAAATCTTCTCCACTGTTTGCTGCACAATATCAGGACCAAGCAAACGTGCTTCACCAATTTCATCCCAATACAAAGGAGATCTGCATTTTCGTCTATACAATGCTTCATACGGTGCCATTCCTATTGTTGCCTGATAACTGTTATTATAAGAAAATTCCACCAATGATAAATATTTATTCCAAGAACCCTGAAAATCTAATATGCACGCACGAAGCATATCTTCTAATGTCTGAATAGTTCTCCCAGATTGTCCATTTGTTTGAGGGTGAAAAGCTGTACTAAAATTGAGTTGCGTACCCATAGCCTTGTGAAGACTCTTCCAAAACTTAGATGTAAATCTAGAATCTCGGTCTGAAACTATAGTGCTTGGAACTCCATGCAGTCTAACAATTTCATGCACATACAACTCAGCAAGTTGATCCATCGAGTATGTCATCTTTATTGGCAGAAAATGGGCAGATTTGGTTAGACGATCTACTATCACCCAAATTGCATCATGTCCTCTTACTGTTCTAGGCAATCCCACAACAAAGTCCATCGTTATTTGTTCCAATTTCCATTTAGGAACTGGTAAGGGTTGTAATGTTCCTGCAGGTCTCTGATGTTCAGCTTTAATCCGTTGGCAAACTAGACACAATCCTACATACTCTGCCACACTTCTTTTCATATTTAGCCACCAATAATATTGTCTAACGTCTCTGTACATTTTTGTACTACCAGGATGAACAGAGAGTCATGAAGAATGGGCTTCTGAAAGGATCTCTTTTCAAAGTTCTTTATCTGTTGGAACAAACCATCTAGTCCAAAACTTGAGAATTTCATCAACAGAATATTTGAAATCCGACTTATCGGTAGAATCCATGCATGATTATACTTGTTGCACTCAACATCATTCGCTTGAACTTCCTTTATTCTATCCAAAATTGTAGGCTTTAAGGATATAGCAGAAAGCATAGTTGACACGCTGGACACAGATTCCAAGTTAAATCTTTAGAATTCAGTCTCTAAGGCTAACGGTATGTCAAGAATCAATGCTGAGGCTGAAGTCGTCACTCTACTCAATGCATCAGCCACTACATTCGCCTTGCCGGGGTGGTATTTAATCTCAAAATCATAACCCTTGACAAATTCCAACCATCGACGTTGCCTCATATTTAATTCTTTCTGTGTGAAAATATATTTCAAACTTTTATGGTCCGAGAATATTTCACAAGATTGTCCATACAAGTAATGTCTCCAAATTTTTAATGCAAAAACCACTGCAGCTAATTTTAAGTCGTGTGTAGGGTAATTCTTTTCATGTGTTTTCAACTGTCTAGAGGCATAAGCTATTACTTTTCCATCCTGCATCAACACACAGCCAAGTCCAACTTTGGAAGCATCACAATAAATGCTAAATTTACCATTCTTAACAGGAAGTGTTAATATTGGAGCATTGGTCAATCTCTGTTTCAAAGTCTGAAAACTATGCTCGCATTCATCAGTCCATACATACTTCATGTTTTTCCTTGTTAACCGAGTGAGGGGTGTTGCAATCTTTGAGAATCCTTCAATAAATTTTCTATAATATTCTACTAATCCAAGGAAACTTCGAATATCTATAGCATTCCTCGGTTGGGGCCACTTCTTAACTGCTTGAACCTTGGCCGAATCGACAGATATTCCGTCTCCAGAAATCACGTGACCAAGAAAGTGAACTCTGTCCAACCAAAACTCACACTTGGAAAACTTGGCATAAAGTTGGTATTGTTTTAGTACTTCTAACACCAAACTCAAATGCCTTGCATGCTCCTCCTTAGTACGTAAATAAATTAAGATATCATCAATAAACACTATGACAAATTTATCTAAACACCCTATTCATAAGGTCCATGAAGGCTGCTGGTGCATTTGTCAATCCAAAGGACATCACCAGGAACTCATAATGTCCATACCTGGTGCGAAAGGCAGTCTTTGAGATATCTTCAGATTTGACTTTCAATTGGTAATAATCGGACCTTAGGTCAATCTTAGAGAAAACTCGTGCATCACGGAGTTAGTCGAATAAATCATCAATCCTCGTTAATGGATGCTTGTTCTTGATAGTTAACTTATTCAATTCCCTATAATCAATGCACATACGCATTGATCCATCCTTCTTCTTGACAAAAAGAAATGGTGCACCCCACGGTGAAAAGCTTGGGCGTATGAACCCTTTTTCCAAAAGTTCCTCCAACTGTTTCTTTAATTCCTTAAGCTCCGTAGGTGCTAATCTATAGGGATTCTTAGATACAGGCTCGGCGCCTGGGTAAACATTTACAACAAATTCAATTTTCCTATCTAGCGGCAAGCCAGGAAGGTCATCTAGAAATACGTCTGGAAAGTCTTGGACAACTAAGACATTTTGAGGACTTGCTTTTCCTACTAGTTGTATGTCTAAAACACTGGCCAAGAAGTACAAATACTCCCCGCATGGATAAGGTCTAGCGTTGACAAAGGTCATAACAGACATTTCCTTACTCTTCTTCAAAGCTTGAAAGGTATGTTTCAAGCCACCAGGGGGTTGAAAACTAACTACTCTAGTCCTACAATCGATTGTGGCATACTGCTTGAACAACCAATCCATTCCTAAGATTACATCAAATCCCATTATATCCATAATAATGAGATCAGCAGGTAAATTCTTGTTTCCTACTAACACAACACTATCAAACATCACTTGGTTAGAGTGCATGCGTTCACCAGAGGGTAATGCGACGTTAAATACATGCTCAGTAGGGGTAAACTGTACATTTAACTTGACAGTAAACGCAGACGCTATAAACGAATGTGTTGCACCAGAATCTATTAAAGTAAAAGCATGTATAGAGTTGATCAATATGGTACTTGACACTACAGTGGGTTGTTCTTCATCACCCGACTCCATCATGGAGAATATCCTTGGCCTTATCTTAGCAGGGCCACTCTTCAAAGCTGGACAGTCTCTGTTAATATGGCCGACTTTGTTACAGTGGAAACATCAAATGACTCTGGGATTTGGGCAATCCTTGAATGTGTGTCCAACTTCTTCACAGTTGAAACACTTTCCCGTTCCAAACCTGCACTCGCCCAGGTGACTCTTCAAACATTTCGGGCACTGGGGAAACTTCCTAGTATCCTGCACTTTCTTTCCTATTCCTTGGTTACTCAGGCTTTCACTAGGCATCTTCATCCCCCTATGCTGGTGTGGCTGAATGAACTTTCGTGGGGCTTCCTTTGGTCCAACACACTTCATTTTAGCTTCTTCCACATCCAATGCTGTGGACACAACTTCACTGAATGACAACCCTTTAATACCATAAAATTTGACTCCTCTGTAAATTTCTGGCTTAAGTCCATGCACAAATTGAAACACCTTATCCTCATTCTTGTGAACAAAATGTCCAGCAAACCTGGACAGGGACTCGAATTGCCTACTGTACTCAGCCACAGACCCTGTCTGCTTCAAGTTTAGAAACTCCACCTTCTTTGCGGTCTGGACGTTGCTGTTAAAATATTTCTCATAGAAAATCTCCTTGAACTGTGACCAAGACATAGCCAGAACATTAGTGGTGGTCTCTATTGTTTCCCACCAAAGTTGAGCGTCCCCAGCCAAATGGAACGTTGCCAGAGTGACTTTGTCTCCTTCACCAACGTTGGCACACCTGAACATACTCTCAATCTTCCTGAGCCACTCCTCAGCAACAATCGGATTGGATGACTTTCCATCAAATGTGGGCGGCTGTAGCCTCCAGAATCTGTCTCCTGAATGCTCATTGCTGGAACCCGAGTTGGCATTTCCTTGTACTTTTCGGTTCAATAGTACTCCTAACTGTTCAGATTGCTGATGCACCAAATCTGTCTTTTGGCGCACCAAATCTGTCAGCTGCCTAACTACACTAGGATCCTCCTCACTTCTCAAATTTGGCATCTCTCTCGATACTTTTGGTCTTTCTGGTCGTCTAGCCATTATGTTATATTCCTGGACAAGGCTAATTACTCTCATAAATATCTAATAACTAAGGTTAACATAAACACTTATAGTTGTTGGAGTACTTCCATGCGACGATCGGCATTGATGAGTAATCTTTTGAACGGTTTAACAAAATGTCTCTGATACCATACTGTAACGCCCCGAATTATATAAACCCGGTTCGCTACTCATAATACTGAACCACACTATGACATTCTGAGAAAATTTCAAAATTTCACTCAACGGTCAAAGTTTGACCCTTAAAAACGTTAAAACTTGCAGCAGAAATTCATTTGTATAAAACAACATTTATTAATTTAATTAAAATATTAAAGTCAATCGGTTGAAAGAAAACAAAAGAAAACAGAACACCTCTACCGCTGAATAGTTCCAACGATAGAAACAGAAACAAAAGGCATCCACCGCTTGCATCGACCGATTACAAAACGACAAAATTTACTACCCACATCTACCGTTCACATCCACCAATCACAAAACGACAAAATCTATTACTCACATCTACCGATCACAACACGACAAAATCCATTACTCACATATATCGATAGACAACATCTACCAGTGAACAGTAACACTCTACATCAACCGATAGACAACATCCACCGGTGAACAGTAACACTCTACATCCACCGATAGACTACATCCACCGATAGACTACATCCACCGATAGACAACATCCACCGGTGAACAGTAACACTCTACATCCACCGATAGACTACATCCAACGATAGACAACATCCACCGGTGAACAGTAACACTCTAAACAAACGGACAACTCTGCCTACTAAAAGAACTTGTAAATTTTAACAGCAGCTATTCAAAATAACATAAATCCACAACTTTATAAATCCAGAATAATAATCTACAACTAAAACCAAATCGTGTTTTCATAATCAGAAAAGCTCCAAAATTATTAAAAACATTAAACTCCTGCGTCATTAACATTCTCAGCATACTAAAACTGAACCATTGTCAACTAGACTTTCACACCTATTGACATTAGTTAAACCACCCCATCAGATTGCTAAGTCGAGACATAGGTGTGCTCCATCAACTGCTCTTAGTCTTCAGTAAATTTAGAGAATTCTCCAGTAGTTACCTCAGCACCTACATCACAAAACTCATCTATTAGCCTAATGCTAAATAAGTAGAGCAATAATGAAAGGATAAGCTAAAACATAAATCCTAGTAATGCAGTTTCTACTTTCACATCTCAGTTGCATTCACATTCTTTCTCTGATCTGATCCCTCGGTTCCATTGGGAGTTGGATCAATTTTCCCAAAGTCATACATCCACTTCATCGATTAAGGGTCGGATTAGTTCCCTTAACAGCTGATCTAATCCTATATTCCATTGGGAAGCAGATCAATTTCCCAAAGTCATACATCCTCTTCATCGACTAAGGGGTGGATTAGTTCCCTTAACAGCTGATCTGATCCTATATTTCATTGGGAAGTGGATCAATTTTCCAAAGTCATACATCCTCTTCATCGATTAAGGGGCAGATTAGTTCCCTTAACTATTGATCTATTACAATCTGTTCATGCCTTATCATGTCATTACATATAAATTCATTTTCGTGTTCTTTCCAAAAACATGTCACATGACATACAGAAAACATTCAAACAAGCATAAACCTACTGTTTTGTGATGTAGACACGAAGGCACACACATACTCTACATACCTAGTCTCCTGAAAAACTTGGTTGAAATCTACCTCGGGAGTTTGCTCAAACCTAAAACCATAAACCGAGCATTAATTAAATCTTCACTAAACTTCATTCTAACCATCAAGAAATCTAAGGAAACTAATTTGGGAGCTCTGTTCATTGTGCATTCCCGATTTGCCCCAAACCCGAACTAACTCTCACTTACAGCATTCTCAAAACTCACATTTAAAATCCCCTCTAACATCGATAGTTACAATGTAGTAAGAAATCGAAGTAGAACTCACCTAGCTTGGATAAAATGGAGAGAAAATCGCCAAGAGAAACTCTGCTTAGCTGAGCTGAATGCCGAGAAAGGAAAATGAGAAACAGTGGCGGCTAAACTTTCATTAAACCCTCCATTTATAACTGTAACACCCGGTATTTTTGCCTATGTATTTATTCCCCGAATATGTAAGCGGAATTACTCCTACATTATTTTAATGACTATTTTTAATTGCCAACGTGTTCAATTGAATGAGAGTGGTTGTAGAACCGATTCGACGAACTAAATAAAAATTTAGTTAAAAACCTATTGAAGGGTAAAATTGGAAGCCAATTAAGGTTGGTGGGAGGTGGCCAATGGATGAGTGACACCTGGCAACTTGTTGAAGAAGCCATGTTCTTTTCTTTCCCCTCCTACGTGAAACCCTCACTTTTCTCATATGCTTCCTTCTGCTTCCTTTCATTTCTCTCGGTTTTCTCTCCTTCTAGCGATTTCAATCTTTCCAAAAACTTCCATTCTCCTGTTTTCTCCAGTAGAGGTAAGCATCTGTTTAAGCTAATGAGTTTGGATAAGTAAAATGTGAGTTTTGTGGAAGTTTAAGGTTACGGCATTTTGAGAGAAACTCATTGTTTTTGGATGAAAACACGTTAGTTTGTTTTCCAAAGGTTTGAAAGGAGTTGCTGCATACCCTACATATTATTAGTTAGCAGTTGCAGCTTTGCTCATTTTCTTTACATGCATGTTCAGGTTCGTGCCTCACCAAGGCAACACGTTCAACACTTTCAACACCGCAGCAAACAGGTAAGTTCATGTGTGTGGACTGGCCCTTAAGACCCTACATCCTGGAGATACTAGGTTTTACATCCTGTAGGTTGGTTTCGGGTAGAAAGGTTAGAGTTAAGTTCTGTGTTTCCTTTTATGTTTCCGTTGTTTTATGTTCCTGTTCTCTGCTGTTTAAGTTGAAGCACTGTAAATGTCCATGCATAGACCATTTTTTTTCCCGAAAGTTCATGCAAAACTGTTTTCTGTACACGGTTTGAAGCTAAGCAAGATAAAATCTGACTGAAATGTATTGGTTAAGTGCGGGACGGGGACTGGCCTACTGTTCTATTTCTATATATCTGTTTGTGCCTGTCGTGCACTTTCTAGTTCCCCTATAAGCCCCACTTATACCCCTCTGCCACTGAAATGTAATGTATTATACTGTCATCATATTTCTGAAAGTCCATGCATAGCATACGCATCACTGCATTTATATATGTTCTTACTGAGTTTTAGACTCATAGGTAAACTCCCTGATGTAAGTACTGAACCCGAAAATGAGGACTTTGTGCCTGAGTCTGATGAATAGGTGGCTGGTGGTTCGAGCTCTCGGGGGTGGTTGCTGCAGCCATACATAATTTTATATCTCGAGGTTTAAGTCTTTAAAGTAAAGTTCATATCTGTAAACTCTTCTGGAATTCTGGTGTTTTGTTCTAAAACTCTGTTATAGTCCTGTGTTTTGTTTAAAAATTCTGGTGGAAATTTTGTAATGTATAGGTTCTGTTGTTGATGTATTTAAAACCTCTGTATTTGAGCTGAATTTATGTTCTGAAGTATTCTGGAATTGTTTGGAATATTTTCTCCTTTAGGATGTGCATGGATTATCTTTGATTTTAAAGCCATCCATGCAATCTGTTTCCTTAAAATTCTGTCGTGTTTCCCTGATATGTCCAAAATCATGTTTTGAATCGTTTTCTGAAGTTTGAAGCTTTCATACCTTCTGTTTTCACTACTTTTGTTTTATGGATTCCTGTTAAAAGTTGTCAATTTTGTCTTTAAACTCTACATCCACCGATTATTGTTCACTTTTGTCTTATTCACATCCACTGGTTACTGTTCACTTTCTTCTTATTCACATCCATCGGTTAATATTCACTTTCTTCTTATTCACATCCACCGGTTACTGTTCACTTTCGTCTTATTCACATCCACCGGTTAATGTTCACTTTCTTTTTATTCACATCCACCGGTTACTGTTCACTTTCTTCTTATTCACATCCACCGGTTACTGTTCACTTTTGTCTTATTCACATCCACCGGTTACTGTTCACTTTCGTCTTATTCACATCCACCGGTTACTGTTCACTTTCGTCTTATTCACATCCATCGGTTACTGTTCACTTTCATCTTATTCACATCCACCGGTTACTGTTCACTTATGTCTTATTCACATCCACCGCTGCTACTGTTCTCCTCCATTTTATTCACATTACCACTGTTTACATTTTCCGCCTCTGCCTTTAAATTAATTCTTCCGCCTGACTCATCGCTTGTCTTTCAGCCTTCACTCCAGAGTTACGCCTAAATTTAATGTTCTGTTTTTTCTGTTTCTTCCGCCTCATTTATAAAGTCTCTGTTTCGTATTCCGATTAATTGTCATCCAGCTTAATGTGTCTTCCATTTCACTTCCAGAGAAGGTTATACTCTCTATTAGTTTTAAAGTATAAATGTTTTAAAAAAAATGTCCCGTTTATTCGAATATCTCGTAGTCAGATTCACTTTCTTCTTATTCACATCCACCGGTTACTGTTCACTTTCGTCTTATTCACATCCACCGTTACTGTTCACTTATGTCTTATTCACATCCACCGTTACTGTTCACTTTCTTCTTATTCACATCCACCGGTTACTGTTCACTTATGTCTTATTCACATCCACCGGTTACTGTTCACTTTCGTCTTATTCACATCCACCGTTACTGTTCACTTATGTCTTATTCACATCCACCGGTTACTGTTCACTTTCGTCTTATTCACATCCACCGTTACTGTTCACTTATGTCTTATTCACATCCACCGTTACTGTTCACTTATGTCTTATTCACATCCACCGTTACTGTTCACTTATGTCTTATTCACATCCACCGGTTACTGTTCACTTTCTTCTTATTCACATCCACCGTTACTGTTCACTTTCTTCTTATTCACATCCACCGTTACTGTTCACTTTCTTCTTATTCACATCCACCGTTACTGTTCACTTTCTTCTTATTCACATCCACCGTTACTGTTCACTTTCTTCTTATTCACATCCACCGTTACTGTTCACTTTCTTCTTATTCACATCCACCGTTACTGTTCACTTATGTCTTATTCACATCCACCGTTACTGTTCACTTTCGTCTTATTCACATCCACCGTTACTGTTCACTTTCGTCTTATTCACATCCACCGTTACTGTTCACTTATGTCTTATTCACATCCACCGGTTACTGTTCACTTATGTCTTATTCACATCCACCGTTACTGTTCACTTTCTTCTTATTCACATCCACCGTTACTGTTCACTTATGTCTTATTCACATCCACCGTTACTGTTCACTTTCTTCTTATTCACATCCACCGTTACTGTTCACTTATGTCTTATTCACATCCACCGTTACTGTTCACTTTCTTCTTATTCACATCCACCGGTTACTGTTCACTTTCTTCTTATTCACATCCACCGTTACTGTTCACTTATGTCTTATTCACATCCACCGGTTACTGTTCACTCCTTTTTTCTCCAAATTGCTTTCCTTTTTGTTTTCTATTCTGCGTGTCTCATTCTATGTTTTCAGATCTAATCTTCTATTTTTTTCTTTTCCTTTATTTTAGCCTTCTTTCTCTCTCTTTCGATTCTGAGTGATTCTTCAGCCAAGATTTCATCATTGATTTCCATCCTTTATTTTTGGTAAAATAATCTCCTTTATTGATTTATTCTCTTTTTCTTCGAGATTTTCATAATCTTCATCTCTTTTAATTTGCTTCTCTATTAAACACCAATCTTTCATTTTGTATTTTTCTGCTAATAAATCTGCATTCAAATAATATAATACAAAATTCGAATTAGTGATAAAAATCTGTTTTTATTAGAGAATATGCATGAAATACTTCAAATTCAACCAATCTCTTGATGCTGCAGCATCCTCCAGCAATTATAGTACATTTCACCAATTTCTTCTTACATTCACTCAAATCATATAAGTTTTATCAATTAAAAATAGTATAAAATAACTCTAATTTAAGAGTTATCACCATGCCATGTCATCAATCTTGTAATCACTCCCTAGCTATACTTGCATGGGTCTAATCCCCTTATTTGCTACCTCCTCGATGGTCGAGCCCACTAGTCTTCAACCTAAAACCAACCACCATGCATTCATCTATCTTTAACCAACAATCTAATGCATGATATGAGTAAGCTTTATAGATATATCTTACTCTCACAAAAAGGGCTAAATGTTTGCCAAAGAAAGAGAAAATACAAAAGTGTTCAAAAGATAATAAAGAAAAGAAAAATATGCATAAAATAAATGGTTACACGTTTAGGATGCCGAGAAGAAAAATTCCCATCTGATGACGCTTCAAATCCATCCGTGTATCTCATACTAGCATGTGGAGGGGCTGATCCTTATCTAATGAGCTAATCTCTCTAGTGGATCCTTCCAAAAGATCAAGACATGCAAAAGAAATACGTAATAAGTAAGGAGAATAATTAAAGTTTGGGCCTTTATTGGATCTTTGAGTGATTGGGACCCTAGGCATGTCATATTGTAGGTTCACAATTTGGTATTCATGATATTTGGAATCAATTAGATACAGATGTTTACTCTAGTTCTATGCGAAATGAATTAGAAATTTTTTTTTGACACTCGATATCAATTTTCTCGCGAAGAAAACTTTGATATTTTAGATTGGTAGAAAATGTTTTATACCACATATCCTATTATTTCTATAATGACATGTGATCTACTAATACTTCCAATCTCTATTGTAGTATCAGAGTCTGCTTTTATTGCAAGTGGACGTGTGTACGATGAACGCCGAGGACGACTTGCACCCGATCTCGTGGAGGAACTCATTTGCATGAAGGATTAGAGCGATGCCATTACGAGAAACCAACAACGAGAAGACAAAATACTCGAAGACTTTAAAAATTTGGATGTTGAAGATTAGCATTGTAATTTGAATTTTGAATTATTTTTTCAACTTGTAATTTTTTTTTTGACATTTTGCACATGATTGACAGTTAGATGGGTGCCAACGTAGTTGAGATGTGTCTAATTTGTAGTGATGCAAATGTCAAATTTATAATGAATGTTATCTTTTTTATATATTTGGTTTCTTCTTTTTTATTTATAATTAAATGTCATTTTTGTATTAATTAAAGACTTCTATTATTTACACGACTAAGTATCTATCATATTTTATCATTACTATAATAAATATTTATTACAGTTTTAATAAATAAAAATTTAATGAAATAAATAATATATTTATATAAAATGATTTTATTTATGTAAACTCAACTCGTTAAGCTTGGCTCGTTAGGCTTGTTGGGCTGGCTCGGCTCGTGGCTCGCGAGCTTGCTCGGGTTGAAAATTTTTTGAGATCAGCTCGTTAGGCAAGACTTGCTAGGCTTGACAGGCTCGTTAGGCTCGACTTGTTAGGCTCGGCAGGCTCGGCGAGTCGAGCCTTTCAAGGATCGAAAGGCTAGGCTCGGCTTGTTTAACATCTCTAGGCATACATGGCTCATTAAATTGCAGCTCTTGAATCCGATTCATGCTTGTTTTGAAGATTTTGACATTAGTACTCAAATCTTCGAAGATCTTGGCATTAGTACTCAAATCTCCAAAAATTAGCTCGAGAATCCAATCAAGAATATTTTCTTCTTTATTTTAGGATATCTTATGCAGTATAAATAGGCCTAAATAGGGCTACAAAAAGAAATTCAAATTCCTTAGTTTTTCACTTATTATCATATTTTATCTATAGAACTTGTGATGATAATATGTGTTTTAGGCTAAAAACATTGGCGAGGTTAGAGATGAAATTATTTGTTTAGCAATTCAATGAAGGTTTGATTATTTTATACTTCAATGTTTAAATATTAGAGTGATCTTTATTATTCCATATTCATCTTTGTGTGTTAATTTATATAATTTTAGTCATGCTTTTTTTTTTTTATGTAATTTTGCACATAAATTGTAGCACCCGGCCTTTTGGCTATAATTATTTCCCAAATCATTTTGCGGGATTTATTTAATATTAATTCAATATGTGTTTCGTTGGGAACCAAACTAATGTGTAACTAAACAAAACACTAAGTTTAAAATGCATGGAAGGGTAAATTGGAGAGAAATTAAGGTTGGTGGGAGATAGCCAATGGATAGTTGACACATGGCAGCTTGTTGAGGAAGTTAAGTTCTTTCTCCTACGTGAAATCTTCACTTCACCTCTCTGCTTCTCCCCTTCCCTTTTGGCTTTCTCTCTTCCAGGCGACTGAAAAAAAGTACCAAACCTTGTTTCTCCTGCATTCTTCTATTTCCTTCAGCAAAAAGGTAAGCATCTACTCACGCTAACAAGTTTGGACAAGTTTAATGTGGGTTTTTACCGAAGTTTAGGGTTATGGTATTTAGAGAAAACTCACTGTCTGTAACACCCGAGAATTTCTATTACGTGCGTAGCCTAGGTTTGACGTAGAATGAGTTAGCCTAGGCTAGAAATGTATGAGAATTTATTGTTGAAGGGTATTAGAAGTGAAATGAGAAGTGGAGAGTTTGACAAGTCAAACTCAATGGTGATTGGTGGAGAGAATTGGCTTGCAAAGTCTAACTCTTTTAACCAATCAAAATGTAGTAAAAAGCTAATGAAAAGTGGTGTTTGAAGATGCCAATCACGTTGAAGGAAAGTAGAGAAGAGATGGGGTTGAAAATTCAAAGCCAATTAGGTTTGAAAAGTCAAACAACAAATGGACCAATAGAAATTAGTTGTTAAAAATTAAAAGGGAAATTAAATGAAGCAATTGAATGGAAATGGAGGGAGAAGAGATGGCAGCCACGTTGAAGTGTATGGAAGGGCACTTGTGTAATTTTAATAGGTTATTAAATGAATTAAATAAAGAAAAAGAAAAGGTTTTATAAAAAGAGGAAAAATGGTAAAGTGAAGCACTTGTCTTCTTCTTCTCCTCCCACCATCGACGGCAGCCATTGAAGCTTTTCCAAGATTCATTCCATCAAGGTTCTTCAAGGTTTTAAGGTTAGTTTTAGTGGGGTTTTTTAGTTTTATACATTAGGGTTAGTTTTTATGTGTTTTTAGAGGATTTTGGTGAAGATTGCATAGGGTTTGAAAACCCTAAATAGTGAAGTCCGAAAATGGAGAGTAAATGTTGGTTTTCTTTCTAGATTTGATGATTTAGTTATTGAAGGGATTAGTTTAGGTTGATTTTTGGAGAGAAATGGAAGATTGGAGTTGAGTTTGGGAAAAACCGGTTTTACTAAAAAGGGGGCCGATTCTGTTTTCTGGATTTCAGCTGGGCTAATGTATTGTTTGGTTGATTTGAGTGTTTCAATGGATAGTAGACGTGTAGAGGTTTACAGATTGGGGTGGCACGTTGAAATCCGTTGAAAAATGAGGGAGTTACGACCGTTTGAAGTTTGACGGTCAAAATGGTGCATAATTCGGGTTTTGTGTTTTGGGGAAGGAAGTTTGTGATAGTTTTAGTTAGTTTAGGCTAAGAATTTCTTTTGAGCTCATTAGTAAATTTCTAAGTTGAGTTTTTGTTATATTAGGTAATCGAGTGAGTGATTTGGTTGGACGATAGAAAATCTCGGAATTTTGGGTTTTGTATGTTAGGTTGAAAAGTTGGTTAAAACCTATGGTTAGTGCATTGCTAAGTGATTTCTCTTTTATTATGTTAGGTTGACGTGTGAACGATTTGGCTAACCGGGCATAAAATTGCGAGCACGCACAAGGAATCCAGGTAAGTAGCAGATGTGTGTGGTTTGCCTTCGGGCCTACACCATGGAACGGTAGGGAAGTGGGTTGTTTGCTTTGTTTGGTTGTTTTGTTTGGTTTTGTGTTGAGTTTTTGTGTGATATGCATCACGGTTTTCAAACGACGAGAAATGATTTTTAAGCATGATTTTGCATGGTGAGCTTGAACCGTAAGGGATGGTGTGAGTTGAATCGTGAGGTGGTTTGTGTCGGAGTCGCCTAGTCGCGTTAGGGTAGCACCTGCGGGAAACTCCTTGGGAGTTGTCCAGTCGCGTTAAGGTGGTACCTGCGAGGGACTGTTGTTGAGTCGCCTAGCCGTGTTAGGGTAGCACCTGCGGGAAACTCCAGGGGAGTTGTCCAGTCGCGTTAAGGTGGTACCTGCGAGGGACTATTGTTGAGTCGCCCAGTCGCGTTAGAGTGACACCTGCGAGGGACTCCGTTGGAGTTGCCTAGTCGCGTTAGGGTGGCACTTGCGGGGGACTTTGTGTGAGTGACACCTGCGAGGGACTCAGTGGAGTTGCCTAGTCGCGTTAGGGTGGCACTTGCGTGGGACACTGTGTGAGTTGCCTAGTCGCGTTAGGGTGGCACTTGCGTGGGACACTGTGTGAGTTGCCTAGTCGCGTTAGGGTGGCACTTGCGTGGGACACTGTGTGAGTTGGACACCTGCGAGGGACTCAGTGGAGTTGCCTAGTCGCGTTAGGGTGGCACTTGCGTGGGACACTGTGTGAGTTGGACACCTGCGAGGGACTCAGTGGAGTTGCCTAGTCGCGTTAGGGTGGCACTTGCGTGGGACACTGTGTGAGTTGGACACCTGCGAGGGACTCAGTGGAGTTGCCTAGTCGCGTTAGGGTGGCACTTGCGTGGGACACTGTGTGAGTTGCCTAGTCGCGTTAGGGTGGCACTTGCGTGGGACACTGTGTGAGTTGCCTAGTCGCGTTAGGGTGGCACTTGCGTGGGACACTGTGTGAGTTGGACACCTGCGAGGGACTCAGTGGAGTTGCCTAGTCGCGTTAGGGTGGCACTTGCGTGGTTGGACCACCTGCGAGGGACTCTGTGTGAGTTGCCTCGTCGCGTTAAGGTGCCGGTGTTAGCATTTGTGATGAGTTTCGGTTATGTGAATGAACAAACGAAAAGCAACGAGTAGCAAACGAAAGAACAGCAACTGACGCGAGTAGAAACCTCATCTGTTAGGGGTTGTGTTGCATTATGTTTGTGTATGCATATTTCCCTACTTACTAAGCATTAGGTGGCTGATGTTTTGTGTTCCGTGGTGTAGGTATAGACGGGAGTACAGGTGAGGACCTAAGGAAAGCTAGGCTTGGTGCGCAGTTGGTGATGTACAGGGCACGCCGGTGCAGGCAGTTGTCGGGGCGTCTCGATCATGGTCTTCGGAGGGTTGTGAGTGATGATTATTATTTTGGTATTTTTGATGTATCTAGTTGGTGACTGGGAGATTTGATACGTGTTGGTACGTTGTTTTTATAAATGTTTTCGTATTAAATATTAACGTTTTCGAGTCGGTGGAGTTTTGGATGATGGTTGTTGTATTTGGAAGCTTGAAAATATATATTTTGTGTTTGGATTTAAAGTTTTGGGTTTTAAGATTTTAGGCGTTATGCCGCCCGTTTTGATTTTAAAATAACTAACGTCGGGTTAAGTTTTCTATTTTTGTATTTCTCCGTTTGAAGTCGGTTTTCCAAAATTTTGATGAGCTTTGAAGGTTTAGGTGTTGGGAAGGTATGTTTAAATTTTCGGAATTTTTGGAGGTGTTTTAGTCCTAGAAAAATGAAGGAAGTGAAGGTAAGTCGAAAAGTCGGGAAAAAGTCAAGTTTTTGGGCGTTTTGGGGTCAAAAACCCGAGGAGGTGGCGAGTGGACGCCGTGGGAAGGCGAGTAATCGCCTCTGGGGCGATTTTTGGCAAAAACGGCAGAGGAGGTGGCGAGTAATCGCCACCGGGAGGCGAATAATCGCCTCCGACACACGCTGGGCGCGCAAGGGCGCGCCAGGGGCGCGTGGGCGCGTGGCGCGCGCGCGGCGCCCAGCAGCGCCCCTCTTTGTAAATTTTTTTTTAAAATTTTTTTTAATCTTAAATTTTCCAAACCATTTTAACCCGACATTTTTCCAACGTATTTTAAAGTATTTTAGACACGCTTTCCAAGGGAAATTGAGGGTTCGAAAAACTCGAAAACCGAGTCGGGAATTTTATTAAATTACTTTTAAACGATGTTTTAAACGCGGGTTTTGTTTGCAAACGTAGCGCACCGAGCCGGGGCGGGTTCGGGGCGTTACACTGTCTTTGGATGAAAACACGTTGGTGTGTTCTCTAAAGATTTGAAACGTGTTGCTGCTGATTCTTCTAACTTATTAGTTAGCATTTGCAGCATTGTTTATTTCTCTACGTGCATGTTACAGATCTGTGCATTTCTGAGACTTTCCAGCTAACTGCATCATGGATAACAGGTAAGTTCATATCCGTAGGTTGGCCCTTAAGGCCCTACATCACGGAGACTCTAGGTTTTTCTTATGTCGGGAGGGTTCGGGTAGAGAAAGTTAGAGTTAAGTTCTGAGTTATCTGTTTTCTCTCTAGATTCTGTTGTATTATTCTGTTAACTGCTGTTTCGAGTTAAACACTGTGAAAGTTCATGCATACACGTTTTCCCAAAAGTTCATCCAAAACAATATTTTCTGTACACGGTTTTGAAGTTAAGGAAGATAAAACAGAATCTGAATGTAATGTATTGGTTAAGTGTGGGACGGGGACTGGCCCTCTGGTTTTATCCCTCCCTGGGATTCTGAAAAATTGTCCTTACCAAGGACCCTCTGGTTTTATCCCTCCCTGGGATTCTGAAACGTTTTGGAACTGCTGGAGTTCTCCCTTTTCAGGTTATGCATGGATGGTCTCTAATTCTAGAGCTATCCATGCAGTTTGTCTTCTTGAAATCTGTCAATTGTAAAGTATGTCCTACAACCTTGTTTAGAATCGAGTATTGAAGGTCTACAACTTTCATGCCTTCTGTTTGTGCTGTATTTGACAGTTGGATTAAGTTCTGAAGTATTCTGAAATGGTTTGGAATACTTTCTGTATCCTTAAGTTTCTGTTATACCTTCTGTTGTGCTCGAGAACCATGTTTTGATTCAGGTTTTGGAGATCTGAAACTTTTACTGCCTTCTGTTCGTATGTCTTCCTGTTAAAGTTGTCAAGTCCTGCCTTAAAAACTGCATCTTCCGATCACGTTCACTGCTATTTTAAATGTACATCCACCGATAGTCACTGTTCACATTTCGTCTTATCTCATCCACCGTTGAACAGTAGATTTCATCTCAGTTTTAGTTACTTCTACCGGTTTCATCTGTCCCTCAGTTTAACTACATCATCTGATGATGTCATCACTTATTCCGATGACGTCATCATACCTTCCGATTCCATCTGCTGCCTTCATCTTTTGATGACGTCATCCTCTATTCTGATGACGTCATCATACCTTCCGATTCCATCTGCTGCCTTCATCTTTTGATGATGTCATCACCTATTCCGATTCCATCTGCTGCCTTCATCTTTTGATGATGTCATCACCTATTCCGATGACGTCATCATACCTTCCGATTCCATCTGCTGCCTTCATCTTTTGATGATGTCATCACCTATTCCGATGACGTCATCATACCTTCCGATTCCATCTGCTGCCTTCATCTTTTGATGATGTCATCACCTATTCCGATGACGTCATCATACCTTCCGATTCCATCTGCTGCCTTCATCTTTTGATGATGTCATCACCTATTCCGATGACGTCATCATACCTTCCGATTCCATCTGCTGCCTTCATCTTTTGATGATGTCATCACCTATTCCGATGACGTCATCATACCTTCCGATTCCATCTGCTGCCTTCATCTTTTGATGATGTCATCACCTATTCCGATGACGTCATCATACCTTCCGATTCCATCTGCTGCCTTCATCTTTTGATGATGTCATCACTTATTCCGATGACGTCATCATACCTTCCGATTCCATCTGCTGCCTTCATCTTTTGATGACGTCATCATACCTTCCGATTCCATCTGCTGCCTTCATCTTTTGATGATGTCATCACCTATTCCGATGACGTCATCATACCTTCCGATTCCATCTGCTGCCTTCATCTTTTGATGATGTCATCACCTATTCCGATGACGTCATCATACCTTCCGATTCCATCTGCTGCCTTCATCTTTTGATGATGTCATCACCTATTCCGATGACGTCATCATACCTTCCGATTCCATCTGCTGCCTTCATCTTTTGATGATGTCATCACTTATTCCGATGACGTCATCATACCTTCCGATTCCATCTGCTGCCTTCATCTTTTGATGATGTCATCACTTATTCCGATGACGTCATCATACCTTCCGATTCCATCTGCTGCCTTCATCTTTTGATGATGTCATCACCTATTCCGATGACGTCATCATACCTTCCGATTCCATCTGCTGCCTTCATCTTTTGATGATGTCATCACCTATTCCGATGACGTCATCATACCTTCCGATTCCATCTGCTGCCTTCATCTTTTGATGATGTCATCACCTATTCCGATGACGTCATCATACCTTCCGATTCCATCTGCTGCCTTCATCTTTTGATGATGTCATCACCTATTCCGATGACGTCATCATACCTTCCGATTCCATCTGCTGCCTTCATCTTTTGATGATGTCATCACCTATTCCGATGACGTCATCATACCTTCCGATTCCATCTGCTGCCTTCATCTTTTGATGATGTCATCACCTATTCCGATGACGTCATCATACCTTCCGATTCCATCTGCTGCCTTCATCTTTTGATGATGTCATCACCTATTCCGATGACGTCATCATACCTTCCGATTCCATCTGCTGCCTTCATCTTTTGATGATGTCATCACTTATTCCGATGACGTCATCATACCTTCCGATTCCATCTGCTGCCTTCATCTTTTGATGACGTCATCATACCTTCCGATTCCATCTGCTGCCTTCATCTTTTGATGATGTCATCACCTATTCCGATGACGTCATCATACCTTCCGATTCCATCTGCTGCCTTCATCTTTTGATGATGTCATCACTTATTCCGATGACGTCATCATACCTTCCGATTCCATCTGCTGCCTTCATCTTTTGATGATGTCATCACCTATTCCGATGACGTCATCATACCTTCCGATTCCATCTGCTGCCTTCATCTTTTGATGACGTCATCATACCTTCCGATTCCATCTGCTGCCTTCATCTTTTGATGATGTCATCACTTATTCCGATGACGTCATCATACCTTCCGATTCCATCTGCTGCCTTCATCTTTTGATGATGTCATCACCTATTCCGATGACGTCATCATACCTTCCGATTCCATCTGCTGCCTTCATCTTTTGATGATGTCATCACCTATTCCGATGACGTCATCATACCTTCCGATTCCATCTGCTGCCTTCATCTTTTGATGATGTCATCACCTATTCCGATGACGTCATCATACCTTCCGATTCCATCTGCTGCCTTCATCTTT
This sequence comes from Begonia masoniana, assembly GCA_022432975.1. NCBI lineage: Eukaryota > Viridiplantae > Streptophyta > Magnoliopsida > Cucurbitales > Begoniaceae > Begonia > Begonia masoniana. The sequence continues at coordinate 13,809,398 of CM039511.1, read as the reverse complement.
TACTGTATTATAAGCACACGAGCATAGGTCGATTTTGGATTTCTAATAATAATAATTGTTCTATTTTTTAAGTTAAATTTAAATCACTCGAATACATAATTTACCCCAAAATCAAACCTGACATTGATGCGATTAAACAACTAATGGATCCTCGAACCCTCGCTACCTGTTTTGTTATTGAATTTTCCACACAAAAATAATATCTTTTAAATTGCTTCATTCTAATTACAAAATTCATTTTTTATTTTTATTTTTTCTTTAATAGATCTCTTGGTTTATTGTTCTTGATTAAACTTTTAGTTACCTCCTCGTCGAATCGACCGCCTGAAACTGTGCTGCAGTCGACCGCTTAGTAGTGCATCATTTGGGCGTAATAAAGTTTTGCCGCCATTGCCGGAGAGGTGTAACGATCAAGATTGTTAACCAATCTAATGCTTGAAGAGGTAAATATTTATTTACTTTATTCTTATTTTATTTTGTAATTTTCGTAATTAAAAAAAATAAAAAATAAAAAACTTTTGCAATTCTTTTATTTCAAGCACTTAGGATTTAAAAAAAAATCTCTTTTATTTTCATTTTTTTAAAATAGAATATATCTTTGACTTTATCTTTTAATTTATTTGATTAGATTAGATTTTATTCCCATAATTTTTTTTAGTTTCTCTTTTTAAATGAGATTTTAGTTTTATAATCATAATAAGATATTTCCTAATTTATTTAGATGTAATGTGTTAATTGGGTAATCTCTTTTAATAGTAAATATAAGTTTAGACATTTCTTTTTAATAAGCGCTTTACTAATCTAAATAAATTTAAGTTAACTGTTTTGGTAGTTTTTTTATTTAATAAAAAAAAATTAAAATTAAAATTAAAAATAAATTCAAAATTCAAAATTCAAAAAAAAAAAAATAATAAACCTTCTTTGGTGAATGGTTCCATTTAGAGATGAAGTAGGACGTTTTGCGAAGAAACCAATTCAAAACTTTACAAGCGAAACTATATCTCATCTTCCATGATCTTCGTCCAATCCTCCTTCTTCATCTCATTCTTCCTCATCACATTGTTCTCTTGACGTTCCAACTTTCGCACCTGAGATTGACGAATTAAGAGCCATGTCGCAACATGAGGACAAAAATCAAAGGAGGTTAATGGATTACCTTCACCCCCACTCGAACGACCATCCCATCATGCATCATGTTCCCCCCTAACATGCCACAATTGGATTTCAAGCCAGACATGATTCAATTATTGTCGACCTTTCACGGGTTAGAGAGCGAGAATCCATATGTACATATTAGGGAATTTGAGGAGGTGGTGGCCACTTTCCATAGTCGTGCTAATACCATGAACTCTGTGAGGTTGAAGTTCTTCCCATTCTCCATGAAGGATAAGGTAAAAATCTGGCTATATTCTCTTTGACCTAGGTCTATTGGTTCGTGGGAGGAGATGACAACAACATTCTTCAACAAATACTTCAAGTACCATAAAACCAATGGTCTCAAACGACAGATTTCCACTTTCTCTCAAAAGGAGGAAAGCGAAACCTTAACCCAAGCTTGGGATAGGTTTAAAGGTATGTTGAATTCATGTCCCCATCATGGTTATGAAAGTTGGCGTCTCGTTAGCTATTTCTATGACGGACTTACAGTATGCGAACGCCAATTTGTCGAGATGATGTGCAATGGGGAATTCCTTCACAAGGACCCTGACGAAGCCATCGAGTACTTGAACGATCTAGCTGAAAAATCTCACACTTGGAGTGGACCGAGTGCTATCAAAAGTACCAGTAGGTCCTGACCAGTTGTAATCTATCAACTTATGGAAAAAGACAATCTAAAAGCGCAAGTCGAAGCTTTGACCAAACAGCTCGAAGTCCTCTAGTCCCAAAGTGGTAGGGCAATCCATACGATCACCAAGGCAGAGGTTAACGATGTCTGCTTTGTCTGTGGGGGAATGGATCATCAAGCTCAAGACTGTGCCACATACGAAGAGATGAGAGGGATTTATGAGGAACAATGTAACGCCCTAGGGAATTACACGAACTCTTATTCACCCTACTCTAGTTCTTACAATCCTGGTTGGCGTAACCACCCAAACTTTAGCTGGAGAGACTCCAATCAACAAGCACAATCATCTGAGGGCCAATGGAAACCTGACCAACAAGCTAATCCACCACGAGCACACTCGACACCACAATATATTGCCCAACCATCGAGGAGCTCACTCGAGGACACTTTGAAGAAATTCATGGGTGCGCAAATCACGACAAACTACAAGTTTGAATCTGTCCTCAACCAATTGGTGGAAGAGAACAAGGACATCAAGAGTCAAAACACAAAGTTGACCGATTCATTAGCCATTCAGGAGCGCGACAAGTTTCCATCTAAGGCTCAACCAAACCCAAAGGGACTCCACATGGCCGAAACGTTGGACAAATCTTCTCAGAATGTCAAGGAAGTTAATGTCATAACCACTAGCAGCACAAAGCAACTCAATCCATCCACTTCGAGTAACAAAGAAGATGCTCCAACACTTGAAGGCCCAACAGTTCCAATACGAGTGCCATTCCCATAAGCTCTTCGATCTGGGAAGGTATTGGAAAATCAAAGTGAGATCCTTGAAGACTTGCAACAAGTGAAGGTTAACCTACCTATGTTGTATGTGATCAAACAAGTACCAGCTTATAACAAAGTAATCAAGGATCTATGCACCATAAAAAGGTGCCACCACGTTAAGAAAATTGCATTTTTGACAGAGCAGGTCAATGCAGTGATTGAGCCGAAAACACCACCAAAGTAGAAGGATCCTGGTTGTCCCACAATTTCCTGCTACATTAGGACACAACTTTTCAGCCAAGTGCTGTTGGACTTAGGAGCGAGTGTAAATCTCATGCCATATTCCATCTACTTGCAACTAGGGCTCATAGAGATTAAACCCACTTCAGTTGTGTTGCAGTTGGCTGATCGGTCTATAAAAAGGCCACAAGGTATCGTTGAGGATGTACTTCTACAAATCGATAAATTTTATTACCCCGTGGACTTTATCATACTAGACATCCAATCAGTGGCTGACACAGAGTCCAAGATCCCCATCATTTTAGGTAGACCTTTCCTTGCTACAGCAAATGCCCTCATTAATTGTAGGAATGGTCAAATGAAGATCTCTTTTGGGAACATGACTCTGGAAGTGAACGTTTTCAACATCATCAAGCAACCACAAGAGGATGATGAGTGTACCCAATCTTACATGATCGATACACTTGTCATAGAGGAAGTCACCCTTTGGAAGAATCTTGATTTCATTGACTACCTCCTTGTTGAGCTCCGACCTGCAAATACGCCTTCGTTAGTTTCCTGGTGGCACAAAACTGACAAATCTGAGAAAATAGAGTGCAAACGAAACACCAAACGTGCTCGGAATGTAACAAAATTTTAGGTGAGTATTGTGAAGTGAGTAAGGTGTGTGCTTGTGAAATTTTTGGTCCAGATTCGTTGATTTGAAGGAGTTATAGAATATTTTCAAGAATCGGCCAATGAGTGCTATTATAGAGCTTTTGGCAAGAGTTTTCTTCCAATGAAGAGAACTCAATTCACGGAATCGGTTACAGCCACTCCTTGCTGCTTTCTGCTCTCAAAAGAGTGGAGAAGAAGATGGCAAATCCGTTCTTACAAGCTACCAAGCTTGAAGATCGGTCTCGGGGGGGTAACTCCTCGGTTGTTGTCAACTGAGCTTACCTTGGTGCTTCTTGCTCCAAGATTCTTCTATTGAGAGAAGACAAATCCATGGATGCTCATAAAAAACCAGCCAAAAAGGTTATAAACACCAATACCATGAATATATAGACCTATTGGTGGAAGGCTTGGGCTTTGAATGAGTTGGGCCTTCATTTGGGTTTGTCTTCAACTTCAAGTGGGCCAAGCATAAACCAAACCACCAACTAATCCTAACATTCATCTAATCCTAAAATGCCTAATATGCATGCATATAAATAAGTTTAAACATGAAGGCCAACATTTACCAATAAGTCTGAAATAAAAATATTACAAATATCAAAGCTCGGGAAGAAAAATTCTCATGTGAGCATTAGTCCTTCCACATGATGAGGTGCTTTGTTTGGTGAACGTCCCCAGCTTTAATCTCCCACTTCAAGTCACTCACGGTGTCCTCCAAGTCTTCACATGAACCATGACCTGCAAAAGAGATAAGTGTGTTAGTGAAATCGTAGACTCGGGCCTGGGATCGCGTAATGGGCCTATGAGGCACAACATCCTCCCCAAGTGATTGAGGATTTGACCTCAAATCCTTTAATTGAGGCCCCTCGGAGTTTTTGTCATCGCTTATATAGGGAGATAGGTCCATGACATTGAACATTGCCGATACTCCATAATCTCCTGGCAGTTCAATCTTATAAGCATTGTTATTGATCTGCTGCAACACCTTGAAGGGTCTATCCGCACAAGGAAGAAGCTTAGATTTCCTTTTGTTGGGGAATCTATCCTTTCGTAGGTGCAACCAAACCAAATCTTCTTCGTTGAAGATAACTTCTTTTCGACTTTTGTTTACTCGTTTGGCCATGCTCGCATTTCTCTTCTCGATGGCTTGACGCACGTTCTCATGTAATTTCTTAATCTGTTCAGCATTGCTCGCTCCTGATGGGTTGTTCAGTTCAGTAAATGGCAAAGGAACAAGGTCCAACAGTGTACAAGGATTAAACCCATAGGCAACCTCAAATGGCAATTGCTCAGTAGTGGAATGAAGGGTGCGATTGTAAGCAAATTCTAATATGGGAAGGACTACATCCCAACTGAATAGTTTCTTACCTACAATACTATGTAAGAGGGAGCCTAAGGTTCTGTTAACAACTTCAGTTTGCCCATCAGTTTGGGGGTGAAAAGATATGCTAAAATACAACTTTGTCCCCAACTTCTTCCACAAAGTGGTCCAGAAGGCGTTTAAAAATTTAGTGTCCCGGTCCAACACTATGGAATGCGGTATGCCATGCAGGCAAACGATTTCTTTGAAAAATAGGTCAGCTATAAAGAAGGCATCATCCGTTTTTGCACAAGGAATGAAATGTGCCATCTTAGAGAAACGATCCACAACCACCATGATCGAATCCTTATTACGAGCAGTTCATGGCAATCCCAAACGAAGTCCATACTAACTTCAGTCCAAGGATACGAGGGAACGGGTAAGGGCATGTATAAGCCTTATGGTAGAACCTTACTCTTGGCTTTTTTGCACACGACGCATGTCTCCACCAAGCGGTGCACATCTCTTTTCATATGTGGCCAATAGAAGTGTTCCTTAAGCATATGGAGGGTCTTCTTCTCCCAAAAATGACTCGCTAATCCTCCACAATGAGCTCTTTTACAAGACATCGCCTTAGGCTTCCTTGCAGAATACATAATTTTCCTGCTCTCAATAAATAGGCGTCCATAAGTCGATATTCTCCTTCGGCCTTTTCCTTGCACTTGGTGTAATAAGACCCGAAGTCAGGGTCAGATTCGTAATTATGCTTGATCCATTCAAATCCAAAGAATCGAGTCCCTAACTCGGTAAGCAGAATGCGTTTCCTCAAAAGTGCATCGGCGACTATATTATTTTCCCCTTTCACATACTTCAGAATGTACGGAAACCTCTCCAAGAATTCTACCCACTTAGCACGACTCTTGTTTAACTTGTGCTAACCCTTGATATATCGTAAAGCTTGATGGCCAGTATTGATAACAAATTCTCGTGAAAAGAGGTAATGCTGTCAGTGCTCTAATGCTTTAATAACGGCATAGAATTCTTTATCGTACGTGGAGTAATTGAGCATGGCTCCTTTCAGTTTCTCACTAAAGTATGCAATGGGTTTCCCCTCTTGCATGAGTACGGATCCAATGCCAACTCTGAAAGCATCACTTTTAATTTCAAATACCTTGTTAAAATCAGGAAGTGCTAACACTGGCGAGTGGTATAGCTGTCCTTGATTAGCTCAAAGCTCTTTTAGCACGCTGGGGTCCAAGTAAACTCTTTCTCCTTCTTAGTGCAATCAGTGAGCGGTGAGACTATTGGGCTAAAGTCTTTTATGAACCTCCTATAAAAAGAGGCCAGACCATGGAAGCTACGTACTACAGTTATAGAGTTGGGGGTAAGCCAATCCTTAATGGCCTTGATCTTGTCGGTGTTGGCTTCCATTCCATCCTTAGAAATAACAAACCCAAAGAAGTAAACTTTGTCTTGGCCAAATGAACACTTGCTTAGATTTCCAAATAATTGAGCCTTTCGGAGGGTTTGGAAAAGTAAACTAAGATGGTTGAAGTGTTGTGGAAGGTCTAGGCTATACACCAAAATGTCGTCAAAATAGACAACAATAAATTTTCCTAGGAAATCTTTTAGCACGTGGTGCATGAGTCTCATGAAAGTACTGGGCGCGTTAGATAACCCGAAGGGCATCACCATCCACTCAAAAAGCCCATACTTAGTCTTGAAGGCCGTCTTCCACTCGTCACCTTCTTTCATTCTTTTATGGTGGTAACCACTCTTAAGTTCCACCTTAGAAAATACGGAGGCTCCACTGAGCTCATCCAACATATCCTCGAGCCTAAGAATAAGGTATCTATACTTTATGGTAATTTGATTCACGGCTTGGCTATCAACGCACATCCTTATTGTGCCATCTTTCTTGGGTACCAGAAGTGAGGAAACTGTACAGGGGCTCATGGACTCTCGTATGTATCATTTATCCAACAATTCTTGAACTTGATCTTGGAGTTTCTTGGTCTCCTCGGGGTTCATTCTATAGGCCGGTCTATTAGGTAGCGTGGCCCCGGGGATGAGGTCAATTTGATGTTCTATACCACACAGAGGTGGTAATCCTTGGGGCAATTCCTCAAGAAACACGTCTTGGAATTGATTGACTAACTTCTTCACGGTATCAGGGATTACTCCTAGCTCCACTCTATCTCGAAATAATATTAGGATCATGGGATCTCCTCGAAGCACCGATGCCTCTATCTCTGATCTAGTCATATAAATATTGGCTTTATTCTTTGCTTCTTTTCTAGTGGCATCGTCTTTTGATATTTCCTCGGGGGTCAAGGGTGTTAAATTAATTGTCTTACCACAAAACTTAAGAGAATAGTAGTTGGAACGTCCCTCGTGGTGCACACTACGATCAAATTGCCAGGGTCGTCCAAGAAGCAAGTGGCTGGCACTCATGGGCACGACATCACATAAAACAGAATCTTGATATCTTCCCATAGCAAAATCTACTCTCACTAGTTGAGAGACCTTGACATCATCCCTATCATCTAACCATCATAACTTATAAGGGTGGGGATGTGTAGTTGTAACACCCGGCTTTACGGGATTTAATATTATTCCAATGTAAACGGCAATTTTGTAAATACGTCAGATTAAGTCCGTTTTACGAACGAAAGGTTTTAACAAAGCCGTAATAATAAATAGGAATTTATGGTGAAATATGAGAATTTTGGAAAATCGGACCGTTAGTTAAATAACGAAATAATCGGAGAAATAAATAGAAAATGAGACAAAGGGCGATTTGGTAATTGTCAAACCAAAATTTTAATTAAAAAAAAAAACTCCTTCATTTTCCCCTCACCCACGTAATTTCCATTTCTCTCCACCCTTCGCGCGACTTTTCCTTCTCCTTCGACGATTCTCCTCTCCGTGGTCGAACCTTGTGTTTCGGCGACTCGAGTCTTCACGTTTCTCTTCCGTCATCGCTCTCTAGGTAAGGCTCTACACTTTTGTTAGGTATTGATTTCTAGGATTTAAAACGAACAGGGTTCGTTTTTCGTTGAAAACGTAAATCAATGTTTGAAATTGATAGGATGAGCTTAGTTACGCCTCTCATAGACGTATTGATGATTATCGGAGCATAGTTCATCGGTTTGTTGAGGTGTAATTGAGATTTGGTTAAGTCGGAGCTTAAAAACCTCCATTAATAGAGTTTTTAAAATATCGAGCGCGAATTGCTCGATGAAATGCCTCAACGAACTAAAATAGAGTTTAGGAGATTTTTCTTTAGTTAGGACATAGCAATTTTTGAAAGTTTGAAGATTTAGGCTCGGTTTAACGTCGTATATTGTGAAATGCATAGGTGAACAAACGCTCGTGGACGGAGCTCGGTGTGCAACAACGCGAGGTAAGTTCTCGTGACCTACTCTGGCCGATAGGCCTACACCATATGTCAAAGTCATTTTCTAGGAACCTTGAGGATTGTTTGTTTAAATTGTTTTGGGGTTTGGGTAGTTAGAATTAGTTGTTTTTATATGTTGTTTATTTATCGTCTTGATGGTACACATGTGATTGTTTACTTTATGTTATATTTGAACTGTCCATGCATCACGGTTTTAAAAGCGACATGAAAATGAATTTACGCACGGATTTCATGAAAAGAACATGCATGTAAAGGCAAGTAAAGTATAACAGTAAACAACCATGACATGGGGTTATCGGGGATGAGGTTCAGACCTGGCGTTCCGTGGTGAGCGGGTTTCCCTCCCTTCAGATGGTGTAGGCTGTCTAATCGCTTGACGTGCCCTATCCATCTGTCGAGCATTTCTGATAACCATAGACTGACACGTACGGATATATGCATTGACTTGGACGGTTTTCATAGTACAGAGCATACATGATCATGCATTAGCATTTACGTAGGGCTTACTGAGATTTTTATCTCATAGGTGTCTTTATGGTGTAGGTGATTTCGAGACAGGTGAGGACGATGTCCCTCCGCCTGAAGTATGAGCACGTTGAGGAATGATGGCTCGTGGGAGTGCGCTGGCAAGTCGGGGCGTGATTTTGACCCGTGGGGGCGTAGGTAAATATTTTGGGATTTGATAGATGAAGAATAGGTGGATTGTATAGTTGATATTTTAGGATGTTTCGATTGGATAGTATTTTGTTGAATTTTCAATGTTTTTCAAACAGTGGGAATGTTAAACTTTTAAACGGAACCATGCGGTTCGTTTTTAAGAAATTGGTAACGTTTTAAATGTGTTTTGAATTAATTTATCGGTAATTGGTAAGGTGGGAAGTGAAGTAGAGTGTTGGTATTGTTACGAAAATGTGTGATGGAATGATGAATGTATTGGGTAAATAGGTGTATTGTGAAGTGTGTGAAATTTTGCTCTGCGTAAGTGGTTAGTGTGTAGTGCTGAAGCGAGAAATAGAAGGGTGTGAAAGGAAGAGCACTCTTTGGAAAATTTCCAGAGAGCGTGGCGATTGCTCGCCAAAGAATGGTGAGCAATCGCCACCTATTGCCTGGCGATCGCCATTGGCGATCGCTAGGCGAAATGGAAATCGCCATTGGCGATTGCTCGCCATGAGCAATCGCCTATTGGCGATCGAATTGGCGATTGCTCGCCACTTTATGGCGAGCAATCGCCACCTCTTCTGCCCGCCGAACAAAAAGGGAAAGAAAAATGTTTTAATGTTTTAATTTTAATTGCTTTTAAATGTTAATTAAATTCTTTTAAGTTTTATTTAATTGATTTTAATTTAGTTTTCGAACGATTTGATTTCTATTTCAGTTCCGATTTCGATTTTACAAGTTTTATTTCCGCTCAAAGGTCAAATTTACAGTTCATACGCATTAAACGAAAAATTTGTACAAAAAAAAAGTTAGGGTACGGGTAAGGGTCGTTACAGTAGTCGTCTCTAATACTAACTTTTGGACTAACTCATCGGATGACACGTTGGCACAACTTTCTCTGTCTATAATTAAAGAGCATAACTTATCCTTGATAAGACATCTACTATGGAAGATATTCTCACGTTGGCAATCCTCTCTTGAGCTCTTAGTCACGAGGACTCATCTCTTAACCATCAGCAAGGGTCCCTCGGGAGGGCGCACGACTTCTTCCTCAGTGTCACTCTCCTTGACATCTTCTGACACAAAATCCCTTAGGAAAAGGATCCGTGTTCAAACCCACAAATATTCAAGAAGTGCTCGGGTGACTAGTGTTGTGCAAACTTAAAATAAAGAGAAGAAAATGATATAAATAAAGTGCAAGAAACTAAATTAATGCTAGATGATGCAATGGCCGAGAGTTAGATGTTAGATGATGGCATGAAGCATGAAGAAAAAAAATAAAAGAAAAGTGAAAGAAGAAGTAATGGAATGAAAGAAATAAAAATGCAATAAAATAAAGGTGATTTGTGTGGTCGAAATTTAGACAGTGAATGTGGGTGAAATGTGAAGACAATAAAATAAAGAATACCCTTGACGGATCCGTAGAGCGATCTTACGGGTTAAGCTCTCGGATAAACGTTTTTCGGGAGGAAAACGACCACCGTAGGCTGGGATTTTCGTCCTCAATCCTAATCCCATTGGAAAAGGTGAGGGAATAGCTAAGAGCTATCCTAGCAACCCAAGCTAAGTTAGCAATGGAGGGCTACTCCACTTGGTTCAAAGAACCAAGGAAAAACTCTAAAGGTTACCCACCTTAGAAGAGAGAAATAGAAATTTCATAAATGAGCAGAAATTGTCATACATGCACCAATGCTATGAATTTATAGAAATCCTAGGGTGGATTAGAGTTTCCATAAGGATGAATGAATGGTGAACCTTGGATGAAAAAAGATGGATGGCCAAGATCAAAGCAAACAAGCACACATCCTAGGGAGGAGATGAATGCCATTCCTAAAGGGATCAATGGAGGGAATCTTGCCACATCATCAATCCATGTTGCCACTAACTCTTGTACTTGCAAAATCATACCTTTAAATGTGGGCTCTTCTTTGGGCCATGGATTCCTTTGGGCTCCATTTGTTGTAGACTTTTTCCTTGAATATTTGAGTTGAAATTCTTCAACCCATAATCCACCAACATACATCTAACCCTAACCATACAATCTAATGTATGAAATGCAATTATAAAATCCTTACAATAAAGGCGAATGTATGCCAAATAAGTTCAAAAATAAAAATTATAAAAATAGGGCCCGGGAAGACAAATTCCCATTGGACTAAGTGATGACTCCTCCAAGCGATCCATATACAATCCTTCCTCATAAATTTTTCCTACAAAAATAAAAACACTTAATAAGTGGAGAATTTAGATAAGGCACAAGATTTTACTAAGTTTCTTTTAATACGCATCACGAGGCATGTCATCTTCATCCTCTACTCTTACCTCGTGGTCGTCCTCGCTCTCAACTTCTCCGTATCTTCTTTGATAATCATCACTCGTCGATTCAGACATTGAGCCATGTAATGACCAAAATCGTGACATTTATAGCACTTGATTTCTCTTGCTCTAGGTGGGTTGGCTTTATCGACTAAGGTTTTGCTACTGGATTCTTTAAGTGGCCAACTATGGTTAAAAGGCTTCTTTCCTTCATCCTTGTCGAAGGGCTTGATAGGTTCGAGTGATTTAGGGGTGACTTTGGGAGGAATCTTGGGGGTAAACTTAGAAGGATAGTTGGATTTTCTCGTTCTATTGAGCTGTCGCTCGATCGTCATGGCCATATGAACTATTGCATCTAAGGACTTTGCCGAGTGTATTTCAACTGGATCTCCTATATCTCTATTCAATCCTCAAATGAATCTAGCAATAACTTGCTCCTCAGGTTCTTCCATATCTACTTGTATCCTTAGAGTTTCAAATTCAGCTAGGTAAGCCTCAACGGATCGAGTTCCTTGTCGTAGGTTTTGGATTTGAAGGAATAGATCTTGTTGGTAATGGCTGGGTATGAACCTCTTAGTCATAAGTGACTTCATTGCTCTCCATGTAGTAATGGAATTATCTCATATCCGTTGTCTTTGGACCTTAATATTGGACCACCAGAGGGCCACATATCCCGATAGCTCAACGGATACTAACTGGATCTTTACTTGATTAGAATACTCATAATAAACGAAGACCTTCTCGACCTTATCAATCTATTCTAGAAAGGTATCTCCATCTCACGTTCCGTCAAATGATGGTATATGTAGCTTGACATTTCTAAGGTCCTCGTAGTCTTTTCGTCTACTTGGGCGGAAAGTCTCTTCTTCATCTAAGGTCTATTTTTCCTCCTCCTCATAAAGCGAGTTTCTTCTCCTAGGATACTCAGGTCTTTCTTCGTCCGAGGTGGGATATGGTTCTTGAAATCGTCTCTTAGGATTTCTGAGTCTAAATCTATGTGGGGGGGTTCTCGAGATGCTTCATTTGGAATTCTCGTATTAAGGACTTCCATTATGTGTTTCTCTGCTAAGACCATCTAATTGCCCTTGCATGCTAGACTCTCCTTCTTGAGGGGTGTGAGTCTCGAGTTGGGGAAGATCCTTGCCCTGATTCGATTCTTGATTCATTTCTTGGTTTGGCTTCTCGGTTAATTGTGCTTCTAGTCTTCATTCATGTGATTTCTAAAGTTTTAGGAAGGAAAATTTTACTTAGGTTTAAGTTGATCTTAGGTGTTAGGAAAGGTAAAGGTGGTTAACCTAACTAGAATTCCGACCTAAAAATTTTGAAACACATTTTTGAGGGCCTAGATGACATTTTTTGGGACCAAGTGTGAGAGTCAAGGCTTTGCCTATGACATCATTGTAGAGCTCTGAAAGAGCTTCGATTTTCCAGGTGGCACGTAAAAATCTTACAATCATAGCCAAAGTTATGGCTGTTTTAAGTTGGGGAGGTCAATTTACTAAATTCACTACTACCTACAACTAGCCTTTTTCTTCACCAATGCAATATTAACGAAAAGTAAACGAACTACAGCTTCATGCAAGAATTGAACTTTACTTAAGCAGAAAGGAATGAGATAAGTAACAGCCACACAAGTATTGGAAAAGTAAAAAGTAAAAAGCAAAAACATAATTCGGATGAGTATGAGTGTTCTGTTATGGTGTTCACAAATCAAAAAAAGCACTCAAATGAGTCACATGATATTCTGCAAACTGATACCACATGATATTCTACAAAAGCAGCTATATCCAATTGTTAGCAGAAAGGGAATGATGCAGCAGACCATGCAACAATATTAGCACAAAAACGGAATGGAATCAGCAAGTACACAATATTAGCCAAAATTGTTTTTTCGAATAAGGTAATAACAGCAGCTGCAAAAATGACATTTGTTTTGTTTTTTTAAAACTGAAACCTTCTGTTATTGGTTTCTTTAGGCATACAACAAACACATAGCAGATCATACATGGAAATATTCAGCAGAACCGAAATAATGCAGCTCGGGTTCCATAATAAGCAAAAAGCAAGGAAAAAGTTCTAGAATAACTTTTATATAGCAAGTAATCAGCAAAGGAAACGTTCGGGTTTCAATAGAGAGCAGATTTAATCACATTATCTTTCTGACATGCTTCATCACAGAGGAACGATCTGGAATAACTTTATGTAGCAAATTACAGCAGCTAACACCAAGAACAGCAAGAACAGATTTATCAAGTTTCTGGGTTTTTAAAACAGGATTCGATTTTATCTGTTAAACCAGCAGAATAAACATATGATTTCTGAACATAAAATGTTGTGTTTAAGCTTAAACAGATTCATATATGTGCTGAGACCTAAGACACACTATTAATAAATAACATTGCAGCAAGAAATCGGGTTAGATCTGCATCATAAAAGACTGGAAAACAGAACCAGTTTTCTGTTTTTTCAAAACCAGCAAACAGAAAAAAAAAAAAACGAGATATAGCTATGAAACAAAATTTTAAAAAGAAAACTCTTCCTCAAGTATGCAGACAACTAACAAAGTATTCTGGAAATGGTCTTTGGAAGAAAAATAAAGGAGTTGATAAAAAAAACAACAAGCCAAATAAGAAGAACACCAAATCGATTAAGCAGAACAACACAACCTGATTTTGGTGCCTCAGTTTTGGGCAATCAAATGGGATTTGGAAAACCAAACCAACCTGGTTTCCCTCACCCCAAGGGTGTGACGACCCTAATACTGTACCCATTTTTCCGTAATATATACTTTTTTTATAACATAAGTAATCCAATAACATAAAGGCGGAAATTTAAAACGAAAACCAAAATTTGTAAAACATTTGAATCTATTTTTGAAAACCACGAAATAAAGCTTTGAAACAATTAAAAGAAAACCTTAAAGCATTCATTAAAAACAGAGGGGAAGCATTTGGCAGAGAACAGGGGCAGAAACAGTCAATCGCCCTAAAAATGAAGGGGCGATCGATCGCCCAAAACGGGCGATCGATCGCTGGTTTTGCCAGCGATCGCCTGGGTGAAGCGATCACAGATCGCGACGACAACACGAGGGGCGATCGATCGCCCATTTCAGGCGATCGATCGCCACTCACTCTGGAAATCTATTTCCAGAGCGCTTGGCGATTCGCCATCGATCGCCTCAACAGGCGATCTCCTAACATAAGGGGCGATCGATCGCCAATCGCTCTGGAAATTTCTTTCCAGAGCGCTCGACTTCCTCTCTCTTCTTTCCTCTTTCTTTTCCTTCTACTACCTTCTTTTCTTTCTCTTCCTGCATATCAATAAACTTCACAATTCCTTCAACCAAAATTTACCTACATCTCAACCATACCTTACAATATAAATTCACTCAAAATTTCATCCAAACAACGACTCAAGGTACATTTAAAAACATAGCCTATTTTTATAAAAACAAACCGCGTGGATATGTTTAAAAATCGAACATTTTTCTAATACCAAACATTTACAAAATACTTTTCAAAACGTTTAAAAAACTAAAAACATAACCTATCCACTATCCAGAACCAAACATCCTAAAATGATCTATCTTTACAAGTATTTTTCCTAAATAGTTTCTATCCAAAATAGCCTAAAATACCTACATACGTCCCCACGGGTCATGAACGCCTCGACTGCGCCAGCACACTCCCGCGATCATTTTTCGTCAACTGGACTCATGCTTCAGGAGGAGGAACGTCGTCCTCACCCTGTCTCGAAATCACCTACACCATATGGACACACTATGAGATAAAAATCTCAGCAAGTTTCGTAAATACAATGCATGCTGTGCGTATGAGTTTCAGAAATCATGCAACATTTTCTTATCATTACGTCGCAGACAGAATGTCACCGAGGTCTCAGCCTATTAGATGGAAAGGACACATCCCGCGGTCGGACTGCCCTCTTCACCTAAAAGGGGGGGGGGGTACATGTTTGCACCCATAACAACCGTGCCTGAGCCCCACCTCGCGTAACCAGATACAGATTACATTGATTCATTACGTTCATTCATTTCATTTTCACAAAAACGTGCAGAAATCCATTTTCGTGCTATTTTAAAAATACGTGATGCATGAACAGTTATAGACATAAAATAAACAAACATCATACGTACCATCAAGACTATAAAAAGCATAACCTATAAAAGAACTAACCCTATCTACTCGACCAAAGCATATAAACAAACAACTCTTCAGAGATCCTCGACGCGACATCGACATATGGTGTAGGCCACTCGGCCAAGTAAGTCACGAGAACTTACCTCGTGCGCGCTAAACTTCAAGCTCCGTCCATGAGCGTTGTTCGTCTAAGACAAAACACAACAATTGTCGTTAAACGAGATTTAAACCGTTAAACATCCAAATTTAACGAAACCTTAACTAAGAAAATCTTCCTAAAATTCTAACTCAACTCTTTGAGACATTTTATCCAGCAATTCATGCCCGTGAATTTTCAAAACTCCATTAATGGAGGTTTCTCAAATCTCCAAAAATCTATAAACTCTAAAACTTCTCACAATTCAATCCAACTTTGCCCAACAATGTTCTATACGTCTTTTATATCCATCAATACGATAAACTTACCAATTTCGAACCCTAAGTCGCATTTTTAACAAAACCCTAAACGAAACCCTAACCGTTAAACGACCCGAAAACTTTGAATAAACTTTCCAAAACTATAGAATCTTACCTAGAACGTTGATTGGAGGAGAAAACGTGAATGACAGAGGACGAACGGAGGAAGAATGGAGGTCGGAAGAGGAAATCGCCGTGAGAGGCGATGGAGGATTGCCTGGAGGAGAGGATTCGCGCAGGAAGAGAGAAGAATGAGGGAGAAAAAGAGTTGTGTTATTTTTTATAAAAATTGACTTGGCAAATTACCATTTTGCCCTTCCTTTGATTTTCTATTTCTTTCGTCCTTTGTTTCGTTAATTACCTAACGATTCGGTTTCAACAAATTTCCTTAATTCACCGATGACTCTAACTCATTACCAGGGTTCTTTTAAAACTGCCCGTTCGCAATTCGGACTCCGTTTACTATTTTTACCAACGTATCTTTTATATTACGATAAACGTAATTCTCGTAAAATTAGCGTTTAACTCCTAAAATTTCTGAAATTTTCTCAAAATCCTTATAATTCATTAGGATCATAATAATGCTTTCTTTTTGTAAAATTTATTTGATTTGACATAATCACTAAAATGTCATTATATTTTTGATTTACAAAATCCCGTTAATCCTGGTGTTACATTCCATCCACCTTATTTAAAATTTTTTCCTCAAAATTTGATTACACAAACAACTCGGGATACCTAGCCATCATATCTTGTTGTCGCTCCCAAGTCGCTTCTTTAACCTCGTGGTTCCGCCATAGGACTTTAACTAGCGTAATCTCTTTGTTGCGCAAAACCTTGATGGAAGACTCCAAAATACGTACTGGCTTCTCCTCATACGTCAAGGTAGGCTGTACCTTGATGTCTCCCGCCTCTACGATATGCGATGGATCGCGCAAACACTTCCGAAGCATAAATACATGAAACACGTCGTGGATGCCTTCCATTGAAGCCAGAAGCTGTAGTCGATAAGCCATCTTCCCGATCTTCTTCAAAATAGGGAAGGGCCCCACATACCGAGGGTTCAGCTTGCCCTTCCTTTCGAATCTCATAACACCTTTAAACGGAGGAACTTTCAAGTAAACCTCATCACCTTCTTCGAATTCCAGTTCCCTCCGTCTCGTGTCAGCATAGCTCTTCTGTCGACTTTGAGCTATCTCGATACGCTGTCTAATAATGGCAATCTTCTCGGCCATTTGCTGTAGAATCTCGGGACCAACAATACTGGCTTCACCAACCTCGTCCCAATACAGCAGAGATCTACACTTTCGACCATATAAAGCTTTGTACGGAGCCATACCGATGGTAGCCTGGAAGCTGTTGTTATAAGAGAACTCGATCAGTGGCAAATACCTGCTCCACGATCCCTGAAATTCTAACATACAAGCTCTGAGCATATCCTCCAGAATCTGATTTGTCCTCTCTGTCTGACCATCAGTCTGAGGATGAAATGCCATGCTGAAATTCAGTTGAGTCACCATAGCTTTGTGCAGACTCTTCCAGAATTTCGATGTAAACCTCGGATCTCGATCTGATACAATCGAAACTGGTACACCGTGCAATCTAACAACCTCCTGCACATAAAGCTCGGCTAGCTGGTCCATCGAAGATGTCATCTTCACAGATAAGAAGTGAGCCGACTTTGTCAATCGGTCCACGATCACCCAGATGCCATCATGGCCCTTCGTCGTTCTCGGGAGTCCCACAATAAAATTCATGGAGATCTGCTCCCATTTCCACTCCGGAATAGGCAGTGGCTGTAGTGTTCCGGCCAGCCTCTGGTGCTCTGCTTTCACCTGTTGACAAACTAAACAGGTTTCGACATATTTGGCGACCTCTCCCTTCATGTTTGGCCACCAGAAGTGTTGCTTTAAGTCCCGGTACATCTTGGTACTTCCCAGGTGCACAGAATAAGCTGAAGAATGCGCCTCAGCCAATATCTCCTTCTTTAGCTCCTCATCATTAGGCATGTACCACCTATGCCTGAACATTAGAATACCATCCTCTGATAAATGGAAATCTGACGAATCCTCGAATGCCAAGCCCAACCGAAACTCTTCGCACTCTATATCATTTTGCTGAGCTTCACGGATCTTATCCAGAATAGTCGGCCTGAGAGAAATATTGGTGAGCATACTGGACAACTTTGCCACTATCTCCACATCGAACCTCTCAATCTCAGACCGTAATGTAACTGACATCACTGCAAGTGAAGGCTGACTTGCAGAAGGCATTCGGCTTAAAGCATCAGCGACCTTGTTCGTCTTTCCTGGATGGTACTTGATCTCAAACTCATAATCTTTGACGAATTCGAGCCACCTTCTCTGCCGCATATTCAGTTCCTTCTGCGTAAACAAGTACTTCAAGCTCTTGTGGTCTGAAAATATTTCGCATTGCTGCCCATATAAATAATGTCTCTAAATCTTCAGTGCGAAGACCACGGCTGCTAACTCTAGATCATGCGTAGGATAATTCTGCTCATACGGCTTCAGCTGTCTAGAAGCATAAGCAATCACCCTACCTTCCTGCATAATCACGCATCCGAGTCCAACTCCGGACGCATCGCAATATATACTGAATTTATCATCTTCAACAGGCAATGTTAACACTGGAGCTATGGTCAACTTCTGCTTCAACTCCATAAAACTATTGTCACAAGCAACCGACCATACAAACTTCTCATTCTTCCGAGTCAAGCGTGAGAGGGGAACTGCAATCTTTGAAAATCCCTCTATAAATTTCCGATAGTAGCCAGCTAATCCGAGAAATCCACGTATCTCACGCATGTTCTTAGGCTGTGGCCAATCTCTAACCACCTGAATCTTGCTCGGATCTACAGAAACCCCTTCTTCTGATACGATGTGGCCAAGAAAACTGACTCTATCCAGCCAAAACTCGCACTTAGAGAACTTCGGATACATTTGGTGTTGGCATAGAATCCTCAAAACTATTCTCATGTTATTCCTTCGTTTTTGAATAAATCAATATGTCGTCGATAAAGACTACAACGAACTTGTCTAGATACTCCTTGAAGACTCGGTTCATCAAATCCATAAACGCTGCAGGGGCATTAGTAAGTCCAAAAGACATAACTAGGAACTCATAATGCCCATACCTCGTTCGGAATGCCGTTTTCTGAATGTCTTCCTTCCGTACCTTCAACTGATAGTAACCCGAGCGTAGGTCAATCCTGGAAAACACTCGGGCACCCTGTAGTTGATCAAACAAGTCATCTATCCGGGGTAGTGGGTACTTATTCTTCACTATAAGCTTATTCAGCTCTCTGTAGTCCACGCACATCCTAAGGTCCCGTCTTTCTTCTTGATGAATAGAACGGGTGCACCCCAGGGTGAAAAACTGGGTCGTATGAAACCCTTGTCTAGCAACTCCTCTAACTGAGATTTCAACTCTTTCAACTCAGCAGGCGCCAATCTATATGCATTCTTCGACACAGGCGCAGAACTAGGATAAACATCAATCACAAATTCAATCTCCCGGTCTGGTGGTAAACCAGGGAGATCTTAGAGAATTCTCTGACTATATGAATGTCACTCGGCTTTACTTCGCTGAGCAACTGAGTATCAAATACAATGGCCAAATAAATAGAGCACTCATCTTTAAACTGCTCGTTGACCTTCATTGAATAAGTAATAGGCGATCCACTCAATCAGTTTATCGCCTGATAAGAAAACTCTTCTTTACCCGGGGGTCGAAAGGTCACAATCTCGGATCGACAATCGATGGTGGCGAAATGCTGTGACAGCCAGTCCATCCCTAAGATAAGATCGTACTGCTCTATGCTCAGAACTATCAGACAAGCATAAAGGGTAGCATCCCCCACTGACACGACATTGCCATGGAGAATACGATCCGACTGCATATGCTCTCCCGAAGGCAGCATCACTCTATACTCGACCTCTGCTAACTCAGACGCTAATCCCAATCTAGCCATGCAAGCAGTTGAAATAAAGGAATGCGTAGCTCCAGTGTCTATCAGTGAAAATACAGCTACGCCCATAATCAATATAGTACCTGCTATCACAGAAGGCTGAGTCTCGTCATCGACATCACCAGGCTCGATAAAGGAAAAAATCCTAGGCATAACTCTCCTCTGATCTCCGCCCAACTGATCTCGGCCGGGCTTTGGACAATCCCTGACGTAATGGCCAACTTCACCCCATCTATAACACTTGTTAGTGTCAACCCGACACTCTCCACTATGCTCTCGCTGACATTTAGGGCACCAGGGTATCTGAGAAGTCCCCTGTACCTGCTTGCCCTTGCCTCGATCGTTGCCTCCTTCTAGAGGCCTCTTTACACCCCGTTGTTGCTGTTGGGGCTGTGGTGCTCTGGGCTGCCAACCTCGGTTCTGAGACTGAGGACGAATCTCACAGAAGAAGCCCTTAGCTGGCTCCCTCGGCCTAACACAAGTCGCTCTGGCAGCCTCGAAGTCCAGAGCTCTGGCTGCAATGTCAGAATAGGGCACGTCTATAATACCCGACACAATGATGTTCATCTTGATCTCCGGATTCAGCCCTTCCATAAATTGATGCACTTTGTCTTCATTGTCGCTGACAAGACGCGGTGCAAATAGTGATAAAGCCTCGAACTTCCGAATATAATCAGCAATTGAACCTGTCTGCTTCAGCTGCGTAAACTCGTTCCTCTTAGCCACCCTCACCGTGCGGCTGAAATACTTGTCAAAGAATACGGTCTTGAACCGTTCCCAGGTCATAATCGACACATCCGTCGTCGACTTGATCAAATCCCACCAGAAATTGGCATCCATTGCCAAATGGAAAGTGACATAAGCCACCTTGCTCCCGTTCCCAACTTCTGCATAACCCAGCATATTCTCCATCACCCTGATCCATTCCTCAGCAACCGTTGGATCAGATGATCTGCCGTCGAATACTGGAGGTCGAAGAGTTTGGAACTTCTGCATGCCCTGGTTGTTAGGAACCATCAACTCTTGGGCCCTCTGGTTCTCTCGGTTCACTAAGTTCTCGATTTGCTGTGCCTGTTGGTCCATATGTTGAGACTGACGTTCCAACAATTCCGTAAGTCGATCTAAGACGTCATCCCTAGGGTCTCTTCCTCGAGTCATATTGTATAAAGCCTATAAAAGTTAAACAGATAATCCTAAGAAAAAAAAACAAAGAAATAAAATAGAACGTACTTACAGTTGATGAATGATGTCCGCATAGTGGCTGTGCAGTCGAGCAGTCTACAGAACCATTTTTAAAACCCGGGGGCTTTGATACCATAACTTGTGACGACCCTAACATTGTACATATTTTCCTATAATATATTTTTTTTATAACATAAGTAATCCTATAACGTAAAGGCGGAAATTTAAAACGGAAACCAAAATTTGTAAAACATTCGAATCTATTTTTGAAAACCACGAAATAAAGCTTTGAAACAATTAAAAGAAAACCTTAAAACATTAATTAAAAACAAATAAAAACAATTAAAAATAGAGGGGAAGTATTCGGCAGAGAGCAGGGCCAGAAACGGGCAATCGCCCTAAAAATGAAGGGGCGATCGCTGGTTTTGCCAGCGATCACCTGGGTGAAGCGATCACAGATCGCGGCGAAAACACGAGGGGCGATCGATCGCCCATTTCGGGCGATCGATCGCAACTCACTCCGAAAATCTATTTCCAGAGCGCTCGGCGATTCGCCAGCGATCGCCTCAACAGGCGATCGATCGCCAATCGCTCTGGAAATTTCTTTCCAGAGCGCTCGGCTTCCTCCCTCTTCTTTCCTCTTTCTTTTCCTTCTACTACCTTCTTTTCTTTCTCTTCTTGCATATCAATACACTTCACAATTCCTTCAACCAAATTTTACCTACATCTCAACCATACCTTACAATATAAATTCACTCAAAATTTCATCCAAACAACGATTCAAGGCACATTTAAAAACATAGCCTATTTTTATAAAAACAAACCGCGTGGATATGTTTAAAAACCGAACATTTTTATAATACCAAACATTTACAAAATACTTTTCAAAACGTTTAAAAAACTAAAAACATAACCTATCCACTATCCAGAACCAAACATCCTAAAATGATCTATCTTTACAAGTATTTTTCCTAAATACTTTCTATCCAAAATAGCCCAAAATACCTACATACGTCCCCACGGGTCATGAACGTCTCAACTGCGCCAGCACACTTACGCGATCATTCTTCGTCAACTGGACTCATGCTTCAGGAGGAGGAACGTCGTCCTCACGTGTCTCGTAATCACCTACACCATACGGACACACTATGAGATAAAAATCTCAGCAAGTTTCGTAAATGCAATGCATGCTGTGCGTGTGAGTTTCAGAAATCATGCAACATTTTCTTATCATTACGTCGCAGACAGAATGTCACCGAGGTCTCAGCCTATTAGATGGAGAAAACACATCCCGCGGTCGGACTACCCTCTTCACCTAACGGGGGGGGGGGGGGGGGGTACACGCTTGAACCCATAATAGCCGTGCCTGAGCCCCACCTCGCGTAACCAGATATAGATTACATTGATTCATTACGTTCATTCATTTCATTTTCATAAACACGTGCAGAAATCCGTTTTCGTGCTATTTTAAAAATACGTGATGCATGAACAGTTATAGACATAAAGTAAACAAACATCATACGTACCATCAAAACTATAAAAAGCATAACCTATAAAAGACTATAAAAAGCATAACCTATAAAAGAACTAACTATATCTACCCGACCAAAGCATATAAACAAACAACTCTTCAGAGATCCTCGACGCGACATCGACATACGGTGTAGGCGACTCGGCCAAGTAAGTCACGAGAACTTAACTCGTGCGCGCTGAACTTCAAGCTCCGTCCACGAGCGTTGTTCGTCTGAGACAAAACACAACAATTGTCGTTAAACGAGATTTAAACCGTTAAACGTCCAAATTTAACGAAACCTTAACTAAGGAATTCTTCCTAAAATTCTTACTCAACTCTTTGAGACATTTTATCGAGCAATTCATGCCCGTGAATTTTCAAAACTCCATTAATGGAGGTTTCTCAAATCTCCAAAAATCCATAAACTCTAAAACTTCTCACAATTCAATCCAACTTTGCCCAACAACGTTCTATACGTCTTTTATATCCATCAAAATGATAAACTTACCAATTTCGAACCCTAAGTCGCATTTTTAACAAAACCCTAAACGAAACCCTAACCGTTAAACGACCCGAAAACTTCAAATAAACTTTCCAAAACTGTGGATTCTTACCTAAAACGTTGATTAGAGGAGAAAACGTGAATGACGGAGGACGAACGGAGGAAGAACGGAGGTCGAAAGAAGAAATCGCCGTGAGAGGCGATAAAGGATTGCCTGGAGGAGAGGAGTTCGTGCAGGAAGAGAGAAGAATGAGGGAGAAAAAGAGTTGTGTTATTTTTTATAAAAATTGACTTGGCAAATTACCATTTCGCCATTCCTTTGATTTTCTATTTGTTTCGTCCTTTGTTTCGTTAATTGCCTAATGATTCGGTTTCACCAAATTTCCTTAATTCATCGATGACTCCAACTCATTAACATGGTTCTTTTAAAACTGTCCGTTTGCAATTCAGACTCCGTTTACTATTTTTACCAACGTATCTTTTATATTACGATAAACGTAATTCTCGTAAAATTAGCATTTAACTCCTAAAATTTCTGAAATTTTCTCAAAATCCTTATAATTCATTAGGATCATAATAACGCTTTCTTTTTGTAAAATGGACCTGATTTGACATAATCACTAAAATGTCATTATATTATTGATTTACAAAATCCCATAAATCTGGGTGTTACAAAGGGAGCTACCAAGCTCTGATACCAAATGTTGAGCTTCAACCTGCAAATACGCCTCAAGAACTCGAAGGAGATCGTTAGTTCCCTGGTGACACAAAACTGACAAATCTGAGAAAACATAGCGCAAACGAAATACCAAACGTGCTCAGAATGTAACGAAATTTTTAGGTGAGTATTGTGAAGTAAGTGAGGTGTGTGCTGGTGAAATTTGTGGTCTAGATTCGTTGATTTGAAGGAGTTATTGAATATTTTTGACAATTGGCCAATGAGTGCTATTATAGAGCTTTTGGCAAGAGTTTTCTTCCAATGAAGAGAATTCGATTCACGGAATCAGTTACAGTCACTCCTTGCTGCTTTTCGCTCTCATAAGAGTGGAGAAGAAGATGACAAATCCGTTTTTACAAGCTTAGATCGGTCTCGGGGGCGCAACCCTTCGGTTGTTGTCAACCGAGCTTACCTTGGTGCTTTTTTGCTCCAAGCTTCTTCTATTGAGAGAAGACAAATCCGTAGATGCTCATAAAAAACTAGCCAAAAAGGTTACAAACACCAATACAATGAATATATAGACCTATTGGTTGAAGGCTTGGGCTTTGAGTGGGTTGGGCCTTCATTTGGGTTTGTCTTCAACTTTAAGTGGGCCAAGCATAAACCAAACCACCAACTAATCCTAATATTCATCTAATCCTAAAATGCCTAATATGCATACATATAAATAAGTTTAAACATGAAGGCCAACATTTGCCAATAAGTCTGAAATAAAAATATTACAAATATCAAAGCTCGGGAAGACAAATTCCCATGTGAGCATTAGTCCTTCCACATGATGAGGTGCTTTGGTTGGTGAACGTTCCCAGCTTTAATCTCCCACTTCAAGTCACTCACGGTGTACTCCAAGTCTTCACATGAACCATGACTTGCAAAAAGACAAGTGTGTTAGTGAAATCGTAGACTCGGGCCTGGGATCATGTAATGGGCTTACGGGGCACAACACTCCTCGAAGATCCTCAAAGTTCTGATCATGTGGAGAATGTTTCTGCCATTTTTCATGATCCACATGATGGAAGAAAATAGTTTTGGCAATCGCGCTTTGAAGATCTACAATAAGATAGGGTAAAGCCAAAACCATCTTCTGAAGAAACGCCAATCATCACAATAGCTCAACTCCCCGAGGGTCTTAAACATGTTTTCCTGGGCGACGGTGATACCTTTCCAGTGATCATCTCATCAAAACTTGATGTGCCACAGGAGCAGCGATTGGTCGATATTCTGTGTAAGTATAAAAGCGCGTTAGGTTGGACGATTGCCGATATCAAAGATATTAGCCCCTTAATTTTCTCCCACCACATTCATCGCGAATAAGGGGCTACTCCACGTCGAGACCCACAACGCAGACTTAATCCAACAATGAAGGAGGTTGTGAAGAATGAAGTATTGAAGTTGTTGGATGCAGACATCATCTATCCAGTCTCAGACAACAAGTGGGTTAGTCCGACTCAAGTAGTTCCCAAGAAATTAGGAGTCACGGTGGTTGAGAATGAAAAAGGAGATCTCGTCCCCACAAAGGTCGTCACGGGTTGGCACATGTGCATTAACTATCGCAAGCTTAACACTGCCACCTGCAAGGACCATTTTTCATTTCCATTCATTGACCAAATCCTAGAACGGGTCGCTAGTCATCCCTTCTATTACTTTCTCGATGGGTATTCGGGATACTATCAGATAGAGATTGCTTTAAAAGATCAGAATAAGACCACATTCACATGTCCTTTTTGCACATATGCTTTTCGGCGTATGCCATTTGGATTATATAATGCCCCAGCCACGTTTCAGAGGTGCATGATGAGCATATTTAGTGATATGGTCAAGAAATGTCTGGAAGTTTTCATGGATGACATGACCATCTTTGGAGACTCGTTCGACACATGCTTACTTAATCTCCAAGCTGTTCTCTAAAGATACATTGAAAAAGGTCTCGACGTAAAGGACATTCGCTCATTCCTTGGTCACGCCGGAATGAGCGAATGTCCTTTACGTCGAGACCTTTTTCAATGTATCTTTAGAGAACAGCTTGGAGATTAAGTAAGCATGTGTCGAACGAGTCTCCAAAGATGATCAGTCCAAGATCGAACTCATCTCTAAGTTACCCACTCTGAAAAGCGTAAAGGACATTCGCTCATTCCTTGGTCACGCCGGATTCTATAGGAGGTTCATACAAAACTTTTCTGTCATATCTAGACCATTATGTAACCTCATCGCAAAAGATGCCATATTTGAATGGACAAAGGAGTGTGAGGAAGCCTTCCAAACACTTGTTTCCAAACTAACTTCTGCCCCTATCATTCACTCACCAGATTGGTCTCTTCCATTTGAGATCATGTGTGATGCAAGCAATTATGCTCTAGGGGCCGTCCTTGGTCAACGAAGAGAAGGGAAGCCCTTCATCATTTACTACGCAAGCAGAACTCTTAACAACGCTCAAATGAACTATACCACCACTGAGAATGAGTTTCTTGCTGTAGTATTTGCTCTTGATAAGTTCCATGCTTACTTGATTGGTTCACCCATCGTGGTCTTCACAGGCCATTCTGCCCTTAAGTACCTCCTTTCCAAAACAGATGCTAAGGCATGACTCATCAGGTGGATCCTTCTGTTGCAAGAATTTGACTTGACGATCAAGGATAAGAAGGGAGTCGAGAATGTTGTAGCAGACCATCTCTCCCGACTCAAGTTCAGTGATCCCGCCGATGGTCCAGCTATTCGAGATGATTTCCCGGATGCGCACCTCTTCACCGTCACTATCATACCTTGGTACGCTCACATTGTTAACTACTTGGTGACTAGCAAAACTCCCTCTGCTCCGAGTGCACAAGATAAGCGGAAATTTTTGGTCGAGGTTCATAACTTCTATTGAGAAGATCCTTATCTTTACAAGTACTGCCCCAACCAAATCATGAGACGATGCATTCCAGAAGATGAAGTTATGAGTGTCCTGAACTTTTGTCACAATGATGCATGTGGAGGTCATTTTTCTATGAAGAAGACCGCCACAAAGGTCTTCTAGTGTGGTCTCTACTGGCCCATCCTGTTCAATGACACCAATAACTTCTGTCGTTCCTTTGACCGGTACCAAAAGATAGGAGTTCTTATTCGTCGTCACATGATGCCCTTGAACCCAATCCTCGTAATAGAATTATTCGATTGTTTGGGGGATAGACTTCATGGGGCCATTCCCACTTTCTTCTGGCTATCTTTACATTCTCCTCTCCGTTGAATACGTTTCCAAATGGGTAGAAGCCATACCGTGCCGTTCTAACAATAACACAACTATTGTTAAGTTCTTGAAAAAAAAAGTGTTATCTAGGTTCGGTACCTCTCGTGTCATCATTAGTGATCAATGAACTCCCTTTTGTAACTCTAATTTTGAGGCACTAATGAAAAAGTATGGTGTGATGCACAAGGTGTCAACTGCCTATCACCCACAAACAAATGGGCAAGCTGAGCTAGTGAATAAGGAGATCAAACAGATCTTGGAAAAGACGGTTAATCCTACCATAAGGATTGGTCTTTACGCCTTTCTTAAGCACTTTGGGCATACCGAACTGCTTATAAATCTCCTCTTGGGTTGTCTCCCTATAGGCTTGTCACTTACCTGTCGAACTCGAACACAAAGCCTATTGGGCCACCAAAGCTAAATTTTGATATCATTGCGGTAGGTATCAATAGGAAGCTTTAGTTGACTGAGCTTGAGGAAATGAGGAATGATGCATATGACAACTCAAGGATCTACAAGGAAAAAATGAAAGCGACTCATGACAAGCAGATCCTGCGAAAGAATTTCGAGCCAAATCAGCGGGTTCATCTTTATGACACCCGTCTACATCTCCATCCTAAAAAGTTGAGGTCCCGGTGGACTGGTCCATATGTGGTGTTACAAGTCTTTGCCAACGTTGCTGTAGAAGTTAAAGATCCTTCGGATGGGAGAGTATTCAAAGTAAATGGCCAGTGATTGAAGCAATACGTTGAGCGAGTGCCTGAGCCTGGAGAGATCACTATAATGGCTCTGGTTTATTCATCGAAGCAACTGCTTCCCACCTCATTGTATTTCTAATTATTATTATTATTATTATTATTATTATATTATTATTATTATTATTATTATTACTATTATTATTATTATTATTATTATTATTATTATTATTATTATTATTATTATTATCATTTTTTTCTCATTTCTTTAGCTTTGGTTTTGGATCACTGTTGTAGGTATCTCGAGCTATCACGAGTGGGTATTGTCGCCATCCAGGATTCTTCTGTTCCTTACACTTTTATTTTTCATATATTTTGAGACATTGAGGACACTATCTGATTTTGGTCGAGGGTGGTGAGCATATTCATGTGTGAGAATAGTTTTTGTCTTGAGATTGTTGTGATTTTGCCAAAGTATGATTTCAAGTTGTTTAGTTTGAATCAATTTTTGCTATCATTATCATTAAAGAAGTAATTTTCTGAGTTTTCTTTGTGCACGTACTAAACCTTGTGGTAAGATGAATGTTAATGCATTTGGCCTAGAGAAATTCCCAAGTTTAAGTGCAACTTTTTCATGGATATGCAATGTGAGATTGAGAAAACGGCTTTTGAACTTTTATTGATCCTTAGAATTGGTAAAATCGCTACTTAGGATATCATTACATGGTTTGTGGTTTGTTAGACATTTTGCTTGAAGGATGATTCGATATTAAATGAGGAACTCTTTTCTTTTCATGAGCCTTATATTATATTTATTAATATTATTCTTATCATCGTATTCATTATTAGTAGTATTGCTACATCATTGTCCAAAAAAGAAAAAGAAAGGAAAAAAAAAAAGAAAAAAAAAACTGTTGTTGTCATTCAATATTATTACTATTATTATTATTAGTATCCTGGCTCTCATTTTATTTGTGTTAGTTCCTTGTTTGATATTGATGAAATCCAGATAGCTGGGTTTGTGGTATGAATGATAGATTATTCTATGTAGTTGAAATGCCTATCTTTGCATCAATATTTGTCGAACTGCTTGTCCTAAATATTTGTCTTCTCATTTGACTGTTAACTGTGCAAAAATTTTTTGGCTCCATGAGTGAACACCCTAAAACCTTTATAAACTGAAATTCTCTTACGTTCGTGAGAAAATGAAGTCGACACTTTTACTTGGTTGATTTTTTGAAGCCAAATGTGTTATGGGTCTATGGTAAGAAGGCTATGGTTTAGAGCACACACACACAAACTTGACAGTTATGACTTCAATACTTTTGATAGCATTTGTTGATTCTTACTAAGCCTCTTGATTGAAATGCGATGGTGACGTTGCTGTGATTTTAATGACATGATTATTTTTTTCTCTTGAATTGCTAGAGACTAGCAATAAGCTGGTTGGGGATTGTGATAAATGCATGAAAATATAATTAATTTATGTCTAATTGTGTGTATTTATTAAATTTATTTAAATTATAAATGAGTTTTTCTATGATTTTTATTGGTTATTATTTTTGAATTGGAAACAATTTTTTTGAGTTTATTTAGTTTCATAAATGCACTTTTATAAGTAACATTAATTTGACTTTAATTTTTTAGGTTTAACAATTAAACTAAGGAAAAAGCCTAGCACAAATCAACCTCATTTTTCTCTCCAGCCGGTCCACTCAAGCAACACAAGATGCTAAATGCACATGACCGTTTCTTTCTTCCTAACAAGCACACGTGAAAGGCAATGCACAAATAAATTAAAAAAGGATTTGTGCTGTATGATGTCATCAGATTGAAGTATAATTCACTCCTTAGCGCTCAAACAATTGACACGTAGCATACATGGCTCATTAAATTGCAGCTTTTGAATCTGATTCCTGCTTGTTCCAAAGATTTTGACAATAGTACTCAAATCTCCGAAGGTCTTGGCATAAGTACTCAAATCTCCAAAAATTAGCTCGAGAATCCAATCAAGAATATTTCCTTCTTTATTTTAGGATATCTTATGCACTATAAATAGGCCTAAATAGGACTCCAGAAAGAAATTCAAATTCCTTAGTTTTTCACTTATTATCATATTTTATCTATAGAACTTGTGATCATAATGTGTGTTTTAGGCTAAAAATGTTGGCGATGTTAGAAATGAAATTATTTATTTAGCAATTCAATGAAGGTTTGGTTATTTTATTCTTCAATGTTTAAATATTAGAGTGATCTTTATTATTCCATATTCATCTTTGTATGTTAATTTTATACAATTTCAGTCATGCTTTTTTTAATGTAATTTTGCATACATATCTATCATATTATTTTATTTGTAATATTTTACTGCATTATAAGCTCACGAGCATAGTGTCGATTTTGGATTTCTAATAATAATAATCGTATTATTTTTTAAGTTAAATTTGAATCACTCGAATACATAATTTACCCCAAAAACTTGAAATTGATGTGATTAAACAACTAATGGATTCTTGAACCTTCGCTACCCATGTTGTTATTGAATTTTCCACACAAAAATAATAACTTTTAAATTGCTTCATTTTAATCACAAAATTCACTTTTTATTCATTTTTTCTTTAACATATCTCTTAATTTATTTTGATTTATCATTCTTGATTAAGCTTTTAGCTATTTCCTCATGGAATCAACCGCCTGAAATCGTGCTGCAACCGACCGCTTAGTAGTGCACAATTTGGGTGTAATCAGGCTGGATAGTAAGTTACTATATACATGGTAGTACTTTGATTAAAAGTTTGAAATGTAAATTAAAGTTACTTGGATGAAGTTGTAAATAGGGTTTTTTACACGGTAAACCCTGAACTTTGGGGTCATTAACGAATCAAACCTTTAACTAATTTTGTTAACTACTCAAACTTTTAACTATCAAAAACTTGACAAAAGAAACCTTAGTGGGAGCCCGATCTCTTATTTTATACAAAAAAATATGTTCTCGAGAATGGACTCTCATTATAGAAAGCCTTTTAGAACGAGCTCCCATTCCCGAGAGCCCCTTTTTTAAAAATGTCAAGAATGGGATCCCAATCTGTGCGACTATAAATAAGAACTGGAGTTTATTTTCTCCCACTCTCGCATAAAACCCTAAATCCTCTCGACCTTCGATTGCTCGCCGACAATTTGTACCAATTTGACGACCATCCTCTCCTCATAATTGCATTGTGACTCTTTCTAAGTGATTTGCCTTTGATTTTGAGAACCCTATGGTAAGCCCAACGTTATTTGATTTGGGTTGAAAGTTTCAAGGTCATTAATAGGTGATCACAAAAATTTAAATCCCAACATGGACGAGAATTTATACTTCAGACCTATCTATGGTGAACTTCGTGCATTTGATGATGAAGGCGTTAATCTAGAAATAGAGGTATGTTTGTAACTTTATATGATGAGCTCCGTTCTTTATGCCTCTTAGATGACGAAGAGTGTGAAAGTTTACTGGTATGAAAACCGTGTTTATTTGGCCTATCTTTGGGATGAAAATATAGTTCTTTGAAAGTCGTTAGAGAAGAAATGTTGGAGTACTCTTTGAAGAATGAGTACGACATCAAATTCATTAAAATTAAATCCCATTGACTAATAAGGTGTGTGATGCGGGATGCAACTGGCGAATGCATGCATCAAAGATGCAATTGGAATTAACATTCCAAATAAAGAGTTTGAACGATGTGCACATTTGTGCACGAAAGACGGAAAGTCGACATATTTTGGCCAAATGGGTGGCAACTCACTACTTGGAAAGGTTTAAAAGTCATTATGGCTGAGAAATTTCTTCTATTATTGAGATAGTCAGGAAGAGCTTTAATATGAACATTACACCAAGCTTTGCATGAAGAGCAAGGAATAAAGCCCAAAAACTTAACAAAGGGCATGAGGACGAGCAGTACATACTATTGTGGTCGTATGGAGAAGAAATCCGTAGATCAAATTCAAGGAGCACATTGGTCGTCGACTTAGAACTGAATGATTATGTGTCGAATTCCATATTTAAAAGAATGTACATGTGTCTGGCCCCATGCAAGAGATGTTTGCTTAAATTTGGTAGACCTTTCATATGTTTGGACAACTGTCATCTCAAGAGCTCGTGTACATGGCAATTACTTATGGCCGTTAGCATTGATGGACAACTGTCATCTCGTTGCTATCACAGTCGTTGAAGCAGAATGTAAATGCCCATGTTGTGATTTCTAGAACAATTAAAGAGACACATCAAGACCGAGACGGGACTGGGAAGGATATTTATTTCCGATCGACAAAATGTATGATGCATTTGAGTTTCTTATGCGTGTTTACATTTTGCACAACAGTTTGATTATGAATTCGCTAAATTTTGTAGAGGTTGATTCAAGCTATGGCCGAGCGGTTAGAGTCGGCTGACCATCGTTTTTGCCTCAGACATATATATGCAAACTTTAAGAAATAGTTTCGTGGGCATTTGTACAGAGACGCAATGTGGAATGCAGCCTGAGAAACTATACCTGCATACTTCAAGAAAGAAATAAAGAATTTATTCTCCATCAACCAGGCAACACACAAATTTCTTCGACGCTTTAATATGAGTTCTTGGTTGCAACACATGTATTCTTTGATCTTGAAGTACGACATAGGCTTGAACAATTTAAGTGAGTCATTCAACGCACTCAGTCTACTTTGTGAGAGACAAACCTATTTTGACCATGTTCGAGATCATAAGAAAGAGCATAATGTCTCGGATTGTTAAAAGATATGAGATGGTGTCGTCAACAGAATTACTATGCCTTCAGATTAAAGAGAAGCTTGAGAAGCCAAAATGGGCGGCTCAGAATTGGAGTTCTACTTTTGCAGGGGTAATCAGTTTGAGGTTAGTAACGGTAACGAACAATACGTTGTCGACTTCAATAGAGGTGTACACAACTGTTACAAGTGAGAGCTCAATGAAATTCTGAGCATCCATGCAATCCTGTGTATGAATTTCATGAGACGGTCACCTGAACAATACGTTCATCAATGCTATCACCAGGAAACGTACGTCAACATGTAATATCCCTTTATTCACCCGCTTAGTGACAAACAGAAGTGGCCTTTAGTAGGTTTACGAGAAATTGGATCACTGGTAACAAAGCGGTAACCAATTAGGCCAGGGAAAAAAAGATTCAGAGACATCGATTAGCCTCAAAGCCAATCAATTAGTAAGAAGACTATGTCGATGTAATACTAAGGAATTTTCCTCAAACATGAGTTGCCCTTCGATTTAATTACGTTAGGAGGGCATAACAATGATCATAAAATTATCACAAGCATTTGATTTAGAAAGAGGAGGTTGGAGAGAAAACGATATGTTAAGGTAGATTGTTTTGTGTAATTGTTGTTTTAAATAAAAGAAAAGAAAAAAAAATGGACAGAAGAAGAGTAAAAAGTGAAGTCTTCCATGTAGGGGAATGGTGAAGGTGGTGAGGTGGGGTTGCTTTTATAATTAACCCTAGTTTAGTGGTAAATTTATAATAAAGTAAAGTGGAGGTTTTAAAATGAGTAAAGTTAAGGAGTAAAAGAAAAATGCATTGCCTTCTCCCCTTCCTCTCCCACGATTGGCAGCCATTGGAGAGCCTCACCTCCACATTTTTCTCCATTTTCATCAAGATCTAAGGTTAGTTTTTGAGGGGTTTTGTGATTTATGCATATCTTTAGAAGTTTTATGCATTTTTAGTGAGTTTTGGAGAAGTTGATAAAACCCTAAGTGGGAATTCCAAAATTTTCTTGTTCTTGCTGTGTTTTCTTGCTATTTTGAAAGCTTAGACATTATATAGAGTGATATAGATTGATTATATAGAAAGATTATAAGTTTAGTCCAATTTCGTTGAAAACCGAAAATTGGAGCTACACGTAACCAATTCTGTTTTATAAAGAACTACTTGATTATGCTGTTTGGTTTTGAAAAATAGATTGAGGCATTAGATAGTAGACATATAGAGGTTTACGGAATGTATTGAATCGTTCAAATCCGATGAAAAATGAGAGAGTTATGGTCGATTGAAAATAGGGCAACAAAAAGGGGGGAAATTTCAAGATTTTTGGTTGAATGTTTTAAAGTGAGTTTGGTTTGTTGCTAGAGTCAGAGTAGGCATCCCTTAGATTTGTTTTGATGATTACTAAGTTAATTCCATGAATATGTTAGGTTAACGAGTTGAGCAATTGACATAACAGAAGCGAGTGAGTACTTTACGGAGATCCAGGTGAGTAATGGATTGCTTGTGTTTTACCTTCGGTCCTACACCATGGAACAGTAGGGTTTGATTGTTTGTTTGTTATTGTTTTGTTGGTTGATCATATGTGTTGACATGCATCATGGTTTTTGAACTACGAAAAACGAGATTTGAGCATGTTTACGAAACGAGAATATGAAATGTAAGAATATTAGAAGAGATGTAATGTGGTCTCTAGTAGAGTCGCCTCGTCGAGGGATGGTGCTTGTGTGGTAGCACTTTGAGAGGGTCTTTACGAGAGAAGCACTAATGAAAATACGTAATATGTCATGAGTAAAACTGCCTCGTCGTTAACATGTTATTGCAAAAGCACTAGAGAGTTCTATAATCGATGTTGGGAGGAGATCGTTGTATGGCCGTCTCGTGTGTGGACATGACGTGAACCTCTGATCTCGCTCTGCTGGGTCAAGGTGTGGCCGTCTTGAGTGGTGATAGAATGGGTTCCTACTTGATCTACACGAAAGTGAAAGATTAATAAAACGAGAACAAAATAGAGTGTAGAAACCGCATGTGCTAGGGGTTGAGTTTATGCATTGTTTTTATGTTCATTGTTCCCTACTTGCTAAGCATTAGACTTACGTTTTGTGTTCTATGTTGTAAGTGACGACGAGCTTTCAGGTGAGCTTTATGAGCATGGGCAGGACTAGGATGGCAGTTGGTGACACACTCTTGTATGCCGGTGCTAGCAACGTTATTGGGGCGCCTTGACCATGGCGATGAGGTCTGACGATTTTGTAGATCTTTTGATGAGAAGAATTTGGATTGTATATATATATTAGGGTACTTGGGACTCTTTTGATGTGTAGATTGGTATTTTGATGTAGAGAATGGTTTGATTTACAGATTTTGGTTTTTAAATGGTTTAAGCGTTATGCTGCTCAAATTTTAAAAGGAAAGTTGTTTTGGTTTTTAACAAAAGGCTTTAGAGTTTAAAAATCAAGGTTTTCTGGTGAAGGAAGTGTCGACCACTTTTCTTAAGTGTCGACCGAAGTTGCAAAGAGTTGCAACCCGAGACGATTAAGGTGTCGACCACAGTAAGCAGGTGTCGACCGGGAATCCTATAATTGTTTTGAAACTTGAAATTTCTTTTATGATTCTAAAAATCTGAAATGATGTCTAGCCTAAACTTTATTTTATAACGAGTCTTCCGCTGCAAGGTTTTTTAAACTTTTATCAATGATGTTTTTTTAAGAACAAGAATAAAGTTTTAAATTTTCCCGAATTTTGAGTATGAGTACGGTATGAGAGTAGCGAACTGGGTTCCCCCGGGGGGGTGTTACAGTTGTGGTATCATAGTCAAATGGTCAAGTCGTTCAAAGGATTACCCAACAATGCCGATTGCCATGCAACGTGCTTCACCGACTGTAAGTATTTCTTTTAATTTTAGTTAGTTTATAACTAAAATTAAATTGCATTAACTTTGATAAGGAATAGAAAAGAGATGCCGAGAAACCTAAGACAGCCGAGACATGAACATGAGGATTCGATCCGGCAACTTACAGAGTTAGCCAGTATGCAGTCTCAACTGTTGGGGGCGCTATTGAATCAGGAAGGGCTGGGGAACCTTGGAGCGGGTTCCAGTGGAGAAAAGTTCAGAAGACTGAAGCCTCCAACATTTGAAGGCCAATAGTTGGATCCAACTGTTGCTGAAAGATGGATTCGTACAATTGAAAACATATTTAAGTATGCCAATGTGAAGGAGGGAAACAAGGTGACGTGCGCGACATTTCACTTGTCAAAAGATGCTCAATGCTGGTGGGAGACAGTAGAGGCCAGCAGAGCTGCCCAGGATTTGACATGGAAAGAGTTAAAAGAAATATTTTACGATAAATACTACAACAGGATAGTTCAAGCTGCGAAGAGGATAGAGAAATAGGCTGGATCAGTAGGAGAGTATGTCAGGCATTTTGAACCGTTATCTCGGTTCGCAAGTCATTTGGTGAGCAAGGATGAAGATAAGGTACTCCTGTTCGTGCAAGGGCTGTATTTGGAATTGAGGGAGTACCGTACGCAAGAATTGTGGCCAAAGCACTAGAAGTGGAGGAGGCGGATGTTAAATGTATTAAGCAAGGAGAAGCCACCTGGAGACTTTTTAAGGAGATCACACCACAGATGAGTAGAGGAGGATCTTCTTCACAGCCATAGGGAACCAAAAGGCCAGGCGGTAACTTAAATGATCAAAGGGGAGGAAAGAAACCACAACAACGGGGGAAGTACCCGCAATATCAGAAATGTTTGAAGTACCATCCAGGAGAATGCAGACAGTTTGCAGGCAAATGCTATAACTATTTTGAAGCTGGCCTTCTTTCACGAGACTGCCCAAAGCCGAGGGTTAACCGGTGCTTCAACTGCAACGAGACCGGTCGTATAGCCAGAGACTGCCCCGCAGCAAAGAAGAGTCCAGCCAAGGCGACACCCAGAATTTTTGCTATGATTGAGCTGGAGGGTGAAGATCGACCAGGTGTTATTTCAGGTACGGTACTAGTTAATATAGTGTCTGCTTTTACGTTGATAGACTCGGGTGCATCATACTCCTTTGTGGCAACAGCCTTCGTAGTAAAATTAAATTTGGAGCCTAAGCTAGCTGGATGTATGTATGAAGTGAAGCTACCGTCTGGTGAATGCATGAACTCCGATCAAGTGGTGCATGATAGTGTGGTATTAGTAGGGACGAAAAACTTGCCTGCCAACTTAATCGTGATGGGAATAACTAGGTACGACGTGATATTAGGAATGGATTGGCTGTTCGACACTATGCAACAATTGACTGCAGGGCCGAGACTGTTAATTTCCAAACCCCGAATGGTGGGAAGCATTCGTTGCAGGCCATGAAGAATATAAAGAAGCTATCTGTAATGGCGCCCATTGATGCTTAGTTTCAAGTAGAGACAAAACCTCAGGATATTTTAGTAGTTCGTGATTTTCTTGATGTATTTCTGGACAATTTTCCTGGTTTACCTCCAGACCGGGAAATCGAATTCGTGATTAACACATATCCCAGAGCAGAACCAATGTCAAAGAACCTTTACAGATTGGCTCCGCCAGAATTGAAGAAGTGAAAAAGCAATTGGAAGATGTGACAGCCCCTGACCCGATTGGGGTCCGAGAGCCATCACTCCGGACATTTAACAGAAAACGGGACATATTTTTTTCGAACTTTAAAACTTTAACAGAAAACCAAATCGAAAGACAGAAAACCTATTAATATTTAGACTACAGAAATAGACGACAGAAGACAACAGGAAGAAATATAGAAAAACCCTAAAGAAAACACTTTACAGAGAGAGAAACTACGGTAAATATCAGAATTACAGAATGACAGAGAGAGAACGAGAACTAATTAAAAATTTACACAAAGAAGACCTTCTCTGGATTGAGGGCTGGGAAGACATGATTAAAAACCGGACTTCAGAAACAAATGGCAGGAGTAAAACAGGGAGACAGAACACTTTGAACGTTTAAATAAAAGACTGAAGTAAAACGAAAAGCAGTTAAAACTCGGACTTCAGTAATAAATGGCAGAAGTAAAATAGGGAAATATATTTAAAACTGGACGACAATAAGGAAAATCAGAATATAGAAATCAGAGAAACTTTTATAAGTTGGTGACGGAAGAAAGCAGGAAAAACATAAACATTTAAATCGGAAGATGTAAACAGTTGATAACATCATCGGAAGATGTAGGCAACAGACGAAATCGAGAGAAGTAGGCAGATGACATCATCGGATAATGTGATGACGTCATCGGCAGATATGGGCAGCAGATGGAATCGGAATGTGTGATGATGTCATCGGAAGATGTGATGACGTCATCGGCAGATACAGATAGTAAACGTAATCGGCAGAAGGTGATGACGTCAGCCGGAAGATGGATGACGTCAGCCGGTAGAAGTATCTTAAAACAGGCGAAATTGCACTACTCACCGGCAGAAGCGAATAAAAAGACAAAAGTGAACAATGACTAGCGGAAGAAGTAACTACAGGCAGAAATGAACTGCATATGAACAAGGAGTATAAAAACAGACGACATAAATCCTCAAACCTCTAAACCCGATTCAAAACGAAGTTTTAAAACATACTTGACAACATGACGAGGATTCAAGAAAACAAACTGCATGGATAGCTCTAAAACTCGAGACCATCCATGCACAACCTAAAAGGGAAGATTTCCAAACAGTTCCAGAATATTTCAAAATATACATACAACTGTCAAATACAGAGGTTTAAAAACTTAAACATCAGAACCTATACATTATCCAAATTTCTAACGGAATCCCAACAGAGTTTTAAAACAAAACCGGAGAATCCCAGTAGAGTTTACAGACATGAACTTTACTTTAAAAACTTAAACCTCGGGACGGAAATATGTCTGGCTGCAGCAACCAACCCCCGCAAGCTCGTGCCAACCACAACCTATTCCTCGGCCTGAGGCATAAATTCCTCATCCACGGGATCCGTACCTACAACAGGGAGTTCAGCTATGAGCCTAGTGCTCAGTAAGAACATACAATGCAAAGTGATGCACGTGCTATGCATGAACATTTTCAAATACATGAACATTACATTACATTTCACTGGACAGGAAGGTATAAGTGGGAAGAAGAGCTGGCGCAACAGGAGTACATGCCACAACAGGACATAACAGGAGTACATGACAGGATGCCAGTCCTCGTCCACACTTAACCATACATTTCATTACAGGTTTTATCTTACTTAACTTCAAACCGTGTGCAGAAAACATTTTCATGACTTTCAGAGAAAAACGTGTATGCATGAACATTCATAGACAGGCAACAGAATAATAAGCCGGATATAAAACAGAACACATTTAACCTAAAACATAACCTATAGTTTAACTACCCAACAGAAATCCCGACAACATAAACCTAGTACCTCCGTATTGTAGGGCCTTAAGGGCCAAACCTATACGTATGAACTTACCTGGCATCCGTAGAGTTTGCAAACCTTGAACGTTTTTCCTCGGTGTCTCACGAACCTATATTATGCACATCCGAGCTGTTATTCACATTACGTAGGTGTTAACTAACGAATTAAGTAAAACATAATTCATAATCCATTCAAATGGCTTAAACCTATTTTGCGTTAGGAAAACTCGATGAACACAAACCGAAAACCGGATTTCACAACTGCTCTTGGTCTAATTTTTGGACGGTCGTAACTTCTTCGATTCTTATCCGTTTTCGATGATTTAACAGCCATCGGAAACCTCATTACATCTAGTTTATCATAGAATCGTTAATTTATAAAAAGAAAGTCCAAAACGATAGCATAAATTGAAATTCGTAGGCTGCCCTAAACCGAGCCGATTTTCGATCGAATTTTCGTTTTTCATCGAACGGGCTTCGTTATTCTTTAATTTATCCATTCAAACCTCTAAATAACATCCTAGCATGATTTCGTATAAAATTGACGGGTTTTCCCCAAAAACTCTAACCCTAAACTTCAACGAAACTAACTAATAACTACCCTAAACTTGATATCTAGGGTAAAGGATTACCTTAAACGAAGAAGTGGAAGAAAATCGGAGGAGAGGAGCGGCTCGTCGGCGTTCGTCGCGTGAGAATCGCCCTCGGCATCATCTGGAGAGAAAAGAAACAGAGAGGGAGGGAGAAAATGAAAAGAAAGGGAGGGGAGGAGAAGAAAAGAAAAGAGAGGGAAAAGGGAAGGCACGTGGGAGGGAGAGAAAAGGAAAAGAAGAAGAAGAAAGAAGAAAAAGAAGAAAGAAAAAGAAGAAAAAAAAGAAAAAGGGAGGGGGGGGGAATCTGGCGTGGAGGAGAGAGAGAGAGAGAGTTAAAAAAATATATATATATATATATATATATATATATATATATATATATATATAACGCTCGGGTTACGATTCGGAATTCCGTTTAAATTCTCGACCTTTCCTTCTTCCACAAAATATCCAAATTAATTCTAGGGTTCTAACGAAACTTCCCGCTCGCGAAACGACTTTAAATTTACTTATTTACGAATTCAACCCTAATAAACGAAATACCAAAATTGAGGCGGGTTGACTTTCTCCTTTCGTTCCATTTTTCTTAAACCCTTAAAATTCACGTCCCAATTCCAGTAAAAATATTTATTACATTAATAACGGATTAATTCCATTCAAATAAAATTATGGACAATTAATTGACCAAAAATGCCGGGTGTTACAGAAGAACTGGTAGTTAATGTATTCATACGCCCTAGCTTTTCACCATGGGGCGCGCCAGTTCTGTTTGTGAAAAAGAAAGATGGGTCGCTCCGAATGTGCATTGATTACAGGGAGCTGAATAAGCTGACCATTAAGAACAAGTATCCACTGCCAAGGATAGACGACTTATTCGATCAACTCCAAGGAGCTCGAATTTTCTTGAAGATAGACTTGAGG
Source organism: Begonia masoniana (assembly GCA_022432975.1). NCBI lineage: Eukaryota > Viridiplantae > Streptophyta > Magnoliopsida > Cucurbitales > Begoniaceae > Begonia > Begonia masoniana. The sequence goes on along the minus strand of CM039511.1, from coordinate 13,769,123 downwards.
TCAGGGTATTATCAGCTGAAAATCAGATCGCAAGATATCCCGAAGACAGCTTTTCGGACGAGATACGGGCACTAGGAATTTTTGGTAATGTCGTTCGGACTGACAAATGCTCCAGCCGCTTTTGTGGACCTGATGAATCAAGTATTTTGAGAGTATCTCGATAAATTTGTCGTTGTATTTATCGATGATATCTTGGTCTATTCCCGTAATGAAGACGAACACAAGGAGCATCTGAAGACTGTTTTGCAGACTTTGAAGTGGCATCAACTTTATGCGAAGTTCTCCAAGTACAAGTTCTGGCTGGATAGGATCCATTTCCTTGGACATGTGATTTCTAGTGGAGGGATATCGGTAGATCCAACTAAGATACAATCGATCAAGGAATGGCCTCAGCCATCGAATGTCAGCGAGATTCGAAGTTTTCTAGGGTTAGCTGGTTACTACAGAAAGTTTATTGAGGACTTTTCAAAGATTGTGGCACCCCTGACTCGGCTGACAAGAAAGGATGTCAAATATGCATGGTCGAAAGATTGCGAACATAGTTTTCAGATGTTGAAGTAGAAATTGACTACAGCTCTGGTGTTGACACTACCGGTGGCGGATGAGAAATTCAGCATTTACTGTGATGCTTATAGAATCGGATTGAGTTGTGTATTGATGCAGAACGGAAAGGTTATTGCCTATGCTTCCAGGCAATTAAAGTCTTATGAGAAAAATTATCTAACCCATGACTTAGAGTTAGTGGTGGTGGTGTTCGTGCTAAAGATCTGGAGGAACTACCTAAGTCTGAAGTATATTTTCACTCAAAAGGAGTTGAATATGAGATAACGGCGGTGGTTAGAGTTTGTGAAGGACTATGACCTTGAAATCAAATACCACCCCAGCAAAGCTAATGTAGTGGCGGACGCATTGAGCCGAGTTTCGACCTCAGTTTCAGCAATGAAGGCCGAGATGTCAATGGCGTTTAGTACAGAATTTCAGAGCTTTAATTTGGAGCTGGTTTCAAATGTAACAGCGGTGTTATCAGCCTTATCACTGAGACCTACAATTCTTGAGAAAATTAGAGAAGCTCAACAGCAAGACCTAAAATGCAACGAATTCAAGTCGAATATGGTATCTAATGACAGAACTGAGTTCAGCTATTCGGATGATGAAATTCTGAAGTTTCAGAATAAATGGTATGTTCTAAATAATGACCAACTTCGGAATGAAATTTTGTCAGAGGCGCACTCTTCAAGGTTTTTTGTTCATCTTGGAAGCACTAAAATGTATAGAGACCTTAAGCAACACTATTGGTGATCTAGCATGAAGAAGTCTGTAGCAAAGTACGTAGAGACTTGCTTGATCTGTCAGCAAATTAAGGCTGAACACCAGAGGCTTACCGAAAAATTGCAGCCATTGCCAGTTCCAGAATGGAAGTGGGACCAAATATTTATAGATTTTGTTGTCGGATTATCTTGGACGACAAAAGGATGTGATGGGATATGGGTGATTGTGGATCATTTAACCACATCAGCCCATTTTCTGCCGGTAAAGATGACCTTCAACATGGACTAGTTTGCAGAATTGTATATTTAGGAGATATTACGGTTGCATGGAGTACCGACTTCAATTGTATCAGACAGAGACCCGAGATTCACATCAAAATTTTGGAAGAATCTACACAAGGCAATGGGGTCAGCCAGTACAACATTTCATCCCCAAACAGACGGACAATCTGAATGGACTATTCAGATTTTAGAGGATATGCTTCGAGCCTGTGTACTGGAGTTTCAGGGTTCGTGGAGCAAATATTTACCCTTGGTAGAGTTCTCGTACAACAACAACTATCAGGCTACGATAGGTATGGCTCCATACGAAGCTCTATATAGGAGGAAATGCAGATCACCTCTCTATTGGGATGAAGTCGGGGAAGCCAACTTGATTGGAACAGACGACTGAGAAGATCAAATTTATTCGGCAGCGAATATTGACAGCTCAAAGTCGACATGAGAGCTATGCCAATAGAAGAAGGAGAGAATTGGAGTTTTAGGTGCGAACTAAAAATTTCACCGTTCAAAGGAGTAATGAGGTTCAGGAAGAAGGGTAAGTTAAGCCTGAGATACGTTGGACCATTCCCGATCACGAAGAGAATCGGAAGAATAGTGTACAAGCTAGAGCAGCCAACTTCTATGGAGGAATTCACAATGTTTTCCATGTATCAATGCTAAGAAATGCATCCGAGATCCGTCACACGTCGTGGTGCAGCAGGATATTGAGGTACAGCCAACGTTAACGTACGAAGAAAAACCAGTGGAGATTTTATATCATGCAGTGAAGACATTACGCAACAAGGAGATTCCACTGGTGAAGGTGTTATGGCGTAACCTCAATATAGAAGAGGCAACGTGGGAAAGACAGCAATACATGATGGATGGTTATCCTGAGCTTTTCAGATACGTAAATTTTGAGGACAAAATTTTTTTTAAGGAGGGTGGAGTGTAACACTCAGGAATTTTCCTCAAACATGAGTTGCCCTTGGATTTAATTACGTTAGGAGGCCATAACAATGATCATAGAATTATCATAAGCATTTGATTTAGAAAGAGGAGGTTGGAGAGAAAACGATAGGTTAAGGTAGATTGTTTTGTGTAATTGTTGTTTTAAATAAAAGAAAAGGAAAAAAAAATGGATAGAAGAAGAGTAAAAAGTGAAGTCTTCCATGTAGAGGAAAGGTGAAGGTGGTGAGGTGGGGTTGATTTTATAATTAACCCTAGTTTAGTGGTAAATTTGTAATAAAGTAAAGTGGAGGTTTTAAAATGAGTCAAGTTAAGGGGTAAAAGACAAATGCATTGTCTTCTCCCCCTCCTCTCCCACGATTGGCAGCCATTGGAGAGCCTCACCTCCACATTTTCCTCCATTTTCATCAAGATCTAAGGTTAGTTTTTGAGGGGTTTATGCATATCTTTAGAAGTTTTATGCATTTTTAGTGAGTTTTGGAGAAGTTGATAAAACCCTAAGTGGGAATTCCAAAATTTTCTTGTCCTTACTGTGTTTTCTTGCTATTTTGAAAGCTTAGACATTATATAGAGTGATATAGATTGATTATATAGAAAGATTAGAAGTTTAGTCCAATTTCGTTGAAAACCGAAAATTGGAGCTACACGTAACAAATTCTGTTTTGTAAAGAACTACTTGATTATGTTGTTTGGTTTTGAAAAATAGATTGAAGCATTAGATAGTCGACATGTAGAGGTTTACGAAATGTATTGAATCATTCAAATCCAATGAAAAATGAGAGAGTTATGGCCGATTGAAAATAGGGCAACAAAAAGGGGGGAAATTTCAGGATTTTTGGTTGAATATTTTAAAGTGAGTTTGGTTTGTTACTAGAGTCAAAGTAGGCATCCCTTAGATTTTTTTTTTGATGATTACTAAGTTAATTCCATGAGTATGTTAGGTTAACGAGTTGAGCAATTGACATAACAGAAGCGAGTGAGTACTTTACGGAGATCCAAGTGAGTAGTGGTTTGCTTGTGTTTTTCCTTAGGGCCTACACCATGGAACGGTAGGGTTTGATTGTTTGTTTGTTATTTTTTTGTTGGTTGATCATATGTGTTGACATGCATCATGGTTTTTGAACTACGAAAAACGAGATTTGAGCATGTTTACGAAACGAGAGTATGAAATGTAAGAAGATAAGAAGAGATGTAACGTGGTCTCAAGTAGAGTCGCCTTGTCGAGGGATGGTGCTTGTGTGGTAGCACTACGAGAGGGTCTTTACGAGAGAAGCACTAATGAAAATACGTAAGATGTTGTGAGTAGGAACGCCTCGTCGTTAACGAGCTAGTGAGAAAGCACTAGAGGGTTCTATAATCGATGTTGGGAGGACATCGTTGTATGGCCATCCCATGTGCGGACATGACGTGTTCCTCCGATCTCGCTCTGTTGGGTCAAGGTGTGGTCGTCCTGAGTGGTGATAGGATGGGTGCCTACTTGATCCACACAAGAAAGTGAAAGATTAATAAAATGAGAACAAAATAGTGTAGAAACCGCATGTACTAGGGGTTGAGTTTATGCATTGTTTTTAAGTTCATTTTTCCTTACTTGCTAAGCATTAGACTTAATTTTGTGTTCTATGGTGTAGGTGACGACGAGCTTTCAGGTGAGCTTTATGAGCATGGGTAGGATTAGGATGGCAGTTGGTGACACACTCTTGTATGCCAATGTTGGCAGCGTTGTTAGGGCGCCTTGACCATGGCGGTGAGGTGTGACGATTTTGTAGATCTTTTGATGAAAAGAATTTGGGTTATATATATATTAGGGTACTTGGGACTCTTTTGGTGTGTGGATTGGTATTTTGATGTATAGAATGGTTTGATTTACAGATTTTAGTTTTTAAATGGTTTAAGCATTATGCTGCTCGAAATTTAAAAGGAAAGTTGTTTTGGTTTTTAACAAAAGACTTTAGAGTTTAAAAATCAAGGTTTTCTGGTGAAGGAAGTGTCGACCACTTTTCTTAAGTGTCGACCGAAGTTGCAAAGAGTTGCAACCCGAGATGATTAAGGTGTCGACCGCAGTAAGCAGGTGTCGACCGGGAATCCTATAATTGTTTTGAAACTTGAAATTTCTTTTATGATTCTCAAAAATCTGAAATGATGTCTAGCCTAAACTTTATTTTATAACGAGTCTTCCGCTGCAAGGGTTTTTAAACTTTTAATAATGATGTTGTTTTAAGAACAAGAATAAAGTTTTAAATTTTCTCGAATTTTTAGTATGAGTACGGTATGAGAGTAGCAAACCGGGTTTGAAAAAAAAAAGAACCCGGGGTGGGGTGTTATAGGTGATCACTTCTGGAAGATGTTAGGGGGTGGGCCACAACTTTCAGACTTGTCGGGGTGCGGGATCCACTTCCGCCACAGCTTCTGTGCATGATACTTTTATGGGATTCATCGTGATGTGCGGACGCAAGTAAGTGTTTCATGTAAATGTTACAACTTGATACGTTGTCAGTTTTCATATCTTCTAACAATCAATTACATTTGTTGTGCAATAGTCTTCCATGCATGGACCGATCCGTTGCAATCGACATTATGTAACTAGTACATGCTTTTTTTGTAATGAACAGTGGTCATGTTGTAATTAAGATAGACCATTTTCTAATGAACATAATATATTTTGTAATTACCATTGTTTGGTTATTCAACCATTTTTTGGAAGTTTTGCACAAAATTTCGATTTTTACCAAAAAACATGGTTTGATTAGAAGGTTGAAAATTTTATTGATAAAAGTCAATTATTTATGTTCAAAAATGTGATAGCCTGCCATGTGAAGGCAAGAAGAGTCCGGTGGGCCCCAGCCCATATCAATAAGGGTGCACAATCCCACATTGCCTGGGAGAGTGAAAAATATATGGTTTATAAGTAGAGTTCCCCTTCTTATCTAGTACATCGCATTTTGGGGCTGACTCCAAGAACAAATCTGTGCGGGCTCTGCTCCAAAGCGAACAATATTATATTGGGAGGACCGGAGGACGTTACAAATGGTATCAGAGCCATTGCCCAACCAAAAGTGTGGCCGACGAGGACGTCGGACCCCGAAGGGTGGGAGATTGTTACAACCCACCATGTGAAGGCAAAGAGGGCCGATTAGGCCCAGATGGCAAAAGGATCGGGGAGGCGATGTGTGTCATGACTAGATGTGTAAAGTCAGGATGTCGAGGCATTGTCGTGAACACGTGCTGCAGTGTTTGATGTTGTATCATTCCTTGTTTGATGCCAAAACATTTAGTTATTTGTGATGCCATTGCACTTGGTTGGGAAAGGAACGGCGCCATGCTGGGCCTAATAATTTGGTATTGATTCATTTGATCCCTAAGTTTGTTCATATACCAATTATGAGTCCCAACAACTATTATGAGAGTATTAGGATAATACTGATGATGAGTTTATGATAAGTGCTGAGATTTGATTAGTTATTGAATTGCTTGAATATTAAAGCTTTGGCAATGTTGTGTTATTCATCGACAAAGATTTACTAGTTATATTCTACTTGCATACACTGTTTTGAAAAATTATTTGGAGACATGTTTTCATATTTTTATAACATGTCTTTGAAAAATTATTTGGAGACATCATTTTTACGTGTCATCTTTATTTGAGCCAACATCATTATTTTGAAATACTAATCAACTTGGTTGTATGTACATAGATTGATCAATCCGAGTGAGGGTCTTTCTTTTCTATGCACATTTGATTGTTTGAGAAGTTGATTGTATATTCTTTTAATACATTAATTGAATAATTGATTGTGCTATATACGAAGGTGTGAATTCTTAAACCTGATCAGAGTTATTATGTCATTGCGATCACTATGTATCATCTTTCCTCTATGTGATAGTCCAAATTAAATTAGCATAATAATGACAATTAGGGTAACTAAATGTGATTAGAAGTGATAAAATATTTCCTATGATAAAAGTGAAAATTGCTTATTGGAACACGTGTGAGTGTAAATTCAATAAAAATTCTATGATGTTCGATTAATTCTGAACATTTACAGTGTAAAAGTAAACATATAAATGAAGAGAATGACTTTAGAGTGAAATGAATTGCATGTATGCAATAAAAGTTTTCTAATTTTAAAGTTGGTTGATTTATATTTGCTTTAAAATTGAACTATTTTTGGTAAATCACTTTTAAAGTATGTGGTCATGTAATAAATTAGATAACCAATGGAGTTGTGTCACATGTCACTATTGGATTAGTGATTAAGTGTGAGATTAAGGTGAAATTCAGCAGTAATTAAGGTTAACTAATTATGATTAATTAAGTTAATCTTAGTGATTAATTTAGAACTATTTAAAATTAATTACATTAAGCTAATTATGCTCAAAACCTAACTAACTAAGGTATTTTTGCAATTATATGCAAATTAAAGTGTAAAATGGTAAATTTGGCAAGACAAAAAGGGTAAAAGAGTAACTTTACCCTAAGAACACTCTAGAAAATAGAAGAATGGCTGAGGAATTCAGCCAATTTCGTGCAAAACCAGAGAGGAGAAGAGATGAAGAGTGAAGAAAAGAGAGAAGGGAGAGAAGGGAGGAGAATTGCAAAGTTGGTGGGGAAGAACCCTACTCATAATGAAGTTTAGGTAGATGAAATTGAAAAATTGAGATTATATAGAAGACTTTTGGATTGCATTTAATATGCCATGTTTATATGAGTTTGTTTTGGTGTAAAAGTAGGGGAAATAAATATGAAATTTAGGTGGTTTGAATAAAAATAGGTTGAAATTGTGAATAATAGAATCAATGCTAAAAGTTGATAATATGGATGTAATAAAAGCATGGAAATCATATACCTTGATGATTGAAAATCATTAAAATAAAGAGAATATTGATATAAGCTAATGAATGTTGCTTAGGGATGAATTTAAAGATAATGCAATTGAGAGAAATCATATCTCGTGTTGTTAAATTAGGTTGTGTTAATATCCATATATGATAAAATGGTTGATATTGAATAATGTATATCATTGTTAAGGTTGATTTGATAATAATTGAAAGCACCAAACTAATGTGCTTTGAAGACAAAAAGTTGGATAGTATTGAATTATTGAATGAATGAAATTGGCCTAATTTGATAATTAGAGTACCGATTTTGGTGATTAATAAAGTATAGGGTTTTACATGAAAATTCTTAAATTATGAGGTCATTGATAAAATAAATCTTGAACTATTTTAATTAACAAAATAAACTCCAGTGGGCTTTCGTTCTCGAAAACGAGAGTTCGTTCCCAAAGAGAATCTCCAAAATATTAATATTTATCTACGAAAATATACTAAAAGGAATCAGAATTTTTTGAAGTTTTTATCATATATCTACCATATTATGGGAAGAGATTCTCGAAAGTTTTGTAATTGTTTAACACTTTCAAGATTTTTAATAATTTTTTGGGTAAAATGCAATTTGGCTCCTACAACTAGGTGAAAAGGGCAATTTACACCGTAAACTTGGATAAAGTGCAATTTGGCCCCTATAACTAGGTGAAATGGATAATTTACACCATAAACTTGAATAATAGGCAAGAACAACCTTAATGTATTGATAATGGGCAATATGGCCCCTACCGTCATATTTTCTATTAAAAAATAACATTTTTTCACTTATTCATTTTTTTTTCCGAAATGCCCCTCACTCGACCGAACCGGACCGGACCGGTTCGACTAATTGCATTTTGATTTTTGATTTTTTTTTTTTAATTCTATTCATGTGTCTTCTTTTTTTCGAGAAATAAGATTTAAAAAAAAATAAATAAATAAGAGTGGAATTAGCTGAACCGGTCTGGTCCGGTTCGGTCGAGTGAGGGGTATTTCGGGAAAAAAAAATGAATAAGTAAAAAAATATTATTTTTTGATAGAAAATATGACGGTATGGGCCATATTGTCTATTATCAATACATTAAGGTTGTTCTTGCCTATTATTCAAGTTTATGGTGTAAATTGCCCATTTCACCTAGTTGTAGAGGCCAAATTGCACTTTATCCAAGTTTACGGTGTAAATTGCCCATTTCACCTAGTTGTAGGGGCCAAATTGCACTTTACCCTAATTTTTTTATGTTTTTTTACAAAATAATTCATTAAAATTACGTATGTCATCTACAACTGACTCTACTCATATTCACAATTTGAGTTGCAAAATGCCTATAAAAAAAAAGTTAACATATATTTATTCAAAATTTATGAAACTTTTACAATAGACTCTTTTTTAACAAAAAATCTGGATAATTTTGGATAAATGCATGTTAGCTTCTTTTTGCTAACTCATTTTTCAATTCCAATTGCGGGTATAAGTAGAGTCTATTTAAAAAGTTATATAATTTTTGGATGACATACGTAATTTTAATGAATTATTTTGTGAAAGAAGACGTAAATAATTATGATAAATAGTGAACTTGTTAAAAATCACGAAACATTTCAGAATTATTTTCCATTATATGATGAATATGTGGTAAAAATTTCAGAAAAAATCCGATGTTGGAGAATGAGAGTCAGTTCTGAGGAGAATCTCCAAAATATTAATGACTATCTCAAAAAATATACAAAAATATCTTGAATTTTTTTCAAATTTTTATCAAATGTCCATCATATTATAATAAGATATTATGGAAATTTTTATAATTTTTGGATGAAATACGTAATTTTAATTAGTTAATTTGTTAAAAATATGTAAAAAGTTATGATAAATCGTGAAAGTGATAGAGAATCACAAAAATTTTCAGAAAATTTTCTCATGAAATGGTGGACATGTTATAAAAATTTCAAAAAAATTTGATATCAGTTTATGCTAATGTTTTAGATATTCTTCTCAGAAACGAGCTCTCGTTCTCCAGAAAGGGAGTCTGCTAGGGTTTTTTTTGTTAAGAAATTGGTGGTTTTATGTTCGTCTTGTTAATAAAAATAGTTCAAGGTTTATTTTGTTAATAACCCCATAACTAAAGGTTTTTCATGTCAATTACCCGAAAGTATATTATTGTATAGTTATATAAGTACTAATAAATTATAATATTTGGTGTTAGATTAAAATAGACTAAGAATGTGTATTGAAGGATTATAAATGATGATTGAGGTTTTAGAAAACATAGGTTTAAAAGAAAATATAAGTGAAATTGAAAAAAATGAAGTTTTGGGTTCTGAAGTGGAAGTCTGGTGTATAAGAGTGGAAGACTGCTCACTGTACATTGAAGAACGATTCTGTGGACCTGCAGCCTTGCTGTAGAAGAGTAGGAACCGCTTCATTGTCCATCGAAAAATGGCTCTATGAACTGGGAGTCCGCTGAAGAAGAGTGGAAGCATGTTTCATGTTCATTGCAGAATGACTCTCTTGATCGGGAGTCTGCTGTGAGGAGTGGAAGCTCTGCTGCACTGTCAATTTACTACTTTTATTATAGTTTTAAATCATTTTAAAATCAATTGCAACCATCATTTGGGGCATTCCGAAAGGGTGTCTAAACAAATAAATGCACATCTTCATACATTATTTTTTGCTTATCGTATAAACAAGATTTGCATGTTCATTTCAAATACATTATTAATATTTATATGCATTCAATGTATGTATAATGAGAATACTTAAAATCATGTATCATGAAATTATTTAGTAATTTTTCAAACTGACAATTGAGTAAAAATTGGGCCGAAATTGACACAAATTTAATCAAAACCGCAATCTAAACCACACCCGAATTGCGCATCTCCAAACCTTGACAAAAACAGCCCAAAGCCAAGGTAAGACTACAGCCCAAACCACCCAAAAAAAAAAAAAAAAACAGAAAAATCCACCTCTATTCTTATTAGAATATTTTTATAATTAATAAATAAAATTATTGATGCTATCTTTTTGACTATATTTGTTAAACCGCAAAATTTCAAGGTCCATCCGCCAAAAACAGCGTCATTTTCAGCCGGATTTTAGCTTCTGCATATGTGCATATATAGGAGTCTTGACGTCTGTGGCCAATCCAAGAGCTTGTAAAAGCCGCACGGTATACCAAGTCATGTCGATCTCCCACCACTCGAGGCCGTGTCTGGCCGAGTACTCAAATGCATGGTGGTTATTATGCCACCCCTCTCCAAATCCCAGCAATGCCACCCACCTGTTAATCCAAATTTATCAGTCTGCATTTCACTGCAATTGGAGCCTTTGAATAAATAAAAAATGGAGAGATGTTCATTTGTACCAATTGTTCCTCGACAAGTCGCCGGTCTTCCATGGTTGTTTTCCCCAAACATGGCAAGCTGAGTTTACTAGCCAGGTGATGTGGTAAACCCAAACAATTCTCATGCCCTGAGTTCGAAAGACAACAAATACCATAGTATGGAGATCTCCATTGTGAATTTCTACGTCATCAAAGATTAATATCTAGGAATTAATAAAAGAAATCAATAAAATTAAGGTCAAGATGGCAAATTTTTAAAATTGTTTTGCAATATCTCTATTCCACCAAATAGTACAACATTGATTGTCTGTTTTGTTCTGTCATTCATACCACTTTTGCTTTTGAATTTCAGCAGGAAAACATGAGTCCCCACCCATCCAATTTGCTTCAATGGGATAAACACACATCCATCGTAGTGGCCTAGTTGGCCCACAATGCAGTGGCTGATCAAATTCAAGGATAATGTGATCAAAATATAGGGTCCACTAATTGTGAGGTGAGAAGCAAGCAAACAGTTAATTTTAGCCTCCACTAAAAACATGCTTCACGAGGCAGAAAACTGCTGTGACTCGAAACAATTGAAACAGGGCTCATCAACATAAAAGACAATGGCCTTCTCCATTGACACATTAAAGAAGGAACGTCTTTATAACTTAGTTGAATCTAAAGTTTCAAATGGATAAATGAAAATGGTTCGAATAGGCTACTCAAGATTGCTCGAAATGTTTTGAAACCTTAAATAGACTTGGAAGAAAGTTTAAAGTTTAGAGAATAGAGGTTGATACTTTATAACTCTCGTGTTTCTGCCCAAAATACACTAGCGGTCGACTCTTCCTCGTGATTCCTCGTGAGGTGTCGAAAATAGACGTAATAAAAGAGGAAGTTTTCTTACCATTCCCCACACAAGATATGGAAGACCTCCAACTGCATACAGCAGAGAGCCCAGTGCAATTGGATGAAGAATGTAGGTTTTCTGAAGAAACTGGTAAAAGGGTTGCTTCTGCAAATCTCCAACATTATCGGGTTCTCCACACTTTCAAACGCAAAAAAGAAAAAAGAAATCGAAGTTAGAAGCTTAAATTAGCCATAATCTTCTTCTGCATTTTGATTCTTTGGCAAAAATCGACTGAGTTATCCTACCCTTTCAATTAAAGCACTTGTGTTAAAGAGCCAGTTCATGTGACTGAACCAAAATCCTTCGATCGGGCTATGTGGGTCTCTCTCAGAATCACAAAATTGGTGGTGATATCTATGCGTGCTAACCCAATCAATTGGATTTCCCTGCAAAAACTCAACAAATGTTATTTTATCAGCAATGGAAGCAAGTCGGTTCTTCCATGTTTCCACCAACCTGAAGAGCTTGAGCTCCACAATAAGCAAACGAGTACTCTAGCCATTTGGGAAGCTTGAAACTTTTGTGAGAAAGATGTCGATGAAAAGAAAGAGTAATGCCAAAGAGGCCTGTGACGACGTAGAGAGACATCGCTACCCAAAATCCACTCCAAGAGAAATGGAATGGAGCAAAAAGACTGAGTAAATGCATCGACAGGACAACACCAGCAGTGGCCACTTCCATGGAGTTCCATTTTCTTCCCCAAAGCACGCTCCTTGGCCGTGTCACAACCACATCCGATAGCGAAATTCTCCGGCCGTTCGCACCTTCAGACTCCGGTTCAGATGCTTCGGTAAATGCCGCACGGAGTTTTGCTTTTACAATTTGATTCTGATTTTTATACAAATTGGCATGACGTTTAATGAGCTTTCGACAAGTATAGTAAAAGTGTGTGGAGACTGAATCGTCAGAGAAGGCCTGTAGGCTAACTTTGGTAAGTGATGGACGATGAACGTCTCGGCAACGGAAAGGAAGAGGGTTGAATTTAGGATTTGACAGCGAGGTGGTGATCAACGCCATGGGAGAAGTGTTCTTCGTTCTTTTCTTTTCTTTTCTTTGGTTTTCTTCAGTGGCCTACCTTAGTATGACGGGCATTCTGTATTTGGCAGGGTACTCCAGATGAAAACCTCATTCTTGTATTGTTGACAGAAGAGAGAGAGAGTACAGGATATGCTGACAGTTTGGTTTTCGCCCTGGGAGGAGCTCTAACATGTGTCGTGATAACATTTGTTGTTAAGCGAGTATAAAACATTACAAGTAATAGTAAAATAACAAGTAAAGAGTAAAATCATACGGAATTAAATCAAGAGTAATACTATATTTATTATTTTTATTTTATTCTTTTAAAATACTCGATGACGTGTGAAATAATTATTTTTTAAAACAGAAATTGAGAGTATTTGGTAACCACAACCAATTTAAGGGTGAGTCGATTTCATTTATAGAAGAGTTTTATATATGGTAATTATAGCTAAAAAAGAAAACGATAAATATACTATAATTATGTGTTGTAAATCAAAGACTTAAATAAAGGCAGAAGATCTGAAAATAAGTTGATATGGAAGAGAAACTTTAAGGTCACGAAGGAGCTGCCAGAGTTGAAACGTCAAATTTGTAAATGTAAATATTATTGGCATTGAATTTTTGGCTATGGGCAATTAAGCAAACTTGCGATTTATTCTATATTGAGCAAAATAATATTTGGAAAGTTAATTAATGAAGCTTGCGGTGCAAGGAAGGTGGTTTCTTGAAAATCAAAAAATTATCTATTTTTATTTTGAAAGGTAATTTCTTGTAGACCTTGGAGATCAAGAAAATATCCATGGAAGTTAAAATTTGAAACTTTTTGAATTTTGAAAGTTTGTTATTTTCAGAAGATCAAATCTTTTTGGAAAGATGTTACTTTTAGAACAAACTATTGTTAACATATTCGACATTATAGAATTGATGTTATTTTGGAAAGTAGATTGAAGATTACGAGTTTGTTAAACTGAATTACAGCGAGATTCAATATCACAGCATCTAAAGAATTTGATCCCGATTTATTTACTCGTCGGTTGCTCAGATTTTCATATGTGTTATTTTTGAAAATTATTTTTGAAAAGTTGATTTGATAATTGCTTGCTGGATTATAGCAAGATATATGATCACAACATATGTGGGATCCATTCATAATTCGTTGGGATTCATTCCTATTAAGTAGACAACACTTTCCATAAATGTCACAGCCGATGTCACAGATCCGATTTTCATGGGATTCGGTTTCCTTATTCTATGTGATTTGTTTGGAGAGAATTTTGAAGATAAAAAACAGAAATATTCGATGGACAATATATTATGCATTCTTTCCTTACAATTAAATGCTGCTGAAGCCATTATTCTTGAGAGCCGAAAGTCATTATTCATTCGGGCGATTCTTTCTTCACCCACGGATTTGTGTAGTGTAAGTCCTTATTATTTCGATTTGGTGAAAGACTGTCTATTAGGGGTGGGCATGGTCCGGTCCGGTTCGGTCCTGGTCCCGGTTCCTGCTTGGAACCGGACTTGACCAGACATTTCGGGATTTTAGGTCCTAGAACAGGAACCAGACCGAATTTTTGGTTCAGTTCCCGGTTCTGGTACCGATTCCTCCCGTTTGTTTTTTTTTTTTTTTGTTAAAATTGCAAAATTGTAAAAAAACTTAAACAGGAAAACACACCTAATTAAATCAAACTATCTAATAAATCAAACTATCCAATTAAATCTAACCATGCAACCATCCAATTAAATCAAACTATCCAACTAAATCCAAGTTATCTAACTAAATTCAACAATCCAATTAAATCCAACTATCCAACTCAATTTAACTATCCAACATTCAAATTGAGAGTAAGAAACTAAATTCAACATTATCAAACAGTAAATAAAATCCAAGATCAACTACTTTATAAATACAAACTAAATATGAAATTCAATCCTTTGGTCAATTCTATTTCAAGGTCCAAAAAATAAATTTCAAACCATTATTGCTTGAATTAAAAAAGTATATAATTGCCACCAGGTCCATATCAAGTCTTTGATGACGTGTCATCTTCTACAAAATTTTCATCGATAGCCGAATCTGCAAAATGAAAAAAATTAAAAACGTTAGTTAATAATTAGAGATAAAGATGTAAAACAACTAAATATTTGAACGCTCGAACCTTCTTCTGTAGTCGTTATGGTACTATCTTCTGAATTTTCAGTCAATAATTTGAGGAACTTTAAAAGGGTTCAATGTTTTTAACCAACTTTGAGAGCATATAAAAGATTCAACACTTTGAGGAGATAAAGAACTGCGAAAGACATTAAGAACTCGACCACCACAATTAAAAGCAGATTCAGAAGCTACTGTAGAAATTAGAATTACCAATATATCTTTTGCAATTTCACTCAAAATTTGATAACGGAGTTCCTCTTCCACCAAAACAATAAATCAGAATTGTCTGAAAAATTCTCCAATTTTTTAGACAAATATTGATCAATCTCTGACATATTAGTTTCATCGTTGCTCTCAAAAGAATTTCCAAACCCATAAAAATATCGAGTACATTGCACTTGAACGAATTTGCATCGAAGAACTCGTTCTCTTTGGAGACTTTCGTCGAATATTGCTACTACTTGGAGTCTGATCTTCATTGGTATCACCTTTATATTCAACATAGAATTTTTCAATTACATCTTCTACATGCTTTAAATATCATGTCGCTCTTTCACTGTCAAATAAAATGGTTAAATAATGCCGTAAAAATCTAGTTTTGTGGCTTGGATCAAGGACAACAGCAACATATACAAACATGTTTATTTTATCAAAAGAATGCCAATATTTGTCAAACTTCTTTTGCATCTCAATTGTTATTCTTCTTAGCGTCATGTTATTGTCATTAGCATGTGTCTGAATAGCAATCTTCAAATTACACACTTCACCTATGTACATATTTACAGTAATATGCAGAGACGCAGAAACATGAAGTGTCATAGAGTGTAATGTCTCTAAAAATTTCATGTATTCACGAATGCATGACCAATCTTCAGTTGTGGGTGGACCTTCTCCTCCCATTTCATGCAAGAAAGAACCATCATTCTCTGTTAATTTTTTGAAAGTTTTTTCATACTTCTCAGCGCTTGTCAACATCAAATACTTGGAGTTCCAACGTGCAGGAACGTCAAGCGACAAATTACTTTTACAAGTAATTTTAATCGCATCAAAACTAGCTTTGAAATGTTGCAATCTTCTCGGAGAAGACCTTACATACTTGACAACTTTGTGTACCCTCTGTAGCGACCCTAACACTGTATCCATATTTTTCCCTATTATTTTTTTTTTACCTTTATATATACTTTATAAAGCTTAAGCGGAAATTAAATCGCTAAAATCATTCGGAAATTTAAAACCATTTAAATCTATTTATAAAAAAACTATAGAAAACAAATTATATTAAAACAATAAAAAAATTAAAACATTGGCCAACAATTTGAGGGGCAAAAACGTCAAGGCCGTGGAAAACAAAGGGGCGATCGATCGGCTGCACGACAGCCGATCGATCGGCTCCTTAAAAAAAATCAAGGGGCGATCGATTGCCCCATTATCAGGCGACCAATCACAAGACGATTGATCGCCCTATTACAGGCGATCAATCGGCAGACTCTCTGGAATTTCCAGAGAGTTGCCTCACTTCTGCCGATCGATCACCCCCTTCTGGCGATCGATCGGCAGGCTCTCTGGATTCTGAAATCTAGAGAGCTGCTCCTCTTTTCTTCTTCTTCTTTCCTTCACTCTTCTTTTCTTTCTTCTCATTCCCTAAACACTTTTCTTTCCACACATACACCCTCACAAACACAATAACATCATAACATAAACTCACTCGTATCCTCATCCCTTTCACACTTCACCAAATCACTCAAAATAACGACTCGAAACGTATTTAAAACAAAATCAATTTTCATGAAAACGAACTGCATGGATTTGTTTGAAAACTGTACAAAATCCCTATGAAGAATTTAAAACAACCAAGCAGTTCCCAATATATTTCTAATAAAAGACTTTTCAAAGATAGTTTATAAAATAGATTTCCCAAACATCAAAACATAAATCTATCAACTAACCAGATTCCAAGCACCCTAATATGTTCAATCTATACAATTTCTTCTACGACCTAACTATCGTATCCCCAAAATACTTACGTCCATCCCCACGGGTCAAAAGGTGCATCGACTGCCCAGCACGCTCCCGCGGGCCATCCTCCTTCAACTACGTCATTCCTCGGGCGGAGGGATCTCGTCCTCACCTATATCAAGATCACCTACACCATACAGACAATCTATGAGCTAAAGTCTTAGCAAGTTTCGTAAATGCAAATGTATGCTGTGCGTATGAGTTTGTAAATCATGCAACATTTTCTTATCATTACATAGGTTGTCACCGAGATCTCAACCCGCTAAATGGAGAGGGCACATCCGGCGGTTGGACAACCCTTTCCACCTAGCGGAGGGGGGTACATGCTTCATACTTACAGCCATGCCTGAGCCCCACCTCACATGACCATATAACATACATGGGTTCTTATTTGATGTGGTATTGTGACCGACCCTTCTCAACCTTCACAATAGGTCAATAGCCCCCTTTCGGGCCACTTCGCCATTTTCTTTAAAACATAGTGCAGAAATTCATTTTCTATGCATAATTGAAAAGACGTGATGCATGAACAATTTATAACGTAATATAAACATACAAGATACGTACCATCGAGACAATAAAAGCAATTAAAAATATATCCTATAAAAGAACTAATCCTAACTACCCAACTAAAGCGTTTAAACAAACAAACCCACAATAATCCTCGACGCGACCTCGATATACGGTGTAGGCCAATCAGCCAGAGTAAGTCACGAGAACTTACCTCGTGCGCGTTGAACTTCAAGCTCCTTCCACGAGCGTTGTTTACCTAAGGCAAATTTACAATATTGTCGTTAAAATGAGTTTGAACCATTAACGCCCAAATTAACGAAATCCTTAACTAAGGAAATTTCTAAAATTCTAACTTAGCTAATCGAGGCATTTTAACAAACCATTAACGCTCAATTCTTCGAAACCACCATTAACGAGTTTTTCCAAAAACCTGAAAATTCATCGATCCCTAACATTTTTCCTTAAATCGGTTAACTTCGTCCAATAATGCTTAATACGTCCTTCATATCCACAAACACGGTAAACCTATAAATTTAAATCACGTTTTTAACAAAAAACCTAAACGAACCCTAATCGTTTAAACTCCATAAAAATCAAAATAAACCTTCCTAAAACCTTAGAATCGTACCTAGGGTCGGGATTGGAGAAGAAAACGTGAAGAGTCGGAGTTGATCGGAGGAGGAATCGCCGTTGGAAGAGGAGAACGCTGTGAGGGAGAAATGTCGCCGAGAGAAAACACAGTGAAGAATTAGCGTGGAGTGCTGGAGGAGAAAGAGGAAATGTAATATTTATTAAAATTTCACTTGGCAAATTACCATTTTTCCCTCCCTTTGATTTTCTATTTGTTTCGTCTTTTGTTTCGTTAATTAGCTAACGATTCGATTTCTCCAAATTTCTTTATTTCACCAACAAATCCATCTTATTACTAGGGTTCCATTAAAACTGTCCGTACCCAAAACGGACCTCATTTACTATTTTTACCACAACATCCTTTATATTACGAAAAACATAATTCTCGTAAAATTAGCGTTACGACTCCTAAAATTCTCGAAATTTTCTTAAACTTCATATTAATTATTAGGATCGTAATAACGCTTTCTTTTCACGAAACCGTATTAATTTGACATAATTACAAAAATGCTATTATATAAACAATTTACAAAATCCCGTAAAGAACCGGGTGTTACATTTCATCCACCTTATTTAAAATTTTGTCCTCAAAATTTGATTACACGAACAACTCAGGATACTTAGCCATCATATCCTGCTGTCGCCATGTTGCTTCCTCCACCTCGTGGTTCCGCCATAAGACTTTGACTAGCGGAATCTCTTTCTTGCGCAAGACTTTGTTGGAAGACTCCAATATACGTACAGGCTTCTCCACATAAGTCAAGGTAGGCTGTACCTCGATGTCTCTCGCCTCCACAATATGCGATGGATCGCGCAAACACTTCCGAAGCATAGACACATGAAATACATTGTGGATACCTTCCATTGAAGCTGGAAGCTGTAGTTGATACGCCATCTTCCCGATCTTCTTCAAAATAGGGAAGGGCCCCACATATCGAGGGTTTAGCTTACCCTTCCTTCTGAATCGCATAACTCCCTTAAACGGAGAAATTTTCAAGTAAAACCTCATCCCCTTCTTCGAATTCCAGTTCCCTCCGTCTTGTGTCAGCGTAGCTCTTCTGTCGACTCTAAGCTATCTCAATACGCTGTTTGATAACAGCAATCTTCTCTGCCGTTTGTTGTAGGATCTCGGGACCAACAATACTGGCTTCACCAACCTCGTCCCAATATAATGGAGATCTACACTTTCGACCATACAAAGCTTCGTACGGAGCCATACCGATGGTAGCCTGGAAGTTGTTGTTGTAGGAGAACTCAATCAGTGGCAAATACCTGCTCCACGATCCCTGAAATTCCAACACACAAGCCCTAAGCATATCCTCCAGAATATGATTTGTCCTCTCTGTTTGACCATCAGTCTGAGGATGAAATGCCGTGCTGAAATTTAGCTGAGTTCCTATAGCTTTGTGCAGACTCTTCCAGAACTTCGATGTAAATCTCGGATCTCGATCTGAGACAATAGAAACTGGCACTCCATGCAGCCTAATAATCTCTTGCACATAAAGCTCGGCGAGCTGATCCATAGAAGATGTCATCTTCATAGATAAGAAGTGAACCGACTTTGTCAATCGGCCCACAATCACCCAGATGCCATCATGACCCTTTGTCGTCCTCGGGAGCCCCACAATAAAATCCATGGATATCTGCTCCCATTTCCACTCCTGAATCGACAGTGGCTTTAATGTTCTGGCCGGCCTCTGGTGTTCCGACTTAACCTGTTGACAAACTAAACAGGTTTCAACATATTTCGCAAATTCCCTCTTCATGTTCGGCCACCAAAAGTGTTGTTTTAAATCCCGGTACATCTTGGTACTTCCCATGTGCACAGAATAAGCTGAAGAATGTGCTTCGGCCAAAATCTCTTTCTTTAATTCTTCGTCGTTAGGCACGTACCATCTATGCCTGAACTTCAGAATACCGTCGTCTGACAAGTTAAAATCAGACAAGTCTCCAGACGTCATGCTCAATCGAAGCTCCTCACACTCCACATCTTTCTGCTGAGCTTCACGTATCTTATCTAGAATAGTCGGCCTGAGAGAAATGTTGGTGAGAATACTGGACAATTCTGCCACAATCTCCACATCAAACTTCTCAATCTCAGACCGCAACGTAACCGACATCGCTGCAAGTGAAGGCTGACTCGCAGTAGGCATTCGGCTCAACGCATCAGCGACCTTGTTCGCCTTTCCCGGATGGTACTTAGTCTCAAACTCATAGTCTTTGACGAATTCTAGCCACCTTCTCTATCGCATATTCAATTCCTTCTGCGTAAACAAATATTTCAGACTTTTGTGGTCGGAAAATATTTCACACTGCTGCCCATATAAGTAATGCCTCCATATTTTCAGTGCAAAGACCACGGCCGCTAATTCCAGGTCATGCGTAGGATAGTTCTGCTCATACGGCTTCAACTGCCGAGAAGCATATGCGATAACCCTCCCTTCCTACATAACCACGCATCCAAGCCAAACTCCAGATGCATCACAGTATATGCTAAACTTATCGCCTTCAACATGCAATGTCAACACTAGAGCTGCGGTCAATCTCTGCTTTAACTCCATAAAATTGTT
This sequence comes from Begonia masoniana, assembly GCA_022432975.1. Lineage (NCBI taxonomy): Eukaryota > Viridiplantae > Streptophyta > Magnoliopsida > Cucurbitales > Begoniaceae > Begonia > Begonia masoniana. The sequence continues at coordinate 13,748,625 of CM039511.1, read as the reverse complement.
GTCACAAGCAGCCGACCATATAAACTTTTCGTTCTTCTGAGTCAAGCGTGAAAGAGGAACTGCAATCTTCGAAAATCCCTCTATGAACTTCCGATAATAGCTAGCCAACCCGAGAAATCCCCGTACCTCTCGCACGTTCTTAGGCTATGGCCAATCTCTGACCACCTGAATTTTGCTCGGATCCACAGAAACTCCTTCCTGTGATATCATATGGCCAAGAAAACTGACCTTATCCAGCCAAAACTCACATTTGGAGAACTTTGGATATAGCTGGTGTCGTTGCAAAATTTCGAGAACAATCCGCAATTACTCTTCATGCTCCTCCTTCGTCTTAGAATAAATCAAAATTTCGTCGATGAAAACTACAACGAACTTGTCTAGATAATCCTTGAAGACGCGGTTCATCAAATCCATAAACGCTGCAGGGGCAATAGTAAGTCCAAAAGACATAACAAGGAACTCATAATGCCCGTACCTCGTTCAGAATGCCGTTTTCTGAATATCCTCCTTCTGGACCTTCAACTGATAATAACCCGAGCATAGGTCAATTATGAAAAACACTCTGGCACCCTGCAGTTGATCAAATAAATCATCTATCCGAGGCAGTAGATACTTATTCTTCATTGTGAGCTTATTCAGCTCCCTGTAATCCACGCACATCCTAAGAGTTCCATCCTTCTTCTTGACAAATAGAACGGGCGCACACCAAGGTGAAAAACTTAGTCGTATGAAACCCTTATTGTAATATCCGGCTGTACGGAATATTAATATTTTAATGTAAATGGCATTTTGTTAATATGTCAAATTAAGTCAATTTTGCGAAAAAAAAGCGTTATTACGATCCTAATAATTAATAAGGATTTTAGAAAAATTTTGAAAATTTTAGGAGTTTAATGCTAATTTTACGAGAATTACGTTTATCGTAATATAAATGATAGTCTAGTAAAAATAGTAAACGTAGTCCGTTTTGTGAACGGACAGTTTTAATAGAACGCTAGTAATGAGTTGGAGTTATTGGTGAATTAAGGAAATTTGGAGAAGCCGAATCGATAGACAATTAACGAAACAAGCGATGAAACAAATAGAAAATCAAAGGAAGGACGAAACGGTAATTTATAAAGTCAAAATTTTAATTAAAAACAAAACTCTTTCACTCTTCTCCCTCATTCACGATCCCTCTCTCCCTGCGAACCCTCTCCCTCCTTCGGCAATTCAACGGCGACTTCCATTCCGACGACCAATCTCCTCTCCGATCGTCTCTATTCTTCGTGATTTCTTCTCCAATCCCAACCCTAGGTACGATTATAAGATTTTAGGAAAGTTTATTTCTATTTTTACGGAGTTTAAACGATTATGGTTCGTTTACGGTTTCGTTAAAAATGTGATTTAGGGTTTGAAATCGATAGGTTTACATTAGTTATGGATGAAATGGACGTATTGGACGTTATTGGACGAAGTTAAATCGATTTGTGAGAAATGATAAAGTTTGAGAATTTTAGAGTTTTTTATGGAAAACTCGTTAATGGAAATTTTGAGGTTTCGAGCGTGAATTACTCGATAAAACACCTCGATTAGTTAAGTTAGAATTTTGGAAATTTCCTTAGTTAAGGATTTCGTTAATTTGGACGTTTAATAGTTTAAACTCGTATTTACGATAATTGTGGTAAATTTGCCTTAGGTGAATAAAGCTCGTGGATGGAGCTTGGATTGCAACGGACACGAGGTAAGTTCTCGTGACTTACTCTGGCCGATTGGCCTTCACCGTACGTCGAAGTTGTCTCGAGGAGCTTTGGTGATGTGTTTGTTTAAATTGCTTTGGTTGGGTAGTTAGGTTTAGTTGTTTTATAGGTTATGTCTTTAATTGCTTTTATTGTCTTAAGTATAAAAAAAATAAATACGGTAAAAATTAGGAGTAGTGTAAGGGTCGCTACACTTATCCAGCAACTCCTCAAGCTGAGTTTTCAATTCTCTCAATTCAGCAGGCGCCAATCTGTACGGATTCTTAGACACTGGCGCGGAGCTCGGATATACATCAATGGTAAATTCAATCTCCCTGTCCGGTGGTAATCCGGGAAGATCGTCAAGGAACATCTCAGAGAATTCTCTGACTATAGGAATGTCACTCGGCTTTACTCCGCTGAGCAACTGAGTATCAACTACTGTGGCCAGATAAATAGAGCACTCACCTTTAAACTGCTCGTTGACCTTCATGGAATAGGAAATATGTGATCCACTCAATCTGTTCATTGCCTGATAAGCAAACTCGGCTTTACCCTGGGGCCAAAATGTCACAATCCCGGATTGGCAATCGATGGTGGCAAAGTGTCGTGAAAGCCAATCCATCCCTAAAATAAGATCGTAGAACTCTATGCCCATAACAATCAAGCGAACCTAGAGGGTACTGTTCCCAACCGAGACAATATTGCCTTGAACAATATGACCTGACTGCATATGCTCTCCTGAAGGTAGCATCACACTATATTGGCATTCTGCTAACTCAGGCACAAGCTTTAGTCTAGACACACAAGTAGTGGAAACAAAATAGTGCGTAGCCCCTGTGTCTATCAAAGAAAATACAGCTACGTCCATAATCAATATAGTACCTGCTATCACGGAAGGCTGAGTCTAATCGTCAATATCATCAGGCTCGATAAATGCAAAGATCCTCGACATAACCCTCCTCTGGTCTGTGCCTGACTGCTCACGGCCCTGCTTCGGGCAATCTTTAATGAAATGGCCAACTGCTCCACACCGATAGCACTTATTCGTGCCCATTCTGCACTCTCCACTGTGCTCTTTCTGGCACTTGGGGCACCAAGGCATCTGAGAAACCCCCTTTACTTGCTTGCCTTTCCCTCAATCTTCGCCTCCCTCTAAAGGCCTTTTAACGCCCCGTTGTTGTTGCTGTGGCTGTCCTCTCGGCTGCCAACCCTTATTTCTGAGCTGAGGGTGGATCTCTCGAAAGAAGCCTTTAGCTGGCTCTCTTGGTTTGACATAGCTCTGATCAACGGCCTCAATCTCCAGCGCACTGGCCACTATCTCGTCATAGGATACATTCCGCACCCCTGATATTGTAAGACTTTTCCGAATTTTTTGACCAAGTCCTTGCACAAATCTGCGTACCTTGTCCTCGTTAACACTAACCTGACGCGGTGCGAATCGGGACAGGGCCTCAAACCTTCTCACATATTCGACAATCGAACCAACCTGCCGCAATTGCATGAACTCTACCATCTTCGCCTCCCGCACTGTATGGCTGAAGTACTTGTCATAAAACACCATTTTGAACCGTTCCCAACTCATTATCGTCACCGTCACGTCGGTGGTTACTTTGATAGAATCCTACCAAAATCGGGCATCCAGTGCTAAGTGATAAGTCACCAACGCAATCTTCTCTCCGTCCTTTATACTTGCATAGGCCAGCATGTCCTCCATGGTTCGAATCCACTCCTCGGCTGAAGAGGGATCCGCAGACTGCCCATTGAACACGGGGGATTGGAGCTTCTAGAATCTCTCCTTCCCACGATTACCCGGAGTCGCTATCTCCCGAGCTCTAATGCCCTCACGGTCGATCAAGGTGCCTAACTGCTAGGACTGTCTCTCCATCTGTTGAGCCTGTCGCTCCATGTGTTGGGACTGTTGGGCAATAAATTCTTTAAGATGGTCTATCGTATCGTCTCGGTCATCACGCTCATTCCCTCGACGCACCATATTTATATAATTCCTATAAAGGTTAAAAGCAAATAACTTTAAAAAATCGAAATCAAAGAAAGCTTTTAAACATACTTTTAGTTGATGAAGGATGTCCGCGTAAAAGCTGTGCAGTCGAGCAGTCTACAGAACCGTTTTTAAAACCCGGGGGCTTTGATACCATAACTATAGCGACCCTAACACTGTACCTATATTTTTCCCTATTATTTTTTTTTTACCCTTATATCTACTTTATAAAGCTTAAGCGGAAATTAAATCGTTAAAATCATTCGGAAATTTGAGGAACAAAAACGTCAAGGCCATGGAAAACAAAGGGGCGATCGATCGGCTGCACGACAGCCGATCGATCGGCTCCTTAAAAAAATCAAGAGGCGATCGATCGCCCCATTATCAGGCGACCAATCACAAGCCGATTGATCGCTCTATTACAAGCGATCAATCGATAGACTCTCTGGAATTTCCAGAGAGTCGCCTCACTTCTGCCGATCAATCACCCCCTTCTGGCGATCGATCGGCAGGCTTTCTGGATTCTGAAATCCAGAGAGCTGCTCCTCTTTTCTTCTTCTTCTTTCCTTCACTTTTCTTTTCTTTCTTCTCATTCCCTAAACACTTTTCTTTCCACACATACACCCTCACAAACACAATAACATCATAACATAAACTCACTCGTATCCTCAACCCTTTCACACTTCACCAAATCACTCAAAATAACGACTCGAAACGTATTTAAAACAAAATCAATTTTCATGAAAACGAACTGCATGGATTTGTTTGAAAACCGTACAAAATCCCTATGAAGAATTTAAAACAACCAAGCAGTTCCTAATATATTTCCAATAAAAGACTTTTCAAAGGTAGTTTATAAAATAGATTTCCCAAATATCAAAACATAAATCTATCAACTAACCTGATTCCAAGCACCCTAATATGTTCAATTTATACAATTTCTTCTACGACCTAACTATCGTATCCCCAAAATACTTACGTCCATCCCCACGGGTCAAAAGGTGCATCGACTGCCCAGCATGCTCCCGCGGGCCATCCTCCTTCAACTGCGTCATTCCTCGGGCGGAGGGATCTCGTCCTCACCTATATCAAGATCACCTACACCATACAGACAATCTATGAGCTAAAGGCTCAGCAAGTTTCGTAAATGCAAATGCATGCTGTGCGTATGAGTTCATAAATTATGAAACATTTTCTTACCATTACATAGGTTGTCACCGAGATCTCAACCCGCTAAATGGAGAGGGCACGTTATTGTGAAAATTAGATCGCAAGTGTACAAGTTGCAACAAGTAATATAGTGATAGATAGAGTGTCGAACCCACGAGGACTTGTAATTAATAATCAAAATAATTAATTTTAATTCTAAATTGAACACACGTTTTATAGTTTAAAGAATTGAAATTAAAATAATTAAAATAAACTAATGTAAAATAGCAAAACAGATAGAATGAGATTAAATCAAATTGATAAAAGCCTAGGTACTACGATTTCACCAAGACAACAGTTATTTCAGTACTTCGCAATTATATTCATAAATATTCTCCTTATGTTGATGATCGATTTCACTAAATTCTATTACAATATCTCTCGAGCATTGCATAGGTTATCTGATTAATGGGTTATCACTTCTCAATCTCAAATCCTACATTAATCAAATACAAATAAATCAAGAAATCATAATGATCACATCAATACTGTAACTATCTCTAGCCAACGTATATTTATGACATTAATTTCAGTGCTCGGGTATTTATCACCTCTCAATCTCTAAACACCCCAAAAATCAAGTAAAGATTGGCCAGAAATTTATAGGCTTTAAGAACAGAAATTATGTAACACCCGACAACTTCAACCAAGTGACTTCCTAACTGAATTAACGGCCATGATTATTCAATCTTCACGGTTTAGAATTTTATGCCAAGCTTAATTAATTACATGTGGATTTAAACTAGGTTGAGTGAAAAAGTTGTAATAATGGAGGATTGAGACCAGTATTTAAAGAAAAAGGAAAGGATTCAAACCTCATTTAAACCACTGTAGTCATCATCTCTTACCCTCGGTGATTTCCCCTCCCGAGCTCTCGCTCTCTGTCAGCTGGAAATCCCTCTTTCGACTATCGGTTTCCTTGCTGCTTCTCGGCTACTTTGTGCTCGAGGTACGAGTTTGGCAATGTAGCTATCTTTTAGTCGTTAAGCTCTGTTTTCTGCTTTGTGTTGAAGTTCTAGGTTCTTCAATGGCCGAGTATTAGTAAGGGTATTTTAAAATCTGAAAGTGGTAATGTCATTCTGAATCGATTTTGGACATTAAACAACCAACCCTGAGTTATCGCTAATCGAATCTGTCTGTTTTGGGTTTTGGATTTCAAACTACACAGAGAACTATACTAAGGATTTGGGAGTATTAGATCCTAGGATGACTTGTGATTAGAACTAATAGGATTTTGTTTTAACTACTGCAATGTAAATGTTTTAGGTGAAGAAGTTTGGAGAGAAAGGAGCTCAAATTGCTAAGGAGACCAGGTAAGTGAATGTGTAGGTTTCTCGGTCATTAGGACCCTACATCAAAGGATGCTAGGTAGAAACCCATATGATGATTAGAAGTTTCCCTTATGTTACTGTATAATGTTTATGCTGATGATTAGCTCAATGGTAAGGTTTCACATCGAATGGTGCTCTGTTCTGTAGATTGATGATTTAAGAATCTTCATGTTCATGCATCATGAATGTTTTATGCATATGAAAATGTTTTAAGAGTATACTTTCTCATGAACAAGATAAGAATATAAAACTTATGCAACGTGAATTAAGTGAGGGTTGGGGGCGGTTTGGCGTATGTCACTGTCCAAAAGAAGGACCATGATACGACCCGCAAGGGAACTATGTGCACTCTCACTGTCAAACCCCCTTTACCGGCACAAATCCTCCCTTAATCCACACAACGTGAACGAAGAATATGAACGATGAACATGAATGATGTATATGAATGATGATTATGAACAATGAATATGAACGATGAATATGAATGATGTATATGAATGATGATTATGAACAATGAATATGATTGATGAACAAGGATGAAGACTTGAGTATGAATATGAATAAGAAAAGATTCATGAGCATTTATTTTCTCAAAATGAGCATTCATGCGTACTTATTAGTACTGCATTCCTTACTAAGCATTACGCTTATAGTTTAAACCTTATGATGTAGGTGACGAGTTTTCAGGTTAGGATCTCAAAGTTAATGAGGATGTCTAAGCTCGGTTGCTGGAAGGTGTTCAGGGAGCAAATCTGTGACTGGATGGCAAATGAGACCCCTGGTTAATGTTTTTATGATTTTAGCTATGATAACGAATATGATAGTTTAAGTAGGATTTCATAACATTGAGTCTTCTTTTAAAGATGTCTGTTGACCATTGAATCTGGAAATAATTTTAAGGAGCATTGGTTGGTCTGTTTGCTTAAGTCTTCCGCTATATGAATTCTGGGTGAGTTACTGATTTTCATTAATATGAATGTTATGCCATTGAAGTTTGAAGTCAGTGAAGGTTAAGCTATCGGATGATGAGAGTGTTATTTTGTCGTCTAATGATCGGTAGATGTAGTGCGTTTAAGCTATCGGATGATGAGAGTGTTATTTTGTCGTCTAGTGATCGGTAGATGTAGTGCGTTTAAGCTATCGGATGATTAGTGTTATTTTGTCGTCTAGTGACCGGTAGATATAGTGTATTAAAGTCACCGGATGATGAAGATGTTATTTTATCGTCTAGTGACCGGCATGTGTAGTGTATTACTGATGCTGAACGAGGTTAAACGAACCACGAGTGATGCACGTGCCCATCAGATGATATCTCCTACCTAGTGAAATTTTAAAGGGTCACGTGTTAAGCTCTTGCTCACCAGACGATGTCCTCTATTAGGCGGTGATAAGTGAGTCACACGAGTTTCACGTGACGAATCGGATGATGAAATCTTTCTCTACCGGAAGATGTAAACTCCTTGCTTGTCGTTTAGCGACCGGCAGGAGTAAGTAATTGAGTATAATGTATAATGACGTCGGCATATGTATAATGTACTCCTTTGCCGAGCGATGCCTATTGAATCGTGCATGGCATCTTGAGCTAAGTTATGTTTCAAAAAAAAATATATTACCAAAAATAAGTAGAGTGTGAGTAATAAGAATTAAATGATTAAAAAAGATACGGATTATGTGACGATTCCTCTGAGGTCGTTACAAATTAAATGCGTCAACAATATTGGAAGAAATACTTATAAAATATAATTAAACGAAGAAACTGAAAATAAATATCGTCTGGCTACATCGTAGCCCTAGAATAAAAACTTAGTTCATGCTAAAATAAAGAAAAACAAGAATAATAATAAAGAAATTCATAATTCAGAAGAGAAAAGGAAAGAAAAACTATGCTGAAAATCAATTCCCGAAGCTCTCGCTCCGTTCCGGTCTCCGTCTCGCTTGGGCTCCTTTCCTCTGAAATCTCTCGCTTCAATGTCTGAATGGGGCTGCTCTTTTTTTTTCTTTAGTTAACTTAATTCTTAATTAATCTCAAGCCCACAAATCTGAAGCCCGTAATTATCTTCAACGGCTGAGATTAAAACAAGCTTCAATGGTTCAGATTCAAACACCTCAATCAATTAAAATAGCTGAACGGCTCGGATTAAAATAGCCGATTGATGTTTCTTCTCTTCAGCTTCTTCTTTTCTTCTTTTTAAGTCCGCTTTATTCCTTCTTTTTCTTCCTCTTCAAATTCGCAAATTCTAGCTCCAACCTGTTGTAACTAATTTTTTTGGACACTTTCACAAAATACATCAAATTCCTTCAAACACTTCAAAAAATCTTATCAAATCAAGTATAAAAAATATAAATAAGTGTATAAAATACACACTTATCACACCCCCAAACTTGAATGAAAGCTTGTCCTCAAGCGAATAAAATGCAGTTAAATTAAAGCAAAGATATAATTTCAATCAAATATAAAATGCTCAACATACTACAATGGTAAAATAATCTGAATCAAGGGTTTTGGTAAATCGTCTCAGTTTGAAAAATTCATACTAAAAACACCAAGTTTAACACTTTGCAGAAGAAACAACTCATATTAGCACATTGACAATAGCTTGCATAGAAATCTTCGTGTGTGTGTGCGTGTTCATTCTTATTTTCTCCTAATTGTTGATTCAACTCATGTAGCTACAGGTAAGGACATCATTCTCATTTCACTCGGGAATCACTCCATTCACTCGAATCGTTCACCAGCTTTGCCCACTATCCAACTAATAGCAAATATCCATTAACCAAAAGAAAAGTCGATAGGTCTTTAAAAGCTTGTAATGTAAGGAAGGTTAAAAGGGTAGGAATTTTTATGGATACAAACTAGTAATCAGAGAACACCTCATCCTTTCTTATTTCCCCCACTCACTATTTTCTTCTCAGTATTCGCTCACTCACTGAACTTGTTCAAACTTTCCTTTGATCTCTCACCCCAAAACTTACAGCATTGAATATTATTTAGCTAAACTCCTTTGTCATCATTACAAAGTAAAATACAACAAACTTGAAAATAAAACTAAACTTACGAACTCTTTTGTTTTTTTTTTCAATTTTTTTTTTGTTTTTTTTTTACAACTCAGGCTAACAATAGCAAAACAACGCAAAAATAAATTAACAAATGACAAAGGAGTTTGTATTCATCATCACTACTACATTCTCCTACTCTCCTTCAAATATATCAATAAATCCCGTGCTCTTTAGAAAAGGTAGAAAAATATATGTGGCTAGGCTGAAATAGGCACATTTGAATGGTTAAATTATAGGCTCAAAAGGGTGACTATGTGTGTCATTGGATGACACAGAATGGTTAGCTATGAAGGCTCAAATAGTTCAATGATGGCCTAAATCATTCTCTTATTCGTGAAAACTTCAAATTGCATTCGTAAGTATCAGGCAAAACTAAGAAGAATTTTCCTCACAATGTCCTCGTATAACAACATTTGACTGGAGTCACACTCCCTCACCGTGTTTATTCTCGTTCACTCCCTTACAGTGTTTGGGTTTCACTCTCAGTAGACTACACAAATATCACCAACACATAGGATCAAATAAAAATAAAACGTGCTCAAAGTTGTGAAGATAACTATGTATCCTCTAATCAATGCAAACTAAAACAAATTACTCTTTTACTCAGTATATCGCAAGAAGTTTAAAGCATGAATTTATTCCATTTAAATCATCATTGACACCTCAACCAAGAATTCAGAATGCATAACCATATGAAATGTAGTAGAGTAATATAGCAGATAATTCAGTCAGCAGATAATTAGGTCAAACTAAAAACACCCCCAAACTTAAAATCAACATTGTCTTCAATGTAAGCAAAGTACACTGTAACACCCAAGTTTTTCGGGTTTCCGCTCCAAGGGTATTTTCGTAAATAAGAAATATAGGTCCGTTTTCTGAGCGGACAATTTTATTAGGACCCTGGGAATTTATGATGATTTTTAGAAGAATAAGTAAATTTTTAGAAATCCAATCGATAGTGTAACGCCGAGTTACAGTTTTCTGCTTATAGTGTTTTAAGTCGTAAAAATAGCGAATAAAGTTCGTTTTGTGAATGGAGAGTTTCGTTAGAATCCTAGGAGTAAGATGAATTATTTGGAGGAATAAGAGAATTTTGGAAAAACTAAATCGGGAGACGAAATAATGAATTAAACCAAAGAATTAGGGGGAGGGTATTTATGTAATTTTGCAAGTTAAGTTTTATTAAAATAAATAACTCCTTTTCCCCTCCCCTCTCTGTTCTCCATCTCCAGACAACGCAAAAAGGGATTTTTCCCCCTTTCCCTTGTGCGATCCTTCCTCCCTCGCCATTTCTCTTCAATGTCGGCGGTTCATCCTTCTTCCGGCGAGTTCTCTTCCATTTTCTTCGACGATTCAACCCTTTAGGTAAGACTCTAGCATATTGTGGTTTAGTTGTCGATTGGGGTTGTTATTAGTTAGGTTTTATTGATTTAGGGTTTGAGTAAATTTACGTTTTCGGTTAGAAATCGTTAGGATGTTTAAATTAGTGCCCTTTGATAATGTGTTTACGACCATTGATGATAGTTATGTGAGATTGTGGTTATTGACAGATTTAGGTTAGATTTTGGTTGTTGAAGGTGGTAAAATCTCCATTAATGGAGTTTGGTGTTTTGTGAGCACCACGTGCTCGATGAAATGCCTAAATGGAGAAAATAGAAATTTTAGGAGAAATTACCTTAGATAGGAGCTTAGTTTAAGTTTGGAATTTGTTGATTTGGGATAAATTTTAATGCCTTTATTTATGAAATGCCTTAGGTGGACACGGCTTACGGACGGTGCTCGGCATTGCTAAGGACGCCAGGTAAGTGGGTGCTAGGTTTCCGGCCCTTAAGGCCCTATATCGTGTCAACGTTAGGCTTTTGTTGTTTTGATGATGATTTTCTGATTGTGGGGTTTAATGAGTCGGGTAGCCTAGGATGTTAGTTATTGCTTGTTAGTTTCCTTGTGAGTAATGTATGCTCATGTACGTTGTGAATTGTTTGGTGATATGTTTTGATGATATGTTATACGTAGATTCCTCATGCATCATGTTTTCTCAAATGTCATAAGAAACGTTTCATGCATGCATGATGTAAAGGAAAAGTAATGATTAAGTGTGGGTTGGGACAGTATGGCCAGAACAACAAAACCAATGTCACTTCCATGCGATGGACTATGAATACAGCCGAAAGGACTATGTACACACACTTGGCCTACTCCCTGGCACATTCCCACCTTAATCCATGTCAACCAAAAGAAAAAGAATAAGAACAAGTAAATGAACATGTTTTACGAAAAGAATCATGCATTCATGCAAATGTAAAGTATAGTGCATCCCCTTACTAAGTATTAGGCTTAATGTTTATATTGCATGATGTAGGTGACAGGTGTGAAGGAGAGAGTTCTCTCGATGTCAAGGAATAGGTGGTCGACGGATGGTGCTCGTGGCGACGGGGTGTGTTTTGGTTTGGCTTGATGGTCCGATGGTGCGCCCCGAACTGTTTTGCGGCGAAGTGATATGAGTTAGTTTTGTTGGTTAAAAAGATTATGGATTTTGGGGTATATAATTAGGTTTATTATTTAGGAAATCTTATAGTGGATGTAGGTTTGAAGTAGTGCTATTTTGAATGATTTGTTAATGTATGTCTTTGGTGATGTATTAGTAAATTCCATGGTTATGTTCGATGTTTGTTTTGAGGATTTGATTGGGTTTTATTTGATGATTTTAGGTGATTTATGACTGTATGGATACGCACGGTTTTAGAGCGATCCATGCAGTCGATTTTCGTGAAATTTGGAAGTGTATAGACTAAGTTAGAGTTGTGTTTCGAATAACGAATAATGTCGGGTGATGCGTGTTGTTGGATGAGTTTGATGTGGAATTTGGGTAGTGCATGTTAAAATGATTGGTTGAAGTATGATAGGAAAGGAAGGTGGAGAAAAAGAAAGAAGAAGCAGGGTTCTGGAGTTCGAAATCTAGAGCCCCTGCCGATCGATCGCCCCTGGGGTGGCGATCGATCGGTGGTTGGATAGTTAAGGCAACGCTCTGGAATTAAATTTCCAGAGCGGTTGCCAGTTAGGCGATCGCTGGGCAACCATGTGGGGCGAACGATCGCCCAAATCGGGCGATCGATCGCCCCTCGTTTTTACTTTGCTGGCGAGCGATCGCCAGCAGGGAGGGCGACTGATCGCCACTCCCTATGCTGGGCACTTTGATGATTTTGCCCTTTTAGTTGTTTCTTAGTTTAATTATTGATTATTTGAATGATTTTAAGGGATTTTAATAATCCGAGACTTGGATGTAGTGGTTTAGAAGTCGAAACATTACGAGTGTTATAAAAAGAAAAATTTTTACGTGAGCTATTTGAGGATTTAAGTTAAGATTACGTTATGGTCTTTCCGTGGCGGCTCTGGCCGGTTTGGGGTCGTCACAATTATGGTATCAGAGAGACAGAGTTTTAAAAGCGATTCTGTGAACTGCCTGCCAAAACACGAACCGCCACACGAGGACTCTCCATCGACTGTAAGTATTTAAGTTTAAGTTTGATTCATAGATGTTTATATTGTTTTGTCTTGTGTTTGTATTGTGTCTAGGAACAAGAAATGCCGAGAGCACCTAGGCAACTCCGAGTGGACCCCATCAGCCTGCTTACAGATATGGTGCGAGTTTTTGAGCTAAAGGAGGAGCAGCTACCAGTTAAGGGCATAAAAAGAGTTGGTGAGGATTTAATTAGCGTGGTAGATGAGAAACGTACACGAAGGCTTGTTCAGTTCCCTCAATGGCAAATGTGTAAGAAGTGCCATGGTGGGGTGTGCAAGGCAGGTTCTGGCCGATGCTTTGCGTGTAATGGACTGGGTCATCTCTCTAGGAACTGTCCAATGAGGTTTTTCCGAGAGGTGCTACTGCAACAAAAACAGTGTTGGCAACTACATCGACGGGGCGCTACGAGGCCCAACGATGCACCGTTTATATAGGACAGAAGTAAACGGCCACAAGGGGCTCAACAAGCTCCTCGATGCCCTATGTGTCTGAAGAATCACTTCGGGGAGTGCAAGTTGCATTCCGGTCGATGTTTTCGGTGCGACAAGCTAGGGCACAAGGCCAGAGATTGTCTGGGACCGAATAAGATACCACCGTGTTGTCCTCCGAGGACGTCTACCTTGATCGAAGAAGAGGGAGCCGCTCGACCATCGGTTATTCCAGGTATATTCATATAGTGGTGATTAATAAGATAAGGAGCGTTAGAGTAGAAGTGTAATTAGAGTAGGGGTTTAAAACGTAACTTTTGTATATTAGATAGAAGGAGGATAGTGAATAGAGAAAGTTACGCATTGAGATGAATAACCTGGGATAGTTGTGCGAGTGTGTACATACTTAGAATTTATTACCATTGGGGGGGGGGATACAACTTAAGAGATATAACGGTTGAATAGACATAAACTGGACTTTAGTTGACGAACCTCCTAAGTATTTAAATGAAGGTAGTAACCAAAAGTCTAGCTTAGGTGAATTGTTGAATAGGAGAATTTGACTTAGTAAATATCAGTGAAGAGAATAAAGATATTGAGGCGGAGTTGGTAGGTTAACAAATTTAGAGACGTTAGAAAATAGGGAATCTTATGTAAGGTGGTACTTAAGTTACAAGAATTAGACGTTTGCTAGGAGATATGTACCACTTTAGAAGGTTAGTCGATAAAGGGGGATTTGTTTCTCTTTTTGGATGTGTGAGGTTTACAACCAACTCGATGGGGGAGAAAATTTAGTTAAGCTAAGAGCGATCTGTAAGTAATAGACGCGTTAAGTCATGAGTGCGTGTCTTTCGGAGAGGAATTTAACACCCTAAAGTAAAAGTCATGATTTGAGGTATAGTACAATGTTAGGCGAAATAGAGGTTCGACAGAGTGAGTACCAATTAGGAAAAACAACGAGTAGTTGATTTCGAACTTTTGGTTTAGAAAGATAAGAGATAAGTAGTAAGTCTAAAGTGGATATAGTTCGGGTTAAACACCGTAACCTGTGACTTACCTCCAAGATGGAAGTAAGAACTTTAGTGATTAAAGGACCTTTCTAGATTTTGGGGAAAAGAATTGACTGGAGAGTTTAGGTTGTGGCCAATTAAGTGGAACTCGAAGTGCGAATGAGTGATCGAACGATAAAGTGTGAAGCTGGAAAAGTTTAGAACTTTGGGGATGTAGAAATAGTCATTACTCAATAGGTGGTTAAAGCCATGGATCAGCCAAAATTTAGCGCCTAAGTAGTAATTGAGAGAAATCTGGAGAATGAGATCAAATTATGTGAGTTAGAAAGCTTGGCCTATAAGGAATTAAGTGAAGGCTGATCCATATGAGAATTTAAGGAGGCGAACTCAATCACTTTGTTATTTGCCTGGAGACTTGAGAATTAATAGGGCTTGTGGTATGAGCCATGGCATGCTTAGTTCCATTAAAGGTAATGGATGCTTCTAAGTTTTTTGGGAAAATAGAAGGATAAGATTTAAGAATTTTAGAAGATTTAGATTAAGGTTGTAGGGACCTACAACCAGTTTGCTAACAAGAAAATTGTTAGATAAATCATTGTGAAGAAGCCAAGTAGAATATTTAGGACTTGACTAGAAGGAATGAAAGATAGTAGGCTAGTTAGTAACTTCGAGGAAGCCCTTGTGGAATATTAAGAATAAGTGTGGGTCATTGTTAATTAAACAAAGAGTTTAGATTTGAAGTTAAGCTCGAATGTGAAGTCGAAGCCAATGACCTTTTAAATAGCTAAGGTTAAAGTTGATAAACTTATGTGTGTGAAGGAGATCGCAACTTGAGAAAATAGAGATTGTATGATGTAAGATAAGATGAGCGGTTAGGTAAACTTTTGGGCCTTAGAAAGGGTCATACGGGTAAGTGAGAAGGTTAACTAGATCGAATGGAAGGTTGAAATAAGAGTCAAGTAGTTAAGGTTGAGGAAATTGAAGCATATTGGATGAAATGAAGGAAGAATTGCATGAAGACCATGCAAGTGAGCTTAGAAGTGAGAGTAGATTAAGAGGTTTAGTAAAGTTGGCTCGTAAGATACGTCGAAGTGCTTATGCACACTTTTAGGTGTTGGGTGAATAGTTTAACGGATTAGTTTAGACTTAAGGATTTGTCAGTGATTGATGAAAATCGAGGTACGAGTCGGACAAACGAGTATAGTAGACATAATTATGAGAACTTAGAGAACATCTTGAGATGATAGTGAGTAGATTTATGTATTGAAAGCTTTGGACATGGGGATAGCATTAGAGTGACTAAGGAAACGTTGTGATTGCCCAAGGTACATAGGTATAAGAGATGAAAGTGTTAAATAGGAAATAAGATAGCAGTGTAAAGAAGAGTTCAAAATGGAGGATTAGGATGAGAGATCTAAGTATCAGGTCCTTAGTGTTATAGAATTGAAGAATCTTTGAGGGTTTGATGTGATTAGGTGCGTGTTGTTGTCACAAAATTTAAAGAGTTAGAAACCAAATGAACTTAGCTCGATGTTAAGTTAGAGGAAATTCGAGGTTCTAGGTAACGAAGGGTTAAGTCGAAGTTGATGGATGTATGAGCGATTGAGTTACGAAGTGCGTAGTTAGAAGGATTTAGAGCTTTGGAGATATAGAAAGCTATTAAGACCCAAATGGTGAATAAGGCCATAAGGGTGTCAAGGATTAGTATTGCGAGCATCGTACTTAGATAATATGAGGGTGAGTAATTAGAAGTTAATTAAACAGAAATTTTGGGGACAAAATTCCAATTAAGGAGGGAAGGATGTAACACCAAAGTTTTTCGGGTTTCCGCTCCAAGGGTATTTTCGTAAATAAGAAATATAGGTCCGTTTTCTGAGCGGACAATTTTATTAGGACCCTGGGAATTTATGATGATTTTTAGAAGAATAAGTAAATTTTTAGAAATCCAATCGATAGTGTAACGCCGAGTTACGGTTTTCTGCTTATAGTGTTTTAAGTCGTAAAAATAGCGAATAAAGTTCGTTTTGTGAACGGAGAGTTTCGTTAGAATCCTAGGAGTAAGATGGATTATTTGGAGGAATAAGAGAATTTTGGAAAAACTAAATCGGGAGACGAAATAATGAATTAAACCAAAGAATTGGGGGGAGGGTATTTATGTAATTTTGCAAGTTAAGTTTTATTAAAATAAATAACTCCTTTTCTCCTCCCCTCTCTGTTCTCCATCTCCAGACAACGCAAAAAGGGGTTTTTCCCCCTTTCCCTTGTGCGATCCTTCCTCCCTCGCCATTTCTCTTCAATGCCGGCGGTTCATCCTTCTTCCAGCGAGTTCTCTTCCATTTTCTTCGACGATTCAACCCTTTAGGTAAGACTCTAGCATATTGTGGTTTAGTTGTCGATTGGGGTTGTTATTCGTTAGGTTTTATTGATTTAGGGTTTGAGTAAATTTACGTTTTCGGTTAGAAATCGTTAGGATGTTTAAATTAGTGCCCTTTGATAATGTGTTTACGACCATTGATGATAGTTATGTGAGATTGTGGTTATTGACAGATTTAGGTTAGATTTTGGTTGTTGAAGGTGGTAAAATCTCCATTAATGGAGTTTGGTGTTTTGTGAGCACCACGTGCTCGATGAAATGCCTAAATGGAGAAAATAGAAATTTTAGGAGAAATTGCCTTAGATAGGAGCTTAGTTTAAGTTTGGAATTTGTTGATTTGGGATAAATTTTAATGCCTTTATTTATGAAATGCCTTAGGTGGACACGGCTTACGGACGGTGCTCGGCATTGCTAAGGACGCCAGGTAAGTGGGTGCTAGGTTTCCGGCCCTTAAGGCCCTATATCGTGTCAACGTTAGGCTTTTGTTGTTTTGATGATGATTTTCTGATTGTGGGGTTTAATGAGTCGGGTAGCCTAGGATGTTAGTTATTGCTTGTTAGTTTCCTTGTGAGTAATGTATGCTCATGTACGTTGTGAATTGTTTGGTGATATGTTTTGATGATATGTTATACGTAGATTCCTCATGCATCATGTTTTCTCAAATGTCATAAGAAACGTTTCATGCATGAATGATGTAAAGGAAAAGTAATGATTAAGTGTGGGTTGGGACAGTATGGCCAGAACAACAAAACCAATGTCACTTCCATGCGATGGACTATGAATACGGCCGAAAGGACTATGTACACACACTTGGCCTACTCCCTGGCACATTCCCACCTTAATCCATGTCAACCAAAAGAAAAAGAATAAGAACAAGTAAATGAACATGTTTTATGAAAAGAATCATGTATTCATGCACATGTAAAGTATAGTGCATCCCCTTAATAAGTATTAGGCTTAATGTTTATGTTGCATGATGTAGGTGACAGGTGTGAAGGAGAGAGTTCTCTCGATGTCAAGGAATAGGTGGTCGACGGATGGTGCTCGTGGCGATGGGGTGTGTTTTGGTTTGGCTTGATGGTCCGATGGTGCGCCCCGAACTGTTTTGCGGCGAAGTGATATGAGTTAGTTTTGTTGGTTAAAAAGATTATGGATTTTGGGGTATATAATTAGGTTTATTATTTAGGAAATCTTATAGTGGATGTAGGTTTGAAGTAGTGCTATTTTGAATGATTTGTTAATGTATGTCTTTTGTGATGTATTAGTAAATTCCATGGTTATGTTCGATGTTTGTTTTGAGGATTTGATTGGGTTTTATTTGATGATTTTAGGTGATTTATGACTGTATGGATACGCACGGTTTTAGAGCGATCCATGCAGTCAGTTTTCTTGAAATTTGGAAGTGTATAGACTAAGTTAGAGTTGTGTTTCGAATAACGAATAATGTCGGGTGATGCGTGTTGTTGGATGAGTTTGATGTGGAATTTGGGTAGTGCATGTTAAAATGATTGGTTGAAGTATGATAGGAAAGGAAGGTGGATAAGAAGAAAGAAGAAGCAGGGCTCTGGAGTTCGAAATCCAGAGCCCCTGCCGATCGACCGCCCCTGGGGTGGCGATCGATCGGTGGTTGGATAGTTAAGGCAACGCTCTGGAATTAAATTTCCAGAGCGGTTGCCGAGCGATCGCCTGTTAGGCGATCGCTGGGCAACCATGTGGGGCGAACGATCGCCCAAATCGGGCGATCGATCGCCCCTCGTTTTTACTTTGCTAGCGAGCGATCGCCAGCAGGGAGGGCGACTGATCGCCACTCCCTATGCTGGGCACTTTGACAATTTTGCCCTTTTAATTGTTTCTTAGTTTAATTATTGATTATTTGAATGATTTTAATGGATTTTAATAATCCGAGACTTCGATGTAGTGGTTTAGAAGTCGAAACATTACGAGTGTTATAAAAAGAAAAATTTTTACGTGGGCTATTTGAGGATTTAAGTTAAGATTACGTTATGGTCTTTCCGTGGCGGCTCTGGCCGGTTTGGGGTTGTCACATACACAAGCTAAACAAAAGAGAAGAGCGTACCTCATGTGGATCCCGGCAAGTCATGGAGCTACGGTCGAAGGAGCAAGCGATCAGAATGTTTTTTTTTTTTTTTTGAAGAAAAATAAAAATCAAATAGAATAAAAATAAACAAAACTAATGCAAACAAAAAAACTGAAATAGCGAACTAAAAAGGATACTAAGGTGGGTTGCCTCCACTAAGCGCTTGTATTTATTGACGACAGCCCGACATTCTACTTCTTCATGTTGGGTCGAAATATATGATGGATTTTGCCCTTTTACATGTACCATCCCAATATGGTGTCGATCGTTGCCCATTTGCCAACTTATCATTTGTAGGAAGCTTTTCGTAGTCGGGTGGTTTCTTAATAGGTGGTATGACCCGTAATGTCGACTCCCCCAAATTTCCAACGTATTGCTTCCTCTTAGGCTCAAAAGAATTGCTTAGTTGATGTGAAACTTCCCTTGTTACAGGGTTAGGGAGTTCCACTTGGAATATTTCATCGATAGCTTTTGGGTACTCAATCGATTTATACACTTTAAATGTCACATCTTCCTCTTGTACCTGCAATTTGAGCTCCCCTTTTCTAAGATCAATTATAGCACCCCCTGTTGCTAAAAATGGACGACCTAATATTATCGGTATTCCACGGTCCTCATCCATATCCAGGATCAAGAAATCCGAGGGGAAAATAAACTTGTCAACTTTGACAAGGACATCTTCAATTACCCCATACGGATGCTTTATAGAACGATCGGCCATCTGTAACACTACACTTGTGGGCTTTGCTTCACCAATACCAAGCCTCTTAAATATAGATAGAGGCATCAAATTTATACTAGCACCCAAATCACATAATGCTTGCTTGAAGATAGACTCCCCAATTGCACATGGGATGGTAAAACTGCCCGGATCTTTCAATTTTTGAGGGAGCTTTCGTTGTATAATAGCGCTACATTCCTCCGTCAAAGCGATCATACTGCCGTCTTCGATTTTACACTTATGGGACAAAATATCTTTCAGAAACTTTGCATATTTTGGCATTTTCTCGAGGGCTTCTACAATGGAATGTTGATGTGGAGCTTTTTGAAAACTTCAAAGAACTTAGAAAACTTATTATCAAGCTTCACATTCTTCGATCTTTGTGGAAACGGCACTTGGGGTGGACTTGCTTGTACTGGTGGAGGATGAGATGGTAGAGACTTTTGAGCTTCATTTTCACTTGAATCCCCCTTATCCACTTTAGGCACACTTGGCTCTTTGTGCTCCGGTTCAATCACAGTTCCCAATCTAGTAGTAATTGCATTATAATACTCTTTCGGATTTACTTCAGTATTGCTAGGTAATATACCTTGGGATCTTTCATTGATGATACTAGCAAATTGGCCAAGTTGATTCTCAAGACTTCGAATTTGGGCCGATTGATTCTGCATTGTTGTACGGGTCTCAGTCATAAATTGCATAAGGGCGGCCTCTAGATCATTTTTCTTTTCAACTTGTTGAGATGAATAAGGTTGAGATACTTGAGGCATTTGCATAACATTTTGAGAATTGCTCCAAGAGAAATTTGGATGTTGTCGCCACCCTGGATTATAAGTGTTTGAGTTGGGAATGACTTGCCGATTAAAATTCCCCATGTAGTTAACTTGTTCAGTAGATTTATTCGGCATAGGATTTCCTACTTGGAATTCTTCACTCTGATGCGGTCCTTGACACCATTGACAATTAACCATCGGCGTTTTCCTCACACTCGCTGCTATATGAGATTCTTGTAACTGTTTAGTCAATGAGGCAACTTGTAGTGTTAAAGCTTTCATAGCCTCAAGCTCTGGGGTACCCATTGTGCGCTTCATAATTGATCGCTCCACTGGACACTGGTCATTATTAAGTGCTAATTCCTCCAATAAATAATAAGCGGCTTCTTCAGTCTTTCTCATTAAAGCCCCACCTGTAGCTACGTTGACCAGAGTTTTAGTAAAAGCAGATAATCCCACATAAAAAGTCTGAATATGCATCCACTTTGGTAATCCATGGTTGGGACACTTCCTCAACATATCCTTAAAACGTGCCCATGCCACATATAATGTTTCCCCCTCGAATTGACTGAAGTTTATTATATCGTTGCGAAGCTTAGCGGTCTTCTCGAAAGGAAAGAACTTGGAGAGAAACTTCTGGAATAAATCTTCCCAAGTAGTAATCGAATTAGCTGGCAGAGAGTTAAGCCAGTTCTTTGCACGATCTCGTAATGAAAATGGAAATAACCGTAATCTCAATGCATCATCCTCAACGTTGTGAAATCTGAAGGTGTTGCATACTTCTAAGAAATTTGCAATATGATCCTTGGGGTCTTCTGAAGGTAATCCACTGAATTGCGACTGTTGAATCATGTGCAAGGTGCCCGGCTTAATTTCAAAATTAGCAGTGATGGCCGGCTTCCGAATAGCTGAGTGAATCCCGGACAAAGTAGGTATATTATAATCCAGCAAGGTCCGGTGCTCGACATTATTTTCCCCGTTATCACCCATGATGGCATGTAACACCCGGTTTTATCAAACTAATTCTCTATTCTTTTAAATTAGTGGATGACTAGGCAAGGGCAAAAGGGTAATTAGAAATTTTAAGTGGATAACCTATTTAAGGAAAGAGGGTTGGGTTTAATGCACTGTAGCCGCCACCATTTCATACTTTTCATCTTCGGGTTTTCAGCTCAAGCAGCAGAGCTCTCTAGGCGATTTTCTTGCTCGATTCTCTTTCAACTTAGGTACGTTTTTCCTCATTCTCTTGCGTTTTAGCAGTTAGATAACTGAGGGAGTACAATGTGAGGATTTCAAGGATGCTGTAGATGAGAGTAGGTTCGAGTTTTTGGGATGAATGGGAATGTGCAAGCAGTAGAGTTCCAAACTGGTTTCCTTGGTTAATTTTTAGTGAAGGTTGATTGATGTTCTATTATGAACTTAAGTGAGCGAGCTTCTAAAGTATCTTACAACCTAGCGATTTCCAAGAGAGCTAGGTAAGTGAAGTATGCTTGTGCCTTCGGGCCTACATCACAAAACAGTAGGATTATGTATCGTGTGAATGAGTTTGTATGTCATGCATCATGTTTTTTTGAAAGATTACGAAAATGAATTTCCATGTAAGGAAAGGTAAGGCGACTTATGAAGGGATTTATAACATTGGGAGGATTGATCCCACTCCCAAGGGAACTGAGGGATCAGATCAGCTATTAAGAGAATTCATCCGCCCCTTAATCGAGTAGAGGATGTATAACATTGGGAGGATTGATCCCACTCCCAAGGGAACCGAGGGATCAGATCAGTTTATGAATGAATGTGAATGCAACTGATATGAGAAAGTAGAAATTGTATGATTAGGAATTTATGTTTCAGCATTTCATTTCATTACTACTTTACTTACTTAGCATTAGACTAATAGATGAGTTTTGTGATGTAGGTGTTGAGGATACTGCAGGTGATTTTCCTGAGTGCACAGATGAATAGATGAGGTTGGACGAGTACATTCATGCTTTGGCCTGGTAAACTGATGAGGCGGTTTAACTGGTGTCAGTGGATGAGAAGGTTTAGTGAACTATGATTCAAATTAAGTATGTTGTCAGTTTCTATGACAGTGGTAGTTTTTGATGTTTGAACTCAATTTGAGACTTTTCTGATAATGATACTCTGTTGGATTTAATAGTGGTGTCTACTAAAGTTTGGAGTAATACACGGATTTAAATAGTTTTCAACGATTTTTAGTAAAATGATCAAATTCTTTTGGTAGTCAGAGCTTTCTTTATATAGAGAGAAAATGCTCGATGAGCTGCTATATAAAGTTGTTGTTCTGTTGACTATCGGAAGATGTCTTCAATAAAGCCATCGGATGATGTCTTCAATAAAGTTATCGGATGATGTCTTCAGTGGAAGCCATCGGAAGATAAAAGTAGAAAATTTGTTATTTTGTAACCGGATGATGTTGAGTGTTTTATCCATCGGATGAATAAAGTAGAAAATTTGTCGTTTTGTAACCGGATGATGTTGAGTGTTTTATCCATCGGATGATGAAGGTAAAAGTCTTTTGTCATTTTGTAACCGGATGATGTCGAGTATTTTACCTACCGGAAGACGTGAGTAAAAGATTTGTCGTCTTGTGATCGGCACAGGCTGGATGAACGAATCATCCGGCTAACGTCATCGGTAGATGCGAGTAGCAAAACTTGTCGTTTTGCGATCGGCTGATGCTGGAAGAATGACTCCTCCGGCTGACGTCATCGGTGGAAGCCTTCGGTTTTATTTCTGCCCCTTTTCGTTGACCTTGTTTAGCGGCAGATGTGTTTGACTTTTTACGAATTTTGAGTATTTTACGCTTAAACTTTCATTCAATAAATTCTTACTATTTTAACCGATTATTCGAACACTGTTCTGTAGTTTTGCTTAACTTTGCTTTGCTCAAAGATTTTCCGCTGCAAGTTTTTACGTCTTTAACAAACGTTCAAATTTTGACTTTCGAGTGAAATTTTAAATTTGTCCAAAATCTCCTAGTTATGTCCGGGTTTATGAATAACGAACTGAGTTTAGAAAACTCAGGGCGTTACATGGCACGCGCTTGTTGAATAACTTCTCTTCGCTCTCTACGATTTTGTCGACACGTACGTTCGATTTCAAGATTAAGCGGGAGAAGATTAGCGTCTCCTTCTTTACGCATACACCTGAGAATAACACGAAAATAAAGATATAAAATAAATAGAATTCAAAATAAAATTAAAAATAATTAATTCGATATTAATAATAAAGTCCCCGGCAACGGCGCCAAAAACTTATTGTGAAAATTAGTTCGCAAGTGTACGAGTCGCAACAAGTAATATAGTGATAGATAGAGTGTCGAACCCACGAGGACTTGTAATTAATAATCAAAATAATTAATTTTAATTCTAAATTGAACACACGTTTTATGGTTTAAAGAATTGAAATTAAAATAATTAAAATAAACTAATGTAAAATAGCAAAACAGATAAAATGGGATTAAATCAAATTGACAAAAGCCCAGGTACTACGATTTCACCAAGACAACAGTTATTTCAGTACTTCGCAATTATATTCATAAATATTCTCCCTATGTTGATGATCGATTTCACTAAATTCTATTACAATCTCTCCCGAGCATTGCATAGGTTATCTGATTAATGGGTTATCACTTCTCAGTCTCAAATCCTACATTAATCAAATACAAATAAATCAAGAAATCATAATGATCACATCAATACCGTAACTATCTCTAGCCTACGTATATTTATGACATTAATTTCAGTGCTCGGGTATTTATCACCTCTCAGTCTCTAAACACCCCAAAAATCAAGTAAAGATTGGCCAGAAATTTACAGGCTTTAAGAACAGAAATTAAATGCGTCAACAATATTGGAAGAAATACTTATAAAATATAATTAAAAGAAGAAACTGAAAATAAATATCGTCTTGCTACATCGTAGCCCTATAATAAAAACTTAGTTCATGCTAAAATAAAGAAAAACAACAATAATAATAAAGAAATTCATAGTTCAAAAGAGAAAGGGAAAGAAAAACTATGCTGAAAATCAATTCCTGAAGCTCTCGCTCCATTCCGGTCTCCGTCTCGCTTGGGCTCCTTTCCTTTGAAATCTCTCGCTTCAATGTCGGAATGGGGCTGCTCTCTTTTTTTCTTTAGTTAACCTAATTTTTAATTAATCTCAATCCCACAAATCTGAAGCCCATAATTATCTTCAACGGCTGAGATTAAAACAAGCTTCAATGGTTCAGATTCAAACACCTCAATCAATTAAAATAGCTCAACGGCTCGGATTAAAATAGCCGATTGATATTTCTTCTCTTCAGCTTCTTCTTTTCTTCTTTTTAACTCTGCTTTATTTCTTCTTTTTCTTCCTCTTCAAATTCTCAAATTCTAGCTCCAACCTGTTGTAACTAATTTTTCTGCACACTTTTACAAAATACATCAAATTCCTTCAAACACTTGTGAGAAAATCTTATCAAATCAAGTATAAAAAGTATAAATAAGTGTGTAAAATACACACTTATCACACGTCCGGCAGTTGGACAACCCTTTCCACCTAGCCGGGGGGGGGGGGGGGGGATATATGCTTACATACGTACAGCCATGCCTGAGCCCCACCTCGCATGACCATATAACATACATGGGTTCTTATTTGATGCGGTATTGTGACCGACCCTTCTCAGCCTTCACAATAGGTGAATAGCCCCCTTTCGGGTCACATCGCCATTTTCTTTAAAACATAGTGCGGAAATTCATTTTCTATGCATAATTGAAAAGACGTGATGCATGAACAATTTATAACGTAATATAAACATACAATATACGTACCATCGAGACAATAAAAGCAATTAAAAACATATCCTATAAAAGAACTAATCCTAACTATCCAACAAAAGCATTTAAACAAACAAACTCACAATAATCCTCGACGCGACCTCGATATACGGTGTAGGCCAATCGGCCAGAGTAAGTCACGAGAACTTACCTCGTGCGCGTTGAACTTCAAGCTCCGTCCACGAGTGTTGTTTACCTAAGGCAAATTCACAATATTGTCGTTAAAACGAGTTTGAACCATTAATGCCCAAATTAACAAAATCCTTAACTAAGGAAATTTCTAAAATTCTAACTTAGCTAATCGAGGCATTTTAACAAACCATTAACGCTCGATACTTCGAAACCACCATTAACGAGTTTTTCCAAAAACCCAAAAATTCATCAATCCCTAACATTTGTCCTTAAATCGGTTAACTTCATCCAATAACGCTTAATACGTCCTTTATATCAACAAACACGGTAAACCTATAAATTTCAAACCCTAAATCACGTTTTTAACAAAAAACCTAAATGAATCCTAATCGTTTAAACTCCATAAAAATCAAAATAAACCTTCCTAAAACCTTAGAATCGTACCTAGGGTCGGGATTGGAGAAGAAAACCTGAAGAGTCAGAGTTGATCGGAGGAGGAATCGCCGTTGGAAGAGGAGAACGCCGTGAGGGAGAAATGTTGCCGAGAGAAAACACCGAGAAGAATTTGTGTGGAGTGCTGGAGGAGAAAGAGGAAATGTAATATTTATTAAAATTTCACTTGGCAAATTACCATTTTACCCTTCCTTTGATTTTCTATTTGTTTCGTCCTTTGTTTCGTTAATTAGCTAACGATTCGATTTCTCCAAATTTTCTTATTTCGCCAACAAATTCATCTTATTACTAGGGTTCCATTAAAACTATCCGTACGCAAAACGGACCTTATTTACTACTTTTACCACAACGTCCTTTTATATTACAAGAAACATAATTCTCGTAAAATTAGCGTTACGACTCCTAAAATTCTCGAAGTTTTCTTAAAATCCATATTAATTATTAGGATCGTAATAACGCTATCTTTTTCACCAAACCGTCTTAATTTGACATAATTACAAAAATGCTATTATATAAACAATTTACAAAATACATCAAATTCCTTCAAACACTTGTGAGAAAATCTTATCAAATCAAGTATAAAAAGTATAAATAAGTGTGTAAAATACACACTTATCACACGTCCGGCAGTTGGACAACCCTTTCCACCTAGCCGGGGGGGGGGGGGGGGATATATGCTTACATACGTACAGCCATGCCTGAGCCCCACCTCGCATGACCATATAACATACATGAGTTCTTATTTGATGCGGTATTGTGACCGACCCTTCTCAGCCTTCACAATAGGTGAATAGCCCCCTTTCGGGTCACATCGCCATTTTCTTTAAAACATAGTGCGGAAATTCATTTTCTATGCATAATTGAAAAGACGTGATGCATGAACAATTTATAACGTAATATAAACATACAATATACGTACCATCGAGACAATAAAAGCAATTAAAAACATATCCTATAAAGAACTAATCCTAACTATCCAACAAAAGCATTTAAACAAACAAACTCACAATAATCCTCGACGCGACCTCGATATACGGTGTAGGCCAATCGGCCAGAGTAAGTCACGAGAACTTACCTCAGTGCGCGTTGAACTTCAAGCTCCGTCCACGAGTGTTGTTTACCTAAGGCAAATTCACAATATTGTCGTTAAAACGAGTTTGAACCATTAATGCCCAAATTAACAAAATCCTTAACTAAGGAAATTTCTAAAATTCTAACTTAGCTAATCGAGGCATTTTAACAAACCATTAACGCTCGATACTTCGAAACCACCATTAACGAGTTTTTCCAAAACCCAAAAATTCATCAATCCCTAACATTTGTCCTTAAATCGGTTAACTTCATCCAATAACGCTTAATACGTCCTTTATATCAACAAACACGGTAAACCTATAAATTTCAAACCCTAAATCACGTTTTTAACAAAAACCTAAATGAATCCTAATCGTTTAAACTCCATAAAAATCAAAATAAACCTTCCTAAAACCTTAGAATCGTACCTAGGGTCGGGATTGGAGAAGAAAACCTGAAGAGTCAGAGTTGATCGGAGGAGGAATCGCCGTTGGAAGAGGAGAACGCCGTGAGGGAGAAATGTTGCCGAGAGAAAACACCGAGAAGAATTTGTGTGGAGTGCTGGAGGAGAAAGAGGAAATGTAATATTTATTAAAATTTCACTTGGCAAATTACCATTTTACCCTTCCTTTGATTTTCTATTTGTTTCGTCCTTTGTTTCGTTAATTAGCTAACGATTCGATTTCTCCAAATTTTCTTATTTCGCCAACAAATTCATCTTATTACTAGGGTTCCATTAAAACTATCCGTACGCAAAACGGACCTTATTTACTACTTTTACCACAACGTCCTTTATATTACAAGAAACATAATTCTCGTAAAATTAGCGTTACGACTCCTAAAATTCTCGAAGTTTTCTTAAAATCCATATTAATTATTAGGATCGTAATAACGCTATCTTTTCACCAAACCGTCTTAATTTGACATAATTACAAAAATGCTATTATATAAACAATTTACAAAATCCAGTAAAGAACCGGGTGTTACACCCTCGATATGGACTCATCATGTTCTTTCAAACCATCAGAAATAATCAAATTTAAAACATGTGCAAAACATCTCACGTGCATATGATCACCATCTAAAATTAACCCCTTTCAATTTCAAACCGTCTTCGTTAGATGAGAAATAGCAACGTTGTTGGAAGACGCATTGTCAATAGTTACAGTAGACATTTTTCAACTGACTTACCAATAGATTCACCCTTGTGGTTCGGAATCAAACAAAAGTTCAATATCTTCTTGTCCACAATCCAATTTTCATCAATATAATGACATGTTAGTACCATGTAATTTAAATTCTGAATTGATGTCCATGTGTCGGTGGTCAAACATATCCTGTAACACCCGAGATTTTCCTGTAATGCACGTATGTCTTAGGGTAGATGGTTAGGATGGTTGAATAATAAGTTATGCAAAGGAAAGAAGAATGATGTAAATTCAAAACCAAAACAATTTTGAAAAGTCAAACAACCAATAGGAATTTTCTTGCATTAAATGAATAGGAAAAAGTGGAAATGAAAGAAGTGGTTAGTTGGTCATCACGTTGGAGGAAAAAGGGAGTGAAAAGGAGGGTTAGTTTTGCAAATTTTAAAACCTTGGTGGAGGGAATCAAAAAGAGAAAAAGATTAGGTTTTATAAAATAAGAAAGAGGGGTGATTAAATGGCAAAAAGCCATCTTCATCCTCCCCAAACTCCATCGAAGATTGCAGCCATTGGAGGGTTTGCTCTCTTCCATTTTCAAGGTGTTTGCAAGGTAAGAAAGCATGGGTTTTTGTTTGTATATGGTTAGGTGTTGATTTTAGGAGTTATTAGGGTGTTTTGGAGAGTTTGGTTAGGGTTTGGAAAACCCTAACCATGGATTTCGAAACTTGGGGTTCAAATGATGGTTTTCTTCCCTAAGTTCATGATTAAGAGGTTAGATGAATTGGTTTAGGTAGATTTTAGGGTTAGATTGAAGAGTGGTGAAGTGTTCCACAAAAACGGTTTAAGAACACTTAGATACCCGATTCTGTTTGCTGGATTTCGAGTTGGCCATTTAATTTGTTTAGTTAATTCGAGTGATTCAATGGATAGTAGACGTGTAGAGGTTTTCGAGTTGGGGTGGCACGTCGAAATCCGTTGAAAAACGAGAAAGTTATGGCCGTTTGAAGTTTGACGGTCAATTTATGCATAAAAATCGGGTTTTTAAGGATGGGGGTGTGGTTTGTCTAAATTGTGGTATAGTTTTAGTTAGTTTAAGTTTAAGAACTTCTTAGAGTTTTATTGGTGACTTATCAAGTTAAGTTTCGCTCTTTTAGGTGATCAAGCAAGTGAGTTATTAGTTGAAGTAAAAAATTGAAAGCCGAGCAGTCAGGTAAGTAGTGGAATGTTGTGTTTTGCCTTCGGGCCTACACCATAGAACGGTAGAGAATTGTTTGTTGTTTGGTTGCTTTGTTTCGTTTTAAGTTACGATACGGTAGGAAATCATTTGTTGTTTGGTTGTTTTGCTTCATTCTGAGTTATGGTACGGTAGGGCATTGTTTGTTGTTTGATTGTTATGTTTCGGTTGAGTAATGGTTTAGCATTTGGGTGTGGCATTTCAGTGTTTTCAAACTACGAACCCCTAAGTTTCTAGCATGGTAGTGGATGGTGAGCATGAAAGGAAATGTGAGTAGAGGAAGTCGAGTTGCCTAGTCGCGTGAGAGTGACATCCGCGAGGAACTTCATGGGAGTTGCCCAGTCGCGTTAGGGTGCCATTCGCGAGGGACTATGTGAGACAGTCACCCAGTCGCGAGAGTGACACCCGCGAGGGACTCCATGGGAGTGGCCCAATCGCGTTAGGGTGCCATTCGCGAGGGACTATGTGAGACAGTTGCCCAGTCGCGTGAGAGTGACACCCGCGAGGGACTCCATGGGAGTTGCCCAGTCGCGTCAGGGGTCCATTCGCGAGGGACTATGTGAGACAGTCACCCAGTCACATGAGAGTGACACCCGCGAGGGACTCCATGGGAGTTGCCCAGTCGCGTCAGGGTGCCATTCGCGAGGGACTATGTGAGACAGTCGCCCAGTCGCGTGAGAGTGACACCCGCGAGGGACTCCATGGGAGTTGCCCAGTCGCGTCAGGGTGCCATTCGCGAGGGACTATGTGAGACAGTCGCCCAGTCGCGTGAGAGTGACATCCGCGAGGGACTCCATGGGAGCGGCCCAGTCGCGTTAGGGTGCCATTCGCGAGGGACTATGTGAGTCAGTCGCCCAGTCGCGTGAGAGTGACATCCGCGAGGGACTCCATGGGAGCGGCCCAGTCGCGTTAGGGTGCCATTCGCGAGGGACTATGTGAGTCAGTCGCCCAGTCGCGTGAGAGTGACATCCGCGAGGGACTCCATGGGAGCGGCCCAGTCGCGTTAGGGTGCCATTCGCGAGGGACTATGTGAGTCAGTCGCCCAGTCGCGTGAGAGTGACATCCGCGAGGGACTCCATGGGAGTTGCCCAGTCGCGTGAGAGTGACACCCGCGAGGGACTCCATGGGAGTTGCCCAGTCGCGTGAGAGTGACACCCGCGAGGGACTCCATGGGAGTTGCCCAGTCGCGTGAGAGTGACACCCGCGAGGGACTCCATGGGAGTGGCCCAATCGCGTTAGGGTGCCATTCGCGAGGGACTATGTGAGACAGTCGCCCAGTCGCGTGAGAGTGACACCCGCGAGGGACTCCATGGGAGTGGCCCAGTCGCGTTAGGGTGCCATTCGCGAGGGACTATGTGAGTCAGTCGCCCAGTCGCGTGAGAGTGACACCCGCGAGGGACTCCATGGGAGTTGCCCAGTCGCGTGAGAGTGACACCCGCGAGGGACTCCATGGGAGTTGCCCAGTCGCGTTAGGGTGCCATTCGCGAGGGACTATGTGAGACAGTCGCCCAGTCGCGTGAGAGTGACACCCGCGAGGGACTCCATGGGAGTTGCCCAGGCCGAGGGACTATTGGAGACAGTTGCCCAGTCGCGTGAGAGTGACACCCGCGAGGGACTCCATGGGAGTTGCCCAGTCGCGTCAGGGGTCCATTCGCGAGGGACTATGTGAGACAGTCACCCAGTCACATGAGAGTGACACCCGCGAGGGACTTTATGGGAGTTGCCCAGTCGCGTTAGGGTGCCATTCGCGAGGGACTATGTGAGACAGTCGCCCAGTCGCGTGAGAGTGACACCCGCGAGGGACTCCATGGGAGTTGCCCAGTGGCGTCAGGGTGCCATTCGCGAGGGACTATGTAGGACAGTCGCCCAGTCGCGTGAGAGTGACACCCGCGAGGGACTCCATGGGAGTTGCCCAGTCGCGTCAGGGTGCCATTCGCGAGGGACTATGTGAGACAGTCGCCCAGTCGCGTGAGAGTGACACCCGCGAGGGACTCCATGGGAGTGGCCCAGTCGCGTTAGGGTGCCATTCGCGAGGGACTAGGTGAGACAGTTGCCCAGTCGCGTTAGAGTGACACTAGCAAGGGACTCCATTGGGGGTTGCCCCGTTGCGTTAGGGTGTCATTCGCGAGGGACTATGTGAGAGAGCAGCAGAGTGTATAAAAACTGCATGTTAGGGTTGAGTCGAGCATTTAGTGTGTATTGTGCACTATTTCCCTACTTGCTAAGCATTAGGCTTATTTTTTTGTGTTCTATGGTGTAGGTGACGTGGATTAAAGGTGAGGTAGACGAGACCACCGAGGATTAGGCCGCAGTCGGGGGAGTGCGGAGTCCGCCGGTGCAGGCTATTTGTCGGGGCGTCTGGACCACTGTCTTTCTTCGGGTATTTTGTGGGAATGTTATAGATAGTTTTGTAATGGTTTTGTAAGAATTTGGTTTTAAATAACTTAGATGAAGTGGAAGATTTAGTACGTGTATTTGTAAATGTTTTCGTAATTATTTTTAAAGTTTTTGAGTCGGTGGTATTGTGGAGATTGGTTGTCGTATTTGGGAATTTGAAATATATATTTTCGGGTTTTATTTGTAGGTTTTTGGTTTAAAGAAATGTAGGCGTTACGCCGCCCGTTTTGATTTTAAAGTACTAATGTCGGGTTTACGTTCGCTATTTTTCTCATTACCCGTTTTAACTCGGTTTCTAAAATTTTTACGGGACTTGAAGATTTGGGAGTCGGGGAGATATGGTTAAAGTTTCGGGATTTTTGGAGGTGTTCGAAGTGAAAAAAAGTGTAGAAAACTGAGGAAAGGTTAAAACGGGCATTTTTAAAGGTTTTTAGTTGAGAAAAACCTGAGCCGGCCCGATCGATCGGGCCCAGGGCGCGACCGATCGTGGTTGGGATGTTTTTGGGTGAAAATAGCCCGAGCGTGCCCGATCGATTGGGCGAAATCGTGGTCGATCGCGGCTGGGCACGCACGGGGCGCGCCCAGCGCTCCTTTTGAGCCAAAAATTAGTTTTTCTTCAAATTTTTCCCGATTTCTACAATGTTTTGACCCGACATTTTCTGATATATTTTAAACGTATTTTGGGCCCATTTTTCAATAAATTTCGAGGGTTCGAAAAACCCAAAAACCGAGTCAAAAAATTTACGAAAATTATTTTAAACGTCGTTTTAAAAGTGAGATTGGTTAGCAATGTGACGCACCGAACCGGGGCGGGTTCGGTGCGTTACATATCCTTTGTGATGTTGAACAAAAATAGTTCTTCAACTTAGTTTTTTCTTGCAGAAAAATCTTTCGAATATCTCGTGCAACCGTTCTTCTAGATGACATAATAAATTTAGAATTTAGACACAAACAAAATGTTCTAAAACCAATTCCTTCAACCTCTTTCAATGGTAATTCATTCAAGATAATCATCTTTGCGAGCATTTCTCGCACAACCATTACTGTAAAAATGGGTACATCATCAGAAATCTTGCTCGTAGGAGGTCTAAATATCAAAGTTGATTGTTTAGTGTCTAAATTTTGTGGACACATTTTGCATACTTTAATATCCTTTAGTAAACCAGAAGTCCTATTTTTTGTCGGGTGTGCAGCGTAAAGTTGTCCACAATAATTACACTTTGCTGAATCAGTGTTTGGTACCCTTTTGTAGTGAATCCAAACATTAGACTTAATTCTTTTCAATTGAACATGCAAATTTTCACCAACACTATCCATCCTACCATAATGCAACAACATATTTTCAGCAATCATCATTCAACAATCAACATTATAATCCAATGTAATATATGAAGCTAAATTTATCAACATACACAGTAAATTGTAGCAAAAGCAAAATACTAGTAATTGTTTCATTAGGGTAAGGATTGTTGGTGTTGTTTGGATAAAAACGATACGTGATTCTCTTGCACACAGGTCAGGGAAAGGAGAATGAATTAATTACACAACCACGGTGAAAAGAAAATGTGTACATGAATGATTTGGGTAAAGTTGAAATGATGAAAACCACATACAGTTGGTTCCCTGGAAACTATACAGTTGCCTTAGTGATATATAACACTTGACACTGGCTACCAAT
Source organism: Begonia masoniana (assembly GCA_022432975.1). Classification (NCBI taxonomy): domain Eukaryota; kingdom Viridiplantae; phylum Streptophyta; class Magnoliopsida; order Cucurbitales; family Begoniaceae; genus Begonia; species Begonia masoniana. The sequence goes on along the minus strand of CM039511.1, from coordinate 13,715,440 downwards.
ATGCTCCAAAAGGGCAAAACTTGATGGACAGTGGACACAACCTAGAATTTACAATACAAGCCAAAATTTCTTTAATTCCACTATGTTTCCCTAAAGCCTAAGTTTCCCTTAAACCAGAAGCCTAAATCTGTAACTGGGATTCGTATCACACAAAGCAACCAATATCCGTATCACACAAAATAATTCAAGGAATCCATACCTTCAAGAAGTGGCCTATTCTGTTCTCTCCAATGTCAAAATAAAATACCTATTGGAGAAAAAGAATAAGATATATCAAATTAAAATACAGCAAAGGTGATACAAAACTCAAAAGGACAGAGGGCGAGAAATTTATATATCATAATTCATACCTTAGAATCGAGCTGCAATACATCAGACTCGAGACTACTCTGAACTTCACAGTCTAAAGAGAGATTCGAGAGAGAGACGGGAGTCGGGAAGTGATGTGCCCTATAGGCCCATTACTAGGTCTCAAACCAAAACTCAGCCCATAACCGAGGCCCATGACACTTATAACTTATGTACTAATGAATTTATTTATTTTGCAGGTGATGGACCCTTTGGTGACTTGAAGTGGACACCTAGCCAAGGAGACATGGACAAACCTCTTCACACTATTTTCTGGGATGCTCGGGATGAAGGTTACACTTGAGCACCAGTGGAGCATCAAAAGCAGGGAATTTGTCTTCCCGGAGACAAATTCTGTAATTTTTATTTTTCATTACTTTTATGTTTATATGGGTAGAACTCGGTTTCAAGTAAGCCATCTTGATGGGAGAGACCCAACTCAATGGAAGACAAAGCTTGAAGATAGAACTTGAAGATGGAGCTTGGAGAGGCCCAATTGCTTTGGGCTTGGAGAGGCATGACTTGGCATCAAAGGACACTTGCTAGTGGAGACATGGATCGATGACAAGGCACAAGGGAGACGAAGCACAATTGATCTTGGCCACCCATCATCCTTTTTTATCTAATGGCTCACATTTAATCTTGTAAAGCTAGCTACGCCCCCCCCCCCCCCCCCCCCCCCCCAAAAAAAAAAAAAAAAAAAACTCTATTTAAGCAATACTCTAGGCCATTGTATGGGTCTTTTTGCCAAACTTAATACAATTGAGGTATTTCATTTAGACTACTGTCTAGAGAAAGTTCTCTTCCAAGGGTTGGTGCCATTGGAAATCCCACCTGTGCCCAAGGTAAGTATCGGTTTGCTTAAACCAATTGGAGAGAACCTCCATTGCTTCCAAGAGTGTGGTGGCTTGAAAGCTTTTAATCCTTACTCTATTCCAAATCACCTTGGTGTTGGAATCATAAGAGAAGGTCACACCATTCCCAAAGACCAGTCTTCTTCTTTGGAAGAAGCATTAGCCGAGAGGTAACTCAATACCTCTATCGGCCGGTTCAGGGTTTTATCATTTTCTTTATTTTCCTTCACAGAACACTATCACCACTTCACACGCAATTCATATTCCATCTTTTAGCTTCATTTTGTCTAAAGAAATTGTTTCATTTCGAGCACTTTAACATTTTCATTTCTGCTCATATATTTTATTGCTCTCGAGTTAGCTGACTAGTGAGCAACTCTTACTCTTTGGGTGATAACTCGCTCATTTTCAGGTCATTACCCATCAGGAAGGGCTTAAGACTTCTCGCGACAGAGAGCAGTCACCACTCCAACTCTGATTTTAGAACTCCTGAAGTAGAGAGTGTCTAGACTCGAGACTTGAGAGAGAGACAGGAGTTGGGAAGAGATTCAGAGTCCGGACAACTTAGAGAGATTCGAGAGAGACAGGAGTCGGGAACTTCAGACTTCAAACTTCAAAGTTGGGCGGGAGTCGGGGGACTACTCTGCTCAGTGCTCTGCTGAGTGCTGAACCAGTAAAGCTAACAATATTTAGCCGACCCATGGGTCAGATAACCGGTTTCTATCGGGCCGACCCATGGGTCGGTATTCCTGCAGTTTCTTATTCTGTGATCAACAGAACCAGGAACAGGACCGCGCTCCCCGGTCCCATGGGTCTGGAAATCAGGAACCGGTACCATGGCTCAAAGAACCGCCCAAGAACCGGATCGAACTGACGGTCCAGTCTGGTCCACCAATTTCGGTCTTGTTCTGCCCACCCCTATTGTCTATTGGAGTGTGTTGGCTGATCTTATCCTAAGACATTGTCAAGTGTCACTGACAGTGTCATAGGAGTTTATTCTTGTGATTTTTATTGAAGCTCAGTCTCAAGAGGAGGCTGCCTTAGAACACGGGAGAAGTTCTGTTTATTGACAAAGGAAGCTTGTCATTCTGATCGTGGGCAAGGGGAACTTGCTATACACGGATTCTGGGAGGAGTCATCTTCTGTAACACCCGAATTAACGGCCAGGTGATTTTCTTAACTGTATTAACGGTCATAAATATTTAATCTTCGTAGTTTAGGATTTATGCCAAGCTTAATTAATTACATGTGGATCTAAACTAGGTTGAGTGGCAAAGTTGTAATAATGGAGGATTGAGGCCAGTATTTAAAGAAAAAGGAAAGGATTCAAACCTCATTTAAACCACTGTAGCCGATACCACCCTTTCCGGTGATTTCTTCTCTCGCACGTCCCTACTCTCTGCTATCAGTGTCTTCCTCGCCGACGACCGGTTTCTAGCCGCATTCCTCTGTGAATCCGCACCCGAGGTATGAAATGGACACTGTAGTTATCTGTTTGTGTTTGGAGCTCTGTTTTCAGCTCGGCATTTGAACTTGGATTTTATCAATGGCCGAGTAGTATTAGAACATGTTAGAATCCGAGAGTAGTAATGTCAACCCGAATCGATTCTAGACATTTTAAATAATCAACTCAGATTTAATCGATAGTGGAACCTGTTTGTTTTATTTTGGATTTCAGATTTTGCACAGTATATCAAACCAAGGATTCGGGAATGACTTTAGCTAATAGGTCCTAGGATGATTTAAGAGTAGAGTATTAGGATTTTGTTTTAACTACTGCAATGTAAATGTTTAGGTGAAGAAGTTTGAAGAGAAAGGAGCTCAAGTGCTAAGGAGACCAGGTAAGTGAATGTATTAAGATTTTCGGCTAATAGAGCCCTACATCGTGGGAGTACTAGGGTGAGATGTCTAATGTTTACCTTATGATTATGAGCTTGTCTGCACTCGAAGGATTTATGTATGTTGCGAGTTATACTATGTGATGACCTGTTAGTGAATGTGAAGTGGTCTGCTCTGGTATGATCCTTGTCATAGTTTGATGAGTTAAAAGCTCTCATGTTCATGCATCATGAATGTTTCTCAAGCATAAGAAAATGTTTTAACACATGTTTTCCATGAACAAGATATGTATGTATATATGTATATATATAAGATTTATGCAATGTGGATTAAGTGAGGGTTGGGGGCGGTTCGGCGTATGTCACAGTCCAAAGAAGGACATATGAATACGACCCGCAGTAGGGAACAAGATCAAACTCACTGTCGAACCCCCTTTACCGGCACAAATCCTCTCTTGATCCACATAACCTAAACAATGAATATGATCAATGATTATAAATGATGAATATGATCCATGACTATGAATGATGAATATGATCAATGACTATGAATGATGAATATGATCAATGATTATGAATGAATGATGACTATGAATGATGAATATGATCAATGACTATGAATGATGAATATGATCAATGACTATGAACGATGAATATGATCAATGACTATGAATGATGAATATGATCAATGACTATGAATGATGAATATGATCAATGACTATGAATGATGAATATGATCCATGACTATGAATGATGAATATGATCAATGACTATGAATGATGAATATGATCAATGACTATGAATGATGAATATGATCAATGACTATGAATGATGAATATGATCAATGACTATGAATGATGAATATGATCAATGACTATGAATGATGAATATGATCAATGACTATGAATGATGAATATGATCAATGACTATGAATGATGAATATGATCCATGACTATGAATGATGAATATGATCAATGACTATGAATGATGAATATGATCAATGACTATGAATGATGAATATGATCAATGACTATGAATGATGAATATGATCAATGACTATGAATGATGAATATGATCAATGACTATGAATGATGAATATGATCAATGACTATGAATGATGAATATGATCAATGACTATGAATGATGAATATGATCAATGACTATGAATGATGAATATGATCAATGACTATGAATGATGAATATGATCAATGACTATGAATGATGAATATGATCCATGACTATGAATGATGAATATGATCAATGACTATGAATGATGAATATGATCAATGACTATGAATGATGAATATGATCAATGACTATGAATGATGAATATGATCAATGACTATGAATGATGAATATGATCCATGACTATGAATGATGAATATGATCAATGACTATGAATGATGAATATGATCAATGACTATGAATGATGAATATGATCAATGACTATGAATGATGAATATGATCAATGACTATGAATGATGAATATGATCAATGACTATGAATGATGAATATGATCAATGACTATGAATGATGAATATGATCAATGACTATGAATGATGAATATGATCCATGACTATGAATGTTTGACTTCAGAGTCTGTTAACGATTTAAGGATCATTGAATGGTCTGTTTTGCTTAAGCCTTCCGCTATGTGTATCTTGTATGGGATAGGGTTTTTACTCATTAGAGTTTATAATTTCCAGGTTAAGATTTGGGTGAGTTGTAGTATTTTCTGTTGGATGGGGTTGTTTGATGATTATAGTGTTTTACTGCCGTAAGATAGAAGCTGGATGAGGCATTCATCCGGCTGACGTCATCGGCAGATGTAGAGTGTTTAAGCCATCGGATGATGAAAGTGTTATTTTGTCGTCTAGCGATCGGCAGATGTAGTGTTTAAGCCATCGGATGATGAAAGTGCTATTTTGTCGTCTAGCGATCGACAGATGTAGAGTGTTTAGCCATCGGCGATGTGAGGGTTTTCTTGTCGTTTAGTGACCGGGTCATGTTTTAATTATGCACGTGGGGAGCACATGTCCATCGGATGATGTTTCCCTATTTCACCGGAAGATGAAGTATATTTCCTCACCGGATGATGTAAGTGATAATTTGTCGTTTAGTGATCGGATGATATAGAGCTTGTAAGCTATCGGAAGATGTCTTAGATGAACACGTGAATTTCACACGTCTATCGATAGATTAATTAGTCACACGAGATGCACGTGATTGTTGGTCGATGCGAGTTTTCGTATCTGCCGATATGTGTTTAAATGAGTCATGTGGGGTGCTCGTGCCATCCGGAAGACGCAATGTCTATCGGTTGATGCATGCAGACCCATGCAACTTGTACGTCGATTGGAAGCATGTACGAGGGACTAATTTTCCATCCGTTAAGTTGAAGTCTTTAAGCCTGTTAGGTATACTGTTATAAAAAAAAACAGAGAAGGAGAAAAGAGTTCAAATATGAATTTAAGTTTTATGTAAGGTTAAGAATTTCGTGGCAATCCTCCCTGGGTCGTTACACTTATGGTATCAAAGCAAAACCGGGTTCTAAAACCGATTCTGCAGACTGCCTTCTAGCACTGACTGTCACATGAGCACACTCCAACAACTGTAAGTATTTATGATTTCAGTATATGTTATTAAGTTAAGATATATCTGTAATGATTTGTCTAGGAATCCCAAAATGGTTAGAGGTCAGCAGAGAGAGACCAATGAGGATAGCAATGCTATTGCTCAGTTGACAGAGTTGGTCATGCGCCAATCTCACCAGATAGAACGACTGATGACTACTAGAGAGGAATAAGGCAACTCCAGTACTAATGCAACTCATGATCATGGGGGTGAGCATTTCCACCGGCTTCGACCCCCGGTGTTTAATGGACATGTTTCAGATCCTATCTATGCTGAGGAGTGGATTCGAAAGATAGAAGACATGTTTAAGTATGCAAAGGTTGATGAGGGAGATAAGGTCACCTATGCTGTCTTTCATTTGGAGTTAAGTGCAAGGCATTGGTGGGACTCGATCCAGAACACCACTAATGCCGAAGCTATGACCTGGGAGATGTTCAAGACTGCTTTCTTTGACAAGTACTTCAATAGGACTGTTCGGGCCAACAAGAAGAAGGAGTTCATGAATCTGCGACAAACTGGCTCTGTGACGGATTACATATGCAAATTTGATGCCTTATCACGGTTTGCTCCCCGTATGATTGAGGATGATGAGGACAAGATTTACCAATTTGTTCAAGGACTGAAGCCGAGTCTGTACATGAAAGTGAAGACTGCTGGGATACACAATGTACCTTATGGTGAAGTGACGGCTAAGGCCTTGGAGCTGGAAGAGGCAGTAATAACAGCATATGCACAGCGTGAGCAGCCAAGAAAACTCACAAAGGACACTTAGCCGCCACCACGTCAGAACAAAGGTTGGCAGCCGCAACAGAACAGGGGACCACAGTAACAACAACAAGGAATAAAGAGACCCCTCAACCAGAATGATGACCAAGGAAAAGAAAGAGGCCACTGGCACCCTTATGCCCCACTTGTCAGAAGAACCACCCCGGCGAATGCAAGTTGCGTTCTAGCCGCTGTTTCAGATGTGACAAGGTTGGACATATAGTCAGAGACTGCCCCATGCCGCCAGATCCGAACCGTGCAAGGGTAGCACCTAGAGTCTATGCAATGATGGAGGATGAGGAAGCCGTGCAGCATACAGTCATAACAGGTACCATTATGATCTGTGGTTTTGCTGCTTACACACTTATAGATACAGGAGCCACGCACTCATTTATATCAACCTTGTTTGTGTGCAATCACAACTTAGAACTTTTACCAGCCGAAAGGCCATATGACGTTATGTTACAATCAGGGAAGTCCCTACATTCTGAGCAGATTGTTAAAGGTGATGTTGTGTCCTTAGGAAGTAAGAAACTATATGTAGAACTGATTGTAATTGACATGAAATGATATGAGGTGATATTGGGAATGGATTGGTTATTTAGGCATTATGCCACAATAAGTTGTAGATCTGGGATGGTTGATTTTTGACCCCCAAATGGTAATCATTATTCCTTCCAAGCTATTCCTAAGATAAGTAAAATACCGATTATATCCTCACTAGAAATTTTCCGGTTACTGAAAAATGGTTGTGAGAGTTACTTAGCTACCATAATGGATGTTCGGGTGAAGAATAAGATAGAGTTACAAGATATCCCCATAGTCAGAGAGTTCCCTAAGGCATTCTTGGATGATTTGCCAGGATTACCACCTGATAGAGAAATAGAATTTGTAATTGATACATATCCTGAGGCATTGCCTGTATCTAAGAATCCTTACCGGATGGCACCGATTAAGTTAAAGGAGTTAAAAGTCCAACTACAGGAATTAGTAGACAAAGGGTTTATACGCCCTAGTAGTTCCCCTTGGGGTGCACCTGTCTTATTTGTCAAGAAGAAGGATGGTTCCCTTAGAATGTGCATAGACTACAGAGAACTAAATAAGTTGACAATCAAGAATAAGTACCCCTTACCCCGAATTGATGATTTGTTTGACCAACTGCAAGGGGCAAAGGTGTTTTCAAAAATAGATTTACGTTCAGGTTATTACCAACTGAAAGTTAAGGAAGGAGATATACCAAAGACAGCCTTCAGAACCCGTTATGGACACTACGAATTCTTGGTCATGTCATTTGGACTGACCAATGCACCTGCAACCTTTATGGACTTAATGAATCGTGTGTTTCGGGAGTATTTGGACAAATTTGTAATTGTGTTCATAGATGATATCCTGATATACTCACGGACAGAAGCTGACCATGCAGAGCATTTAAGAATAGTTTTGACAACATTGAAGGAGCACCAGCTTTATGCCAAATTGTCCAAGTGTGAATTTTGGTTGGACAAGGTTAATTTTCTTGGCCATGTAGTTTCTGCTAATGGCATATCAGTGGACCCGACCAAAACTCAGGCAGTAAAGGATTGGCCACAACTAAAGAATGCCAGTGAAGTCTGCAGTTTCCTTGGATTGGCAGGCTATTATAGAAAGTTCATCAAAGGATTTTCTATGATAGCTAAGCCCCTGACGAATTTGACAAAGAAGGACAATAAATATTCTTGGACCGAAACTTGTGAGGATAGCTTCCAGACATTGAAGGTGAAGTTAACAACAGCCCCAGTATTGACCCTTCCAACCGAAGAAGGAAAGTTTAGCGTATTTTGTGATGCATCAAAAGTTGGTTTGGGCTGTGTTTTGATGCAAGAAGGTAAAGTTGTAGCGTATGCCTCTAGGCAATTAAAGAGTTATGAACAGAACTACCCCACCCATGATTTAGAATTAGCCGCTGTCGTTTTTGCCTTGAAAATATGGAGACACTACTTATATGGAAAGCAGTGTGAGGTGTTTTCTGACCATAAAAGTCTGAAGTATCTCTTTACACAAAAGGAATTGAACATGAGGCAGAGGCGTTGGTTGGAATTTGTTAAGGATTACGACTTTGAGATCAAGTGTCACCCGGGTAAGGCTAACTCTGTAGCTGACGCATTGAGCAGGATGTCAACAACAATGCAACCCGTTGTATCAAATATGTCTATACCTTTGAGGACGGAAGTTCTGAGGTTTGAATTGGAGATAGTTCTAGAGTTATCAACCTTACTTGCCGATTTGACCATCCAACCAACAGTTTTAGAAAAGATCAAAGAGACACAACAGAAGGACTCTGAGGAGAATAACGGTATGATGAACAAGGTGAAGGACACCACCTCCGAGTTTAGTCTTTCTAAGGATGGGATTCTGAAGTTTAGAAATAGATGGTATGTCCCTAATGATGAAGAATTACGTAAGCTAATCTTGGCTGAGGCGCATTCGTCTCCCTTTTCTGTGCATCCTGGAAGCACCAAGATGTATCGAGACATGAAGTTACTCTATTGGTGGCCAAACTTAAAGAGAGATGTTGCTAAGTATGTCGAGTCATGTTTGGTTTGCCAACAAGTTAAAGCTGAGCACCAACGTCCAGGAGGTACCCTTCAGCCTTTACCTATTCCCGAGTGGAAGTGGGAACACATAGCTATGGATTTCGTTGTAGGATTACCTAAGACAATTAAAGGACATGATAGTATTTGGGTTGTGATTGATAGATTGACAAAGTCAGCCCATTTCTTACCAGTAAGGACAACCTACTTGATGGACCAGCTTGCTGATCTTTATGTACAAGAAGTTATTAGGTTGCATGGAATTCCTGCATCTATTGTCTCTGATCGTGACCCTAGGTTCACCTCCCAGTTTTGGAAAGGTCTACAAAGCACACTTGGCACGAGTTTATCCTTCAGTACTGCCTTCCACCCACAGACAGATGGTCAATCTGAAAGGACTATTCAGATACTTGAAGACATGCTGAGGGCTTGTGTGCTAGAGTTCCAGACATCTTGGAGTAGATACCTACCCTTGGTTGAGTTCTCTTACAACAATAGTTACCAGTCCACCATAGGTATGGCACCTTATGAGGCGTTGTATGGTAGGAAATGTAGATCACCTCTGTATTGGGATGAAGTTGGTGAAGCAAAACTCATAGGTCCCGAGATGTTACAGCAGATGTCAGACAAGATTGCCACTATTAAGAGGAGGATGATTACTGCACAAAGCCGACAGAAAAGTTATGCAGACCAAGGGAGGAGAGATCTTGAATTTGCTGTTGGTGATGAAGTTTTTCTGAAGGTTTCACCATTTAAAGGAGTACTAAGATTTGGCAGAAGGGGAAAGCTTAATCGACGATTTATTGGACTATTCCCTATTATAGCTAGAATCGGTAGTACAGCCTACAGACTGTAGTTGCCTCCATCATTGGATAAAGTTCATAATGTTTTCCACATGTCAATGTTAAGGAAATGTATACGGGACCCTACACAAGTTGTTAAACCAGTGGATTTTGATATTGAGCCGACACTAACATATGAAGAGAAGCCAGTGCAGATATTGGAATCCGCAATTAAGACTCTGAGGAATAAAGAGATTCCGTTGGTCAAAGTTTTATGGAAGCATCATGGCATTGAAGAAGCCACGTGGGAGCGACGACGGGACATGTTAGATAAGTATCCAGAGTTGTTTGTTTGATCAATTTTCGGGGACGAAAATTTTGTTTAAGGAGGGGTGGATGTAACACCCGAGTTAACGGCCAGGTGATTTTCTTAACTGTATTAACGGTCATAAATATTTAATCTTCGTAGTTTAGGATTTATGCCAAGCTTAATTAATTACATGTGGATCTAAACTAGGTTGAGTGACAAAGTTGTAATAATGGAGGATTGAGGCAAGTATTTAAAGAAAAAGGAAAGGATTCAAACCTCATTTAAACCACTGTAGCCGACACAACCCTTTCCGGCGATTTCTTCTCTCGCACGTCCTTACTTTTTGCTATCAGTGTCTTACTCGCCGACGACCGGTTTCTAGCCGCATTCCTTTGCGAATCCGCACCCGAGGTATGAAATGGACAATGTAGTTATCTGTTTGTGTTTGGAGCTCTGTTTTCAGCTCGGCATTTGAACTCGGATTTTATCAATGGCCGAGTAGTATTATAACATTTTAGAATCCAAGAGTAGTAATGTCAACCCGAATCGATTCTGGACATTTTAAGTAATCAACTCAGATTTAATCGATAGTGGAACCTGTTTGTTTTATTTTGGATTTCAGATTTTGCACAGTATATCAAACCAAGGATTCGGGAATGACTTTAGCTAATAGATCCTAGGATGATTTATGAGTAGAGTATTAGGATTTTGTTTTAACTACTGCAATGTAAATGTTTAGGTGAAGAAGTTTGAAGAGAAAGGAGCTCAAGTGCTAAGGAGACCAGGTAAGTGAATGTATTAAGATTTCCGGCTAATAGAGCCCTACATCGTGGGAGTACTAGGGTGAGATGTCTAATGTTTACCTTATGATTATGAGCTTGTCTGCACTCGAAGGATTTATATATGTTGCGAGTTATACTATGTGATGACCTGTTAGTGAATGTGAAGTGGTCTGCTCTGGTATGATCCTTGTCATAGTTTGATGAGTTGAAAGCTCTCATGTTCATGCATCATGAATGTTTCTCAAGCATAATAAAATGTTTTAACGCATGTTTTCCATGAACAAGATATGTATGTATATATGTATATATATAAGATTTATGCAACGTGGATTAAGTGAGGGTTGGGGGCGGTTCGACATATGTCACAGTCCAAAGAAGGACATATGAATACGACCCGCAGTAGGGAACAAGATCAAACTCACTGTCGAACCCCCTTTACCGGCACAAATCCTCTCTTGATCCACACAACCTAAACAATGAATGTGATCAATGATTATGAATGATGAATATGATCCATGACTATGAATGATGAATATGATCAATGACTATGAATGATAAATATGATCAATGATTATGAATGATGAATATGAATATGATCAATGATTATGAATGATGAATATGATCAATGATTATGAATGATGAATATGATCAATGATTATGAATGATGAATATGATCCATGACTATGAATGATGAATATGATCAATGATTATGAATGATGAATATGATCCATGACTATGAATGATGAATATGATCCATGACTATGAATGATGAATATGATCAATGATTATGAATGATGAATATGATCAATGATTATGAATGATGAATATGATCAATGATTATGAATGATGAATATGATCCATGACTATGAATGATGAATATGATCAATGATTATGAATGATGAATATGATCCATGACTATGAATGATGAATATGATCAATGATTATGAATGATGAATATGATCAATGATTATGAATGATGAATATGATCCATGACTATGAATGATGAATATGATCAATGATTATGAATGATGAATATGATCCATGACTATGAATGATGAATATGATCAATGATTATGAATGATGAATATGATCCATGACTATGAATGATGAATATGATCAATGATTATGAATGATGAATATGATCAATGATTATGAATGATGAATATGATCAATGATTATGAATGATGAATATGATCAATGATTATGAATGATGAATATGATCAATGATTATGAATGATGAATATGATCAATGATTATGAATGATGAATATGATCCATGACTATGAATGATGAATATGATCCATGACTATGAATGATGAATATGATCCATGACTATGAATGATGAATATGATCAATGATTATGAATGATGAATATGATCCATGACTATGAATGATGAATATGATCCATGACTATGAATGATGAATATGATCAATGATTATGAATGATGAATATGATCCATGACTATGAATGATGAATATGATCCATGACTATGAATGATGAATATGATCAATGATTATGAATGATGAATATGATCCATGACTATGAATGATGAATATGATCCATGACTATGAATGATGAATATGATCCATGAACAAGAAAAGACTTATGAGCATGTGATTTTCCCAAATTATGCATTCATGCATCCATGTTAGTGTTGCATTCCTTACTAAGTATTAGGCTTATAGTTTAAACCTTATGATGTAGGTGACGAGTTTTCAGGTGAGGAACTCAAGGTCAATGAAGATGTCTAAGGTTGGTTGCTGGAGGATGCTCAGTGTGACAGTGAATGTTGGATAGGCAATCAAGTTCCCTGGTTATACCCATAGTAAGTCAGAGAAGTTTATGATAAACAGATGACTAAGTAGAATAGAGTTTTCTTATAACAATGAGATTCAGATTTTGAATGGTTTGACTTCAGAGTCTGTTAACGATTTTAAGGATCATTGAATGGTCTGTTTTGCTTAAGCCTTCCGCTATGTGTATCTTGTATGGGATAGGGTTTTTACTCATTAGAGTTTATAATTTCCAGGTTAAGATTTGGGTGAGTTGTAGTATTTTCTTTTGGATGGGGTTGTTTGATGATTATAGTGTTTTACTGCCGTAAGATAGAAGCTGGATGAGGCATTCATCCGGCTGACGTCATCGGCAGATGTAGAGTGTTTAAGCCATCGGATGATGAAAGTGTTATTTTGTCGTCTAGCGATCGGCAGATGTAGTGTTTAAGCCATCGGATGATGAAAGTGCTATTTTGTCGTCTAGCGATCGGCAGATGTAGAGTGTTTAGCCATCGGCGATGTGAGGGTTTTCTTGTCGTTTAGTGACCGGGTCATGTTTTAATTATGCACGTGGGGAGCACATGTCCATCGGATGATGTAACACCCCTAAAACTGTACCCGTATTTCCCATATTATTTTTTTTTTTTCTTCTTTACTTTTTATAAACTTTAAAACTTGACGTTAACCAGAATTGAAATCGAAGCCGAAACCGGAATCGAAATCGAAGTTCGTTTGGTAAATCATTTAAAACTTAAACTAAAACAATTTAATAAATACTTAAAACTTTAATAAAATGATTAAAACTTATTCAGAAAAGTTGGGAGGGCAAAACAGTCCATAGGAAGCATTAAAGGTCAGCGATCGATCTCTGCTCTGCAGCAGAGATCGATCGCTGCACTTCTTGGCAAGAGTGGCGATCGAACTCTGCTGCAAAGCAGAGATCGATCGCTGCTAAAAATTGCAGCGATCATGATTGCTGCCAAGCATGCAGCGATCGATCTCTGCTCTTCAGCAGAGATCGATCGCTGCATTGCTTCACAGCAATCAGCGATCCCTTCCTCCTTCAAGTGCTTCAATCCTTCATGCTTCAAACACTTATCATTTTACAGCGTTTAACTTTTCTGTTTGCTCTCTGGAATCCGATTTCCAGAGAGCAAACCTCCTTTTCTTTACATCAAATTTCATATAACTCACAACTTAAATCTACTTAAATCCAATTTAAACGTATTCTAAACTCAATCGATTCGAGTCGGACTTTGCGGAGTCCAACTGCGTGGATGTATCTAAACATCAAGCTTAACCGTATCAACCTAAACCAATCAAAACGATTACAAAACATTCATTAAACAGTTTAACCCAAAACATTTTACATACAATTGTAAAAACGTTATCTAATCCTATCCAGATCCAAACAACCTAATATACTATACAATCATCAACTCAAAACATCCCAAAATAAACCCAGAGTCCAGACATACATCCCCACGGGTCGTATCGCGCCTCGACTGCCCCAGCGCACTCCCACAGCCATCATCCATCAACTGCATCCCTCGTCAGGAGGAGGAACGTCGTCCTCACCTGGCTCAATATCGCCTAAGAGATTACCTACACCATACAGACACATGTGAGATACAAAATCTCAGTAAGCTACGTAAATGCAGATGCATGCATGCGTGCGTATGCCATTCAGAAATCATGCTCAGATTCAGATTACAGATACAGAATTACAGATTACAGATTCATTACGTCGCAGACAGACAGAATTGTCACCGAGATCTCAGCCCACTAAATGGAAAGGATACATTCCGCGGTCGAACTACCACTTTCCACTTAGATGGGGGGGGGTACATGCTCACGAACCCTACAGCCATGCCTGAGCCCCATCTCGCGTAACCAGATACAGATACAGATTACGTTTATTCATTCAGATTTCGTTACAGATTTCATTTCAGATATACGTTCCTTTTCTTAAAAACACGTGCAGAAATTCATTTTCATGACTTTCGAAAACCGTGATGCATGAACAGTTCATATCAGCGGAAAGTAAACAACCAACGTGCATACATTCATGGCAGTAAAGCAGAACCTATAAACAACTAACCTAACTACCCAACCGGAATAACATAAAACAAACAGTTCCTCGAGTATTCTCGAGACGACGACGGAGTATGGTGCAGACCTTTGGGTCAAAGTAAGTCACGAAAACTTACCTGGAGCGCGCTGGATCTCAAACTTCGTCCACTGGAGTCGCGTGTCTGAGACAAAACACGATATTTGCCGTTAAACCCAATTTAAACGATTAAATGTCCAAACTAATAAAATCCTTAATTCAACAAATCGAAGCTTTTAAACAACGACACAACGCTCGAGAAATCTGGAAATCCATATTACGAGTTATTTCCGAAAACTCGAAAATATAACAATTTATAACTTTTTCGCAAATTAATTTCTCTTCGTCCAATAACGTCCAATACGTTCAATTTATACGTAATCACGGCTAACCTATTAATTACGAGTCCTAATTTCGACATTTTATCGAAACCCTAGTTTGCCGAAACGCTACAAACGTCGAAATAAAGCTATAAGATTAAAGGCACATACCGAGGGTAGCGAGAGAGGAAGAAAACGTGAAGGACGGAAGAGGAACGGAGGTCGGACGGAGGTCGGAATGGGGAAAGATCGTCGGCGGCCAGAGGAGTTTCTCCTCTCTGTTCGTGCGTTCCAGAGAGAAAAAGAAGAGAAAGAGAGAAGTGAGGAGAAATGAGTGATTTGTTATTTTTATAAAATTTAGTTTGCAAATTACTATTTTGCCCTTAGTACTTAATTCTATTAGTTTCGTCCTTCGTTTCGTTAATCGTCCAACCGTTCGGATTCTCGAAAGTTTCATATTTTGCCAATAACTTCTATTCATTGCCAGGGATTTATTAAAACTGTCCGTTCGCAATTTGGACCTCGTTTGCTATTTTTACGAGAACGTCTTTTACATTACGAAAAGCGTATTTACTCGGAATATAATGTTTGATCTCCGAAAATTTCCGTAAATTCCTTAAAATTCTAATTAATCGCTAGGATCGAAATGACGTTTTCTTTTCGTAAATCGGACCTGATTTGACATATTTAATAAAAATGCCTCACATAATATATATATGAATATAATATATTAAATCCAAAAGTCCGTACGAACCGGATATTACATTCTACCCTCCTTATTCAGAATTTTGTCCACAAAATTTAAATCATACAAACAACTCGGGATATCTAGACATCATGTCCTGTTGTCGCTCCCAAGTCGCTTCTTCCACCTCATGGTTCCGCCACAAGACTTTGACTAGTGGGATCTCCTTATTGCGTAAAACTTTGACGGAATGCTCCAAAATACGTACCGGCCTTTCCTCGTAGGTCAAGGTAGGCTGTACCTCGATCTCTGTAGTCGCCACGGCATGTGATGGATCACGTAGGCATCTCCGAAGTATCGATACATGAAACACGTCGTGGATACCCTCCATAGAAACCGGAAGCTGCAGTCTATACGCCAACTTCCCGATCCCCTTCAGAATAGGAAAGGGCCCCATGTAACGAGGGTTCAACTTACCCCTCCTTCCAAACCTCGCGACGCTTTTGGACGGAGAAACCTTCAAATAAACTTCGTCGCCCTCCTCGAACTCTAGCTCACGCCGTCTTGTATCAGCATAACTCTTCTGTCGGCTCTGAGCTATTTGAATACGCTGTCGGATAACGGCAATCTTCTCTGCCGTTTGCTGTAAGATCTCAGGACCAACGATGCTGGCCTTGCCAACCTCGTCCCAATGTAACGGAGACCTACACTTCCGACCATACAGAGCTTCGTACGGTGTCATGCCAATAGTAGCCTGGAAGCTGTTATTGTACGAGAACTCGACCGAGGGCAAATATCGGCTCCACGAGCCCTGAAACTCCAGCACACATGCTCTGAGCATATCCTCAAGTATCTGATTCGTCCTCTCTGTCTGACCATCAGTCTGAGGATGGAATGCTGTGCTGAAATTAAGCTGAGTCCCCATAGCTCGGTGTAAACTCTTCCAGAACTTCGAGGTAAATCTCGGACCTCTGTCGGAGACAATAGATATTGGAACTCCGTGCAGACTAACAATCTCCTGCACATAGAGTTCGGCGAGCTGATCCATAGATGACGACATCTTCACTGGCAAGAAGTGAGCCGACTATGTCAATCAGCCCACAATAACCCAAATGCCATCATGGCCTCGCGTAGTCCTCGGGAGCCCCACGATAAAATCCATGGATGTCTGCTCCCACTTCCACTCCGGAACCGGCAGTGGCAATAATGTTCCAGCTGGCCTCTGGTGCTCTGCCTTAACCTGTTGACAAACTAAACAGGTCTCAACATGCTGGGCAACCTCCCTCTTCATACCTGGCCACCAGAAGTGCTGCTTTAAGTCCCGATACATCTTGGTACTCCCCGGGTGCACTGAATAAGCTGAAGAATGTGTCTCAGCTAAAATATCCTTCTTCAGGCTCTCGTCGTTAGGCACGTACCACCTTAGGCACCTTAGAAGACTAATCCATAAGGGAAGATATTAAATCGGTTAGAAGATTTTAACCAACTTACCAGGTGGGAGACTTAGTGAAGTTAAGAATAATTAATGAGTAGTAGGCACGTTAGACCTTTGGTATTGCTTGAATAGAGGTAAGTAAACAAAAACATAGGAGTTAAGATTTAAACGTGGTGACTACTAAGGAAAAATTTAGCACTTCGGGTTTAAGGTTGTGCTAAAGAGTTTGAAGTAACATGAGTGACCATAGGAAGGATAGCGACGCAGTTAGAGCAGGTTTATAGTGTGTACAGTTTAAGTTACGAACCGCAAACGTAGGGCTTACCTCCGGTAGGGAAGTAGAAACATTAGTGTTCAATGATCTAGAAGGGTTAAACCTTAATGAAAAGAAGTTTCTGAATCCTTCTCTTGGAAAATAGAGGGGGAAGAACTGAGAATCTGAAGAAGCTTATCAGCAACAAGTTTGTAAATGAGTAGACTGTTGAACAAGTTATTGTGCAGGAGCCAAGCGAAGTAATTAGAACTCGACTAAAAGACCATCGGGTAATTGTGAGAAGTCTAGCACGACCTTTGAGATAAATACGGGGGATCGTAGATCCAATGAAGAGTTAAGATTGGAAGTTTAACTCAGTGGTTAATGTCGTACGAATCGTGAGCTTTGCAATTTTAAAGAATATGACTCGTATTTGACGAATCGTGACCGATGGATATAAGAGCAAATCCACAGCGAGACTTAGAGACCTTACTGTGCTAGAGGTTAATGGAGATTCGTGTTTGATAAACGAGCATATTGTTATACTCGATAGGTGGACAATCGTAGTGCAGTTAAAAGAACTTAACGTTGGAGCAAGTAATTTGAGAAGGTCCCGAGCGCGTGAAAGGGTTAGTTACGTATTCAACAGACACGAGATTAAGAAGTATAGGAACTAAAGGGACTTACTTTGAGAAGTCGAAGTTAGAATGAAGAGGAGTTTAGAATTATATTGAAATCTGGGTTACAACCCAGAATTTGGATACAGTGTAGGCATTCAATTTGGCTGGCGTTAGGGAGCTTGGATGTAGCTCCAACCTGAGGGAACGACAGAGGAAAGACGTCGATAAGAAGGAACTTGAAATTTGTATTATTTAAAGGAAATCGGTGAATGATTAAGTGAGAGTCGAAAGTGGATGCATGTGCAAATATTGAAGTGACAAATACGTCGTTGGGTCAATTGATTTGAGGATTTGAAATTTTAATATGTCCATGCTTGAGTGGGGTCGCTCGCGATCAAATCGAAAGTGGGGAAATATGAATTTAAGGTCAATGTGGGAGAGTATAGTGAGGAGTTTTGGCTTAGAACCACGAAGAATGACTGTAAGTGCAGACGAAAAATCGAATTGTGATACCGCAAGACGCGAGACGTTAATATCAAGGACTATACTATATACCCTTTCTTCACTCTAATATTATTCGTCCTATTAAATATTCGAACAAAACTTTACCTGTAATAGCCGAAGGTTGGGCGGTTTCTTCTTCTCCAGTCGAGGCAAGCAACATTCGGGCATCGTTTCCCTGATTTGCGTCTCGTTGGCCTGTACCCGGTTGACCTCGGCCCGGCCTTGGGCAGTCTTTGACGAAATGACCATTCTCTCCACATCGAAAGCATTTATCTGTGCCTGATCTGCATTTCCCACGATGCTGCTTCTGGCAACTAAGACACAGAGGTCTTTGCGAAGTTCTTCGTGCGCGCTTCGGTCGGCTTTGATCGACTCTCTTCTTGTCCTTCCTCTTGGTACCGTGGTCATGAGGAGCATCCATGCCATGAATTCTAAGTTCTTCTCGGTTACTCAATAGTTGGAGTTGACGAGATTGTCTATCGATAAGTTGTGCTTGCCGGTCCATGTGCTGTGACTGACGATTTAGTAACTCCGTAAGTCAATCTAGAACGTCATCTCGAGGATCTTTTCCTCGAAACATGTTTATAAAACTCCTATAAAACGAAACAGTATACTTCTTAGAAACCTAAATCAAACAGAGCAGAAAACATACTTACAGTTGATGAAGGACGTCCGCGTAGTGGCTGTGCAGTCGAGCAGTCTACAGAATCGATTTTAAAACCCGGGGGCTCTGATACCATAACTGTAACACCCCTAAAACTGTACCCGTATTTCCCATATTATTTTTTTTTTCTTCTTTACTTTTTATAAACTTTAAAACTTGACGTTAACCAGAATTGAAATCGAAGCCGAAACCGGAATCGAAATCGAAGTTCGTTTGGTAAATCATTTAAAACTTAAACTAAAACAATTTAATAAATACTTAAAACTTTAATAAAATGATTAAAACTTATTCAGAAAAGTTGGGAGGGCAAAACAGTCCATAGGAAGCATTAAAGGTCAGCGATCGATCTCTGCTCTGCAGCAGAGATCGATCGCTGCACTTCTTGGCAAGAGTGGCGATCGAACTCTGCTGCAAAGCAGAGATCGATCGCTGCTAAAAATTGCAGCGATCATGATTGCTGCCAAGCATGCAGCGATCGATCTCTGCTCTTCAGCAGAGATCGATCGCTGCATTGCTTCACAGCAATCAGCGATCCCTTCCTCCTTCAAGTGCTTCAATCCTTCATGCTTCAAACACTTATCATTTTACAGCGTTTAACTTTTCTGTTTGCTCTCTGGAATCCGATTTCCAGAGAGCAAACCTCCTTTTCTTTACATCAAATTTCATATAACTCACAACTTAAATCTACTTAAATCCAATTTAAACGTATTCTAAACTCAATCGATTCGAGTCGGACTTTGCGGAGTCCAACTGCGTGGATGTATCTAAACATCAAGCTTAACCGTATCAACCTAAACC
Source organism: Begonia masoniana (assembly GCA_022432975.1). Classification (NCBI taxonomy): domain Eukaryota; kingdom Viridiplantae; phylum Streptophyta; class Magnoliopsida; order Cucurbitales; family Begoniaceae; genus Begonia; species Begonia masoniana. Next base: position 13,695,393 of record CM039511.1, on the reverse strand, counting down.
AATCAAAACGATTACAAAACATTCATTAAACAGTTTAACCCAAAACATTTTACATACAATTGTAAAAACGTTATCTAATCCTATCCAGATCCAAACAACCTAATATACTATACAATCATCAACTCAAAACATCCCAAAATAAACCCAGAGTCCAGACATACATCCCCACGGGTCGTATCGCGCCTCGACTGCCCCAGCGCACTCCCACAGCCATCATCCATCAACTGCATCCCTCGTCAGGAGGAGGAACGTCGTCCTCACCTGGCTCAATATCGCCTAAGAGATTACCTACACCATACAGACACATGTGAGATACAAAATCTCAGTAAGCTACGTAAATGCAGATGCATGCATGCGTGCGTATGCCATTCAGAAATCATGCTCAGATTCAGATTACAGATACAGAATTACAGATTACAGATTCATTACGTCGCAGACAGACAGAATTGTCACCGAGATCTCAGCCCACTAAATGGAAAGGATACATTCCGCGGTCGAACTACCACTTTCCACTTAGATGGGGGGGGGGGGTACATGCTCACGAACCCTACAGCCATGCCTGAGCCCCATCTCGCGTAACCAGATACAGATACAGATTACGTTTATTCATTCAGATTTCGTTACAGATTTCATTTCAGATATACGTTCCTTTTCTTAAAAACACGTGCAGAAATTCATTTTCATGACTTTCGAAAACCGTGATGCATGAACAGTTCATATCAGCGGAAAGTAAACAACCAACGTGCATACATTCATGGCAGTAAAGCAGAACCTATAAACAACTAACCTAACTACCCAACCGGAATAACATAAAACAAACAGTTCCTCGAGTATTCTCGAGACGACGACGGAGTATGGTGCAGACCTTTGGGTCAAAGTAAGTCACGAAAACTTACCTGGAGCGCGCTGGATCTCAAACTTCGTCCACTGGAGTCGCGTGTCTGAGACAAAACACGATATTTGCCGTTAAACCCAATTTAAACGATTAAATGTCCAAACTAATAAAATCCTTAATTCAACAAATCGAAGCTTTTAAACAACGACACAACGCTCGAGAAATCTGGAAATCCATATTACGAGTTATTTCCGAAAACTCGAAAATATAACAATTTATAACTTTTTCGCAAATTAATTTCTCTTCGTCCAATAACGTCCAATACGTTCAATTTATACGTAATCACGGCTAACCTATTAATTACGAGTCCTAATTTCGACATTTTATCGAAACCCTAGTTTGCCGAAACGCTACAAACGTCGAAATAAAGCTATAAGATTAAAGGCACATACCGAGGGTAGCGAGAGAGGAAGAAAACGTGAAGGACGGAAGAGGAACGGAGGTCGGACGGAGGTCGGAATGGGGAAAGATCGTCGGCGGCCAGAGGAGTTTCTCCTCTCTGTTCGTGCGTTCCAGAGAGAAAAAGAAGAGAAAGAGAGAAGTGAGGAGAAATGAGTGATTTGTTATTTTTATAAAATTTAGTTTGCAAATTACTATTTTGCCCTTAGTACTTAATTCTATTAGTTTCGTCCTTCGTTTCGTTAATCGTCCAACCGTTCGAATTCTCGAAAGTTTCATATTTTGCCAATAACTTCTATTCATTGCCAGGGATTTATTAAAACTGTCCGTTCGCAATTTGGACCTCGTTTGCTATTTTTACGAGAACGTCTTTTACATTACGAAAAGCGTATTTACTCGGAATATAATGTTTGATCTCCGAAAATTTCCGTAAATTCCTTAAAATTCTAATTAATCACTAGGATCGAAATGACATTTTCTTTTCGTAAATCGGACCTGATTTGACATATTTAATAAAAATGCCTCACATAATATATATATGAATATAATATATTAAATCCAAAAGTCCGTACGAACCGGATATTACAGATGATGTTTCCCTATTTCACCAGAAGATGAAGTATATTTTCTCACCAGATGATGTAAGTGATAATTTGTCGTTTAGTGATCAGATGATATAGAGCTTGTAAGCTATCGGAAGATGTCTTAGATGAACACGTGAATTTCACACGTCTATCGGTAGATGTTTAATTGGTCACACGAGATGCACATGATCGTCGGTCGATGCGAGTTTTCGTATCTGCCGATAGGTGTTTAAATGAGTCATTTGGGGTGCTCGTGCCATCCGGAAGACGCAATGTCTATCGGTTGATGCATGCAGACCCATGAAACTTGTACGTCGATTGGAAGCATGTATGAGGGACTAATTTTCCATCCGTTAAGTTGAAGTCTTTAAGCCTGTTAGGTATACTGTTATAAAAAAAAAAAAAACAGAGAAGGAGAAAAGAGTTCAAATATGAATTTAAGTTTTATGTAAGGTCAAGAATTTCGTGGCGATCCTCCCCGGGTCGTTACATCTTCGACAAGGGGAGCTTGTCGCGTCTAGATCTGGGAGAGATTATTCTTAAGTTGAGGGGAACTCGCAAAAACAGTTTCATTAGTAAAGGTTGGAAGAGGTGGCGTCAATGTTAAGAGAGAGTCTTAATTTGAATTAGTCCGAGTTTCTTGTAACCTTGTTCAGAGTTTTGAAATATTTTTATATCTTGGCATGGCCCCACAGATGTAGACTGATTGCTAAACTACATTACCAATCTTCTGTCTCATTAATTTTCGCAGTTCAAATATTGTCTAATATCGCATTAATTATCGATGTCACAAGAAGTGTTACAACCCTTTGTAATACCGATTTGCTAACCTAGATTTTTCAATTGGTATCAGAGCAGATCGTCTCTGTTTCTTAGGGAAGATCCGTGGGACTTGACCTTGGTTTTACTGCGATGGAATCTATGAAGGAAGGAGGTTCAACAATGAGTCCACCTTTGCTAAATGAAAACAACTATGCTTATTTGAAGGCTAGAATGAAAGCGTTTATTAAGGCTGTTGATGAAAAAGCTTGGAAATCTATTATAATAGGTTGGAATCCTCCAATGATTACAAGTGAAGCAGGCAACACATCTCTCAAACTTGAAGAAAGTTGGTCCATTGCTGAAGATGTTCTAGTAAATAGTAACTCAAGGGCTCTTAATGTTATTTTCAATGGTGTTGATCCAACAAAATTTAGACTAATGTCAATGTGTGAGTCAGCTAAAAAGGCATGAGACATTCTTCAGACTACTTATGAAGGGATGTCGGTGATAAAGCTATCAAAAATGTAAATATTAACAACAAAATTTGAAAATCTTAATATGCATGCCGATGAGAACATTGCCGAGTTCAATGCAACACTCTGTGACATTGCCAATAAAGCATTCATTCTTGGTGAAATTTTTTCTGAAGAGAAAAACTCTAAGGTCTTTGTCCCAACATTTTGCTTACAAAGTTACTGTAATTGAAGAAGCAAAAGATATCACCAAGATGAAGTTAGAAGAACTGATGGGTTCTCTTAGAACATTTGAGATGAATCTTGATGTAAACATGGAAACAAAGAAGGTGAAAGGCTTGGCTTTAAAAGCGGAGATACCAAATCCTGAAGAATGTGATGAAGATTATCTGGAAGAATCTTTAGTACTGTTATCAATAAATTTTTGCAGAGTTATAAAGAAATTTGGTAGAAATAATCGTGATGTCAAGCAAAATGTCACTAACACCAAGAATGAATCTACAAGTAATAAGAAGTACAGAGAAGAAAATCAAGCTTTTGATCAATTCTTCAAGAACAGAGGAATTTAATGTAGAGAATGTGATAGTTTTAGGCATATTCAGGTTGAATGTGCAAATACCTTGAAGAAGAAAAAGGATTCTCTCAACACAACCTGAAGTGAGAGTGATTCAAATAAAGAAGATGAAATCTCAAACCAAAATGTGGCGTTTGTTGATAAAGCTGAACATACAAGTTATGGTAGCGTCACTCAAAATGTCTTTGCAAGTATATTTGAAATTAGCAATGAAGATGAATAAGAAGTCACAAAATAAGATGTCATCGTTGAATATAAGACGCTTCACGAAAAATGGACCAAATTGGTTAGAATAAACGAATATCTTCGAAATCAGATTGGTGGTTTGAAAAATGAAAAAAGGAAATCTACAAAATTCTGTTATTGATTTAGAAGTCAAAATGAAAACAAGTCAGATTGAGGTAAAGCGTTTGTCAAACGAACTGAATCACATGATATTCTAATGGCCAGAAGATCAAGTGATGATAACTCTGGGATTGGTTACAAAGAAGAATGCTCAATGTCACAGAAAGTGTCAGTAACCGATGCTGACAATAAGGGGAAGAAAGTTACGATGTCTATTGTAAAAACTGAACAGAAGTCAAATTCTAAAGACTGTTATCAGAAGAAGTCAAATCCTCGTGCTACTAGTGCTAGAGGTAACAGATTTATTCCAATATGCCACTACTGTTTTCGTCAAGGTCATATTCGTCCTAGATGCTTTGCATATCTTAATGACTTGAGAAAAGGTACTGCTAGATTTATCCATTCCTACAGATTTCCCCAACAGAAATGGATGAAGAAAATCAACTTAAAGTGCAAGATTGTACATACTTCTCTAAAGACCACTACGATTGATGCGTGGTACTTTGACAGCTGGTGCTCTAGACATATGACTGGTAAAGAAATTTTTTAAAGAATATTATATCAGGAGGATGGGGAAAAGTAACGTTTGGCAATGATGTCACAGCAAATGTCATTGGAAAAGGAACACTAGATTTTCTAGGGCTGCCAACATTGGAAAATGTTCTTCTAGTAAAAGGTCTAAAAACAAATATGATCAGCATTAGTCAGTTATGTGATCAAGATCTGAAGGTTCATTTCACTCACGATAAATGTATTGTATCGGATCATAAGAACAAATGCATCATCGAAGGAGTAAGGTCTTCTGACAATTGCTATCTCATCTCATCCTTATCTATCTGTGTTCGATCAAGCATGAAAGATTCTATTTTATGACATCGAAAGTTGGGTCATGTTCATATTAGGATGTTAAAGCAGATTATTTTAAAAGGAGTTGTCCGTGGGATTCCCATGATAAACTTTGACGAAGACAGAGTGTGTGGTCCATGTCAGATTGGGAAGCAAACCAAAGTGTCACATCAAATGTCTCAGACACCAACAACTAATCGTGTTCTTGAGTTGCTGCATATGAATCTAATGGGTCCGATGGATGTGGAAAGTATCGGAGGAAAACGATATGCTTATGTGGTGGTTGATGATTTTTCAAGGTATAATTGTGTGGAGATTCTTAGAGAAAAATCTGACACCTTCAACGCTTTCAAAGCCTTATGTGTTCGGCTCCAACGTGACAAAGACTGTGTCATTGTGAAAGTTATTCGAATTCATAGTGACCATGGGAGATAATTTGAGAACTCAGATTTCTCGAACTTCTGCAATCAACTTGGAATCTCTCATGAATTCTCTGCACCTAAAACTCCTCACCAAAATGGAGTAGTTGAATGAAAAAATCGAACTATAACAGAAATGTCACACGTAATGTTACACAAAAAAAATGTTGCTTAGAGATTCTGGGCTGAAGCTATGAGCACAGCTTGCTACACTATCAATCGGGTGTATCTACGCGGAGGAACTACAATGACTCCCTACAAGATATGGAAAGGTAAAACTCCAAATCTTAATTATTTTCATCCTTTCTGTAGTACGTGTTATGTGCTTAATGACAGGGAACATAGAGGAAAGCTAGATCACAAGAGTGATGAGGTGTATGTTTCTGGGCTATGTTACAAATAGTCGTCCCTATCGAGTTTACAACAAAAGGACTCGAAGTGTAATTGAATCCGCTAATGTTCAAGTAGATGATTCCCTGGAATTAGCGGATACCTCCATAGAGGATTTAAATCAAACCTCAAACGAAGAAACTTCCAGCATTCCAAACAATGTCACATAAAATGTCTCTGACCAGGTTGCCTCAATTGATACTGGGGAGGAAGTTAATCTTGATAACAGACAACCATCTACACCTGTCCAAAAGAATCATCCTACAGATGAAATAATTGGAGGTCTGAATGATGATATTAGAACCAGAGACAAGCCGAGAGTAAATTATCAAGAAATGATCCAAATGGCATGCTTCACTTCGACGTTTGAGCCTAAAAATGTCACAGAACCCTTGCTTGATGAGTATTGGATTAATGCTATGCAAGAACAACTTAGTCAATTCACTCGAAATTAGGTATGGGACTTAGTACCTTGCCCGCCCTGCCCCCCGATACAAATGTTATTGGAACTAAATGGATTTACAAGAACAAAAGGGATGAGCACGGAAACATCATTTGCAACAAAGCTTGACTAGTTGCTCAAGGATATTTACATATTGAAGGAATTGATTTTGATGAGACATTTGCACCGGTTGCTCGTCTTGAATTCATTCGGCTTTTATTAACCATTGCATTTGTTATTCGGTCCAAACTATATCAAATGAATGTGAAAGGTGCATTCCTAAATGGTCATCTCAATGAAGAAGTATACGTTGCTTAACCAAAGAGTTTTGAAGACCCTCATTATCTTGATTATGTATACAAGTTGAAGAAATCTTTATACGGACTTAAACAAGCTCCTCGAGCGTGATATGAACGTCTCATGGAGTATCTATCATCTAAGGGATATGAGCGAAGAGGTGTAGATAAAATCTTTTTCATTCGCAGTGATAAATGTTAGTTTTTTGCTCAAATTTATGTTGACGACAGTTTTTGGATCAGTGTTACAGGAAATGGTAGACGAATTTATTGCTCAAATGACCGGTGGATTTGAAATAAGTATGGTAGGTGATCTCAACTACTTTCTTGGGCTCCAGATTCAACAAAGAAAAGAAGGTATTTTTATTTCTCAAAGCAAATATGCAAAGAATCTCTTAAAAAGATTTAAATTAGAAAAAGCTCGACTGAGGAGAACTGCAATGGGGACGAACGAAAAAACTTTCTGAAGATGAGAAAGGAATCTCAGTTGACAGTCGTTTATACAGAAGTATGATTGAGAGCCTCTTATATCTTACAGTCAGTCGACCTGACATTTGTTATAGCGTTGGATTATGCACACGTTTTCAAGCAAATCCTAAAACATCACACCTACCGTTAGTGAAACGTATTCTAAAATATATTTGCAGGATAACCGATTACGGAATCTAGTATTCTTTTGACGCTAATGCAAATCTAGTAGGATATTGTGATGCTGATTGGGCTAGAAGTGCTAATGACAGAAAAAGTACATCAGGTAGATGTTTTTATTAGGGAAATAATTTAGTATTGTAGTTCAGCAACAAACAAAATTCTATATCTCTTTCTACTGCCGAGGCAGAATATATTGTAGCCGATAGTAGCTGTACTCAGCTTCTCTGGATGAAGCAAATCCTAAAAGACTATGGTGTCTCACAGAATGTCATGACACTCTATTGCGATGATATGAGTGCCATCAATATTTCCAAGAATCCGGTTCAGCATTCTCGGACAAAACATATTGATATTAGACATCACTTCATTCGATCATTAGTCAAAGACAAAATTATTACCTTGGAGCATATGGTGACTGAAAAACAAAATTTTGATGTCTTTACAAAAGCCTTGGATAGCTTAAGATTTGAAAAATTGAGGTCTTGTTTAGGCTTCTGTGTCATGTGAAGAAGTTCTTCAGTGTTGTAAGTTTTTTTTTTATTTGCTTTCATAAAATAAAAAAATTGCCACCTGTTTTAGGCGTTTTCTTTTATTTCTTTTGAGCTTTTTGGTCAATAACTTCCTGCATGACAGAAGGGGTTCTATGAAGCTTTCAGCGGTCTTTATGGAAATTTGGAATTAATCTCAAATGTATTGATGGAAGTTTTTATGAGATTTGATCGTGGGTATATCTGGGTTTATTTCCCAACTTATTTGAAGATTTAGTGTTTATTTTATAAATTGAATGGGATTTTGGATTTATTTCCCAATTTAAATGAGGATTTATGGTTTATTTCCATAAACTCAAACGGCTATTCTCCTTCTCAAGATTTGATTTTTCTGATTCCATGGCGATTATTGAAGAAGTACCTGTGAATAAGGTTTCTGAGCCGAATCTTGGAAGAAATTCGGGTCAAGTGCCCCCAATATCAGAGATGTCACTTGTAGAGTTTCCGACACCGAATTTCAAAGACAGGTGTTTTTAAGGGGTCATTTGTTTAAATTCTCCCATATTGTGATCAATACACATCTTAGCAGTCACTGGGTTGATTATGAGGAGTTCTCCTAATTCAAATAAGATAATTGCTGATGTTACTGAAGATGTCATTGAAGATGTTCCTGGGGTAGTAGAGGAGGAAGCTCCAGTATTTCATATTGAAGGAGAATCTATCTAAGGAAAATGATGCTAGTGAACAGTTGCCAACAACTACAGTCGGGTTAGTTTCGTATGATGATGAATCTGCCTAATGAATATTATTGTGAATTCTCTCATGAGATATTGTTGTTGATGGATATTTTTCTATGGTGGTTATATGCCTTGATATTTCTGTGTGATAACTACATGGTGGATACTTTATTTTTATACCTTTTTATCTTTTTATGGCAAAAAATGGGAGTATTTTGCAAGTGTTATGGTGTTGGTATTATCTGTAATGTTACAAGTGATTTCTGATTAAGGGGAAGTTCTGGTTAATTGCCAACATGTAACGCCCCGAGTTATCTGAACCCGGTTCGCCATACATAATACTAAACCGAACTATGACTTTCTGAAAAAGTTTTAAAAATTCATTCAACGATCAAGACTTGACCCTTAAAACATTAAAACTTACAGCGGAAAAACATTTGTATGAACGACATTTATTAAATAATTAAAATATGGAAGACAGTTGGTTGAAAAAGAAAAGAAAACAGAACATATCTACCGCTGAATAGTTCCACCAGTAGAAATAGAGACAAAAGAGTCTCGGTGGTAGGAGCCGAACAAATTACATCTTCCACTCACAAAACGACAACGTTTTACACTCGCATCCACCGCTCACAAACGACAAATCTCCTATTCACTTCTACTGCTCACAAACGACAAACATTCTCAGCTCACATCTACCGATAGAACAAGCTGCGTCTTCCGGTCACAAGACGACAAAAGTCCTCAATTCACATCTACCGATCGCAAAACGACAAATCGCTTCCTACATCTTCCGATAGATATAATACTCGACATCACTCGGTCACAAAACGACAAATCACTTCCCAGATCTCCCGATAGATATAATACTCGACATCACCCGGTCACAAAACGACAAATTCTTTTACTCACATCCACCGATGGACAACATCCACCGATAGACGATAACACTCAACATCCACCAGTGGACTACAACCACTGATACACAAAACCCTCGACTTCTACCGATGGACTACATCCACCGATAGATATTACACTCAACATCTACCGATAGACATCATCTACCTATAGATAAAAAATACTCAACATCTACTGATAGACATCATCTACCTATAGATCAAAAATACTCAACAGAAACAGCATAGCAAACAATTTCACTCTAAACAAAGAAAACTCTGACTACAAAAAGGACTTGAGCATTTTACTAAAAATCATTCAAAACTATTTAAATCCGTGCATTACTCCAAAATTTGGTAAAATCACTATTAAAACCAACGAAGTATCATTATCAGAAAAGTCTCAAAATGTATTAAAAAACATTAAAACTACCACCGTCATAAAAACTCTTAACATACTTAAATTGAATCATGGTTCACTAAACCTTCTCATCCACTGACACCAGTTAAACCGCCCCATCAGTTGCCAGATCGGTACATGAATGCACCCCTCCAACCTGCCTAGTTCTCAGCAAACTCAGAGAACACACCTGCTGTCACTTCTTCATCTACATCACAAAACTCATCTATTAGCCTAATGCTAAGTAAGTAAACCAATAATGAAATGGAATGCTTAAACAAAATTCCTAGACATGCAGTTTCTACTTTCACATCTCTGTTGCATATGCATTCGTTTATGGTCTGATCCCCCTGTGAAATTGGGAGTTGGATCACTTCTCCCAAAATCATACATCCTCTCTCTTGATTAAGGGGCGGATTAGTTCCCTTAATAACTGTTCAGATCCCCCTGTGAAATTAGGAGTTGGATCAGTTTTCCCAAAGTCATACATCCTCTCTCTCAATTAAGGGGCGAATTAGTTCCCTTAATAACTGTTCTGTTTCAATCAATTCATTCCTCGCGCATGCCATCATGCATTTAAATTCATTTTCGTACTTTTAAAACATGATACATGATAAACTGAAAACGCACAAAACATGCATAAACCTACTGTTTTGTGATGTAGGCCCGAAGGCACACACATACTCTACTTACCTGGTCTCCTGGAAATTGTTTGGTTGTAAGCTACTTCGGAAGTCTGCTCACCTATAATCATAAACAGAGCACCGCATTACTAAACTTCATTCTAAACTATTCAGAAATCTTAGGGAAACTAGTTGGAAGTCCTGTTCGTCGAGCTTTCCTGTTTCACCCCAAAACCCGAAACTAACTCTCACTCACAGCATTCATAAACACTCCCCTACAACCTCTCTGTTATCTAATCACTAAAACAACAAGTAAAGTGAAACAAAACTCACCTAGAACAAAGAAAATCAGAGAGAAAAATGTCAGGAGGAAGTCTGCTTAGCTGAGCTGAAAATCAAACGAAGGGAAATGGAAATAGGGTGGCGGCTACTGTGCATTAAACGCAGAACCTCACTCCTTAAATAGGTTATCCACTTTATATCTCAATTTACCATTATACCCACTCCTAGTCACTCATTAGCCTAATCACTAATTTCTCCCAATTTCATCTATAAAACATTCACTACTAGTTAACAAAGTAAGTTGGCTCAATGAAACTGGGTGCTACAATCTACCCTCCTTAAAAGAATTTTGTCCTCAAAATTCAATACCTGAATAATTCTGGATGTTGGTCCATCATGTCTTGCTGGCGCTCCCAAGTTGTCTCCTCTATGTTCTAGTTATGCCATAAGACTTTCACCAGTGGAACTTCTTTGTTGCGCAACACTTTCACGGCATGGTCTAAGATCCTTACTGGTTTCTCCTCATATGTAAGAGTAGGATGAACTTCAATACTTTGCTGTTCCACAATCTGAGATGGATCTCGTACACACTTCTTAAGCATAGAGGCGTGGAACACATTGTGAATCTCTTCTATAGAGGCTGATAACTGCAGTTGATAGGCTGTCTTCCCAATCCTTTTTAAAATTGGAAATGGTCCAATAAATCTGGGATTTAGCTTGCCTCTTTGACCAAATCTCATAACTCCTTTGAACGGTGAAACTTTGAGAAACACCTCATCGCCTACTTCAAACTCCAACTCTCTACGTCTTTTATCAGCATAACTTTTCTGTCGGCTTTGAGCTATTAAGATCCTCTGTCGGATGAGGGCAACCTTCTCAACAGTTTGTTGCACAATGTCAGGACCAAGCAACTGTGCTTCACCAACTTCATCCCAGTACAAAGGAGATCTGCATTTTCATCCATACAATGCTTCATACGGTGTCTTACCAATAGTTGCCTGAAAACTGTTATTATAAGAAAATTCTACCAATGATAAATATTTACTCCAAGATCCTTGAAAATCTAATATGCATGCCCGGAGCATATCTTCTAAGGTCTGAATAGTTCTCTCAGATTTTCCGTCTGTTTGAGGGTGAAAAGCTGTGTTAAAACTAAGTTGTGTTCCCATAGCCTTATGCAAACTCTTCCAAAACTTATATGTAAATCTAGAATCTCGGTCTGAAACTATGGTACCTGGAACTCCATGTAACCTAACAATTTCTTACACATACAATTCAGCAAGCTGATCCATCGTGTATGTCATCGTCATTGGTAGAAAGTGGGCATATTTGTTTAATCGATCAACTATCACCCAGATTGCATTATGTCTCTTTGCTGTTCTAGGCAATTCCACAACAAAGTCCATCGTTATATGCTCCCATTTCCATTCGGGAAGTGGTAAAGGTTGTAATGTTACTGCAGGCCTCTGATTTTTAGCTTTAATCTGCTGACAACACAAACATGATCTTACATACTCTGCCACACTTATTTTCATACTTGGCCACCAATAATGTTGTCTAAGATCCTTGTACATCTTTGTACTCCTGGGGTGAACAGAGAATTTAGAAGAATGTGTCTCCGAAAGGATCTCATTCCAAAGCTCTACAACCATCTGTTTCGAAACTTAAGAGTTCCATCAGCAGAATAGTTGATATCTGATTTGTCTGTAGAATCCATGCTTAACTTGTACTTGTTACACTCGTCATCATTTGTCTAAGCTTCCTTTATTTTCTCCAGAATAGTAGGCTTTAAGGTTATGGCTGAAAGTATAGCTGATACACTGGATACTGCTTCTAGATTAAACCTTTGGAATTCTGACTCTAAGGCTAATGGCATATCGAAAATCATAGTTGGGGTTGATGTTGTCACTCTGCTCAAAGCATCGGCCACTACGTTAGCTTTGCCGGGATGGTACTTGATCTCAAAATCATAATCTTTGACAAACTCCAACCACCGACGCTGTCTCATATTTAGTTCCTTTTGTGTGAAGATATATTTCAGACTTTTATGGTCCGAGAATAATTCACAAGTTTGTCCATACAGGTAATGCCTCCAAATCTTAAGTGCAAATACCACTGCAGCTAATTCCAAGTCATGTGTAGGGTAATTCTTCTCATGTGTTTTCAACTGTCTAGAAGCATAAGCTATTACCTTACCATCTTGCATCAACACACAACCAAGACCAATTTTGGAAGCATCACAATAAATGCTAAATTTACCATTTTCAACAAGAAGGGTTAATATTGAGGCATTGGTTAGTTTCTGTTTCAAAGTCTGGAAACTGGATTCGCATTCCTCTGTCCATGCATACTTAATATTTTTCCTAGTTAACCGAGTGAGGGGTGTAGCAATCTTCGAGAATCCTTCAATAAATTTCCTGTAGTATCATGCTAACCCAAGGAAACTCTGAATATCTGTAGCATTCTTCGGTTGGGGCCACTATTTAACTGCATGAACCTTGGCTGGATCCATAGATATTCCATCACCCGAGATCACATGATCAAGAAAGTGAACTCTGTCCAACCAAAACTCACACTTGGAAAACTTGGCATAAAGTTGGTGCTGTCTTAGTACTCCTAACACCAAAATCAAATTCCTTGCATGATCATCATCAGTACGCGAGTAGATTAAGATATCATCTATAAACACAATGACGAATTTATCTAAATAATCGTGGAACACTCTATTCATAAGGTCCATGAAGGCTGCCAATGCATTTGTCAATCCAAAGGACATAACCAAAAACTCATAATGTCCATACCTTGTGCGAAAGGCAGTCTTTGGGACATCTTCAGATTTAACCTTCAACTGGTAATAACCGGACCTAAGGTCAATCTTAGAGAAAACTCTTGCACCATTAAGTTGGTCGAATAGATCGTCTATCCTCGGCAATGGATACTTGTTCTTGACAGTTAGCTTATTTAGTTCCCGATAATCAATGCACATCTGCATCGATCCATCCTTCTTTTTGACAAAAAGGACAGGTGCACCCCACGGTGAAAAGCTAGGGCGTATGAACCCTTTCTCTAACAAATCCTCCAACTGCTTCTTTAATTCTTTAAGTTATGTTGGTGCTAATCTATATGGATTTTTAGACACAAGCTCGGCGCTGGGGTAAACATCTACAACGAATTCAATTTCTCTATCTGGCAGCAAGCTAGGAAGGTCATCTAAAAATACTTCTGGAAAGTTTTGGACGACTAAGACATTTTGAGGACTTGCCTTCCCTACAAGTTGTGTGTCTAAAACGCTAGCTAAGAAGCACAAATACTCTCCACATGGGGAAGGTCTAGTGTTAATAGAAGTCATCACAGACATTTCCTTATTCTTCTTTGAAGCTTGAAAGGTATATTTCAAGCCACTAAGGGGGTGAAAACTAACTACTCCAGTCCTACAATCAATTGTGGCATAATGCTTGAAAAACCAATCCATCCCTAGGATTACATCAAATCCCATTATATCCATAATAATGAGATCAGTAGGTAAATTCTTTTTTCCCACTATCACCACACTATTAAGCATCACTCGGCTAGAGTGCATGCATTCACCGGAGGGTAACGTGACATTAAACACATGTTCAGATGGCGAAGACTGTACATCTAACTTAACTGCAAACGTAGACGCTATAAAAGAATATGTTGCACCAGAATCTATTAAAGTAAAAGCAGGTATAGAGTTAATCAATATAGTACCTGACACTACAGCGGGCTGTTCATCACCCGACTCCATCATGGAGAATATCCTCGGTTTAATCGTAGCAGGGCCACTCTTAAAAGCTGGGCAGTCTCTACTAATATGGCCGACCTTGTTACAATTGTAGCATCTGGTGATTCTAGGCTTCGGGCATTCTTTGAACATGTGTCCAACCTCCTCACAGTTGAAACACTTCCCAAAGCCCAATCTACACTCGCCCGGGTGGTTCTTCAAACACTTAGGACACTGGGGAAATTTCCTAGCACTCTGTATTTTCCCTCCTGTTCCTTGGCTAATCTGGCCTTCACTAGGCCTCTTCATTCCTTTTTGTTGGTGTGGCTGGATAAACTTTTGTGGGACCTCCTTTGGTCCAGCACACTTCCTTTCAGCTTCTTCCACTTCCAGAGCAGTGTACACAACTTCGCTGAATGTCAAGCCAGCCCATGCAGAAATTTGAACACCTTATCCTCGTCCTTGTGAGCAAAATGTCCAACAAACCTGGACAGGGACTCGAATTGCCTACTGTACTCGGCCACAGACCCCGTCTGCTTCAAGTTCAGAAACTCCAACTTCTTTACGGTTTGGACAGTGCTGTAAAATACTTCTAATAGAAAATGTCCTTGAATTGTGACCAAGGCATCGCCAAAACATCAGTGGTGGTCTCTATTGTTGCCCACCAAAGTTGAGCATCACCAGCCAAATGAAATGTTGCCAACGTGACCTTGTCTCCTTCTCCAATATTGGCACACCTAAACATACTCTCAATCTTCCTAAGCCACCCTTCAGAAATAACCGGGTCAGATGACTGTCCATCAAACGTGGGTGGTCGTAGACTCCTGGATCTATCTCCAAAATGTTCATTGCTAGAACTCGAGGTTGCACTTCCCTGTACCTCTCGGTTCAACAGCACTCCTAACTGATCGGACTGCTGATGCAGTAGGTCTGTTTGCTGACGCACCAAATCTGTCAGCTGCCTAATCACGCTAGGATCTTCTTCACGTCCCGGATTCGGTATCTCTCTTGGTACTCTTGGTCTTCCTGGTCGTCTAGACATCTTACTAGATTCCTGCACAAGGTTAACTACTCTCGTAAACATCTAATAACTAAGGCTAACATAAACACTTACAGTTGTTGGAGTACTCCCATGCGACGATCGGCACTGATGAGTAATCTTTTAAACGGTTTAACTGAATGTCTCTGATACCATACTGTAACGCCCCGAGTTATCTGAACCTGGTTCGCCACACATAATACTAAACCGAACTATGACTTTCTGAGAAAGTTTTAAAATTTCATTCAACGATCAAGACTTGACCTTTAAAACATTAAAACTTGTAGCGGAAAAATATTTATATGAACGACATTTATTAAATAGTTAAAATATTGAAGACAGTTGGTTGAAAAAGAAAAGAAAACAGAACATATCTACCGCTGAATAGTTCCAGCGGTAGAAATAGAGACAAAAGAGTCTCGGTGGTAGGAGCCATACAAATTACATCTTCCACTCACAAAACGACACTGTTTTACACTCGCATCCACCGCTCACAAACGAAAAATCTCCTATTCACTTCTACTGCTCACAAACGACAAACATTCTCAGCTCACATCTACCGATAGAACAAGCTGCGTCTTCCGGTCACTAGACGACAAAAGTCCTCAATTCACATTTCCCGATCGCAAAATGACAAATCACTTCCTACATCTTCCGATAGATATAATACTCGACATCATCCGGTCACAAAACGACAAATCACTTCCTACATCTTCCGATAGATATAATACTCGACATCACCCGGTCACAAAACGACAAATTCCTTTACTCACATCTACCGATGGACAACATCCACCGATAGACGATAACACTCAACATCCACCGGTGGACTACAACCACCGATAGACAAAACCCTCGACTTCTACCGATGGACTACATCCACCGACAGATATTACACTCAACATCTACCGATAGACATCATCTACCTATAGATAAAAAATATTCAACATCTACCGATAGACATCATCTACCTATAGATCAAAAATACTCACAAAACAGCATAGCAA
Organism: Begonia masoniana; assembly: GCA_022432975.1. Taxonomy (NCBI): domain Eukaryota; kingdom Viridiplantae; phylum Streptophyta; class Magnoliopsida; order Cucurbitales; family Begoniaceae; genus Begonia; species Begonia masoniana. The sequence goes on along the minus strand of CM039511.1, from coordinate 13,679,100 downwards.
ACAATTTCACGCTAAACAAAAAATATTCAACATCTACCGATAGACATCATCTACCTATAGATAAAAAATATTCAACATCTACCGATAGACATCATCTACCTATAGATAAAAAATATTCAACATCTACCGATAGACATCATCTACCTATAGATAAAAAATATTCAACATCTACCGATAGACATCATCTACCTATAGATAAAAAATATTAAAACTACCACCGTCATGAATGCGCCCCTCCAACCTGCCTAGTTCTCAGCAAAGTCAGAGAACACAACCGCTGTCACTTCTTCATCTACTTCACAAAACTCATCTATTAGCCTAATGCTAAGTAAGTAAAACAATAATGAAATGGAATGCTGAAACAAAATTCTTAGACATGCAATTTCTACTTTCACATCTCTGTTGCATATGCATTCGTTTCTGGTCTGATCCCCCTGTTAAATTGGGAGTTGGATCACATCTCCCAAAGTCATACATCCTCTCTCTTCATTAAGGGGCAGATTAGTTCCCTTAATAACTGTTCAGATCCCCCTGTGAAATTGGGAGTTGGATCAGTTTTTCCAAAGTCATACATCCTCTCTCTCAATTAAGGGACGGATTAGTTCCCTTAATAACTGTTTTGTTTCAATCAATTCATTCCTCGCCATGCCATCATGCATTTAAATTCATTTTCATGTACTTTTAAAACATGATACATGACAAACTAAAAACACACAAAACATGCATAAACCTACTGTTTTGTGATGTAGGCCCGAAGGCACACACATACTCTACTTACCTAGTCTCTTGGAGATTGTTTGGTTGTAAGCTACTTCGGGAGTCTGCTCACCTATAATCATAAACAGAGCACCACATTACTAAACTTCATTCTAAACTATTTAGAAATCTTAAGAAACTAGTTGGAAGTCCTGTTCGTTGAGCATTCCTGGTTCACCCCAAAACCCGAAACTAACTCTCACTCACAGCATTCACGAACACTCCCCTACAATCTCTCTGTTATCTAATCACTAAAACAACAAGTAAAGTGAAACAAAACTCACCTAGAATAGAGAAAATCAGAGAGGAAAATGTCGGGAGGAAGTCTGTTGAGCTGAGCTGAAAATCAAACGAAGGGAAATGGAAATAGGGTGGCGGCTACTGTGCATTAAATGCAGAACCTCACTCCTAAAATAGGTTATCCACTTTATATCTCAATTTACCATTATGCCCTCGCCTAGTCACTCATTAGCCTAATCACTAATTTCTTCCAATTTCATCTATAAAACATTCACTACTAGTTAACAAAGTAAGTTGGCTCAATGAAACCGGGTGCTACACAACATGCAAGGGGAGTTTGTGATTTTGCCAAAAAAATGTCAAAGGGGGAGATTGTAAATGCAAATATTTTTGGCATTGATTTTTTGGCAATGGACAATTAAAGAAACGTGCGATTTATTCTATATTCTACAAAATAATATTTGGAAGGTTAATTAATGAAGCTTGCAGTGCAATGAAGGTTGTTTCTTGGAAATCAAGAAATTATCTATTTATATTTTGAAAGCTAGTTTCTTGGAGATTTTGGAGATCAAGAAAATATCCATGGAAGTTAAAATTTGGAACTTTTTGAATTTTGGAAGTTTGTTATTTTTAGAAGATCAAATATTTTTGGAAATATGTTACTTGGAGAACAAGCTATTGTTAACATATTCGACATTATAGAATTGATGTTATTTTGGAAAGAATATTTCAAGATTACGAGTTTGTTATTTTTGGAAAGTAGATTTGAATATTACGAGTTTGTTATTTTTGGAAGATCAAATCTTTTTGGAAAGATGTTACTTGAAGAACAAGCTATTGTTAACATATTCGACCTTATAGAATTGATATTATTTTGGAAAGTAGATTTGAAGATTACGAGTTTGTTAAGCTGAATTACAGCGAGATTCAAGATCACAGCATCTAAGGGATTTGACCCCGATTCGTTTACTCGTCGGTTGCTCGGATTTTCATATGTGTGATTTTCAAAATTTGTTTTTGGAAAGTTAATTTGATAATTGCTTGCTGAATTATAGCAAGATATATGATCACAACAATTCTGGGATCCATTCCTAATTCGTTGGGATTCATTCCTATTAAGTAGGCAGCACTTTCCATAAATGTCACAGCCGATGTCACAGATCTGATTTTCATGGGATTCAGTTTCCTTATTCTGTGGGATCTGTTTGGAGAGAATAATGAAGATCAAAAACATAAATATTCGATGGATAATATATTATGCATTATTTCCTCACAATTAAACGCTGCTGAAGCCATTATTCTTGAGAGCCAAAAGTCATTATTCATTCGGGCGATTCTTTCTTCACCTACGGATTCGTGTGGTGTAAGTCATTATTATTTCGATTTGGTAAAAGACTATCTATTAGAGTGTGTTGGCTGATCTTATCCTAAGACATTGTCAAGTGTCACTAACAATGTCATAGGAGTTTATTCTTGTGATTTTTATTGAAGCTCAGTCTCAGGAGGAGTTCTGTTTATTGACAAGGGGAGCTTGTCATTCTAATCGTGGGCAAGGAGTGCTTGCTATACACGGATTCTCGGAGGAGTCATCTTTGACAAGGGAAGCTTGCCGTGTTTAGATCCGGAAGGGATTGTTCTTAAGTCGATGGGAGCTCACAAAAATAGTTTCATTAGTAAAGGTTGGAAGAGGTGGCTCAATGTTAAGATGGAGTCTTAATTTGAATTAATCTGAGTGTCTTATAATCTTGTTCAGACTCTTGAAATGTTTTTATATCTAGGCATGGCCCCGCAGACATAGGCTGATTGCTGAACTGTATTACCAATCCTCTATCTCATTAATTTCCACAGTTTAAATATTGTCTAATATCACATTAATTATCAATGTCAGACGAAGTGTTACAACCCTTTGTAATACCGAGCTGCTAACCTAAATTTTTCAAGATTCACAATCGGAGCAAGAAACAGTAGGTTATTTCTTGGCACTTTAAGAAACTAAATTGTTACAAAGATAAATAGAATTAAAAATGGCAAATGAGTGGGTTGACGTTTAATTTTGGCTCGCAAGCCGGTTTGAGCTGAAATTTTTTTTGGGCTAGCTCGTTAGGCTCGGCTCGTTTAACTCGTTAAGCTCTGTGAGCTTGATATTTTTAGAATTGGCTCGGCTTGACTTAATCAACTCGTTTGACACCTTAATTACAAATGATTGACAATTAAATAAGTGTCAACCTAGTTAGTATGTGTATAATTTGTAATGATACAACTGTAAAATATTTGTGTGATACTTTTTATTAAATCATCTCAAACAATTTTTTCCTAAATACATGTCATTTTATATATTAATCAAACAATTTTGTTAACTAAATAATTAACTATTATATTTTGATATTATAATATTAAATAATTATTAATATTTTAATAATTAATTTTTTTTAGAAATATACATTTCATATATATAAATTGAAAATATTTATGTATGTCTGGTTTGTTAGGCTCGTTTAACATAGGCTCGCGAGCCAGCTTGAGTTAAAAAAATTTTGGTCCGGCTCGTTAGGCTCGGCTCGCTTAACTCGCTAGGCTCGGTGAGCCAGATTTTAGAGATGTTAAACGAGCGAGTCGAGCCGAGCCGAGCTGAGAGAGACCTTGCTCACCGAGCCTGTCGAGCCAAACGAGCCGAGCCAAACGAGCCTGTCGAGCCTAACGATCCGAGCCTAACGAGCTGACCCTAAAAAATTTCCAACCCGAGCCGGCTCGCGAGCTACGAGCGTAATGAGCCGAGCCGAGCCGGCCCAACGAGCGTAACGAGCCGAACTTACATAAATAAATATACTAAACACAAAAACAAAATTAAGTGCACATTAGTAATTTGTGTACAAGAAGTTTCAACTCACAAAATATAAAGAAAATTATCAATTTTTAAAACATAGAATTCTCATAGATATTTCATCAAACAAGTGGCGTTCACATTTCATCTGCTTAGTCCGTCTGTGGCGTTCAAGCCAAACCCGCTCGTTATTGTAGCGAGCCGAGCTTGGCTCGACCTGCTAGCCCGCTTGTTTAACATCTTTGCCTACCACATATAGTACTGCAGTAGCAAGTAAAAAAATCAAAAGCGTACTCGTTCTTATCTACTGTAACCAATCAAAGCAATTAAACTCTTTAACCACCAATTTTTCAAATCAAACTACTAAAGTAATGTTAAAAATTGAATATTTTACTGCATTGCAAAATTGTTAATTGTTTATCTTCGTTAAGCCCAAAATTTAAGCCTATTTAAGTTATAACTAAACTAGAGAGGTTAAACGAGCCGAGCTTGAAAATGGCCAATTAACCTAGTCTAACGAGCCGATACTAACGAGTCTAATGAGTTGACTCTAAAAAATTTTCAATTCTGAATTGGTTCACGAGCCACAAGCCTAACGAACCGAAATGAACATAAATAAATGTTTTAAATAATTTTAAAAAGATAAATAAATTGAAAAAAATTTAAGTGAAAAAATAAAGGATTGTCAAACAAGTTTATGTGTTGTCGAGCCACTATTTGTTCAATTTTTAATCAATATTATTGATGATAAAGTAATTTTATCGAACATATTTCATGATAAATTGGGGAGGAAGAGGGTGAAAAAGTAAAGAGAAATTCAATTTCTAAAATGTCTGATTTCTGAAGAAGAGTCGAAGACCAACAGGCGAGGCAACGCGTTCTCTGTGGCCTGTGGGTGAAGACTGAAGAACGATGAACGATAGCTGGGCATGCGGCGACGGAGTGTAAACGGAGGTTCAGATCTGTCGGCGATCTCTTCTTCACGGTCGGAGAACGCAGATCGGCGAAGTGCGAACAGTGCGAGGTGGAAACTCTGATGTTCAGCGATATGTGAACGGAAGACGACTGTCTTCACCGGAGAAGGCTGAGACGCGACCTTCTACGCAGAGGATCGGCGACGGTCTATTCTCGACTTCTCCCTTCATCGACGGTCAGGCTGCGGGTGAGGCAGGGCTGGGGGGAAAGGGGAGGGCTGGGTCGGGCTGGCTCGCCGAGCTAACGAGCCGGCCCGTTGGCCCGCTCGTTTGGCTCGGTTACTGGTCGGCTCGAGAGCCGAAAATCTCGACTCAGCTCGGCCCGCCTAACGGCACCGAGCCAGACTCGGCCCGCTACAGTAACGAGCCGAGCTGGCTCAGCTCGTTACTGTAGCGGGCCGAGCAGGCGGGCTGGCTCGCCAGCCCGCCCGTTTAACATCTCTACCAGATTTTTTCAAGTTAGCTCGCCGTCGGCTTGTTTGTCATATCTAAATAGAATACTCAAAAGTAGAATGACGAGTATCGAACCACTTTTGATACAAAATTGCTTTTAAATGAAAATCTTCTTCCATCTAGAGAGGATACTCATATATTGAGCATCAATATATAATGTGCGCTTACTATAACGAAGGATGCGTTTAACAACAAGAAAGCAATCTTTAGTCATGGAGTTTAAAAGAGTAAAAAAGAGTGACATAGTTGACAATATAAACAATAATACGACCTGTGATACTTAGTGTTATTCTAATCTATTTTTTTAGATCTGTTAGCAAAAAGGACTCAAATTCTGTCAAGTTTAACTCTCTCTCAAGGTTAGTATTTAGTAGCATATGGAACACCACTTTCCTTCTCTAACCAAATCAGTTAATCAAAGGTTCACCTCCTCAGCAGCATTTAAGCTGAAAAATTGAGCCTTACATGTAATACCCAGCTTTTCTGGATATTATTATTTTAATATATAATGGCATTTTGTAAAAATATTAAATCATGCCCGTTTTACGAACAGAAGGTTTCGTTGGGATCCTAATTATTAATATGGATTTTAAGAAATTTACGAGAATTTCCGGAGCAGTAACGTTTAATTCCGAGTAATTATGCTTCTCGTAATATAAAGGACGCTTTAGTCAAAATAGTAAACGAGGTCCGATTTATGAACGGACAGTTCTGTTACAACCCTAGTAATAAGTTGGACTCATTGGTGAAATGAGGAGTTTTGGTGAAACCGAATAGTTAGCCGATTAACGAAACGAAGGACGAAACAAATAGAAAATCAAAAGAAGGGCAAAATTGTGACGACCCAAAACCGAACCCGATCGGGGTTCGAGATCGGAGCCCTCACTCCGGACAGTTGACGGAAAACGGTGACTATTTTTTTTTTTTAAACATAACTCTTTTAAAAACGTTTTCAGAGGGAGAGGGAAAACTACAGTGAATAACAGAAAACATTTACAGGGAGAGAGAGAGTTTTCTGGAGTTGAAAGCGAAACAGTTTTCAATAATGGTTAGCAGGAGAAAAAACGAAATGCAGGAAGCTGTTGGGCGGAAGACGTAAAACAATGGATGACGTCATCAGAAGAGAAGATGACGTCAGCCGGAAGACGCAGGAAGCAACTGTGAAATAACTGGGCGGAAGACTAAACTTTACGGGCAGCGGTGAAATGAAAGTTTCTGAAGACAGTGAACCAAACGGGCAGCGGGCAGCGGTGGACTCGAATAAGACAAAAGATGCACAGTGATCGCCGGTGGATGTCGAATACGACAAAACAGCTGATGTCAGACGGTAGATGTAATTGCAAAGGCAGAAACAGAGATGACGTCAATCTGCAGATGCAGACATTGAACCAAATTGGCAGAAGTTGATGACGTTAGCCAGTAGATGGATGACGTCAACCGGTAGATGTGGATGACCTCATCGGAAGGTAAAGGCAACAGATGAAGTCGAAATGTGTGATGATGTCACCGGAAGATGTGATGACATCATCGGCAGATACAGGTAGTAAACGTAGTCGGCAGAAGGTGATGACGTCATCGGAAGATGGATGACGTCAATCGGAAGAAACAGACAATAAACAGAATCGGCAGGAGGAAAGCCTATAACAGAACTACTATTTGGCGGTAGATGCAACTAAGGAAAAATGTGAACAGTGACTACCGGCAGAAAACCTCAAAACAGAAGGTATAAAGGTTTTAAACCTTCAAAACCCGATTTCAAAACAAAGTTTTGAATCATGCTCTACAAGTGACAGGAGTTCAAGAAAACAAACTGCATAGATGACTCTAAAACTCAAAACCATCCATGCATGACCTGAAAAGGGAGAACTCAAGCAGTTCCAGAATGTTTTCAAAACATTTCAAGGCATTAATACAGAATATTTCAGGAGGCAACTATCAACTGTCAACAGAGATTTAAAACTTGGACATCAGAACTGATACATTATATATATATCCAACAGAATCTCCTACAGAGTTTTTAAAGCAGAACACAGAACTTTAACAGAGTTTTAAAACGAATACCACAGGATTCCAGGAGAGTTTACGGACACTAACTTTACTTTGAAAACTAAAACTTAAACCTCGGGACAGAAAATAATGTCTGACTGCAGCATCCACCCCATGAGCTCGAACCACCCTCTACATTAGGTCATCATTTTGAGGAATAAGATCCTCGGTTTCAGATGCAGTACCTACATCAGAGAGTTCACCTATGAGTCTAAAACTCAGTAAGAACATATTATAAATGCAGTGATGCAAAATGCTATGCATGCGGTTTTCAGAATACAGTGGCAGAGCAGAACTTTACGTTTCAGTGGCAGAGGGGTATAAGTGGGGCTTATAGGGGAACTGGCAACAGAAGGTGCACTATCAGGCACGGCAGTTTTCAGATTCCCAGGGAGGGATAAAACCAGAGGGTCCTTGCCAGGGACAATATTTTCAGATTCCCAGGGAGGGATAAAACCAGAGGGCCAGTCCCCGTCCCGCACTTAACCAATACATTACAGACAGTCAGATTTTATCTTGTTTAGTTTCAAACAGTGTACAGAAAACAGTTTTGCATGAGCTTTCAGAAAATCGTGTATGCATGAACATTCACAGTGCTTACAGTTAATACAGCAGACAACAGAAATAACAAAACATACTATGAAGCAGAATACAGACAACTCAGAACATAATCTATACTCTTTCTACCCAGAACAACCCGACAGAACAGAAAACCTAGTACCTCCGTGATGTAGGGCCTTAAGGGCCGATCCTACAGTATGAACTTACCTGTTTTCTGGAGAGTTGAAAACTTGGATGTTTCTGGAAAACTCGGACCTGTAGTATGTATGTACAGAATTTAATCACGCTACAAATGCTAACTAGAATCATGTAGAATATGCAGCAAACACATTTCAACTCTTTAGAAAACACAACCATGTGTTTTTATCCAAAAGCAGTGAGTTTTCACCAAATACCGAAACCCTAAACTTCGGTAAAAACTCACATTAAACTTTTCCAAACTTGTTAGCATTAAAAGACGCTCACCTTCGCTGAAGAGAACGAAGATATGCTGGGAAACAAAGTGTGGAAGTTTTGTTTTAATCGCCTGGAAGAGAGAAAGCCGAGAGAGATGGGAGGAAGCAGAGAAGTGAACGAAAACTCACGTAGGAGGATGAACTTAGCTTCCTCAACAAGTTTCCACTTGGCAAACATCCATTGGCTTACTCCCACTAACCTTAATTTCTCTCCAATTTACCCTCCGATGCATTACAAACTAAATGTCTTGTCTAGTTACATTTTAATTTGGCTCCCCAATTGAATTTGTTGCATAAATTCATCAATCCGTTTTCTCATAACATTCACTTTATTTCTGTAAGGTATTATAACACTTTAATAAAATTACGCATTTTAATAACAGCCAATATATTCCATTTAATAGTTTGTGGAATAATTTACATGGCAAAATGCCGGATGTTACAAAAATGGTAATCTGCCAAATCAAATTATAAAATAACAAACATTTTGTCTCCTCCCTCATTTCCTCTCTGCTCCACGAACCAGAGAACCCTCCAGGCGACTTCTCTCTCACGCACGAGCTCGGCCGACGCCCGTTTCTCCTCCGATCGGTCTCTGCTCTTCACGTTTTCTCCTCCGATCAACATTCTAGGTAAGGTTCTACAGCTATCGAACGTTAGTTTTCAGTTTTAACGAAGTTAGGATGTTAGGGTCTCGTTAGGGTTTATGTTGAAAATGCGAGTTAGGGTTTAAAACCGATAGGTTTGCTAAGTTTATGAATGTATAGAACGCATTGGCCGTTATTAGACGAAACTAGATTAATTTGTGAAAATGTTCGATTTTGAGAAATTTCGAGATTTAGGGAAAAACTCGTAAATTAGGAATTGAGGTGTCGAGCGTAAATTGCTCGAATAATAGCCTAATGAATTGGATTAGAACTTTAGAAAGTTTCCTTAGTTAAGGTTTTGTAAATTTGGATGGTCGATAGCTTAAATTAGTTTTAACGTAAATGTTGTGCTTTGCTTCAGACAAACAACGCTCGTGGAAGGAGCTTGAGCTGCAACGGACACGAGGTAAGTTCTCGTGACTTACTCTGACCGATTGGTCTACACCGTACTTCGATGTAGCGTCGAGGATCTTAGTGGATTGTTTGTTTTAAATTGCTTTGGTTGGGTAGTTAGGTTTCAACGTTTTGTAGGTTATTTCAATTACAGTCTTGATGGTACGCATGCTTGTTTGTTTACATTTATATTGAACTGTTCATGCATCACGTATTTTAACTTGGCATGAAAATGAATTTCTGCACAATGTTTTCAGAAAATTAATGTGGCCCAGAAATTGGGGGCTATTGATCTATCGTGCGGGCCGATTAAGGGTCTGGCCGATACCACATCTCATGTACTGTAATTAATGAACATAATCTGTTATCTGGTCACGCGAGGTGGGGCTCAGGCACGGCTGTACGTGTTGTAAGCGTGTACCCCCCTCCTCTAACCGCACGGGGTAGTCCGACCGCTGGATGGGCCCCCTTCGGTTAAGGGCATGAGATCTCGGTGATATACTATCTGCGACGCTCTGTATGTTATGCATGATTTCCGAACTCCATATGCACTGCACGCATCTGCATTTACGTAGAATTTACTGAGCCTTTAGCTCATAGTGTGTCTGTATGGTGTAGGTGACGTTTTAGGTGACATCGAGCCTGGTGAGGACGACGTTCCTCCTCCTGAAGTGTGATGCAGTTGATGGAGATTGGCCCGTGGGAGTGTGCTGAGTAGTCGGCGCGTTATGACCTGTGGGTGTATGGTTAGGTGTTTTGGGATTGTTTGATAACTTTATACAGATAGAAACATTTTAGAGTCTTTGGTTCTGTATAGTTGTTAGGTTATGTTTTGATGTTTTGAAATGTTTTGGAAACAGACTTTATAACTGTTTGTATAATTTTAAAACAGGAGGATTTGATTAGATTTTAAACATATCCACGCAGTTTATTTTTATGAAAATAGGTTATAACTTAAATGTGTTTATAGTTGCTTATTAAGGAGTGATTGACGAAGTGGGAAATAAATGGAATTATGAATAAGTTGGGGTTAATGTTATTGTGATGTTTGATGTGTTAGGTGCATATGTACGTAGGAAAAAGAAAGAATAAAGAAAAGAAAGAAGAAAGAAAAGAAAGGGAGGCAGAGGGGCTGCCGAACGATCGCCAAGGGGGGCGATCGTTCGCCCCTATTGGTTGCGCTCTGGAAGAAATTCCAGAGCGCATGCCGAGCGATCGCCAGGCATTGGCGATCGCTGGGCAGTGGATCGCCCAAGGGCGATCAACCTAGCGAGCGATCGCCAGGGTGTGATCGCCATGGGGCGATCGATCGCCCCTTCATTTTTTTGGGGGACTTTCCGTTTCTGCCCCTGTTTTCGTTTGTTTGTTGGTCGATAGTTTTAATTAGTTTTTAATGGTTTCAAATAAATGTTTTAAGTTTAAATTAAATTGTTTTATAGTTGTTTTAAATGGGTTACGAACTAGATTTCAATTCTGATTTCAGTTTAAATTCCACCTAGAGTTTAGTTAAAGTTTTAAGTAAAAAAAAATAGTACGAGAAAAAGGGTACAGTATTAGGGATGTTACAGTTATGGTATCAGAGCCCCCGGGTTTTAAAATCGGTTCTGTAGACTGCTCGACTGCACAGCCACTACGCGGACATCCTTCATCAACTGTAAGTCTGTTTATAGTTTTATCTGATTTTGTTTCTTAGGATTATTGTTTTGATTTTTAGAAGTTATAAAATATGGTTCGAGGAAAAGATCCTCGGGATGACGCGCTAGATCGATTTACGGAGTTGCTGGACCGTCAGGCCCAACATTTAGACCGACAAGCTCAACTTATAGCTAGGCAATCTCGTCAGATCGAGATATTGACAAACCGAGAAAGCCCAAGGACCCAAGGAGTGGTCACTCCCAATAACCATGGTACGAAGAGGATGGGCGGAGAGGAAACCAAACAAAGCCGACACAAGCGCGTACAAGGAACTTCTTGGAAACCTCTGTGTCCTGAATGCCAGAAGGAGCACTACGGTGATTGTCTGACGCGTACCAATAGGTGTTATCGATGTGGGGAAGCTAGACACTATATCATGAATTGTAGGTTATTAAACCGAAATCAACCAGGCAGAGATCAACAGGACAGGAATCAAAGAAAAAATGTGCCGAGAGTCTTTGCCTTCATCGGGCCTGGCGACGCCGACGATGGGGCCCAGCCTTCTACAATTGCAGGTATTGTTTTAATTACCTGTGTTATAATATGCATATGATAGATAAATATATAGACCTGAAATTAGTAAGGAAGAGAATAATAGGTGGGTAAGAATGGTTACTAGGCAAACCTCGACGAGAAAATAGTAGACTACATATAGGACAATATAGACCTTATAGATATAAGGTTATACGTTAGTAAGATTAGCTTGACTTAACCTTAAGAGATTGCACACCTAAGAACCTAGTTACCATTAGAGGAATGCACCCTAAGAGATATGGCTTTCAGATAGATAGAAACTGGGTTTATTTGGCAATCCCTTGGAGTATTAGAATACGACTAATCAAGAAAGACAAAAGTTTAGATATAAACCTATAGGAGGATACCCTAGATTATTAAAATACCGGGAGTGTGTTTAAATAGATGAAGTATCGTAGAACACGTATATTGAGGATTCGTGTGAAGTTGAGAGTGTCTAGATAAAGATAGAATTCAAGAGATTGACTTAGAATAATTGTCGAGTAGAATAGTTAGAATCTGACTAGGACGAACGAAAGATGGTAAGATTAGTCAATAAATTCGATGTAGCCTTGCGTGAATTTAAGGAGGAAGTGAAAAAGATTGTTAGAATAAAATGAGAGGTTAAGATTGGAAGTAGGTCATGGTTTAATGGCCAGCAAATTGTGAAATTTGTGAATTATAGAATAAAGAGGATGAGGATTTTGACTAAAACCATCTAAGTAAGCTTAGCAGTGAGACTAAGTTAGCGAATTTTCAAGTGTTCGACTTGTGTTTGGCAAGTCAAGACCAATAACTACATAAATGACCTAAAGTTAGAACGTATAGATTTGAGCATATCATGGGTGGAAATTTTAGAATTGACGGCACTCGGAGTTAATAGAGATCTAAGATAGACAAAGGAGTGTAACGTAAGTAGTATGAGACTTTTAGTTAAGAATATAGTGACAGAATTCAAGGACGAAATTTAAAATGAATGTAATGTTTGTAAGAAATTCTGGTGACATAGTTTGAGGAAAATAACAGTGTGAACTTCGTTGTGAAATCCGCCCTGAAGTAACTGGCAGGATTGGTAAGTTGCCAAGGAAAGTGTGTGAATTGGGAGAATTGGTAAGACTTAATGTGTGAGTAAAGATATGTACAATCCAATTGAGAGTAGAGATTATGAATTTAAGTCTAATGTTGGAAGGTATAGTCGACGTTTTGGTTTAGAATCACAGAGATTGACCCTAGGGATGATGGGATCAGAGTTAATAAGGAGAAGTTTGAATTTTGTTAGAGATAGGATCCTGGGTAAGCAGCGACTGTAGCTCCTAGCTTGACTCACATAGACCAAGTAGTATTAGTATTGTCACACCCCTAATACTGTACCCATTTTTACCCGTATAAATTTTTCATTTTATTTTACACTTTAAGCGGAAACTAAATCGGAATTGAAGTCGTTAGTGTTGTTTGGAAAACCATTTAAAACATACATAAAATTGTTTAATAAAATAATTAAAACTATTTAATTAAAAACTAATTTTAATTAAAACAATCAGGAGGGCAAAATTGTCCAGCTGTGAAAACAGAGGGCAGCGACCAGACGTAGCAGCATGCAGCGCCTGATCGCTGCATGCTGTGCAGCATGCAGCGATCGATCTCTGCATGCTGTGCAGAGATCGATCGCTGCACACTCCGTGCAGCGATCACAGCATGCAGCGATCGATCTCTGCAGCTTGCAGAGATCGATCGCTGCACACTCTGTGCAGCGATCCTCCATTGCCTTCGATCGCCATCTCTCTTTCTCTTCTCTTCACTTTTCTCTCTTTGTTTTCCAAGTACTCTAGAAACTCCAGAGAGCAAAACCACAATTTGCTCTCTGGAATCCGATTTCCAGAGAGCAATACTTCTACAGATAACAACCTAAGAATCAACTTCCATAATTTAACGCAATACTTTAAAAGTGATAAAATTTCCTAAAAACAAACGGTGTGGATAGCTCTAAAAATCGAGCCTATCCGTAACAACCTGAAAACATTTCAAAACATTTCCTATAACATTCGAATAAAAGACTTAACAAAACGTTTTAAATACGATTACCAAAACATTTGAAACGTCAAAAGTAAACCTATCAACTACCAGACCAAGCATCCTAATATGTTCTATACAAATTAACATCAGCCCAAACATCACGAAAATCCCAAAATCTATACGTACTTCCCCCACGGGTCAAAACGCGCCTCGACTGCCCAGCGCACTCCCACGGGCCATCATCCATCAACTGCCTCAGACATCAGATGGAGGAACGTCGTCCTCACCTGGATCTACGTCACCTATAACGTCACCTACACCATACAGACACCTATGAGCTAACAGGCTTAGTAAATTCTACGTAAATGCAGATGCGTGCAGTGCATATGGAGTTCAGAAATCATGCATAACAGAGCGTCGCAGACAGTATATCACCAAGATCTCATCCCCCTAACCGAAGGGGGCCCATCCAGCGGTCGGACTACCCCGTGCGGTTAGAGGAGGGGGGTACACGCTTACAACACGTACAACCGTGCCTGAGCCCCACCTCGCGTGACCAGATAACAGATTACGTTCATTAATTACAGTACATGAGATGTGGTATCGGCCAGACCCTTAATCGGCCCGCACGATAGATCAAGAGCCCCCAATTTCTGGGCCACATAGTTTTCAGAAAACATCGTGCAGTGCAGAAATTCGTTTTCATGTCAAGTTAAAATACGTGATGCATGAACAGTTCAATATAAAAGTAAACAAACAAGCATGCGTACCATCAAGACTGTAAATGAAATAACCTACAAAATGTTTAAACCTAACTACCCAACCAAAGCAGTTAAAACAATCAATCCTCCAAGATCCTCGACGCTAAATCGAAGTACGGTGTAGGCCAATCGGCCAGAGTAAGTCACGAGAACATACCTTGAGCGCGCTGAATCTCAAGCTTCATCCACGGGAGTCGTGTGTCTGAGGCAAAACACGATATTTGTTGTTAAAACCAATTTAAGCTATTGACGTCCAAATCACAAACCTTAACTAAAGGATTCCTTAAAACTTCTAACTCATCTAATTGAGACATTCAAACGACTAATTCATGCTCGATGATCCAAAACTTCAATTAACGAGTTTTTCCTCAAAAACCCGAAAATCTCTAACTTTTTCAACATTTTCACAAATCGATTTAACTTCGTCCAATAACATCAAATACGTCCAATATATACTTTATTACAGGTAACCTTTTAATTACGAACCCTAATTCGCGTTTTTAACAAAAATAAACCGAAACCCTAAACGGAAACCTAACGCTAAACCGGTCCGAAAACTGAAAACCGAATCTCTAGAATTAAAGATTCGTACCTAGGATAGCGATTGGAGGAGAAATCACGAAGAACGAAGGAAGAACGGAGGTCGGAATCGTTGAAGGAATCGTCGGCGACCGAGAGAGAATTAGCTCTCTGTCGATTTCGTGAAACAGAGAAGAAGAAGAAGTGAGGGAGAAGAAAAGAATTTGATTTTTTAATAGAAATTTCCTTTGCAAATTACCATTTTGCCCTTAGCACTTAATTCTATTTTGTTTCGTCCTTCGGTTCGTTAATCGTCCAACTATTCGGGTTCACCAACTCTCTTTATTTCACCAACAAGTCCAACTTATTATTTAGGATTTAATAAAACTGTCCGTTTGCAATTTGGACCTCGTTTGCTATTTTTACGAGAACGTCTTTTACATTACGAGGAATGTATTTACTCGAAATATAACGTTTAATCTCCAAAAATTCCCATAATTTCCTTAAAATTCCTATTAATAGTTAGGATCGTAATGACGCTTTCCGTTTGTGAAACTTATTTGATTAGACATATTTACGAAAAATGCCATTATATGATAAAACACTAATATAATACATTAATTCCAAAAATCCGTACAAGCTGGGTATTACAAGTATAACAATGAGGACTTAATTAGGAAACCCGCACCGAAATAGTCTCTAAAGGTCAAGGGGTTACCCAAGAAGATAGGTGACTAGGAAATCCTATGGGTGATACAGTTACAAGGAGTCGTTACCCGAGCGAATATAGGAATTTGGGTTGGCATGCGTTTCAACTACTGACGGAGTCAATGAAAATTACGGAGAAGTTTGGGCAAATCTATTGGAGATTTAAGAACTTAACTAAACTCGATACTTTAGTAAGGAAGTGTACGATCAATCGAAGATAGAGAATACAGATGTAAGGCTGATATTAGTGGGTACAGAGGACAGTTTTGGTTAAGAACCACGAAGAATGACCGTAAGTATAGATGATAATCGAAGGATAAGGCCGCATGACATGAAACATTAATATCAACGACTATGTGTTAGGGCAAATTTTGAGGACAAAATTTTAAATAAGGTAGATGGAATGTAATACCCAGCTTTTCTGGATATTATTATTTTAATATATAATGGCATTTTGTAAAAGTGTCAAATCAGGCCCGTTTTAAGAACAGAAGGTTTCGTTGGGATCCTAATTATTAATATGGATTTTAAGAAATTTACGAGAATTTTTGGAGCAGTAACGTTTAATTCCGAGTAATTATGCTTCTCGTAATATAAAGGACGCTTTAGTAAAAATAGTAAACGAGGTTCGATTTACGAACGGACAGTTCTGTTAGAACCCTAGTAATAAGTTGGACTCATTGGCGAAATAAGGAGTTTTGGTGAAACCGAATAGTTAGCCGATTAACGAAACGAAAGACGAAACAAATAGAAAATCAAAAGAAGGGCAAAATGGTAATCTGCCAAATCAAATTATAAAATAACAAACATTTTCTATCCTCCCTCATTTGCTCTCTGCTCCACGAACCAGAGAACCCTCCAGGCGACTTCTCTCTCACGCACGAGCTCGGCCGACGCCCGTTTCTCCTCCGATCGGTCTCTGCTCTTCACGTTTTCTCCTCCGATCAACGTTCTAGGTAAGGTTCTACAGCTTTCGAACGTTAGTTTTCAGTTTTAACGAAGTTAGGATGTTAGGGTCTCGTTAGGGTTTATGTTGAAAACGCGAGTTAGGGTTTAAAATCGATAGGTTTGCTAAGTTTATGAATGTATAGAACGTATTGGACTTTATTGGACGAAACTAGATTAATTTGTGAAAATGTTCGATTTTGAGAAATTTCAAAATTTAGGGAAAAACTCGTAAATTAGGAATTGAGGTGCCGAGCGTAAATTGCTCGAATAATAGCTTAATGAATTGGATTAGAACTTTAGGAAGTTTCCTTAGTTAAGGTTTTGTAAATTTGGATGGTCGATAGCTTAAATTAGTTTTAACGTAAATGTTGTGCTTTGCTTCAGACAAACAACGCTCGTGGAAGGAGCTTGAGCTGCAACGGACACGAGGTAAGTTCTCGTGACTTACTCTGACCGATTGGTCTACACAGTACTTCGATGTAGCGTCGAGGATCTTAGTGGATTGTTTGTTTTAAATTGCTTTGGTTGGGTAGTTAGGTTTAAACATTTTGTAGGTTATTTCAATTACAGTCTTGATGGTACGCATGCTTGTTTGTTTACATTTATATTGAACTGTTCATGCATCACGTATTTTAACTTGGCATGAAAATGAATTTCTGCACAATGTTTTCAGAAAATTAATGTGGCCCAAAAATTGTTGGCTATTGATCTATCGTGCGGGCCGATTAAGGGTCTGGCCGATACCACATCTCATGTACTGTAATTAATGAACGTAATCTGTTATCTGGTCACGCGAGGTGGGGCTCAGGCACGGCTGTACGTGTTGTAAGCGTGTACCCCCTCCTCTAACCGCACGGGGTAGTCCGACCGCTGGATGGGCCCCCTTCGGTTAGGGGGATGAGATCTCGGTGATATACTGTTTGCGACGCTCTGTATGTTATGCATGATTTCCGAACTCCATATGCACTGCACGCATCTACATTTACATAGAATTTACTGAGCGTTTAGCTCATAGTGTGTCTGTATGGTGTAGGTGACATTTTAGGCGACATCGAGCCCGGTGAGGACGACGTTCCTCCTCCTGAAGTGTGATGCAGTTGATGGAGAATGGCTCGTGGGAGTGTGTTGAGCAGCCGGCGCGTTATGACCCGTGGGTGTATGGTTAGGTGTTTTGGGATTGTTTGATAACTTTATACAGATAGAAACATTTTAGGGTGTTTGGTTCTGTATAGTTGTTAGGTTATGTTTTGATGTTTTGAAATGTTTTGGAAACAGATTTTATAACTGTTTGTATAATTTCAAAACAGGAGGATTTGATTAGATTTTAAACATATCCACGTAGTTTATTTTTATGAAAATAGGTTATAACTTAAATGTGTTTATAGTTGCTTATTAAGGAGTGATTGACGAAGTGGGAAATAGATGAAATTATGAATAAGTTGGGGTTAATGTTATTGTGATGTTTGATGTGTTAGGTGCATATGTACGTTGGAAAAAGAAAGAAGAAAGAAAAGAAAGAAGAAAGAAAAGAAAGGGAG
Source organism: Begonia masoniana (assembly GCA_022432975.1). NCBI lineage: Eukaryota > Viridiplantae > Streptophyta > Magnoliopsida > Cucurbitales > Begoniaceae > Begonia > Begonia masoniana. Next base: position 13,661,059 of record CM039511.1, on the reverse strand, counting down.
GCAGAGGGGCTTCCGAACGATCGCCGGGGGGGGGGGGGGGGGGGGGTGGCGATCGTTCGCCCTACTGGTTGCGCTCTGGAAGAAATTCCAGAGCGCATGCCGAGCGATCGCCAGGCAATGGCGATCGCTGGGCAGTGGATCGCCCAAGGGCGATCAACCTGGCGAGCGATCGCCAGGGTGTGATCGCCATGGGGCGATCGATCGCCCCTTTTTGGGCGATCGATCGCCCCTTCATTTTTTTGGGGGACTTTCCGTTTCTGCCCTTGTTTTCGTTTGTTTGTTGGCCGATAGTTTTAATTATTTTTTAATGGTTTCAAATAAATGTTTTAAGTTTAAATTAAATTGTTTTATAGTTGTTTTAAATGGGTTACGAACTAGATTTCAATTCTGATTTCAGTTTAAATTCCATCTAGAGTTTAGTTAAAGTTTTAAGTAAAAAAAAAATAGTACGAGAAAATGGGTACAGTATTAGGGATGCTACATTACATCTGGTCGACTTTTTTCTTTTGCATAGTGCTAGGGATGGAAACTGAACAAGAATCAAAAAAGAAAAACACATAAAATAATGAACACTGAGATTTACGTAGATCTCTTAAACAGAAAAAAACTACGGGTAGAGAAAAGAAATTCTCTAATCAAAATCAATACAATGAATTTTGCGACAAATATATATATACATTAAACCAGAATCTTAGTCATAATGAGATTGTTAAAGTGGGCCCTAACTAGCCGAGTCTAGATAGAATTCAGTCCACCAAACCTAACAGCTAGTTTGAGAGACAGGCAATCAATCTTCAAAATCAGGAATTGCTTCTCCTTTTGTCTATCTTAGCAAAGAAATTAGGGGGAAGCTAACACATCTCCATCATCTATCTCAAATTCAAGATTAATCCCATAACCGTGAAGAAAGAGCCTCAGCATTTTCATTTACCATTTACATCTCTCATCATTGAACCAGTCTATTAATTCTACCTCCATTGCATCCTTTCATAGGTGTTGGAGATGGAATTTGTTGATGCTGTAAGAACTCACGAGCTTTGATATTATTGTATTGAACTCTCCATTTTTAATAGCTTCAATACCATATTATTGTATAACATTAAATTATATTTCCTACATTAGGTCTAAAGCTATTTCTTGTTAGATTCAATTGCATTATTGAATCCTAATGAAAATAAAAACCTAATTCCCAAATCGATACGTTAGAAATTCTACAAGAAAATCATTAAAGCAAGAAAGACGTACCCAGATTCATTGTATGAATGTCAAAATATTGTAAATCGGGTACGTGGATCTTCAGAATTCGATAATCGCCTTCTCAATGCTCTCTAAAGTGATGATAGCTCCAAAGAGGCAAAAAGGTTCTCATTGTGAATTAGGAACTATAACCCTTTATTAAACCTAATTGGATAATTTACCATTTTGTCCAACACAAATTGGTAAATTACCCTTAATGTCTTTACACACTATAATATGACCATATTATATTCAAGGATAAAGTGAAATTTGGCCCCTATAACTAGGTGAAAAAGATAATTTGCACCGTAAACTCGGATAATGGGTAAAAACAACCTTAATGTCTTGATAATAGACAATATACCCCATAATATCCTATTTTCCGTTAAAATGTCATGCTTTTTCACGTGTCTATTTTTTCTTCCCGAAATGCCCTTGCCCAAGAGTCAGAATCGGGTTTCTACAATAATAGCCATTAAAACCTTCAAAGCTCCTCACTTTTTAGTTTCTCCACCTCCATCAACACCCATAACTGCTCCTTCCCACCTCCTCTTTTCCTCTCAAACGTTGAATTTTTTTAAAAAACAATCTAGTTTTTGTTTTTTGCTTTTAATATCTATTTTTGTGTTACCGCTATTGTTATCTGCATTGAAGCTTGACTAGTTTAATAACCACAGCAAGAGACACTTCTCTACGCTCTCGAATTTATTGTTTTCACTTCTTTCACACCCTTTTAACTTCCAATTATTATATAACGCCTTCAAAAATCCTATTTCTCGAATAAGTAAAACTGAAAGTACATTGAATTACTGAAACCCAGAAAGAAAACTCCATTTAAAGAACCAAGTCCAGAGCTTTTCATCATGGATTTGAGTGGTTTCAGTGTATTTTTTATGTTTTTCTTGCTAGTTTTTTGGAAAATTCAAGTTGGTTTGGCAGAAATTATTGTTTATAGAGACAAGTATATAAGTTGAGATGATCTGAAGGTGGATAAAATACAGATAATGAGTTCTTCCAGCGATGAAAATCATAACAGTCGGATTATTGTCGTTGATAAAAATGTCAGAGGAGATTCAGTAAGAGTTCAAGGAGCAGTTGACATGGTTCCTGAAGAGAAACTAAAGAGAGTGAAAATTTTCATTATTCCAGGAATTTACAGGTAATATTGAACCGGGTTCGATTCTGACTCCAGGGCAGTGGCATTTCGAGAAGAAAAAATAGACACGTGGAAAAAGTGACATTTTAACGGAAAATAGGACGGTAGGAGATAAATTGCCCATTATCAATACATTAAGGTTGTTTTTTACTATTATCCGAGTTTACTTTTCACCTAATTGTAGGGGTCAAATTGTACTTTACTCTATATTCAATATACTTGTAACACCTAGAATTTTCAGCGTTTCAATTTCTATTATATGCTCGAAAATGGAGAATTTCAACGTAATTTCTAGAATAGAAAATTTTATTGAAACTTTAGGAGTTAAATTGTGAGGCTAAATCGAACGAAGAATTTACAAAAATTTAAACCGACGGATTACGAAACTACTAGTTAGAAATAAGGGTGAAGGGCAAAATAGTAATTTAGGTTTAATTTTAATAAAACCTCTCTCTCTCTCTCTCTCTCTCTCTCTCTCTCTCTCTCTCTCTCTTTCTCTCTCCCTCCCTCACGCAGGTAGCAGCCTCCTCCCCTCACCGCGAACCGTTCCTCATGCCAACGATTTCCTCCTCGCCGATTTCTCTCCTCTTTCTTCTAGGTTTGAAGTTCTAAGGTGAGATTTAAGGTTTGTGGAGTCAGTTTTAGGTTTTGAGTTTATTTTCATAGGTTTTGTGATTTTGGCTAGGGTTCTGAAATTTCCTCCCTCCCTCTTGAAGGATTGGTCAGATTTTCCTCTTTCCCCTTGAAGATTTGAAGGTAAGAAATCAACCCCTTGGAAATTTGTTGATTTTAGGGTTTGGTGTATTGGATTATAAATTTTGGAATGTTTATGGATTGTCATTATTGGTTGCTTATTGTAATGTTTATTGTTTTGGAAATTGGAGGAAAATGAATAATACGGGGAGGTTGTGTCGAAAATTTTAAGGAAAAGCCATAGGAAGTTTAAATTCGTCCGTCATTATGTTTGTGATTGGACCAATATTGATGGTGGAATTGTGATGTTTTAAGTGTTTAAGGCTTAAGAAAAAGTGCATGAGTTGCTAAGGAATTCCAGGTAAGTATATGTTAGGGGTTCGGCCATTAGGGCCCTACTTTGCAAGGGTACTAGGATGTTAGGTCTGATGATGGTTTTGATGTTTTATTGTGAATTGTTTGAGGATGTTTGATGATGAGTTTTCTTTGAGTAGGTTATATGTTAATATTTAAGAATTATGTATATATATGCATTCATGTCCCACGAATCATGTTTTCCCAAAGAAGCATACAAAATGTTTTACATGCATGATTTATGTAAAGAAAATGTAAAGAAAAACAAGAATATGAAATGTACGTAATGATTATGTGTGGGTTGGGGCAGTATAGCCATGATTTCTGTCTCTCTCGAGGAACCATGCCACTTGTCCATGTAATGGACCATGAAACCTGTCTGTAAGTGTAACACCCGAGAATTTCATGTAACGCACGTATGTCCTAAAATAGACGGTTAGGAGGGATTAGTGTTGAAGGATAAAGGGATTAACAAAAGAAGAGAATGGGTTTGACAATTCAACATAAAGGGAGTTGAAAAGTCAACAACCAATAAGAAAATTCCAAGTACTTTACATGCATTAAAAGGATGAAATAAATGAATTAAATAAATGGAAAAATGTGGGATTTAATGTGTATTCACGTTGAATGAAAGAAGAAAAGACAAGTGGTGGTAGTTTTATAAATTTAGAAAGTTTGAGTGGGCAAAATCAAAAAGTAAAAAATGGTTAGGTTAAAAAAGTGAAATGGTAATGTTTAATCATCTTCTCCCCTCTTTCTTTCTCTCCCACGATCCAGCCAGCCCTCAAAGCTCTCCCTCCTTCTTTCCATAGTTCTTTCAAGGATTTCAAGGTAATAACACATGGGTTTTGATTTTTATACTTTGAGGTGAAGTTTATTGAAAGTTTTAGTGAGTTTTAAGTGTTTTTGGTGAGGGCTTGGAAACCCTAATTGGTGAAGTCCGAAAATTGAGTTCTAAATGTTAGGTTTCTTCCTTATGTTGATGATTTGGTTGTTGAATGACTTGGTTAGGTAGATTTTAGGGTTAGATTGAAGATTGGTGAAGTGTTCCACAAAAATGGTTGAAGAACACCTATATACCCGATTCTGTTTGATGGATTTTCGAGTTGGTCAATTACTTTGTTTGGTTACTTGAGTGAGTCAATGGATAGTAGACGTGTAGAGGTTTCCGAGTTGGGGTGGCACGTCGAAATCCGTTGAAAAACGAGTGAGTTATGACCGTTTAAAGTTTGACGGTCAATTTTGGGTGAAAATCGGGTTTATGTATCTAAGTGTGAGATTATTTGTGTGTTGGTTAGTTTTAGGTTAAAAAGTTAGGGTTAGTTTAAGTTAGTTGAATTTTTAGAATTTCTTAGTTTGTTACTAAGTAACTTTTCCTTAATGGTTAGGTAATTGACGTGTACTTTGGTTGGACGAAGTGACAGCACATTTTTGAAGCAGCCAGGTAAGTAGTGGATGAGTGTTTGTTGCCTTCGGGCCTACACCATAGAACGGTAGGGATTGGTTGTTTGTTTGTTATGTTTTGCTTTTGTTATGCATCGGGTGTCATGCATCATTGTTTTCTAAACTACGAAATCACGTGTTTTTGCATGCTTGAGTAGTGAGAATGAAACGAAAGATAAGAATTGATTGTAACATGGTCTCGGAGTAGAATAGCTTCGTCGGGCTAGTGGCTCGTTGAGTTGAGCACCCCACGAGGGATTTATTCAAGATGCATGCTAATGTACGTAATGTGTCGTGAGTACGAATGCCTCGACCTGCTAGTGCTGATAGGCACGACCTGCTATTAGACCTGCTAGTGCTGATAGGCACAGACCTGCTAGTGCTGATAGGCACAGACCTGCTAGTGCTGATAGGCACAGACCTGCTAGTGCTGATAGGCACAGACCTGCTAGTGCTGATAGGCACAGACCTGCTAGTGCTGATAGGCACAGACCTGCTAGTGCTGATAGGCACAGACCTGCTAGTGCTGATAGGCACAGACCTGCTAGTGCTGATAGGCACAGACCTGCTAGTGCTGATAGGCACAGACCTGCTAGTGCTGATAGGCACAGACCTGCTAGTGCTGATAGGCACAGACCTGCTAGTGCTGATAGGCACAGACCTGCTAGTGCTGATAGGCACAGACCTGCTAGTGCTGATAGGCACAGACCTGCTAGTGCTGATAGGCACAGACCTGCTAGTGCTGATAGGCACAGACCTGCTAGTGCTGATAGGCACAGACCTGCTAGTGCTGATAGGCACAGACCTGCTAGTGCTGATAGGCACAGACCTGCTAGTGCTGATAGGCACAGACCTGCTAGTGCTGATAGGCACAGACCTGCTAGTGCTGATAGGCACAGACCTGCTAGTGCTGATAGGCACAGACCTGCTAGTGCTGATAGGCACAGACCTGCTAGTGCTGATAGGCACAGACCTGCTAGTGCTGATAGGCACAGACCTGCTAGTGCTGATAGGCACAGACCTGCTAGTGCTGATAGGCACAGACCTGCTAGTGCTGATAGGCACAGACCTGCTAGTGCTGATAGGCACAGACCTGCTAGTGCTGATAGGCACAGACCTGCTAGTGCTGATAGGCACAGACCTGCTAGTGCTGATAGGCACAGACCTGCTAGTGCTGATAGGCACAGACCTGCTAGTGCTGATAGGCACAGACCTGCTAGTGCTGATAGGCACAGACCTGCTAGTGCTGATAGGCACAGACCTGCTAGTGCTGATAGGCACAGACCTGCTAGTGCTGATAGGCACAGACCTGCTAGTGCTGATAGGCACAGACCTGCTAGTGCTGATAGGCACAGACCTGCTAGTGCTGATAGGCACAGACCTGCTAGTGCTGATAGGCACAGACCTGCTAGTGCTGATAGGCACAGACCTGCTAGTGCTGATAGGCACAGACCTGCTAGTGCTGATAGGCACAGACCTGCTAGTGCTGATAGGCACAGACCTGCTAGTGCTGATAGGCACAGACCTGCTAGTGCTGATAGGCACAGACCTGCTAGTGCTGATAGGCACAGACCTGCTAGTGCTGATAGGCACAGACCTGCTAGTGCTGATAGGCACAGACCTGCTAGTGCTGATAGGCACAGACCTGCTAGTGCTGATAGGCACAGACCTGCTAGTGCTGATAGGCACAGACCTGCTAGTGCTGATAGGCACAGACCTGCTAGTGCTGATAGGCACAGACCTGCTAGTGCTGATAGGCACAGACCTGCTAGTGCTGATAGGCACAGACCTGCTAGTGCTGATAGGCACAGACCTGCTAGTGCTGATAGGCACAGACCTGCTAGTGGATCAAGGCGTGGCCGTCCTGGACTGTGTGGGGGCGTGTGCCTACTTGATTCACCTGGAAGTGAAAGATAAAATGTAATTGAAACGAAAAGAAAACAACAGAGTGTGTAGAGACTGCATGTTAGGGTTGAGTCAAACATTTGGTGTGTGTTGTGCATTATTTCCCTACTTGCTAAGCGTTAGGCTTACCTTTTTGTGTGTTCTGTGGTGTAGGTGACGATTTGTATACAGGTGAGGTAGAAGAGACTACCGAGGATTAGGCTGCAGTCGGAGGAGTACGGAGTCCGCCGGTGCAGGCTATTGTCGGGGCGTTTTGACCACTGGATGTCTCGGGTAGTGGGAGGTGAATGTTTGACATGGATAGTTTAATTTGTAAGTATTTTGGTATGGATTGTTGGTGTGTGGAAATGTTGTTTTGTGGAAGTTAGGAAACTTTATTAAGTTGTGGTAAATTGGGTTCGTAAATATTTTCGTATGTATGTTACCGGGTTTACGAGTTGATTTGGAGATGGATAGTGAGTATAAAGTATAGTTGTTCGTGATGGAAGCGGTGTGTTTTCCGGGATTTATTTCAGGTTTTGGGTATTTAAAGTTTTAGGCGTTATATTGCCCGTTTTGATTTTAAAGTAACTAACGTCAGGTTATGTTGTGATTTTTGTGTTTATTCGTTTTAAGTCGGTTTTTCGAGATTTTTACGGGACTCAAAGATTTAGGTGTCGGGAAGGTATGTTTAAATTTTCAGAATTTTTGGAGGTGTCGGGAGTGGAGAAAAGTGTAGAAATGTGAAGGAGAGTCGAGAGAGTCGGAAAAAGGGTATTTTTGGTCATTTTGGGGCCAAAAACCCGAGGGGGTGGCGATTATTCGCCACCCAAACGCCACCAATCGCCTCGGGGGTGTTTTTGGGCGAAGATGGCAGAGAGGGTGGCGATTATTCGCCACCCGGAGGCGAGTAATCGCCACGGCACGCGTGAAGCACGCGGGAAAAGGAAGCTGGGGCGCGCTGGCGTGCCCCAGCGCCCGCACGCGCTCGCGCGTGCGGCGAGTGCCGCGCACGTAGCGCGCGCGCATCACGCGCGTAGCGCGCACGCCGCGCGCGGCCTGGGCGCTACCGACGCCCAGCGCCCCTCCTTGCAAAATTTTGATTTTTTTTCGTTTTTCGCCTGATTTCCACTATGTTTTGAACCGAAATTTTTCCAACGTATCTTAACGTATTTTAGACACGTGTTCCAAGAAAATTTGAGGGTTCGAAAAACCCGAACATCGAGCTGGGAATTTTACAAAACCGAGCCGAATATTTTATTTAAATTACTTTAAACGTCGTTTAAACACGAGATTTGTTTGCAAAGTGACGCACCGGGCCCGGGGTGGGTTCGGGGCGTTACAGTAAGAACTATGTACACAAACCCCTGCCTACTCCCCTGTACGAGCCCCCCCTTAATCCATGTCAAGTAAAAAGAATAAGAAACAAGAAAATGGACATAATTTTTGAGCATGCATTACATGAGAATTCATTCATATATGTACACCTCTTATTAAGCATTAGGCTTATAGTTTAAACCTTGTGATGTAAGTGAAGAAATTAAAGGTGAGGAAGTTCTCCCTGAAGTCGATGGATAGCCCAGTTGATGGAAGGTGCTCGTGGTGGGCGTTTTGTGCTTGGCGAGCAATTCCGAGCCATTTGTTATACTCCAAGAAAACTTGTGGTATATGTTTACGAATTAAGAAAAGAATGGGAGATTTTGATGATTTTGTTATTTGCTTGGAAAAATCTTATGTTTTGAATAATTGTTTTGAGTACAAGGGTTTCTATTCGATTTTATGAATTTGAGTTGGAAGCATGTTTTGAAAGGATTTTAAATGGATTGATAGCTATGAGAAATTTTGAGTGAACTTTATGAAGCATTTTTAAGAAATAAAAAAAAAAAAAAAAGTTGGCATTAGATGTATCACCCCACAAGGCGTGGGGCGATGTAACACCCCACAGGGGCATTGTGTTACCCTACAGGGGCGACATTCCATCGCCCCACAGGGCGTGGGGCAATATAACGCCCCACCTGGGCGATGAACAGTGTCATGACATTGTTCACATGAACAGTGCTGAAAAAAATCTATTATTTTCAAGGTGTATTTCGCGACGTGTTTTTCAAACGTTTTTCTATTGATTTCAAGTGGGGTTAAATGGATAAATATTTTAAAGTTTAGTTTAAAGTTTGCGAAAAATTTTATGTGCAAAACATGCTAAGTCAAGTAATGTAACGTGGCGGCCTCTGGGGTCGTTACAATACTCAAATCTTTTGAAATCATTTTAATATGTACTTAAACTCGATGATAACATAATATATAATTTATATTTTGACAATTTAGATCTAAATAGAATATAAATCCTTATAATTTCAACAATCTCCCACTTGGATATAATTATAAACTAATGTATTATACATTATAACCTTATCCTCATGATATTAAATTTTGTTATCATCTAAATAGAATATACTCAAACAATCTCGTACATCAATTATATCAAATGCAGGATCAAAGCGGCTTTCGTTATAATTATCATAATTAAACCTATAAAATATCACAAACACCAACATAACAAAATAACATATATCAAATATGAATGTGTAGCATGAAAATTACATGTAATGTGATTTAACATGCCTATTTCCAACTAGTCTAACCAAAACTTTATTGAGATAATTAAAACTCAAATGACAGAGTGAATTAAATGAATACTTCATAAAAATGAATACTGCAGTACCCAAAATATTCATTACATATGTCTATAGAATAGAATCACATAAAATATACAGACTCCCACTAAACCTCAATATCTCCAAGAGATACAACCTCATATGAGAAACATGCCCATGAAAGACCTTGGGTCGTTATCCCTTGGTGAGTGGATCTGCAACCATGAAGTCTGTTCCAATGAAATCTATAGATATTTGACCACTCTGGACCATTTCCTTCACAACAATGAACTTGTAACACCCGGCCTTTTTGCATGTAATTATTTTCCCGAACCATTTCTCGGGATTAGTTTAATATAAATGCAATATATGTTTTGTTGGAAAACTAAACTAATGTTTAACTAGGCATAACACTAAGTTTAAAACCAATGGAATGGCAAATTAGGAAGAAATTAAGGTTGGTGGGAGAAATCAAATGGATGATTGACATGTGGCAGCTTGTTGAAGAAGTTAAGTTCTTCCTCCTACGTGAAACCCTTATTCTTTCTTTTCTCGGTTTCCTAGCTTCTTCTCTGTTTCTTCTTTCCTGGCGATTTTGACAAAGCACCAACACTTTGTTTCCTCGCTTTTCTTCTGTTTCCTTCAACCAAGGTAATCATCTACGGGAGTTATAGATTTTGGACAAGTTTAATGCGAGTTTTCACTGGGGTTTAAGGTTATTAATTCCGTGAAAACTCACTGTTTTGGATGAAAATACGTTAGTGTGTTTTCCTAAAGAGTTGAAATGAGCTTGCTGCATATTCTACAAGTTATTTGTTAGCATTTGCAGCTTGCTTAATTTCACTACATTGCAGCAAACAGGTTCGAGCATTTCCGAGACTTTCCAGCTGACTACATCGAGGAAAACAGGTAAGTTCATAAGCATAGATCCGGCCCTTAAGGCCCTACATCAAGGAGGTACTAGGTTTTCTGTTCTGTCGGGTTGTTTTGGGTAGAAGAGTTAGAGTTATGTTCTGAAACGTCTGGCTTTGATTTATCTTCTGTTGTCTAATGTTTTATTCTGTTATCTGCCAGTTAAAGTTCAGGCACCGTTCATGCATGCACTGTTTTCCTGAAAATTCATGCAAAACCGATTTCTGTACACTGTTTGAAATTAATAAGATAAAATCCGACTGAAATGTACCAGGTTAAGTGTGGGACAGGGACTGGCCCCTTTGGTTTTATCCCTCCCTGGGAATATGAAAATATTGTCCCTGGCAAGGACCCTCTGGTTTTATCCCTCCCTGGGAATCTGAAAACTGTCGTGCCTGATAGTGCACCTACTGAACAAGTTCCCCTATAAGCCCCACTTAATTCTTCTACCACTGTAATGTAATGTTATGTTCTGTCACTGAATTTCTGAAAGTTCATGCATTGCATATGCACCACTGCATTCTGATTATGTCCTTACTGAGTTTTAGACTCATAGGTGAACTCTCTGATGTAGGTACTGAACCTGAAACCGAGGACCTTGTTCCTCAAAATGACGATCTGATGTAATTGGTGGATCGAGCTCACAGGGTGGTTGTTGCAGTCAGACATGTTTCTGCTCTGAGGTTTTAGTTTTTAAGTAAAGTTTATGTCTTTAGGTTTTACTGAACTCTGGTGTTTTGTTTCAAAACTCTGTCTAGATTTTTGTTAGAAATCTGATTTATGTATAGGTTTTGTTGGTGTATTCTAAAACCTCTGTATTTGACAGTTGTATTTATGTTTTGAAATGTATTGAAATCATTCTAGAACTGCTGGAATCTTTTATCCGTTTGTGCATGGATGGCCTCTAGTTTTAGAGCTGTCCACGCAATCTGTTTTTTTTTTTGTTTCTGACAATTGTAAAGCATGTTCTACAACTCTTATGCCCTCTATTTGTACTGTATTTGACAGTTAAAAGAGGTCTTGTGGTATTCTGGAATTTGTTTGGGATATTCTCTGATAATCTGTGCATGGATTATCTCTGGTTTTGGAATAATCCATGCAGTTGTTTTCTTGATCTTCTGTTAGGTTTTCTAACTTCTGTCATGTTCCCATGCATGTTTTAAAACTGTGTTTAGAATCGGGTTCGAGGGTTTGAAGCCCTTATGCCTTCTGTTTGAGGTTTTCTGTTCCTAGGACTTCCTGTTAAAAATTGTTAAGTTTCACCTTAGAAACTATATCATCCGATCACGTCCACCGCTGCCCGTTTTAAAAGTCACATCCACCGATAAGTGTAAAATCCAAGTCCACCGCTGCCCGTTTCCTTCTGTTAAATTACATCCTCCGGTTGACGTCACCCAAGTCTTCCGCCAGTGTAATTACATCTTCCGGTGACGTCATCTGTCTTGTCCTATTCGACGTCCACCGCCAGCTAAAGTCTTCCGCCCAGTTTATTCCCAGTTCTGTCTGTATCTTCCAGTTGACGTCACCCATCCTCCGGTTGACGTCATCTATTTTCTCTTATTCGACATCTTCCGCCCAGTCTATTTACAGTTTTTGCCTGCATCCACCGGTGACGTCATCCATCTTCCGACTGACGTCATCATCTCACCCGGCTCTGTCTGTTGTCATTACCTCTTCCGATGACGTAATTACCTCTTCCGATGACGTCATCCACTGATTTCTCCTCCGATTCAGTTTAAAACTGCATCTTCCGGCTGACGTCATTCAAGCCTTCCGCTGCTCCTCTAAACTAAGTCTTCTGTCAGCTATTCGCCCCAGCTCTTCCGCCAACGTTTCCTGTTTCCTCCTCCGCCAGCCTTATGCTAATTTCTGTTCTGTTATCCATTATTGAAACCTGTTTTAAATTTCTACACCTGAGAACTCTCTCTCTCCATGTAAAGGCTTTCTGTTACTCACTGTATTTTCTCCCCTCTGTAAAGCTATGCTCTTCTAGGGTTTTCATTGATAGTGCATGTTTCCTGTCATTCGATTCTGTTCTCTGTTAAAGTTTTAAAAGTTTAGTCGTTAATGTTTTCTGTCTTTCTGTTTCTGTAATTCTGTCTGCCCCTAGTTTAAAAGTATTATGTTCACAAAAAAAAATAGTCACCGTTTTCCGTACATTGTCCCGGAGTGATGGCTCCGATCCCGGACTCCGATCGGGTTCCGGTTTCGGGTCGTCACAGTTGTGGTATCAGAGAGACACGGTTTTAAAACCGATTCTGTGAAATGTCTGACTGCGCAACCCGCCACGTGAGATCGCTCCACCAACTGTAAGTGTTTAAAAATTTCTGTAAAAGTCCTGTTTATTAAGTTAGGTTATTATGTTTATAGGGTTTATTAGAAATGGTGAGAGGACATCAAGAAGAGTCAAGCGAAAGCTCTCGAGCCATTGACCGACTAACAGAACTGGTGGGTGCACAGTCACGCATGGTTGAACGCATGATGGCCAGAGAAGATGATAGAAACAATAACCACGGAAACAACAATCATACTAATGCCCCACGTGACAACAGTGGAGATAGGTTCCGGTGACTCCAGCCGCCTTCATTCGATGGACTGTTTACAGACCCGACTCGTGCTGAAACCTGGATTCGAACAATGGAGAAGATGTTCAGTTATGCAGAAGTAGAAGACAACAAGAAAGTTATTTGTGCCACGTTTTATCTCACCGAAAGTGCTGGATTCTGGTGGGACACAGTGCAGTCCACTACCGTGGCTTTAAGCTGGGAGGGATTCACAAAAATCTTCTACGAGAAGTACTTTGATTGAGGAGTGAGGAAGGAGAAGTTGCTTGAATTCTCTCGACTGCGACAGTATGGGTCGGTGGCCGAATATGTTCAGAAATTTGAGTCATTATCCCGATATGCAACACACATGGTGGCCACTGATGAGAACAAGGTGCACCAGTTTATTCAAGGTTTAAAGATGGACCTTCTGCGAGGGATCACAACTGGAAGTTTTGATGAGGCACCATATGTGAAAGTGGGTGCCAAGGCTTATCAGTTAGAGGCATTAGAAATGAAGTCCCAGAGACAGAGTGATCCACCAAGAAGGATTATTAGAAATGTTCCTCAACCCCAACAGCAGCAAAACAGGGGCATTAAGAGGCCCAATGAGACTGTCCTGTATCAAGATAAGGGCAAGAGACCAATGGGGGCTCCTCAACCTCTAGTATGCCCGCGGTGACAGAAGCCTCACAAAGGAGAATGCAGGCTTGCTACAGGCCAATGTTTTCGATGCGGCAAAGTAGGCCATCTTGTTCGGGATTGCCCAATGCCCGACACCAGAACAGGTCAAGCCGTACCCAGAGTTTTTGCAATGATGGAAGATGTTGATGATGCTGATCTGCACACAACAGTCACAGGTACAATTTTGGTGTATGAGGTACCTGCTTATACTTTATGGGACACGGGGGCCACACATTCGTTTGTGGCCATGGACTTCGTAGTTAGACAAAAGGTTAATTGCACGTCGTCAGATCAGCCCTACAGCATTATGCTACCGTCCGGAGAGTTTATGCACTCCGAGTAGGTGGTACGGGGCGATATAGTGTCAGTAGGAGACCAGAAGTTGTACGCCAACCTTATCGTTATTGGTATGAAAGGGTACGATGTCATTCTAGGGATGGACTGGCTGTTTAGACATCATGCCACCATCGACTGTAGGTCCGGGCTAGTGTCGTTTAAACGCCCGAATGAAGTAGAATTCTCTTATCAAGCGGTACCGAAGAAACACCGTATGCCTGTTATATCTTCCTTAAAAGCTCAACGGCTGATGAGGTCAGGGTGCATTGGATTTCTGGCCCATGTAATAGATGTACGAAGGCAAGGTGAGGTGGAACTTCAAGATATTCCGGTAGTCCGAGACTTTCCTGAGGTTTTCTTAGATGACTTACCGGGGTTGCCACCTGATCGCGAAATCGAGTTTGAAATTGACGTATACCCAGGTGCGGAACCAGTATCGAAGAATCCGTACCGTATGGCACCAATCGAGCTGAAGGAATTGAAGACTTAGCTGAAAGAGTTAGTGGACAAGGGTTTTGTACGCCCTAGCTTCTCTCTGTGGGGTGCTCCCGTCTTATTTGTTAAGAAGAAGGATGGGTCCCTACGGATGTGTATTGACTACCGTTAGTTGAACAAGTTGACGGTTAAGAATAAGTACCCGTTGCCAAGAATCGACGATTTATTTGACCAGCTACAAGGGGCTCGGGTATTCTCAAAGATTGACTTACACTCCGGTTATTACCAGTTGAAGGTCAGACCTGAAGATATTCCAAAGACCGCCTTCAGGACCCGGTACGGGCATTACGAGTTCATGGTGATGTCGTTCGGGTTAACTAATGCTCCGGCAGCGTTTATGGACCTGATGAACAGGATATTCCAAGATGTCTTGGATAAATTCGTTATCGTTTTCATCGACGACATTCTGGTTTACTCCAGAAGTAAGGCCGAGCATGTGGAGCACTTGGCAATTGTGCTGTCAACTCTAAAACAGCATCAATTGTTTGCCAAGCTATCAAAGTGCGAATTCTGGTTGAACAAGAATAATTTCCTAGGCCACGTGGTGTCTGCAGAGGGAGTTTCTGTAGACCCGGCCAAGATTCACGCCGTAAAAGATTGGCCAAAACCAAGGAATACCAACGAAGTACGAAGCTTTATCGGACTAGCTGGTTATTACAGGAAATTCGTCAAGGGATTTTCTGTGATAGCAAAACCTATGACCAGCTTAACAAGGAAGGACATCAAGTTCAGGTGGTCTGAAGCATGTGAGGTGGGCTTTCAGACACTTAAGCAGAAATTAACCACTGCTCCTTTGTTAGTATTGCCAGTTGAAGACGGCAAGTTCAGCGTATATTGTGATGCGTCGAAAATTGGCTTGGGATGCGTATTGATGCAAGAAGGGAAAGTTGCAGCGTACGCGTCCAGACAGTTGAAGAGCCATGAAGAAAACTACCCTACTCATGACCTTGAGTTAGCGGCAGTTGTGTTTGCGCGGAAGGTATGGAGACACCACCTGTATGGACAGTCATGTGAGGTGTTTTCTGACCACAAGAGTTTGAAGTACCTCTTTTCTCAGAAGGAGTTGAATATGAGACAGAGGCGGTGGTTAGAATTTGTAAAAGATTACGATGTTGAGATCAAATATCATCCTGGTAAAGCTAATGTGGTAGCTGATGCACTGAGCAGGATGCCAGCTATTGTACAACCAGCTATGTCGACCGTATCAATGCCTTTGAGGACGGAGATACAGAAGTTCGATATGGAGGTAGTTTCTGGGCTATCGGCCATATTAGCAGACTTAACACTACGGCCCTCCGTCCTGGACCGAATTAAGGAAGCCCAGAAGACCAATTCAAAGGAGATGGCTGACATGGTGGGAAAGGTACCAATGGCTTCTTCCGATTTCAGTTATTCGGAAGATGGAATTTTGAAGTTCAAAAACAGATGGTATGTTCCGAAAGACGAAGAGCTACGGAAGCACATCTTGTCGGAAGCCCACTCATCTTCTTTCTCTGTACATCCCGGTAGCACGAAGATGTATCAAGACTTGAAACTTCACTTCTGGTGGCCGAATATGAAGAATGAAGTGGCCAAATACGTGGAGTCTTGCATGATATGTCAACAGGTCAAAGCTGAGCATCAACGACCAAGTGGAACGCTTCAACCTCTCCCGATCCCCGAATGGAAACGGGAGAATATTACGATGGATTTTGTTGTTGGCCTACCAACAACAGCTAAGGGTCATAATAGCATTTGGGTCATAGTTGACAGATTAACGAAGTCGGCCCATTTTCTACATGTGAAGACAACGTACTCCATGGATCAGTACGCGGAATTATACATCAGTGAGATTGTTAAGCTGCATGGTATTCCGGTGTCGATTGTTTCAGACCGAGATCCTAGATTCACTTCCAGGTTTTGGAAAAGTTTGCAGAGCTCCTTGGGCACTAGATTGGACTTCAGCACTGCGTTTCATCCACAGACGGATGGAAAATCTGAGAGGACGATTCAGACACTGGAAGATATGCTAAGGTCGTGCATGTTGGAATTTCATGCTCCTTGGAGTAGATACTTGCCACTCGTGGAGTTTGCCTACAACAATAGCTATCAGGCTACAATTGGTATGGCTCCATATGAAGCCCTCTACGGCAGAAGGTGTAGATCCCCATTGTGTTGGGATGAGGTCGGAGAAACCAAGCTTATCGGCCCTGAGATATTACAGTAGATGTCCGAGGTGATAGCTGCTATCAAACAACAAATAAAAATTGCTCAGAGTCGACAGAAGAGTTATGCGGACAATAGAAGAAGAGACTTAGAGTTCGCTGTGGGTGATGAGGTATTCCTAAAGGTGTCGCCTTTCAAAGGCGTAATGAGATTTGGCAAGAAAGGGAAGCTCAGCCCCCGGTTCATTGGACATTTTCCCATTCTGAAGCGTGTGGGAAACATGGCTTATAAACTACAGTTGCCAGCCTCGATGGAGGGGGTCCACAATGTCTTCCATGTTTCGATGCTGAGAAAATGTGTATGAGATCCAACTCAGATCGTGAAACAGGTGGACTTTGATATCATGCCGACACTGACGTACGAAGAAAGGCCCATATAGATATTGGATATGTCACTCAAAGTGTTACGTAACCGTGTGGTGCCATTGGTGAACGTTTTGTGGCGCAATCATAATGTGGAAGAAGCCACCTGGGAAAGACAAGAGGATGTCAGAGCTCAATATCCGGACCTCTTTGCTTAGGCAAATTTTGGGGACAAAATTTCTGTTAAGGTGGGTGGAATGTAACACCCGGCCTTTTTGCATGTAATTATTTTCCCGAACCATTTCTCGGGATTAATTTAATATAAATGCAATATATGTTTTGTTGGAAAATTAAACTAATGTTTAACTAGGCATAACACTAAGTTTAAAACCAATGGAATGGCAAATTAGGAAGAAATTAAGGTTGGTGGGAGAAATCAAATGGATGATTGACATGTGGCAGCTTGTTGAAGAAGTTAAGTTCTTCCTCCTACGTGAAACCCTTATTCTTTCTTTTCTCGGTTTCCTAGCTTCTTCTCTGTTTCTTCTTTCCTGGCGATTTTGACAAAGCACCAACACTTTGTTTCCGCGCTTTTCTTCTGTTTCCTTCAACCAAGGTAATCATCTACGGGAGTTATAGATTTTGGACAAGTTTAATGCGAGTTTTCACTAGGGTTTAGGTTAAGATATTTGGGAGAGAACTCCCGGTTTTTGTATGGAAACGCATTCGCTGTTATCTACAAATCTGAAATGGAGTTTACTACATAATCTTCCAAGTTATTTGTTAGCATTTGCAGCTTGTTTAATACCTCTTCATGCATACTACAGATCCGAGCATTCCAGGGACATTCGAGCATCTGACACCGCAGCAAACAGGTAAGTTCATAAGCATAGATCAGGCCCTTAAGGCCCTACATCAAGGAGGTACTAGGTTTTCTGTCCCGTCGGATTGTTTTGGGTAGAAGAGTTAGAGTTATGTTCTGAAATGTCTGGCTTTGATTTATCTTCTGCTGTCTATTGTTTTATTCTGTTATCTGCCAGTTAAAGTTCAAGCACCGTTCATCCATGCACTGTTTTCCTGAAAATTCATGCAAAACCGATTTCCGTACACTGTTTGAAATTAATAAGATAAAATCCGACTGAAATGTACCAGGTTAAGTGTGGGACGGGGACTGGCCTCTCTGGTTTTATCCCTCCCTGGGAATCTGAAAATATTGTCCCTGGCAAGGACCCTCTGGTTTTATCCCTCCCTGGGAATCTAAAAACTGCCGTGCCTGATAGTGCACCTACTGAACAAGTTCCCCTATAAGCCCCACTTAATTCTTCTGCCACTGTAATGTAATGTTCTGTTCTGTCACTGAATTTCTGAAAGTTCATGCATTGCATATGCACCACTGCATTCTGATTATGTCCTTACTGAGTTTTAGACTCATAGGTGAACTCTCTGATGTAGGTACTGAACCTGAAACCGAGGACCTTGTTCCTCAAAATGACGATTTGATGTAATTGGTGGATCGAGCTCACAGGGTGGTTGTTGCAGTCAGACATGTTTCTGCTCTGAGGTTTTAGTTTTTAAGTAAAGTTTATGTCTTTAGGTTTTACTGAACTCTGGTGTTTTGTTTCAAAACTCTGTCTGGATTTTTGTTAGAAATCTGATTTATGTATAGGTTTTGTTGGTGTATTCTAAAACCTCTATATTTGATAGTTGTATTTATGTTTTGAAATGTATTGAAATCATTCTGGAACTGCTGGAATCTTTTATCCGTTTGTGCATGGATGACCTCTAGTTTTAGAGCTGTCCACGCAATCTGCTTCTTTGTTTCTGTCAATTGTAAAGTATGTTCTACAACTTTTATGCCCTCTATTTGTACTGTATTTGACAGTTAAAAGAGGTCTTGTGGTATTTTGGAATTTGTTTGGGATATTCTCTGATAATCTGTGCATGGATTGTCTCTGGTTTTGGAATAATCAATGCAGTTGTTTTCTTGATCTTCTGTTAGGTTTTCTAACTTCTGTCATGTTTCCATGCATGTTTTAAAATTGTGTTTAGAATCGGGTTTTAGGGTTTGAAGCCCTTATGCCTTTTGTTTGAGGTTTTCTGTTCCTAGGACTTCCTGTTAAAAATTGTTAAGTTTCACCTTAGAAACTATATCATCTGATCACGTCCACCACTGCCCGCTGCCCGTTTTAAAAGTCCTCAACCTGCCCGCTGCGTTTTAAAAGTCACATCCAACGGTAAGTGTAAAATCCAAGTCCACCGCTGCCCGTTTCCTTCTGTTAAATTACATCCTCCGGTTGACGTCACCCAAGTCTTCCGCCAGTGTAATTACATCTTCCGATGACGTCATCTGTCTTGTCCTATTCGACATCCACCGCCAGCTAAAGTCTTCCGCCCAGTTTATTCCCAGTTCTGTCTGTATCTTCCGGTTGACGTCACCCATCCTCCGGTTCACGTCATCTATTTTGTCTTATTCGACATCTTCCGCCCAGTCTATTTGCAGTTTTTGCCTGCATCCACCGGTGACGTCATCCATCTTCCGGCTGACGTCATCATCTCACCCGGCTCTGTCTGTTGTCATTACCTCTTCCGATGACGTCATTACCTCTTCCGATGATGTCCTCCACTGATTTCTCCTCAGATTCAGTTTAAAACTGCATCTTCCGGCTGACGTCATTCAAGCCTTCCGCTGCTCCTCTAAACTAAGTCTTCTGTCAGCTATTCGCCCCAGCTCTTCCGCCAACGTTTCCTGTTTCCTCCTCCGCCAGCCTTATGCTAATTTCTGTTCTGTTATCCATTATTTAAACCTGTTTTAAATTTCTACACCTGAGAACTCTCTCTCTCCCTGTAAAGGCTTTCTGTTACTCACTG
The DNA here is from genome assembly GCA_022432975.1 of Begonia masoniana. NCBI lineage: Eukaryota > Viridiplantae > Streptophyta > Magnoliopsida > Cucurbitales > Begoniaceae > Begonia > Begonia masoniana. Next base: position 13,641,294 of record CM039511.1, on the reverse strand, counting down.
TATTTTCTCCCCTCTGTAAAGCTATGCTCTTCTAGGGTTTTCATTGATAGTGCATGTTTCCTGTCATTCGATTCTGTTCTCTGTTAAAGTTTTAAAAGTTTAGTCGTTAATGTTTTCTGTCTTTCTGTTTCTGTAATTCTGTCTGCCCCTAGTTTAAAAGTATTATGTTCACAAAAAAAAATAGTCACCGTTTTTCGTACACTGTCCCGGAGTTATGGCTCCGATCCCGGACTCTGATCGGGTTCCGGTTTCGGGTCGTCACAGAACTTGATGTCTACATACTTAAACTTTGAGAAGCTCCTATTTTTGTTGGAAAACATTACAGCTGACTGGTTGTCACATAATATCTGAAGTGGTCTTTCAATACCATTTGAGATTCATAATCCCGTAACAAAGTTATTCAGCCATAATGCCTAGTTGGATGCCTCGTAACATGCTATAAACTCAGCTGCCATAGTAGAAGAGGCCGTAATATTCTGCTTAGCACTCTTTCAGGAGATAGCTCCCCCAGCTAAAAGAAAAATATAGCCTGACGTTGATTTCAAGTCATCTTGGCATCCAGCAAAATCAAAATCAGTGTACTCAATGATCTCGAGCTGATCTGATTTCTTGTATGTGAGCATGTATCTTTTGGTTCTCTGTAAGTATATGAGTACCATTTTTACAGTCTTCCAATGATCCAATCCAGGATTGCTTAAATATCTACCTAATGTGCCAACTATGCACGCAATACCCAAACACGTGTATACTTGATAATACATTAAGCTTCCTACAGCCAAAACATAAGGAACCTTTTGCATTTCTTTGCCTTCAAAGTCGCTTGAGGGGCATTGACTTTTATTTATTTTGTCTCATTTGGCAATAGGGGTATCTCCTGGCTTGTATTTTTGCATGCCATATTTTTTCAAAACCTTTTCGATATAACTCTTTTGTGATAATCAAAGTATACCTCGACAACGATCTTGGTATATCTGGATTCCTAATACAAAATAGGCGTCACCAAGATCTTTCATTTCAAATTTCTTTGAAAGAAATTTCTTGGTGTCGTGTAACAAGCCTATATCGTTACATGCCAATAATATGTCATCGACATATAAAACCAGAAATATAATTTTATTCCCACTAAATTTGTGGTATACACAATCATCAATTTTATTCGCCTCAAAACCATATGAGGTGATTGCTTGATGAAATTTGTATACTATTGACGGGAAGCTTGTTTTAGCCTGTAGATAGATTTCTTTAATTTGTAAACTAAGTCATTTGATTTATCCGAATCAAAGAATTTGGGTTGTACCATATAGATCGTTTCATCAATTTCACCATTGAGAAATGTCGTCTTTACATCCATTTGAGCTCTAAATCAAAATAAGCTACTAGTGCCATTATAGCTCTAAATGAATCTTTCGTAGATACTGGAGAGAAAGTTTTCTTATATTCAATGTCTTATCTTTGAGTAAAACCCTTAGTAACAAGATGTGTTTTGAATATCTCAATGTTACATTTTGAATCCCTTTTGGATTTAAAAATCTATTACGACCAACGGGCTTCAAACCTGCAGGTAACGAGACGAGATCTCAAACGTCATTGTCCTTCATGGACTTTAACTCCTCATTCATGACATCAATCCACTTTTGAGAATCAGAACTCTTAATGACTTTGTTGAAAGTGATAGGGTCATCTTCCACCTCACCGAGTTCCTCATGTTCTTGTAGGAATATGATGTAATCATCCAAAATCGTACTCCTTCTTCTCTCTAGTGGATCTCCGTAATGACATAGGTTCTTGAGGCTGTTGAGCTTGTTCCTCTTGAATGGCTTCCTAAAGAAGTTCAGAAAGTGAGTCAACATTGTCTTTTTCATTATCCACTTGATCAAAATCAAGGGAAACTAAAGGAAGAGGAACAACTTCCTCCTCAAAGACAATGTCTTTCTTATCTCCCTTCACAAACTCTACATCCTCAAAAAATCGGGCATTTTCTATTTCAAAGAATATCTTTACAATGGGATCATAAAATTTGTACCCCATTGACCGTTCAGGATACCCTACAACATAACAACTAACAATCCTAGAGTCCAGTTTCTTTTCATTGGGCCTATAAGGCCTTGCCTCAGCTGGACACTCACACACGTGTAAGTGTTTAACAACAGGTTTTCGGTCCGTCCAATGCTCGTATGAGGTTTTGTTAGCCGTCGCCTTAGTGGGTACCCTGTTAAGGATATGAGTTGTTGGCTTTAGTGCTTCACCCCAAAGGGATTCTAGTAAGATCGAATGAGCAATCATGCTCCTTACCATGTCCTTAAGTGTTATGTTCCATCTTTCAGCGACATCATTCATGTAAGGCAAACCCAGCATGGTGTACTAAGGAATAATACCACACTCCTCTAGGTATTTAGCAACTGGTTCTGGACATTATTCACCTGACCTGTCATACTGACCATAGTATTCACCACCACGATTGGATCTGACGACCTTTAAAGGCTTTGAACACGTCCAAAGATTGAGACTTCTCATGGATGAGATATAGGTAGCTATAACGAGAGTAATCATCAATGAATGATATAAAATAATGTTGACAATTCCAAGATGCCGTAGAGAAAGGTCAACAAATATCGGTATGTATCAATTCAAGTACATCTGAAACTCGGTTAACTTCTAATCTCCTTACACTTGTTTGTTTCCCTTTAATACAATTGACACAAACCTTGAAGTCAGTCATGTTAGGAGGGCCCAAAATCTCGTCTAACACAATCTTTTCAATTCTCTTTTAAGAGATGTGACCTAATAGTTGTGCCATAATGAAGCTGAATCATTATAAGTTAATTTACATTTTGTACCTCTTGAATCAATATACAAGGTTTCATTAAATGAAGCTATGGTTTCAAGCATATACAAATTGTCATAAACATATAAGAATCCAGAACCCACTACATTTGAATTTAATGATAAACTTAATTTTCCATTTCCAAATAAACAAGAATAACCAGATTGGTCAATTTAGAAATAGCAATTAAATTCCGTCTAAAAGACGGTACAAGCAAACGTATCATTCAAATCTAAAAAATGTCTAGATTTTAGTAACAATCTAAAATCTCTGATGGCTTTAACGTCAACTGATTTGCCATCGTCCACAAAAATGATTCTTTCAACATCATTTGGCTTTTGGCAACTCAGACAACCTTGCATAGACATACAAATGTGAGTAGTAGCACCCGAATCTAACCATCGCGTATGTCTAGATACAGAAGCCAAATTAACCTCAAAACAAACAAGGTTGAGAAGTGTACCTTTCTTCACGCGCCATGCGTGATACTTGACACAATATTTCTTTTGGTGTCCTTCTAGATTACAGAATAAACAACTGAAGCCCTTAGACTTCTTTTGTTTCGACTTAGAAGGAACACCAACACCCTCCTTCTTCCTTTTCTTTCCTTTGTCCTTGGAAGATGATGCCAAATGAGCATTTTCTGTCCGATCATGCTTTATCCTCTATTCCTCTTGGACACAATGAGAAATCAATTCATTAAGCGTCCATTTATTATTCTGGCAGTTATAACTGATCTTAAATTGCTCAAACTGAGGAGGAAGAGAAATCAAGACTAAGTGAACAAGCATATTTTCTGACAACTCTAACTTAAGTTCCTTAAGTATTGAAGCAAGATGAGACATTTCCATTATGCATTCCCCGATATTCCTCTTTCTATTATACTTGAGTGAGACAAGCTTCGCTAAAATCGTGCTTGTCTCAGCCTTCTCATTTTTTTTAAAAAATATTTCTCAAGTTCTTCGAGGAATGTTTTGGCATCAGTGCCTTCCAACATGTTGCCCCGAAATACTTTTGGAATGGCATGCTTCATGATCATGAGACCTACACAATTCGAACGCTCCCACCTTTCGAGCTCTCTTTTATCATCAAAGGTGCTTGATGCTGAAAGAGGTGAAAAATGTGCAACTCTAAATGCAATGTCTAGATCCATACACCCGAGAACAATCATAACGTTCTCTTTCCATACTTTATAGTTGGTATCGTTAAGCATAGAAAGTGCATTAACGTTACCCATTATAATTGAGATGTTAACTGTAACATAAGAGAAAATGTAACAACATTAACTTACAAAATAATATGCATATATATTACAATAATAAAAATCAAAATATAGTGCACCCATCAACAAGAAACCGGTACAGCATTAACACTTAGTCTTTTGGCTAAAAGTGTTAACTTGTAATTGGTAACTTAGTCCAGTATAAACATTGACAATAAGACTTGTCATACAATGAACTTATCTTTGGAAAAGTTTAATGTTCACATGGCATCCTAATAATTGTCACATGTTTTTAATACTGCTAACAATCCATGCAACCGTACAACGCCAACCTTTCTTTGGGCCGGTCGATATTCACACAATGTCATGCTTCATACCCAATATATAAAAACATGATAATTAAAGCAAGAGTGACTAATTTTATAGCATGTTACTCAATCATCCTATTTTACAATGTAAGATGTCATAAAATTGCACTAAAAAGAAAATTAAGAAAATTCATGTATATATATACATAATTAATATCTAGGCTACCATAGTAGTTGATCAGTAAAATAAAGGATCAACCAATCAAGAATAGAAGGTTAAAATCGCCCAAAATCGGGGTGAACCAGGGCTCATTTGACCAAATGAACCGACCCAAAATTTGAGTCGGTTCAACTGAACAGGACTATTTCAGACCAAATCGAACCAGTCTGAGTCAAACCAACCAAAGAACCGGTTCTGGCCATAACCGAAACCAAATGGTTTGGTCCGATCTAGACCAAACCTAACCCAATCGAACAGAATCGGTCTGAACCGCCGGAGAGGGGCTGCAAACTAACAACAAAAATAGCCAAAATCTCATCGATTTTAGCAAATTTTCACCCTAAAAATGTCTGATTTATCAAAAATAAAGATAGATCAGGCAATAATCTTAAACGTGCATTACAAAAAAATTTCAGAAATTAAAAAAAAAAAAAAACAATGATGCTTAAATCGATTTGAAGCCAAATTTTGATTACTTGATGTAACGCCCACAAACCCACCGCAGCTCGGTGCACTACTTTACACAATAATTTCGCGTTTAAAACAAAATTTAAAATAATTTTTGACTCGATTTTTGGGTTCTTCAAACCCTAAAAATGGTTGGAAAATGTGTCTAAAATACGTTTAAAATACGTCAGAAAATGTCAGGTTAAAACAATTTGGAATAACAAAAAATTTATAAAAAAAAACCGGGCTGGACCGGTTTGGGTAGCGCGCGTGCATGCTCCGATCGATCGCCGCTAGACGGCGATCGATCGGCACCCTCTCAGGTGCGTGATCTCTGCAATAGGGGCACCTACCGATCGATAGGCGCACAGCGCCGATCGATCGGCATTGTTGGGCGTTGCGCGTGCCTGTCGCGCACGCCTAGCGGCGCCCTGCGTGCCTTTTTCGACCACCTCCTCATTTCTTCCACTTTTTTCCAAGCAAAACACTTCCAAATCACCCAAAATTTTTACCATACCTTCCCAACATCCCCGACTCTGTGTCCCATAAAAATCTCGAAAAATTGACTTAAAACGGTTACCGAAAACATAGAGAAAAGTGAACCCACGTTGTTTGTTATACAAAAAAAAAAACGGGCAGCGTAACAACTAAAATTCTATAAACCAAAACCTAAAATCAAATAGTTTTAAAACTACCATTTTTTACATACCAACCATCCAACAAAGCACCCAATACTCACAACACTCCAAAATAGTTAAAAGAAAACTGTCAACAAGGCAAAATACAAAAGCCCCACCAAACTACCCGAAGAACGTGGCAAAGATACCCCGACAAGTGCCGCCACCGGCATGCCTCATGTGCCACCGACTGTTGCCTAATCCTGGGCTCCCTCATATAGCTTACCTGAATAAAGATCGTCACCTACACCATAAAACACGAAAAGTAAGCCTAATGCTTAGTAAGTAGGGAATAACGAACGCACATAACACACAATGCAACTCAATCCTATCACATGCAGTTTCTAACCCTCAGTTGTGCTCATTACATGTTCGTTGCATTAATCTTTTTATAAGCTGGGTAGATCAAGAAGGCACACTGTAACACCCGACATTTCGGCCAGGTGATTTTCTGACCATTTTCATTGTCACCCTCTTATTTAACCTTTATGATTTAAAATTTAATGTTAAGATAAATTATTACAAGTTAAGTAAAACTAGGTTGGGTGGCAGTTTTGTAAATTAAAATCGATGGATTTAGTATAAATAGGAAATGGAAACCTTAAATCTCATTTATTGCCACTGTAGCCGACATTCCCTCTCGGCGATTTCTTCTCTTCCAAGTTCTTGCTCTCGGCTACCAGAACTTTCCTCTGCCGACGACCGGTTTCGAGCTTGCTTTTCTCTGCAAATCCACACCCGAGGTATGAAATGGACAATGTAGTCATTCATTAGTAAATAGAGCTCTGTTTTCAGCTCGGCACTGAGTTCGGATTTTTAGCAGTGGCCGAGCAGGTTGTGATTTTCTTAATCTGAGAGTAGAAATGTCATCCCGAATCGATTCTGAGTATTTTAAGTAACCAACTCGGATTTAATCAATGGTAAAACCTGTCCACCTAGTTTCGGATTTCAGACTGCAGTGTGTCAAACAGAGGAATCGGAATGACTTTAGCTATTAGATCCTAGGATGGTTTATGATTAGGACTACTAGGACTTTGTTTTAACTACTGTAATGTACATGTTTTAGGTGAAGAAGTTAAAGAAAGGAAGTTCGGATTGCTAAGGAATCCAGATAAGTGAATGTGTTAAGATTTCCGGCCACTAGGGCCCTACACCGCAAGGGTATTAGGAAATCACTGAGATGTTAACTTGTTGACTATGATTTGTTATTTCCACGATATGAAGAAGTTGTGTAAGTAAATGTAAAGTTACAGGATGTTCTACTTGTCCTTATGGTATGACTTTTCTCTGTGAACCTCATGTCTATGTATTATGTCCACGTTTATGATTAAGTTGAGAACATGAAAAGTAAATGTAACCATGATTAAGTGCAGAACGGGGGAAAGACTATGTTAAGTATGACTCGCGAATTCTTCCACTGGTGGAGGCCGAGTTAATGATATGTATGGCTCGCGAATTCTCCCACTGGTGGAGGCCGAGTTAATGATATGTATGGCTCGCGAATTCTCCCACTGGTGGAGGCCGAGTTAATGATATGTATGGCTCGCGAATTCTCCCACTGGTGGAGGCCGAGTTAATGCTATGTATGGCTCGCGAATTCTAGGCCGAGTTAATGATATGTATGGCTCGCGAATTCTCCCACTGGTGGAGGCCGAGTTAATGATATGTATGGCTCGCGAATTCTCCCACTGGTGGAGGCCGAGTTAATGATATGTATGGCTCGCGAATTCTCCCACTGGTGGAGGCCGAGTTAATGATATGTATGGCTCGCGAATTCTCCCACTGGTGGAGGCCGAGTTAATGATATGTATGGCTCGCGAATTCTCCCACTGGTGGAGGCCGAGTTAATGATATGTATGGCTCGCGAATTCTCCCACTGGTGGAGGCCGAGTTAATGATATGTATGGCTCGCGAATTCTCCCACTGGTGGAGGCCGAGTTAATGATATGTATGGCTCGCGAATTCTCCCACTGGTGGAGGCCGAGTTAATGATATGTATGGCTCGCGAATTCTCCCACTGGTGGAGGCCGAGTTAATGATATGTATGGCTCGCGAATTCTCCCACTGGTGGAGGCCGAGTTAATGATATGTATGGCTCGCGAATTCTCCCACTGGTGGAGGCCGAGTTAATGATATGTATGGCTCGCGAATTCTCCCACTGGTGGAGGCCGAGTTAATGATATGTATGGCTCGCGAATTCTCCCACTGGTGGAGGCCGAGTTAATGATATGTATGGCTCGCGAATTCTCCCACTGGTGGAGGCCGAGTTAATGATATGTATGGCTCGCGAATTCTCCCACTGGTGGAGGCCGAGTTAATGATATGTATGGCTCGCGAATTCTCCCACTGGTGGAGGCCGAGTTAATGATATGTATGGCTCGCGAATTCTCCCACTGGTGGAGGCCGAGTTAATGATATGTATGGCTCGCGAATTCTCCCACTGGTGGAGGCCGAGTTAATGATATGTATGGCTCGCGAATTCTCCCACTGGTGGAGGCCGAGTTAATGATATGTATGGCTCGCGAATTCTCCCACTGGTGGAGGCCGAGTTAATGATATGTATGGCTCGCGAATTCTCCCACTGGTGGAGGCCGAGTTAATGATATGTATGGCTCGCGAATTCTCCCACTGGTGGAGGCCGAGTTAATGATATGTATGGCTCGCGAATTCTCCCACTGGTGGAGGCCGAGTTAATGATATGTATGGCTCGCGAATTCTCCCACTGGTGGAGGCCGAGTTAATGATATGTATGGCTCGCGAATTCTCCCACTGGTGGAGGCCGAGTTAATGATATGTATGGCTCGCGAATTCTCCCACTGGTGGAGGCCGAGTTAATGATATGTATGGCTCGCGAATTCTCCCACTGGTGGAGGCCGAGTTAATGATATGTATGGCTCGCGAATTCTCCCACTGGTGGAGGCCGAGTTAATGATATGTATGGCTCGCGAATTCTCCCACTGGTGGAGGCCGAGTTAATGATATGTATGGCTCGCGAATTCTCCCACTGGTGGAGGCCGAGTTAATGATATGTATGGCTCGCGAATTCTCCCACTGGTGGAGGCCGAGTTAATGATATGTATGGCTCGCGAATTCTCCCACTGGAATGATGAATGGTTTATGAACTTATGTCTCTTTAAATTGTGTACTCATGTATATCTGTCAGCATGCATTCCTTACTAAGCATTAGGCTTATAGTTAAACCTTATGGTGTAGGTGAAGAAGGTTCAGGTGAGGATGTTATGTGCAAAGAGGACGCTTAAGGCTGGTTGCTGGAGGATGCTCAAGGTGACAGTGCGGGGCTGGAGAGGCGATTTATGACCCCTTGTTTTAAACTCTCATGTTACAGTAAGTTAAAGGATATGGTAGTTTAAGTAGGATGAGATTATTTTAAAACGTTGAGTTTGAAACGTCTAGTGGATCACTGAGTCAGGGAATGATTATATAGATTTATGAATGATTGTTGCTTAAGTCTTCAGCTATATGCATTTGGATGAGTTGTGTTTACTTCCAGTTGAAAGGAGTCCTTTGATGTTTTAGTGTTCTCTACCGTAAGACGGAAGCTGGATGAGGCAATCTTCCGGCTGACGTCATCGGCAAATGCCGAATGTTAGAGTTTGATGGTTTAGTCTTCCGGCTGACGTCATCGGCAGATGCCGAAGGTTAATTGTTTGATGGTTTAGTCTTCCGGCTGACGTTATCGGCAAATGCCGAAAGAATAGTTGCATGATGGTTTAGTCTTCCGGATGACGTCACGGAAGATGAAAAATGTGTTTTGTCGATTAGCGACGGATGATGTTTTAATTTAGCACGCGAGACCCACGTGTTCACCGGAAGATGAAAAATGTGTTTTGTCGATTAGCGACCGGATGATGTTTTAATTTAGCACGCGAGACCCACGTGTCACCGGAAGATGAAAATGTGTTTTGTCGAATTAGCGACCGGATGATGTTTTAATTTAGCACGCGAGACCCACGTGTTCACCGGAAGATGAAAAATGTGTTTTGTCGATTAGCGACCGGATGATGTTTTAATTTAGCACGCGAGACCCACGTGTTCACCGGAAGATGAAAAATGTGTTTTGTCGATTAGCGACCGGATGATGTTTTAATTTAGCACGCGAGACCCACGTGTTCACCGGAAGATGAAAAATGTGTTTTGTCGATTAGCGACCGGATGATGTTTTAATTTAGCACGCGAGACCCACGTGTTCACCGGAAGATGAAAAATGTGTTTTGTCGATTAGCGACCGGATGATGTTTTAATTTAGCACGCGAGACCCACGTGTTCACCGGAAGATGAAAAATGTGTTTTGTCGATTAGCGACCGGATGATGTTTTAATTTAGCACGCGAGACCCACGTGTTCACCGGAAGATGAAAAATGTGTTTTGTCGATTAGCGACCGGATGATGTTTTAATTTAGCACGCGAGACCCACGTGTTCACCGGAAGATGAAAAATGTGTTTTGTCGATTAGCGACCGGATGATGTTTTAATTTAGCACGCGAGACCCACGTGTTCACCGGAAGATGAAAAAAATGTGTTTTGTCGATTAGCGACCGGATGATGTTTTAATTTAGCACGCGAGACCCACGTGTTCACCGGAAGATGAAAAATGTGTTTTGTCGATTAGCGACCGGATGATGTTTTAATTTAGCACGCGAGACCCACGTGTTCACCGGAAGATGAAAAATGTGTTTTGTCGATTAGCGACCGGATGATGTTTTAATTTAGCACGCGAGACCCACGTGTTCACCGGAAGATGAAAAATGTGTTTTGTCGATTAGCGACCGGATGATGTTTTAATTTAGCACGCGAGACCCACGTGTTCACCGGAAGATGAAAAATGTGTTTTGTCGATTAGCGACCGGATGATGTTTTAATTTAGCACGCGAGACCCACGTGTTCACCGGAAGATGAAAAATGTGTTTTGTCGATTAGCGACCGGATGATGTTTTAATTTAGCACGCGAGACCCACGTGTTCACCGGAAGATGAAAAATGTGTTTTGTCGATTAGCGACCGGATGATGTTTTAATTTAGCACGCGAGACCCACGTGTTCACCGGAAGATGAAAAATGTGTTTTGTCGATTAGCGACCGGATGATGTTTTAATTTAGCACGCGAGACCCACGTGTTCACCGGAAGATGAAAAATGTGTTTTGTCGATTAGCGACCGGATGATGTTTTAATTTAGCACGCGAGACCCACGTGTTCACCGGAAGATGAAAAATGTGTTTTGTCGATTAGCGACCGGATGATGTTTTAATTTAGCACGCGAGACCCACGTGTTCACCGGAAGATGAAAAATGTGTTTTGTCGATTAGCGACCGGATGATGTTTTAATTTAGCACGCGAGACCCACGTGTTCACCGGAAGATGAAAAATGTGTTTTGTCGATTAGCGACCGGATGATGTTTTAATTTAGCACGCGAGACCCACGTGTTCACCGGAAGATGAAAAAAATGTGTTTTGTCGATTAGCGACGGATGATGTTTTAATTAGCACGTGAGACCCACGTGTTCACCGGAAGATGAAAAATGTGTTTTGTCGATTAGCGACGGATGATGTTTTAATTTAGCACGCGAGACCCACGTGTCCACCGGAAGATGTCTCCTTTTAGGTGATGTTAAGCGAGTCACGCGTAATGCACGTGATGACCGGACGACTAAATTTCTGAGGGCTGTCAACGCATGCAACCCATGCAAACCCGAGTGGTATTATGTTAAGAGAATTGAGGATACCTCCTCTTTTCCCAGGAATTGTCAAGAAAACCAATGACCGAGTCTAGTCGCTCGACTCTGTGAAAGTTGAGCGAAGAGGCGTGGGAAGTCGGGCACGAGAGGGTTCGTTTTCCTTAATGGTTCTGCGTCTCTATTACCAGTTAAAAAAAAAATATATACGTATAATGTGGAAGTTTGTTGTGATATAGTAAGTGAATGTAATAATAGTAAAAGTCAGGCAAACGGTTAATGAAAGTATATGAGTACGTGACGGCTCCTGGCCGGGGTCGTTACACACACGTCTCATAACTGTCTATGACGTCCACGCCTTGAGCAAACCAAGCAAAAACAACCGGTTAGCACACATCCCATAGCTGTCTAGGATGGCCAAGCATGATTTACCTTACCGACATCGATCGTAGAACCCTATGACTGTCTAGGAGTTCATACTCTCGATGTCTTAAATATTTTAGCCAAACCACTCTCTCGTAAAGATCCCTTTTGGGTGCTACACTCCAGCAACTATTCCCGACAAGGCCACTTTACTCGAGACCAGTTCTTGCAATCATTTTTATCTTAATTCAATTCACATTCACCATTCAAAACAATGCACAAAACAGGTTTTCGTAACTGAAAAACTATGATGCATGCCAAAAGAATATGCAACACAACACAACGCGAAACAAGAAACTAACCGTTAACCCTACCGTTCCATGGTGTAGGCCTAAGGCAACAAAAGAATTCCTCTACTTACCTGACTACTCAGCACGTGTTTGCTTACTTTGTCCGGTTTAATCACTCGCTCGACAACCTAACGAATAGGAAAAATAACTTAGCAATTATTCTAAAAAATTCTAAGGAATTCTTAAACCCAACACTAACCAAAATTCAACCAACTATACAATTCAATACCTAAAACCTGATTTTCTAACTATTTTTAGCGTTCAAGTTTGAACGGCCATAACTTACTCGTTTTTCAACAGATTTCGACGTGCCACCCCAATCCGTAAACCTCTACACGTCTACTATTCATTGAAATAAACAAATTAACCAACCATACACAAAGGCCCATTCGAAAACACCAAAACATAACTGGTGCACGAAGTGCTTCAAACCAGTTTTTGTATAACTTTCACCTAAACGTTTAAACCTTTAGAAAACAAACTGTGTTTTCATACAAAAATAGTGAGTTTTCTCCAAAACATCTTAATCCTAAACTTCAACAAAACTCACATTTTAACTTGTCCAAACTCGTTAACTTTAGTAGATGATTACCTTCACTGGAGAAAACGAGAAAAGACAGAGTTTAGAATTATCGCTGGTAGTCTGGAAGAGAGAAAGCAGAGAGGAGTGGAAAGAAAAAGAGGAGAAATGAGGAGGGTTTCACATAGGGAAGAGAAAGAGAGAGGGGGGCTTGGCTTCTTCAACAAGCCTGGACACTTGGCTCTCATCCATTGGCTTCCTTCCACCAACCTTAATTCCTACCTAAACTGCCCCTCCATTGGTTTTCTAACTAAATGATATGTTTTGGTTACACTTTTGTTTAGTTTTTATGCCATTATTCAATTCAACATAAACTCCGTCGATTTGGTTTCTAATTGATTTGTTATTTGGTTCGTCAGTTCGGTTTCCTCGACACCCTCTTTCTCCACAAAATGTCCCACAATTCCAATAAAATATTTATAACATTAATGGAAATTTAATCTCATTCCATAACTCAAGGGATAATTTATACAGCCAAAAATGCCGGGTGTTATATTCCACCCACGTTAAAAGAATTTTGGTCCCCAAAATTTGCTTAAACAACTAGTTTAGGATATCTATCTTATACATCATGTCATCCTTCCCAAGTGGCTTCCTCCACGTTATGGTTGTGCCATAAGACCTTCACCAATGGGATCACCTTTTTGCGCAATACTTTGATCGAAGAATTAAAAATCTTCACGGGCCTTCCTTCATGCGTCAGCGTCAACTGATTATCTAAGTCCACCAGTTCCATGATCTGAGTAAGGTCTCGCACGCATCTTTTTCAGCATCAAAACTTGAAAAACGTTGTGGACTCCACTCGTAGACGCTGGTAGCCGCAGTCTATAAACTGTGTTTCCAATCCTCTTCGAGATGGGAAATGGCCCAACCACCTTGGACTGAGTTTTCCCACTCCAACCAATCCTCATCACGCCCTTGAGAGGTGACACCTTCAGGACTACTTCGTCGCCTTCAATGAACTCTAAGTCTTTTCTCCTCTGATTCGCATAACTTTTCCGTCGACTCTGAGCAGTACCAACCCATTGTCTGATAGTAGCCACTATTCCAGACATCTGTTGTAATAACTCAGGGCCGATCAGTCTGACTTCCAGTCTGGCTTCTCCAACTTTGTCCCAGCACAAGGGAGACTCGTACTTCCTGCCGTGAGCCTCATGAGAAGTTTCGGACTACCGGAATATCCTAGAGCTCCACCTCACCTTGCCTTTGAGCATCCACCACATAGGCTAGAGTTCCGGAACATCCTGGCGTCATTAGTTTTTGAGCCTCTAAGGAGGATACAACAGGCATAGTGCGCGTCTCTGGCATAGCGTGATAGGAGAACTCCTCCACGTTCGGGCGCTTAAAGACACTAGCCCGGAACTATAATTGATGGTGGCATGTTGTTTAAACAGCCAATCCATACCTAGAATTACATCGTATCCTTTCATACCGATAACGATATGTGATTGGCATACAATTGCTGGTCTCCTACTAACACTACATCGCCCTGCACCGCCCGCTCGGAGTGCATAAACACTCCAGACGGTGACATGACACTGCAGGGTTGACTTGACTACACAATACACAAATCTTGCCTAACTACACAGTCCATTGCCACAACCAATTGTGTGGCCCCCGTGTCTAACAAGGTATATACATGTGCATTACAGATCAAAAATTGTACTTGTGATCGCCGTGTGCTGGGCATCATCATCATTCTCCATCAGAGTGAATACTCTCTGAGTGGCACGGTTCGGCCTATTATCCGGCATTGGACAATCCCGGACGTGATGACCTTCCTTGTCGAACCGGAAGCAACGGCGAGCAAAGAGCCTACATTCACCTATGTGGCTTCTCTGGTAATGCGGGCATACGGGAAGCTGAGTAGCTCCAATCGGTCTCTTTCCCTTGTTCTGATAAGCAGCAACCTCATTGGCCCTTTTGACGCCCCTATTTTGTTGCTGTTGTGGTTGCCAACCACGACCTTGCTGTTGTTGTTGTTGTTGCTGGGGAACGTCTCTAATGATTTCCCTTGATGAATCTCTCTGCCTCTGGGACTTCGTCTCTAAGGCTTCCAACTGAAAAGTCTTGGCCACCATCTTTGTATATGGTGCCTCATCAAACCCTCCGGTCGTAATTCCTCGTAAGAGGTCCATCTTCAGACCCTGAATGAATTGGTGTACCTTGTTTTCATCGATGTCCACCAGATGAGGCACGTAGCAGGATAGTGACTCGAACTTTTGAACATACTCGGCCACCGATACATATTGTTGTAGCTGAGAGAATTCGATCAACTTGCTCTTCCTCACACTACGGTCAAAGTACTTCTCGTAGAAGATATTCTTGAATCCATCCCAGCTTAATGCTACTGTAGTCGACTGCACTGTGTCCCATCAAAATCCAGCATTTTTGGTGAGATGAAACGTGGCACATATCACTTTCTTGCTCTCTTCCACCTCTGTGTAGTTGAATATTTTCTCTATCGCCCAGATCCATTCCTTGACGTGAGCTGGGTCCATAGACAATCCATCAAATGTAGGCGGTTGGAGCCGTCAAAATCTGTCTCCAATGGTGTCTCGTGGCGCATGGTTGTTGTTCCCATTGTCTGCCATCATGCGTTCCATCATGCGTGACTGAACGCCGACTAGCTCGGTTAGATGATCGAGGGCGTCGCCCCTGTCGTTTGCATCACCTTGATTCTCCCTCACCATTTCAAGAAAATCCTAAACATAATAACGAACTTAACTTAATAAACAAGAACGGTTATAGAAACTTAAACACTTACAGTTGGTGAAGCAATCTCACGTGGCGGGTTTGCACAACAAGACATTTCTCCATAACCGTTTTGAAAACCTGGCGGCTCTGATACCATAACTGTGATGCACCCAAACCCGATCAGGGTCGAAGGGCCTCACTCCAGACATTTTTAAAACGTAATGGACTATTTTTTTTTTGAACTTTTAAAACTTTACACGGAGAAAACTCTCTCTGGAATTGAAGATTGGAAGACTACAGTGAATAACAGAAGAAAACATGAAGACATGTAAAAATATGGATGATAGTTATAAATGGCAGAAGAAAACCAGGAAGACAGAAGGCAGAGAAAACCTTCTCTGAAAATTTAGACTGGAAAACATATTAGAAGTCGGACTTCAGAAATAAATAGCAGAAGAAAAACAGGGAGACAGATGGCGAAGACATATTGAATTTAGATTACAGAAATACATGGCAGAAGAAAAACAGGAAGACAGGGATATTAAAAACTTGGAAGATTGATCTGGACGAGAGCAGGAAGAAACAAACAGAAATGGACGACAGAAACTGGAATGTAGAATGGACGACAGACATGCAGTGGGAGACTTAATAAAATGGGGAAAACAGAAACTAGAAGTCATGCCGTGGAAGACTTACTGTGGGTGACAGAAGTCGTGAACGTTTGAAATAAAAGGATAGAAACAGTAGACAACAGAAGCCTGTGGACGTTTAAGAAAAAGGGCAGTGACCGTGGATATTTGAAATAAAAGGCAGTGACCGTGGACGTTTGAAATAAAAGGCAGTGACCGTGGACAACTATTTTCAAAGAAGACATGGACGACTGTTCACAGAACAGAATGAACATCTATTTTACAGAAGGCATGGACGACTGTTCACAGAACAAAATGAACAACTCTTTTACAGAAGGCGTGGACGACTGTTTTACAGAAGGCGTGGACGACTGTTCCCAAAGCAAAATGAACAACTCTTTTACAGAAGGTGTGGACGACTGTTCACAGAACAAAATGAACAACTCTTTTACAGAAGGCGTGGACGACTGTTTTACAGAAGAAAAACTTGAAGACTTGAAGACTTGAAGACTTGAACATTTGCTCCACCGATCGATCGGTTACCCCAGGCGATCGATCGGCTAACTCTCTGTTTGACGACTTATTTCTTTTGACACAAAAAGCATCAAACCCCAAAACTCGATTCAAAACACAGTTTTAAAACACACTTGACAACATGAAAGAGATTCAAGAAAACAAAATACATGGATACCTCTAAAACTCGAAACAATCCATGCACAACCTGGAAGGAAAAAAATTCCAAAATAGTTCCAGAATGTTTCAGAACATAAATACAACTGTCAAATACAGAGGTTTAAAAACTTAAACACCAAAACCTATACATTATCAAAATGCCAACAGAATTCCCACATAGACTATACAGACATGATAGTCATTTAAAAAGAACTTCACTCTCGGGTCAGAAATATGTCTGGCTACCGCAACCACCCCCGAAAGCTCGTGCCACCAACCACCTATTCGTCTGTCTGAGGCACAAAATCCTCATCCATAGGTTCCGTATCTACATCGGGGAGTTCAACTATAAGCCTAGAGCTCAGTAAGAACATGTTAAAATATAGTGATGCATATGCTATGCATGAACTTTCGAAATACAGTGACATTGCAGTACATTACTTTTATCTGTCAGGGGGGTATAAGTGGATTTTATAGGGGAACTGGCGTAGCAGAGGTGCACTTTTAGGCACATTACAGAGATACAGTACAGTAATACAAAACAGAATGCCAGTCCCCGTCCCACACTTAACCAAACATTACATTACAGGTTTTATCTTTCTTAACTTCAAACTGTGTGCAGAAAACATTTACATAACTTTAGGGAAAAACGTGTATGCATGAACATTCACTGTGCAGAGACTTAACATATTATAAAACAGTTCAAAATACACATGAATAACAAGACCTCTAAACCATACACTGAGCATGGCAATAAACTTACTTATGGTCGAATCATCGTCCTAACTACCCAACGATAACCCGACGACATTTTTAACCTAATATCTCCGTGATGTAGGGCCTTAAGGGCCACCCTACGCGTATGAACTTACCTGTTGTCCGTGAAGTTGTAAGTCTTGAACGTGTTGCCTCAGTGTTGCACGAACCTATAACATGCACGTAAAGAAAATAAACAGAGCTGCAAATGCTAACTAATAACTTAGTAGAATATGCTCCAAACTTCATTCAAACCTTTAGAAAACAAACCAATGTGTTTTCATACAAAAACAGTGAGTTTTCTCCAAAATATCTTAACCCTAAACTTCAACAAAACTCATATTTTAACTTGTCCAAACTCGTTAACTTTAGTAGATGATTACCTTCACTGGAGAAAACCAGAGAAAACGAGAAAAGATAGAGTTTAGAATTGTCGTTAATAGTTTGGAAGAGAGAAAGCAGAGAGGAATGGAAAGAAATAGAGAAGAAATGAGGAGAGTTTCACGTAGGGAAGAGAAAGAGAGAGGGGAGGCTTGGCTTCTTCAACAAGTCTGGACACTTGGCTCTCATCCATTGGCTTCCTCCCACCAACCTTAATTCCTACCTAAATTGCCCCTCCATTAGTTTTCTAACTAAATGATATGTTTTGGTTACACTTTTGTTTAGTTTTTATGCCATTATTCAATTCAACATGAACTCCGTCGATTTTGTTTCTAATCAATTTGTTATTTGGTTCGTCAGTTCGATTTCCTCGACATCCTCTTTCTCCACAAAACATCCCACAATTCCAATAAAATATTTATAACATTAATGGCAATTTAATCTCATTTCATAACTCAAGGGATAATTTATACAGCCAAAAATGTCGGGTGTTACACTAGAGCTCGATATATGAGCCGAGGGGGAGATTTTTTGGGCTCGGCCCATATCTTGGGCTGAGTGTGATGACCCGAATGTGTACGTATGAGCACGAATGCGGAAAAAACTTTGAGACCCAAGCCGAGTGTAGGCAAATCCCAGAATCGAGTATAGGCAAATCCCGAGTCTTAAAAAAGAGGTCCTCATAATCCCACATCGCTTGGGGAGGTATATGGAAATGAAACATATGTAAGGAAACTCTCCCAAAATAGTAAGACGCATATTGGAGCACAATTACTCTGAAGATAAAAGTGCTCCAGTGAGAGCAGTACCATGTTGGGTGACTGATTGAGAATTCCTCGCCATACAAATTCATGAGGAAAGGATATTGGGCTACGACCCAATCCCAGAGCGGACAATATCTTACTAATAAAAGGAGTCGTTATAAATAGTATCAGAGCTTGTACGCAACCAGAAATGTGGCCAACGAGGACGTTGGGCCCCCGAGGGGGGGTGATTGTGATGATCCGAATGTGTACGTATGAGCACGACTGCGGGGCAAATCTCAAATTTTGGGGCAAACCTCGGGACCTAAGCCGAGTGTAGGCAAATCCCGGACTCGAGTATAGGTAAATCCCGAGTCATAAAAAAAGAGTCGTCGTAATCCAACATCGCTTGGGGAGGTATATGGGAATGAAACATATGTAAGGAAACCCTCCAAAGATAGTAAGACGCGTTTTGGAGAACAATTGACAACAGATCCCATAAGAACTCTGAAGTTAAAAGTGCTCCGGTGAGAGCAATACCATGTTGGGTGACCGACTGAGAAGTCTTCTCCATACAAATCTGTGAGGGAAGGATATTGAGATACAATCCAATCCCCAGAGCAGATAATATTTATTGGGAAAATGGGTCGTTATACTAAAACTATAAAATGCTTTGAGACTAAAGAAACCCTAGATAGTGATATCAAAAAGAAATAAGAGAGAAGAAGAAGCAAAACAGATTCTCAAATTTTTCAAGGGCAGTTGTAAGAGAATTCTAGTTTCTTAAGATTCAACCATTGGATAGTCTTGAAATTGTGACAATGGATTTGTGACATATAGAGATATATTCTGAATGGTGGCGATCATATTTGTGCTTCCTAAGACTGTCGAGTAGAATACAAAAAGGATTGTAGTTTTGTACCCTATATTTATTCTCTTTTACTTTTTGTTGTCTTCTAAGATTATTGTTTGATCTTGATGAATTGTTATATCCTTCTAGTTTGATGATCTAAAGATAACTTTGGTTGTAACCATTGTTTGTGTAACGACACCTTTTCCCAGCAAGATATTGTCTGCTCTGGGGATTGGGCCGCAACCCAATATCCTCCCCTCACGGCTTTGTTTTGGCGAGGACTTCCCAGTCGGTAACCCAACTTGGTACTACTCTCGCCGAAGCACTTTTAACTTTGGAGTTCTTATGGGATCCGTTGCTAATTGTGCTCCAAAACGTGTCTTGCTATCTTGGAATGGTCTTTTTACATATGTTTCATTTCCACATACTTCCCCAAACGATGTGGGATTATGACGACCCCCTTTTTACGATCTGTCACCTTCCGGTTCGCCCGCGAGGACGTACCTCCATCCGGGTTCCGGTTCGTGCAGCCATCATACACATACTTACACATCTGGGTCATACCACTCCCCCCCCCCCTCGAGGTTTGCCCCGCAGTGGTACACATTCCATTCGGGTCATCACAATCACCCCCCCCTCGGGGGCCCAACGTCCTCGTTGGCCATATTTTTGGTTGGGTACAGGCTCTGATACCATTTGTAACGACCACTTTTCCCAGAAAGATATTGTCCGCTCTGGGGATTGGACCGTAGCCCAATATCCTCCCCTCACGGCTTTGTTTTGGCGAGGACTTCCCAGTCAGTCACCCAACTTGGTACTACTCTCGCCGAAGCACTTTTAACTTCGGAGTTCTTATGGGATCCGTTGCCAATTGTGCTCCAAAATGCGTCTTACTATCTTGGGAGGGTCTCCTTACATATGTTTCATTTCCACATACTTCTCCAAGCGATGTGGAATTGTGACGACCCTCTTTTTACGACCTGTCACCTTCCAGTTCGCCCGCGCGGACGTACTTCCATCCGGGTTCCGGTTCGTGCAGCCATCGTACACATACTTACACATCTGGGTCATCACAGTTTGTGATATAGTGGAATATTGATTAAGTGGCCTACAGGTCCCGTGATTTTTTACTCACTATTTTGAGAGTTTTTCACGCTAAAATTGGTGTTGCGAATCTCATTAATTTTTGGGTGATTTATTATCGCTTATTGCTATTAGTTAATTTATTTTGCCTATTTGATTACACAAAGAGAGAAAAAGGTAATTTATTCTGCTGTGCATTCTCAGTGTCGAGAGTTGATATTAGTTTTTTTCTCGACAAATTAATACATAATAAATCTTCCAAAGTACATGTACTAATGTACATACATACATGAATAGAACTTTTTAAGTGACTCTTCAAAAATACATGAATTTATTTAAAAGACACATATTACATGACATATTAGTTAAAAGACCCAATATTCAAATTAAGTTTATTTTCAATGTGCACAACACAAAGTTCTTTTTAGAAAACTGTGATGTTTATACTTGCAGCGCTGACCATCGGTAAACATTGGAAAAATAATGGAAGAAAACCGTTGTAATTCAAGACATACAAGAAATATTATATTTAAGAATAAGCTTTATGGAGGGTGTTCGGGTTCAGTTCAGTCTAGTTTTCCAGCTAGATTGACAAAAAAAAAAAATTGATGATTTTCTGTTCCACAGTTATGGAACAGAAACTGAAGATAATAGGTTTATTCGAAACCAAATCAAAGATCCACGTTCAGTTCGGTTGGAGTTGAGTTCCATGTTGAAAAACTAGCAATTAAAAATTTAGTTTACTTTCTAATAACCTTAAGTTTTTCTATATAATTTTTCTCCAATAATAGATGGTTAGTATTTGATGTTGATTTACATTATAATTGGAAAAAGTGGAATAGGGGAAGGTAGGACCAAGAAGAACATATTTAAATTTCTGGCGTCACAGTCAAATAATTTCTACTTTAATGTCTTTTCTAATTTCTGGTTTGTTTTTTCATTGAAATCGACAATTTTCCTTTTGAATTTGGATGAAGATATATTAAAAATCGAACAATCACTAAAAAAAATATTAAAGTAGAACACTAAATTTACGTAAAAAAATTCTTTTTGAAAAAAAAAATGGACAAGTGATAAAATTTACTATAAAAATGAAGTACAAATGTGAATTTTGCAACTACAATTTGAATGAATTAGTGAAAATACTTCAAAACTCAAATAAGATCTAGAATGGGGGGCCTATCAGCCGTTCCAGATAGAGTTCTAGTAAGATTGAACTTTAACAGATGGAAATGCATAATTGAGACTCAGATTAGATTGAGCTTCAATTTAATTATGGATTGGGCACTTCGTTAGACATGACTTTGAGCTTCAATTATATTGCAAAAAGAGTGTACAAAGGAATAAAGAAATAATACTTATTTATAATGATTAATTTGCGGCATGAATAACACATTTTAAGTAAAATTATTGTCTTAACTCATATTTGACAAATGTTGATGATAACTTAGAGATGAAAGTTGATTTCAATGCTATAGTCATTTATACAATCTCAAATCGATCATTTCACAAAAATTTTCCCACAAATTAAGCTTAAGAAACCAATTAATCATCGTTACGAATCCAAGTTCCATGTGATGGAGAAGTTGACATTTTCTAATTGTTGGTTAAGAAACAAGATATAGTGTCACAACCCAAAGACAGATCTAGATATTTTTACGTGTAGAAGAACTTAATTTAGAAGAACTTAATGAAGATATTTTTATTTCGAAGAAAAAAATTCTCTAGAGATAGAAGAACTTAATGACATGGATTTAATATATGTTAATCATGTAATATTTATCTAATAAATTTGATTATATAAAAAAATAGGGAGTATGCAAAAGTTAACATACGAATGAACTTGTACAAGTAAAAAAGAAAGTGTGATTTAGGACACTCTTGAGTGATTTCACAAGTTGTTATGGAAGTAGGATTTTAAGCTCGATATCTCCAACTCGAATCGAGGCTACTTTACTGTTAATTTTTTATTATACATGGTAGAATTCAGTTATTCAAATTTCTTTTGGGATTGGGTTTATGAGCCAACATTACAGATCACTTTCAAAAGTTTTTTTTTTTTTTTTACTTCGTAATTTAATCTTCACGTAACACCCGGTATTTTTGCCATGTAAATATTCCTTAAATTATTCAACGAGATTAATGAGAATATTTATGCAATGTGTATTTTTAATAATTGCTAATGTTTCCAATCGAACATGTGTGATTCATAAAATCAATTTGTGGAAACTAAATTGGTTAAAAACCAATGACAGGGTAAATGGGAAAGAATTTAAGGTTGGTGGGAGGAAACCAATGGTTGAGTGACACGTGGCAGCTTGTTGAAGAAGCTAAGTTTTTCCTTCTACATGAAACCTTCAATTCTCATCTGTTTCTTTCCACTGCTCTCTGTTCTTCTTGTCCAGGCGATTGTGACAAAGTATCAACACTTTGTTTTCTCCTGTTTCTTCTATTCCCTTCAGCAAAAAGGTAAGCGTCTAATCATGCTAACAAATTTGGACAAGTAAAAGTATGAGTTTGCTGAAGTTTTAGGTTAAGTTGTTTTGGAGAAAACTCTCGGTTTTTGTATGGAAACACATTCGTTGTTTTCTACAAGTCTGAATGGGGTTAACTGCATAATCTTCCAAGTTATTAGTTAACATTTGCAGCATTGTTTATTTCTCCACGTGCATGTTACAGATCTTTGCATTTCCGAGACTTTTCAGCTAACTGCATCGCGGATAACAGGTAAGTTCATAACCGTAGGTTGGCCCTTAAGGCCCTACATCACGGAGGTACTAGGTGTTTCAATTCTGTCGGGTTGTTTTGGGTAGAAATGTTATAGTTTATGTTCTGAGTTGTCTGTGTTCTGCTTCACAGTATGTTCTGTTATTTCTGTCGTCTACTATTGTAAGTTCAGGCACTGAAAATATTCATGCATACATGTTTTCATCGAAAGTTCATGCAAAACCGATTTCTGTACACTGTTTGAAACTAAACAAGATAAAATCTGACTGAAATGTATCGGTTAAGTGTGGGACGGGGACTGGCCCCCAGATCTATTTCTGTACTGTACCATATAACTGTTTGTGCCTGATAGTGCACCCACTGTTCGCCAGTTTCCCTATAAGCCCCACTTATACCCCTCTGCCACTGATACGTAATGTTCTGTACTGTTACTGTATTTCTGAAAGTTCATGCATAGCATATGCATCACTGCATTGTTTTATATGTTCTTACTGAGCTTTAGGCTCATAGATGAACTCTCTGATATAGGTACTGAACCCGAAAATGAGAACTTTGTGCCTCAATCTGATGAATAGCTGGCTGGTGGTTCGAGCTCTCAGGTTGGTTGTGGCTGCCAGACAAATTCTCGACTGAGAGAGTGAAATTCTAAACTATGTTCTGTCTATATATTTAAAACTTCTGTTTTGGAAATTCTGCAAATATATGTTAGGTTCTGTACTGATCCTCAGATTTTAAAACAATGCACAGATTTTGATGTCTAAGTCTTAAAAACTACTGTATTTGACAGTTGAATTCATGTTCTGAATGTTCTTGAATTGTTTGGGGATATTTTCTGTTAGTTTGTGCATGGATGACTTCTGGTTTTAGGACTATCCATGCAGTCTGTTTCTTTGAATCTGTCAATTGTAAAGTATGTTCTACAACCTTGTTTAGAATCGGGTATTGAATGTCTACAACTTTCATGCCTTCTGTTTGTGCTGTATTTGACAGTTGGATTAAGTTCTGAAGTATTCTGAAATGGTTTGAAATATTTTCTGTTAGTCTATGCATGGATGGTCTCGGGTTTTTGAGCTATCTATGTAGTGTAATTATTCTTAAGTTTCTGTTATACCTTCGGTTGTGCTCGAGAACCATATTTTGAAGTGGTTTGAGAATCTGAGACTTTTAGGTCTTCTGTTTTATGCTCTCTGTCTGTGTGTCTTCCTGTCAAAAGTTGTAAATTCTGCCTTTGAAACTATGTCTACCGATTGATACTGTTCACATTTTGTCTTATTCACATCTACCACCAAACAGTGGTTCTGCCATAGGTTTTTCTTCTGCCGATTACGTTTAATGTCTGTATCTTCCGGTTGACGTCATCCATCTTCCGGCTGACGTCATCACTTCATCCGATTTCATCTGTTGCCCGTGTCTTCCGTCTGACGTCATCTCCTCTTCTGATGACGTCACCCACTGTTTACATCCTCCGATTTCATCTGCTGCTTGCATCTTCCATCTGACGTCATCTCCTCTTCCGATGACGTCACCCACTGTTTACATCCTCTGATTCCATCTGCTGCCTGCATCTTCCGTCTGACGTCATCTTCTCTTCCGATGATGTCACCCACTGTTTACATCCTCCGATTCCATCTGCTGCCTGCATCTTCTGTCTGACGTCATCTCCTCTTCCGATGACGTCATCCACTGTTTGCATCTTCCGATTTCTGAGCATCATTCCGGTTTAATTTCATCTACCGCCCAACAGTATTTTGCTTTTGAAAAACTAAGTCTTCCGCCTAAGTCTTCCGCCTTGCCTCCTATTTTAACTGGTTTATTTATTATCTGAATTCACCGCTGCTTTTTTTAAACTAAGTCTTCCGCCAGTCTTCCGCCTAAGTCTTCCGCCAATATTTCTTGTAATTCCCCTCTATTTATTTCTGTAGCATCTTCCCAGTTTTAAATTTTCAGAGGGGTTATCTATTCTGCTTTCGGTATTTTCAGTCGTCCTCCTCTGTCTGTTTATTTCACTATCTGTTTATTTTATCGTTCATCTCTGTTTCCTGTTTTTACCATTTTCTTCTCACATGTTTTGCTGCACTCTTCAAGTCCACCTTGCCTAATATCTTAGATGTTCAAAGTTTTAATTTACTTCTGTCTCCCTGTTTCCTTTAGTCTGTTATTCAAGTCCATCTTGCCTAATATCTTAGATGTTCAAAATTTAACATGTCTTTTGAAATGTTCCATGTAATCTCATTTCCTTCTGTTGTTATCCTGCAGTCTGGTTTTAACTGTTTTCTTTCCCGTTATGATTTCTACTCTAGAGAACACTCTCTCTCTGTCAATGTTTTAAAAGTATAATGTTCAAAAAATATATATATGTCCCGTTTTCTGTTAAATGCCCGGAGTGATGGCTCCTCGTCCCCGACCGGGTCGGGGGCTGTCACACTTCATAGTGCATATTTCACTATTTCTGTAGTTTTTTTCTCATGAAGGTTTTTCTATGTTAAATCTTAGAGTCAATTTTTTTTTTTTTTTTTGATTTTATTGTTCGATTTCTAAAAATACATTTTTTTTTTTGAAAAATATGTAAATATCACATGTTTATTACTTCAAATTTAATCTTAAAAAAAAAAAAAATCCATCAACAGAAAAAAAAAACTGATTCAGAAAATGCATAGCATCATTGGTTGATGACCTCATTTCTTTGCTTCCAACTTGAAATAAATAAATGTGTGAGTGCGACATGATTGAACTTTAGGGGTCTAGGGAAGTAGAAAAATTCTTCCCGACACTTGGAATTTCGAAGCTAAAATAAAGGAAAGTAATTAGTAATAATTCATGGGACAAAAAGGGAATGATTTGTTTTGTGTTAAAATAGGCATCTTCAGAAATTAAACATGGATAATTAACTTTTATTTTAAATAAAAATTAATTTTTATTAACAAGAAATAACCAAATATTTCATTAATCACTAGTTATCTTAACTTAAAGAGGAAATCGCCTTAACATTGTTACTTACATTATATAATTTATCCAAATTAACGTATTGCACTCAAACTTTCTGCGTGTTAACCGACCGTAAATTTGAAAATAAAGATAGAACATGTAAAAAACTTTTAAAGAAAACATGTAGAAATAGAACAATCATAGAGGTTAAGGAAGACAAGATTATGTTATGCCGACGTCTCGCACAAGCATGCAATTACAGTGAGGAAATCGAGGTAATTATTAAAAACAAAATTAACATGCTTCATCAACAAACCTTATTATATAGCTTAGACCCATAATCCAAGTTATGCTTTGTGCATAAAATGTGCAACCCAGTTCAATTTTTATATATTTTATTTAGATTTTTTCAAAACATTTTTAGTCATAAATTTGAGGAAATGATTATCAACCTTTCTTGACATTCATACACAATTATCAGACTTTGTCGGATATAGTTTATTATATATGACTAGGCACACGCATGTTTACCATATATGTTGTCATTGTTTCTGAAATTTATGCATAATTTGTAATTCTTTATTTAAATTGAATTTAGTGTGTGCTGTTAGAACAAAGAATAGTGTTAGGCCTTCCACTATGTTATATTAATAACATTTCGATAAAAGAAATGTTAGAGTTTAATATGATCTCAATTTTATTTAGGTCAGACCATTGGACCTTTATTAGAAGTCTCATTTAAAATTTTATTTTATCTATAAATTCATATAAGTTAGAGTTGTAAATCTCACAGTTGTATTTCGATCTTCAAAGTAGATTGGTCATCTGTTTGTGATTTTTTTCTCAAAAGAGTTTTTCTACGTAAATTTAGTGTCCCACATCATATTTTTTTTTCCAATTGTACAATTTCTAACAAAAAGTTTTTTTTTTTTTGACGAAAAGAAGAAAAAAAATGTGGTGTCGGTTCTCCCTTGTCCACTTTGAGCGTAGTCCTCACAGATTTGTTCTTAAATTTAGTTCAAAATACATTGTACTAAGTAAGTAGGAGAACTTTTCTTATAAATCATTCACTTTTCAATCTCCCAAGTGATGTGAGCTTGTACTTCCTCATTGATATGAGCTGGACCCTTACAATTAATAGAATCTTAGTCGTTGTTAACTTTAGAGGACATACTCTCACATCTACTACAACTTTTTGAAAATGTGAATATCAGCTCGTTTTCTTTTTTCATTTTCAACTTACTAATCTTACTAAAAAATTTCTAATTATAAACTAATCAAACCCTCTAAAATCTTAAAAATTCGACTTGATGGGCGCTTACAATTTAAGTTCATATTCTAATTATTTTATGTTAAACAACATAGAAATTCGTTAACCTAGTGTTCAAGCCTAGAGTAGAGGGAGTGCTGCATTCTGGCAAACTAGTATTCATAAAAGAAGAAAACCCAGAAGAAGAATGGTCCTTTTATTTATTATAGAATATCCAAATAATTTAATGCAAGTTTCATGGTGAAAACCCATCACGATCATCACAAAATGCATAAGAAACCCCTTTTGAAAAGTCTTTTCATCATCCCCTTTTGTTAACTTTAGCAGAAACATACCCATACTTCCAAACAAAATGACCAATTTTTATTAAACCCACCATTCTTACAGAGCCTGTAACTCTCTTCCACTTCCAATAGTCACCTCTCCTACCAGCTACCCAGAGCCTCTTGCTCAGCGTGCGCTCCCAAAAGACTCATTACTCAAACTTCAATGCAAATTATAGAAAATGTAACGCAGATGCGTCTTCGTTTTCCCGTGAAAAAGTGGATGGGAAGGTCCTAAAGAGAATGTAGACGTGCTTATGCTCATCTTAGTACGAATGTAGATTTGAAAAATACTTAGTTATCGTTACATTTTTTTAGTTGTTAAAGTTAGATGACTCAAATTCTATTTTGATTTTATTCGAAAAGCAACAACGTGATATATGTTAGATTCGGTGTAACTCAAATATTAATTTGGACAGTCCGGTTCGACTACGTTAGGAATCTCGTTTTGACTAAACTTAAAATTTCAATATAATGTTATAAATATATGTTTGAGCCGCAAAACTCAATTATATTTTAAATTTGATTAATGAATTTTTTTTATGTTTATGATTTTTTCCCCAAAAAAATTTTTCACTTAAATTTCGGTGTGCTTGTTTTTGCACGTTTATTTTTATTTTTATGATCATTAGCACTCGATTTTCAACAAAATGATTGAATAATAAAATTATATACTTATTTATTCATATTTTTAACGAGAATGCCATTATGATTTTTGTTAGAAAACTATTCATGTAATTTTTTCGACTTTATAGTAAATTTTTGTCTCATCTGTTTATAATTTTTTTTAGTAAAATTTTTTCATCGTTATGATAATGGTAATAAAAATAAAAAGACTTGGATAATATTTTCTATAATTTTTTAATTGTATATAAACGGAGCAGTCATGTAGCATTGCTAGAAAGAAACTAAATGAAAAGTAACCTTGAGAAGTGTTAAGCTTTGGCAGCATGGAGTATGAAAAGTAAAAGGCAGTGAAAAATTCCATGAAAGTGAAAAAGTCACTTCCATCTATTTTTTTCATCAGTTATGGGGTTTGAGGAAGGTGGCTGACAACCCACCGGCTGCAGGCAGCTGTCGGGTCAGAGAGAGGCCACAGCTGGCGTTTTCCGCCGCACCAACCTGCCACAAAATAGTAACCGGTGGAGCAAAGGGCAGCCAACTGGAATCACCAGCCGGCCAGCCATTGGCCATATCTCTCTTCTTAGCTCTTCCTCTCTCAACTCCTGGCTCCATCTGGTTTGTAAGCTGGTCCGGTTGATGCCCCACATTTGCCTCGATAAGCCCAACTCTGCACGCCCTACACCCCCTTGGGCGCGTGATGCACTTAATTAATTAATAACTTCTATGTCATCGGCTTATAATTACTCTTTCCCAATCAATTATTTCATGGGAAATTCGTGAAAGTTAACAACATTTAATTCCCTCGAAAGTGTGAAATACTTGAATAGGATGGTAGCTAATCCAACCTCAATAGTTAAATGATTGAACTGGGAAGAACATATCGCTACGCAATTTCAAATTTATCAACAAGGCATAATCTTTTTAAGAAGTACTCATTTCTACTCCTACCTTTGAAGGGATTTGTTGGTTTAAATTTATATTTTCAAAATTTCTTAAAGCATTTCACGTGCTTCATATGATAAAATATCATGTTACTTGTTTAATTTATAATGTTCATAAATTTAATCTATAATTCTATGATTTTCTTTTATTTTAATTTTAATAATTAAGTGGTAGAAAATATCTATTTTTTAAGAAATATTTTGATAACTTTGTCACTAGGTAAAGCTTCCAAGCAATTAATTAAATGATCAATTAATGGAATCAATTTGCAATCTTTAAACGATAAAATAAAAGTTTATTTGTTAAATAAATATTGAATTAAAAATGATTGGTTTGAACTTTGAATTTTGAGAGTAAGTGGGGTCGATGCCACCCGTGCCTATAAAACCCAAACCTCAGAAGGAAGCTTGATAATTCAAAACCCTTTAAACCCTTCGAAGAAACCAAGCCTACCAAAAAGTTAAAAATCAGGAGTCTTGGGAAACTCTACGAATCAGCTCTCTCTCTCTCTATTCTCTTTGAGTCGTCATTGTTTCTAGTCAGCCAAAACGGGTCTTCCTCTGTGGATGCTTGGGTTGGATTTTGATCGGTTGATCGCCGACATGAATCGCTTGCTTTCTTTGCTCTTTCACCAGGTACTTTACATTTCATTTTGTTGTAGTGAAAGAAACGAAACATCTACGGTTTTAGTTCAATTTACTAACGACAGAGAGAGAGAGAGAGAGAGAGGTTTTCATTTTAAATTCGCGAATTTATGATATGACCTTACTCCCATTGAGGTCTCTCTCTTTCTCTAGGGGGTGTTGGATGAACAATTCTTGCAGCTTCAACAGCTTCAAGATGAAAGCTCTCCTAACTTTGTTTCTGAGGTTGTTAACATATACTTTCACGAGTCCGAGAAGCTCTTACGAAACCTTAGAGCATTGCTGTAAGTACTCTCTCTCACTCTCTCTCTAAACTTTTGCTTGTAAGTTGGTTCTGTTCAAACGTTGAGTCCTTTTCACGAGGTTCATTTGAATTTCGAACGTAAAATCATTGAATCATCAACCATCGTCTGCATCTGGTGTACGAAAATGCTGCATTTACTTTGGTTAAAGATCGAATTCAGAGACTGAAAATAGAGGATTTGATGATTGGGCAGGATGGATAGAGAGTTCTCGAACTACAAGAAAATAGGAATCCATTTGAATCAGTTTATGGGCAGCAGCTCGAGCATTGGTGCCAAGAGAGTCAGAAATGTTTGCGTCGCCTTTCGCTCAGCTTCTGAGCTAAACAACCGCGCAAGGTGAGAGCTTATATTTTTCTGCTTTTCAAATCTTTCTGGTTTTTGGCTTCAGCTAGTTGTGTTCTTAATACTTATGACAATCTTTTGTTATTGATTATGAAATAGAGAGAAATTTTTAGAATTTTTATAACTTTTGGGTGCTGTGTTTTATAGGTGCTTGAGGGCCTTAGAGGTGCTGGAGCACGAGTACTGCTACCTGAAGAGCAAGCTGCACGAACTTTTCCAAGTAAATCTTTATCTGAACAAGATCAAATCCCTTTCCTTTCTGGCAGAATTAAAAGCATGCAATTTAAGTTCATCTTTATTGTTATTTGCGGTCTGATAAATTGCAATTGTACAGATAGAGCAGCAGAGAGTGTTGGCAGCTGGGGTTAGGTACCCAATGCAGAATTAAAAGCAAGTAATATGAAACAGCAAGGATTGGCTCAAGTGAGTGATGGTTGGAACGAGACCAATCTGGAGTTGTTCGCTGTAGAGGAATTGGATTGTTCATAGTTGGGTTATTATGCTCAGTTTGAAATTCAAGTTTATGGATTTGTAGTTAATGTTGAAGGCAGTTCTTGATTTTCGTAACTCGAGTGTGAAGTTAATGAAAAAAGCTGTCATTTTCATAGCTTTATCACTTTTACACTTGTCTTATCGTCTTATGGGTCAAAACCTAATCTGTGTACTTAATTCAGCATCAACACACACCCATGAGAATCCAGTTGCAGAGAGAGAGAGAGAGAGGAGAGAGAGAGAGAGAGAGTCAGTACACTCAAGTAGTGGTAAATTAATAATGCAGGTTTGGATTACTGTCTAAAATTAAAACTATCTAATTTAAGAAGGTTATAAGTCCGTAAAACTGGAGTTCTGATACTATTATTTATGTCGCGATGAGGATTGATTGTCCCTTATTTGGCTTTTATAAATAAATTTTCATTTGAAATGAATGAAGATTCAAAGTCCAACACATATACGTTGTGCATTTTTCATTCAACTACGTGTTTTAACCAGATTTTTTACTTCAATAATTTCTAATTCAATTTTGAACGATTTCTTACTTCAACGATTTCTAATTCAATTTTGAACAATGTTGATCTCTTGGCCGAGTTTGAAATTATTGTAGGGAGATCGCCAAAGTTCAAAATTGATTTATAAATCACTAGAAAAAAATTAAAAATCAAGTTAAGAAAATTAATTAAATAAAAAATATGATATATATATATATATATATATATATACATATAAGTGTGTGTGTATGTGTGTGTATAATGTATGTATGTGTGTAGTGGACATTAGAGGTGAGCATAGTTCGGAGTAGTTCAGTTTTGGACTCAAACCGAACCAAACCAACAATCTTCAGTTCAAAAATTGAACCATAATCTATCAAATCGGTTCTGATTTGGCTTCAAACCAAAGAAAATTAAATTTTATCATAATGATTAAAAAAAAAAACACTAAGTGATTAGGAATGAACATCAAAATATGACAATATGTAGTCAAGTAGGCAATCTAATTAGTTATTTTAATTAATAGTTAAATAATTCAATTACTAATTTGGTAATTCAATTATTACAATTTAATAATCTAAATTTTAATTAATGCTGTTGAAAAATCTAATCACTAATAGACATCACAAATTATTCAATAATTTGGCAATTCAATAACCAATTAGGCACTTAAATTGTGACAGCCCCCGACCCGATCAGGGTCCGAGAGCCGTCACTCTGTACATTTAACAGAAAATGGGACATTTTTTTTTTTAAATAAACGGATTAAGTTTTTGTAAACAACAAACCCTTAAAACTTTACAGAGAAAGAAAACCTTCTCTGGATTTAAAAGCAAAACGAGAAACAGTTAAACTGGATTACAGAATAAATGGCAGAAGGAAATGCGGAGGCGAAGGAGGGTTCAAAATTGAACCTAATCTATCAAATCGGTTCTGATTTGGCTTTCAACCAATGAATTTAAATTTTATCATACTGATTAAAAAAAAAAACACTAAGTGATTAGGACATGAACATCAAAATATGACAATAGTAGTCAAGTAGGCACTTAATAGTTATTTTAATTAATAGTTAAATAATTCAATTACTAATTTGGTAATTCAATTATTACAATTTAATAATCTAAATTTTAATTAATGCTGTTGAAAAATCTAATCACTAATAGACATCACAAATTATTCAATAATTTGGCAATTCAATAACCAATTAGGCACTTAAATTGTGACAGCCCCCGACCCGATCAGGGTCCGAGAGCCGTCACTCTGTACATTTAACAGAAAATGGGACATTTTTTTTTTTAAATAAACGGATTAAGTTTTTGTAAACAACAAACCCTTAAAACTTTACAGAGAAAGAAAACCTTCTCTGGATTTAAAAGCAAAACGAGAAACAGTTAAACTGGATTACAGAATAAATGGCAGAAGGAAATGCAGGAAGGCTGGAAGCAGGGAGAAATGAAAACAGTTCTGGAATTCTCACTAAGACTTGACTTAGACTTAAACAGGGTTCTGGCAGACAATGAGAGGATTGGAACACCAGAATTTGAACGATGAAAATAAACAGACAGAGATGAATGACTTGACATGCAGTGGAAAACCTAATAAAAATGAAAAACAAAACTGGAAGTTATACCGGAAGAAAGGCTACAGTGAATGACGGGGTCGGGTGATGTAGGGAAAAAGAAGTAAATAAACTGGGAGGAAGACGTAAATTACAAGCAGAATTGGGCTGTTCACCGGCAGAGGTGAACTACAGGCAGAAGATCACTGTTCACCGATAGAGGTGAACTGGGCGGAAGATAGGTGACGTCAGGCGGAAGACGTAGGCAGAAAAATGTAAGTAAACTGGGTGGGCAATATAGACTAGCTGTAATACCCGGCTGTACGAAATATTAATATTTTAATGTAAATGGCATTTTTGTTAATATGTCAAATCAAGTCCATTTTGCGAAAAGAAATTGTTATTACGATCCTAATAATTAATAAGGATTTTAGAAAAATTTCGGAAATTTTAGGAGTTTAACGCTAATTTTACGAGAATTACTTTTATCGTAATATAAAGGATACTTTGGTAAAAATAGTAAACGGGGTTCGATTTGCGAACGGACAGTTTTAATAGAATCCTAGTAATGATTTGGAGTTATTGGTAAATTAAGGAAATTTGGAGAAGCCGAATCGTTAGACAGTTAACGAAACGAAGGACGAAACAAATAGAAAATCCAAGGAATGACAAAATAGTAATTTGCCAAGTCAATATTATAAAATATTACAATTCTTCTTCTTCTTCACGGTTTCACCCTTTTTCTCCCTGCGATTTCTCCTTTCTCCAGGCGGCGATCCCTCCTCAACGCCGACGATTCTTCTCCGATTAACCTCCGGTTCTTCGTGTTTTCTTCTCCATTCACGATTCTAAGTAAGTCTCTATCGTTTCCCAGCTTTAGTTCTTAGTTTTGCGGAGTTAAAAACGATTAGGGTTTCGTTTAGGGTTTTGTGAAAAACGCGATTTAGGGTTAGAAATCAGTAGGGTTATCGTAGTTATGAATATAATGGACGTATTGAACGTTATTGGACGAAGTTAAGTTGATTTAGAAGGAATGTTAAAGTTAGAGAATTTTAGGGGTTTTTGGAAAAACTCGTTAATGGTGGTTTCGAGGTATCGAGCGTTAATTGTTATTAAAAATGCCTCGATTAGTTAAGTTAGAAATTTAGGAAAATTTACTTAGTTAAGGTTTCGTTAAATTTAGACGTTTAACGGCTTAAACTCGTATTAACGACAATTGTGGTGAATTTGCCTTAGGTAAACGACGATCGTGGACGGAGCTTGAAGTTCAACGCGCACGAGGTAAGTTCTCGTTACCTACTGTGGCCGATTGACCTACACCATAAGCCGGAGTTTATTGTTGAGGATACGTTGGTGCATTGTTTGTTTAAGTTGGTCATTGTTTCGTCTTATTGTTTTGGTTGGGTAGTTTAGGTTCGGTTGTTCTATAGGTTGTTTGCTATAGTGTTTTGATGGTATTTGTAGTGTTTTGATGTTATGCTTTTTATGTATGTTTATGTTTATATTAAACTGTTCATGCATAATGGTTTTAAAAATGTCATGAAAATGAATTTATACACGGATTTCATAAAAAGAACATGCATGTAAAGACAAGTAAAGTATCACAGTAAACAACCATGACATGGGGTTATCGGGGATGAGGTTCAGACCTGGCGTTCCGTGGTGAGCGGGTTTTCCTCCCTTCAGATGGTGTGGGCTGTCTAACCGCTGGACGTGCCCTATCCATCTGTCGAGCGTTTCCGATAACCATAGACTGACACGTACTGATATATGAAATGACATGGACGGTTTTCATAGCATTGAGCATACATGATCATGCATTAGCATTTACGTAGAGCTTGCTGAGATTTTTATCTCATAGGTGTCTTTATTGTGTAGGTGACATAGATTCAGGTGAGGAGGATTTCCCTCTACCAGATGATCGTACAGATTGAAGAAGGATGCCTGTGGCAGCGTGCTGGGCAGTCGATGTAACGCCTCGAGTTTTCTGAACCCGGTTCGCTACTCATAACCCGAATATAACTAAGAAACTTTGGACCATATTTAAAATTTCGCTCAAAAGTCAAAATTTGACAATTTCTAAAACCTCGAAATATTTTTTTAAAAAAAACTAGCAGCGGAAATCATTTAAGCACAATAGAGTTAAACAAAACTATATAAAAAGAAATGTTTGAATAATCGGTTGGTATATTAAGAAACAATCGGCCAAAGGAAATAAGGGTTTAAATCGTGTAATACTCGAAAGGTTACAGAAGTCAAACATATCTACCGCCGAGCAAAGTCAACGGAAGAGGCTGAAACAGGAACCAGAAGGCTCTCCTGGTGACAAAGCGACAAAACTTTGGTTACATCATCCGGTCACTAAACGACAAACACTTCCTACATCCACCGGTGACGTCAGCCATCATCCGATCGACTTTAACATACATCTACCGGTGACGACAGCCGGATGATTTCCTTCATCCGATCGACTTTGACATACATCCACCGGTGACGTCAGCCGGATGATTTCCTTCATCCGATCGACTTTAACATACATCCACCGGTGACGTTAGCCGAATGATTTCCTTCATCCGATAGACTTTAACATACATCCACCGGTTAACTTCATTCGCCGATTGTTGAACTTACAGATTTCACTCAAAACATCCGAAATAACCTGACCCTAAATAACATCTGAATTCCGACAAGTGACCATTTAAAACCAACATTTTGTAATAAAATCAAGTCGGATTTTTCATAACAGGAGACAACTCAGACATTCTAAACCCTTCAGAAAGGTTAGACACTGACAACATTAAAATCACGTTTCCCTTGACAGAGAAGAAAATCTCAAGGATATTAAACATCAAATAGCTACTGTCAATAAATCCTGAACACTCATCAAATAACCACTTAACCACTGAAACTTCACCTACAGACAAATGTTAAACCGCCTCATCAGGACACCAAAGCGCGGCATGAATGTGCTTCAACAACTTCACCTATTCTTCAGTAAATTCAGAGAACTCTCCAGTGGTTACCTCAGCACCTACATCACAAAACTCATCTATTAGCCTAATGCTAAATAAGTGAAGCATTATGAAATGAAATGCTGAAACGCTAAAACATAAATTCCTAAACATGCAGTTTCTACTTTCTCATCTTAGTTGTATTCACGTTCATTCATAACTGATCTGATCCCTTGTTTTCCTTGGGAGTGGGATCAATCCTCCCAATGTTATACATCCTCTACTCGATTAAGGGGCGGATGAATTCCCTTAATAGCTGATCTGATCTCTCAGTTCCCTTGGGAGTGGGATCAATTCTCCCAATGTAATAAATCCACTACATCAGTTAAGGGGCGGATTAATTCCATTAACAGCTGATATATTTCAATCTGTTCATACCTTGCCATAACATTTCATGTAAATTTATTTTCGTATTTCTTCAAAAACATGATGCATGACATAAAGAAAACACTCAAACATGCATAAACCTACTGTTTTGTGATGTAGGCCCGAAGGCACACACATTACTTCACTTACCTGGATTCCCCGAGAGTTCCTGGTTATGAGCTACTTCGGGATTCTGTTCACCTAAATCACAAACAGAGCATTAAACTTCATTTCCAAACTATCTAGAAACCTAAGGAGCTAGTTTGGCATTTTTGTTTATCTAGCATTCCCGATTCCATACTATACCCCAAACGAAATCCCGCATTCACTGCATTTCCAAAAATGCATACATTGAAATCCTTTAGCTACCTAGGCACTAAAACAGCAAGCGGTTGAATCAAAACTCACCTTGGTTGGGTGAAATCGGAGGGAAAATCGCCTAGAGGGAGTCTGCTGAAGAGCTGTTGGCCGAGAGAAAAAGATAATCAGAATGGTGGCGGCTACAGTGCA
The DNA here is from genome assembly GCA_022432975.1 of Begonia masoniana. Taxonomy (NCBI): domain Eukaryota; kingdom Viridiplantae; phylum Streptophyta; class Magnoliopsida; order Cucurbitales; family Begoniaceae; genus Begonia; species Begonia masoniana. Next base: position 13,604,267 of record CM039511.1, on the reverse strand, counting down.
TTTAACCCAAAATTCTCTTTCCTTAAATACGTTATCCACTTTTAAATTTCTATTTACCCTTTTGCCCTTGAATAGACTTTAACTAACCTAATCACCTTTTTTTCCTAATTCTTCATAAAATTAGCACACTATAGTTTGATAAATTAAATTTGGTTTAATGGGACCGGGTGCTACAGTCGACGCGTATTTGACCCGTGGGGAATGATGTAAAGGTATTTTGGGACACGGTAGTTAGATTGTAGGAAAAATTGTATAGTTGAACATATTAGGATGTTTGGAAATCTGGATAGTTGATATATTTATGTTTTGATGTTTTTAAACGTTTTAGAAACTATTTTATAAACCGCTTGGTGATTTGAACAGGAGGGAATGTTAAGTTTTTAAACGGATCCATGCAGTTTGTTTTTATGAAATCGGGTTACGTTTTAAACGTGTTCTGAGTCGGTTTTGAGTGAAGTTATGGGCGATGTATGGGTGAGATTATGTTGTAATTGTATGGTTGAGATGTAGGTAAAATTTTGTTGAAGAAATTGTGAAGTGTGTGTGAGGAGTATAGGTACGTAGGAGAAGAAAGAAGGAGGGAAAGAGGAGCGCAAGTCCTCTGGAAATCCAGAGGACTTGGCGACCAATCGCCCAAGAAAGGGCGATCGATCGCCCCACTTGGCCTAGCTCTCTGGAAAATTCCAGAGAGCTTGGTGATCGATCGCCTCTTTGGGGCGATCGATCGCCCCTTGCTCTGGTCGCACCCTTATGGCGTTTATCAAGCGATCGCCTAGGAGGCGATCGCTAGGCAATTACGCGATCGCCGATGGGCGATTGCCCATTTTGCCCCTTTCCTCAGCCGATTGCTTTTCTTTGTTTTTAATTTTTTTAATCTATTGTTTTAAGTTTTATTTAAATTATTTTTAAGTTTTGTTAAATGTTTTTTAAAGTTTTATTTCCGCTCAAACGTTAAGTTTAAAGTTTGAAGTATAAAAAAAAAATTATACGGGAAAATTAGGAATAGTGTAAGAGTCGTTACACTAGCGGTGGATGTGAATAAGACAAAACAGATGACGTCAGTTGGAAGATGTAGCTGACGTCAGGTGGAAGATGGAATTTTATGGGCAGCGGTGGATGCAGGCAGAAATGCACTGTTCACCGGTGGATGTGAACTACAGACAGATGATGTAATATCCGGCTTGTACGGATTTTTGGAATTAATATATTGTATTAGTGTTTTATCATATAATGGCATTTTTCGTAAATATGTCAAATCAAATCAGTTTCGCAAACGAAAAGCGTCATTATGATCATAACGAATAATAAGAATTTTAAGGAAATTATGGGAATTTTCGGAGATTAATTGTTATGTTTCGAGTAAATACATTCCTCGTAATGTAAAAGACGTTCTCGTAAAAATAGCAAACGAGGTCCAAATTACAAACGGACAGTTTTATTAAATCCTAAATAATAAGTTGGACTTGTTGGTGAAATAAGGAGAGTTGGTGAACCCGAATAGTTGGACGATTAACGAACCGAAGGACGAAACAAAATAGAATTAAGTGCTAAAGGCAAAATGGTAATTTACAAAGGAAATTTCTATTAAAAAATCAAATTCTTTTCTTCTCCCTCACTTCTTCTTCTTCTCTGTTTCACGAAATCGACAGAGAGCTAATTCTCTCTCGGCCGCCGACGATTCCTCAACATTCCGACCTCCGTTCTTCTCCGTTTCTCCTCCGTTCTTCGTGATTTCTCCTCCAATCGCTATCCTAGGTACGAATCTATAATTCTAGAGCTTCGGTTTTCAGTTTTCGGACCGGTTTAGCGTTAGGTTTCCGTTTAGGGTTTCAGTTTATTTTCGTTAAAAACGCGAATTAGGGTTCGTAATTAATAGGTTAGCCTTGATTAAGTATGTATTGCACGTATTTGACGTTATTGGACGAAGTTAAATCAAATCGTGAAAAGGTTAACAATTAGGAATTTTTGGAAAAGTTCGTTAATTGTAATTTCGAACCATCGAGCATGAATTAGTCGTTTAAGTATCTCGATTTGATGAGTTAGAAGTTTTAAGGAATTCCTTAGTTAAGGTTTCGTTTAATTTGGACGGTTAGAAGTTTAAATTCGTTTTAACGATAAACACTTTGAATTGCTTAGGTGAACGACTCTCTTGGACGAAGCTCAAGAATCTGTGCGCTCAAGGTAAGTTCTCGTGACTTACTCTGGCTGATTGGCCTACACCGTATTTCGATGTCGCGTCGAGGATGTCAAAGGATTGTTTGTTTTAATTGCTTTGGTTGGGTAGTTAGGTTTAAACGTTTTGTAGGTTATTTCATTTGCAGTCTTGATGGTATACATGTGCCTGTTTGTTGTATGTTTATATTATGCTCATATCTGTTCATGCATCACGTATTTCAAATGTCATGAAAATGAATTTTCGCACGTGTTTTAAGAAAAGGAAATGAACCTCTGTAATGAATGAACGTAATCTGTCTGTATCTGGTCACGCGAGGTGGGGCTCAGGCACGGCTGTGCGTGTTGCAAGCGTGTACCCCCCTCCTCTAGCTGGAAAGAGTAGTCCGACCGCAGGATGGGCTCTCTCCGGTTAGTGGGTTGCGATCTCGGTGACAATTTGTCTGTCTGCGACGTAATGAATCTGTATCTGAATCTGAATCTGCATGTTTTCTGAATGGCATACGCACGCATGCATCTGCATTTACGAAGCTTACTGAGATTTCATTATCTCATAGATGTCTGTATGGTGTAGGTGACGTTATAGGTGACGTAGATCCAGGTGAGGACGACGTTCCTCCTTCTAATGTCTGAGGCAGTTGTTGGATGATGGCCCGTGGGAGTGCGCTGGGCAGTCGAGGCGCGTTTTGACCCGTGGGGGAAGTACGTATAGATTTTGGGATTTTCGTGATGTTTGGGCTGATGCTAATTTGTATAGAACATATTAGGATGCTTGGTCTGGTAGTTGATAGGTTTACTTTTGACGTTTCAAATGTTTTGGTAATCGTATTTAAAACGTTTTGTTAAGTCTTTTATTCGAATGTTATAGGAAATGTTTTGAAATGTTTTCAGGTTGTTACGGATAGGCTCGATTTTTAGAGCTATCCACGCCGTTTGTTTTTAGGAAATTTTATCACTTTTAAAGTATTGCTTTAAATTATGGAAGTTGATTTTTAGGTTGTTATCTGTAGAAGTATTGCTCTCTGGAAATCGGATTCCAGAGAGCAAATTGTGGTTTTGCTCTCTGGAGTTTCCAGAGAGTACTTGGAAAACAAAGAGAGAAAAGTGATGAGAAGAGAAAGAGAGATGGCGATCGAAGGCAATGGAGGATCGCTGGTGGATCGCTGCACAGAGTGTGCAGTGATCGCTGCACGGAGTGTGCAGCGATCGATCTCTGCACAGCATGCAGAGATCGATCGCTGCATGCTGCACAGCATGCAGTGATCAGGCGCTGCATGCTGCACAGCATGCAGCGATCAGGCGCTGCATGCTGCAGCGTCTGGTCGCTGCCCTCTGTTTTCACGGCTGGACAGTTTTGCCCTCCCGTTTGTTTTAATTAAAATTAGTTTTTAATTAAATAGTTTTAATTGTTTTATTAAACAATTTTATGTATGTTTTAAATGGTTTTCCAAACAACACTAACGACTTCAATTCCGATTCAGTTTCCGCTTAAAGTGTAAAATAAAATGAAAAATTTATACGGGTAAAAATGGGTACAGTATTAGGGGTGTTACAGATGAGTTCACCGGTGGATGTGAACTACAGATAGATGAGTTCACCGGTGGATGTGAACTACAAGAGAAAACAGTAAACAGCGGCATATGTGAATAAGACAAAAGTGAACAGTGGCAGCGGTGGATGTAGAGTTTAAAGACAAAGCTGACAACTTTTAACAGGATTACATAAAAACAGAAGTCGTGAAAACAGAAAGTATGAAAGCTTCTGTAACGACCCCTTATCCCAGCAAGATATTGTCCGCTCTGGGGATTGGGCCGTAGCACAATATCCTCCCCTCACGGCTTTGTTTGGCGAGAACTTCCCGGAAGGTCACCCAACCTGGAATTGCTCTCGCCGAAGCACTTTTAACTTCGGAGTTCTTATGGGATCCGTTTTCCAATTGTGCTCCAAAACGCGTCTTATTATTTTGGGAGGGTCTCTTTACATATGTTTCATTTCCATGTACTTCCCCAAGCGATGTGGGATTGTGACAACCCCCTCTTTACGACCCGGGATTCGCCTATACTCGAGTCCGGGATTCGCCTACACTCGGCTTAGGTCCCGAGGTTTGCCCCGCAACCCGAGGTTTGCCCCGCAGTCGTACACATACGTTTACATTCGGGTCATCACAGCTTCAAACTTCAGAAAACGATTCAAAATATGATTTTGGACATATCAAGAAAACACGACAGAAATTTAAGGAAAACAGATTGCATAGATGACTCTAAAATCAGAGATAATCCATACACACCCTAAAAGAGAAAATATTCCAAACAATTTCAGAATACTTCAGAACAGAAACTCAACTGTTAAATACAGAGGTTTTAAACTTAAACATCAGAACCCATACATTATCCAAATTTCCAACAGAATCCCAACGGAGTTTTAAAACAAAACTAGCAGAATCCCAGTAAAGTTTATAGAAATGAACTTTATTTTAAAAACTTAAACCTCGAGACAGAAATATGTCTGGCTGCAACAACCAACCCATGAGCTCCTCCGCCAACTACATCAAATCATCATCTTGAGGCACAATGTCCTCGTCCACGGGTTCAGTACCTACATCAGGAAGTTCACCTATGAGTCTAAAACTCAGTAAGAACATATAAAAACAAATGCAGTGATGCATATGCTATGCATGAACTTTTCAAAAATACAGTGACATTTCAGAACATTACGTTTCACTGGCAAAGGAGTATAAGTGGGGCTTATAGGGGAACTGATAAGTGCACGACAGACACATAACAGATTTACAGAACAGAAATAGAACAGAACAGAAACAGTAGGCCAGTCCCCGTCCTGCACTTAACCAATACATTACATTCAGATTTTATCTTTTTTAACTTCAAATCGTGTACAGAAAACATTTTGCATGAACTTTCGGGAAAAACGTGTATGCATGAACTTTTACAGTGCTTAAACATAAAACGGCAGGCAACAAAAGTATTACAACATAACATAATGAGAGACACAGATAACACAAAACTTAACTCTAACTTTCTCTACCCGAAACCACCCGACAGAAACAAAAACCTATAGTCTCCGTGATGTAGGGCCTTAAGGGCCAACCTACAGATATGAACTTACCTGTTTGCTGTAGAGTTGAAAGTCTTGAACGTCTCGGTGATGCACGAACCTATAATATGCGCGTAGAGAAAATGAGCAAAGCTGCAAATGCTAACTAATTGTAATATCCGGCTTGTACGGATTTTTGGTTTTAATATATTATATTCATATTTTTATATATATGTGGCATTCTTGGTAAATATGTCGAATCAAGTCAGTTTCTCAAACGGAAAGCGTCATTACGACTTTAACGATTAATAAGAATTTTAATGAAATTATGAGAATTTTCGGAGTTTAGACGCTATATTCCGAGTAAATACATTTCTCGTAATGTAAAGGACGTTTTCGTAAAAATAGTAAACGAGGTCCAAATTGCGAACGGACAGTTTTAATAGAGCCCTGGTAATGAATGGAAATTATTGGCAAAATATGGAGTTTTCGAGAATCCGAATCGTTAGCCGATTAACGAAACGAAGAACGAAACAAGAGCTAAGGGCAAAATGGTAATTTGCAAACCAAATTTTATAAAATAACAAATCACCTCTCTTCTCCCTCACTTCTCTTTTCTTCTCTGCTTCTTACGATTTCCAGAGAGTAAAATTCTCTCTTTCTCCCTCGCGACTTCTCTCTCGGCCGCGACGATTTCTCATCGTTCCGACCTCCGATCAACTTTGAACCTTCACGGTTTCTCCTCCTCTCGCTATCCTAATTCCTAGGTATGCATCTACGTTCTTAGAGCTTTTATTTCGACGTTTACGGCGTTTTAGGTAATTAGGGTTTCGATCGATTTTCGTTAAAAATGAGATTTAGGGTTCGTAATTAATAGGTTAGCCATGATTAAGTATATATTGGACGTATTTGACGTTATTGGACGAAGTTAAATCAAATCGTGAAAAGGTTAAAAATTAGGAATTTTTGGAAAAGTTCGTTAATTGAGATTTCGAATTATCGAGCATTAATTGGCGTTCTAAATGCTTTGATTAGCTAAGTGAGGAATTTAGGAAAAGTTCCTTAGTTAAGGTTTGAAATTTGGACGTTAATAGTTTGAATTGGTTTTAACTGCGAATATCGTGTTTTCTTCAGACCCACGACTCTCGTGGACAAAGCTCGAGATTCAGCGCGCTCGAGGTAAGTTTTCGTGACTTACTTTGACCAATCGGTCTACACCATACTTCGATGTCGTATCAAGGATCCCTGAAGAGTTGTTTGTTTAATCTACTTTTGGTTGGGTAGTTAGGTTTAATTGTTTATAGGTTAGTTTATTTCGGTCTTGATGGTATACATGTGTTTGTTTATTGTATGGTTACATTATGCTTATAACTGTTCATGTATCACGTGTTTCAAAATGGCATGAAAATGGATTTCTGCACGAGTCTTCAAATGAAATGAATAATGAATGAAAATACGTAATCTGTATCTGGTCACGCGGGATGGGGCTCAGGCATGGCTGTAGGGTTTGTGAGCATGTACCCCCCTCCTCTAAATCGAAAGTGGTAGTCCGACCGCGGGATGTATCCTTTCCATTTAGAGGGCTGATATCTCGGTGGCAATATGTATGAAATGATCTGATATATCTGATATGCATGTTTTCTGAACTTCATATGCACTGCACGCATGCATCTGCATTTACGTAACTTATTGAGATTTCAATATCTCATATGTGTCTGTATGGTGTAGGTGATATTTTAGGAGACATTGAGCCAGGTGAGGACGACGTTCCTCCTCCTAGCGTGGGGTGCAGTTGATGGATGGTGGCCGTGGGTGTGCGCTGAGCAGTCGAGGCGTGTATTGACCCGTGGGGGATGTACGTAAAGGTTTTGGGGGTTTTTGAGACATTTTGGATTGATGATAAACTGTATAGAACATATTAGGGTGCTTGGTTCTGGATAGAGGTTAGATAACATTTTGGTAATTGTATGTAAAACGCTTTGGTTTAAACTGTTTACTGAATGTTTTGAAAATGTTTTGATTGGTTTAGGTTGTTACGGATAGCTCGATTTTTAGAGCTATCCACGCAGTTGGACTTCGCAAAGTCTGCTGTAAGCTAATTGAGTTTAGAATACGTTTAATTGGATGGATGAGTTATAAGTTTATTGTGATTTTAGGTGTAAAACCATAGAAGTTTTGCTCTCTGGAAATCGGATTCCAGAGAGCTAATTGAAGTGTTTCCAGATAGCTGATTGAAGTGTTTGATGCATAGAGCGTAGAAGGGTTTGAAGGAACTGGAAGCAGGTGTGAGGGAACTGGATCGCTGCTTGCTGTGGAGCAATGCAGCGATCGATCTCTGCTGCAGAGCAGAGATCGATAGCTGTTGCTATAAAGCAATGCAGCGATCGATCTCTGCTGTGCAGCAGAGATCGATCGCTGTTGCTATAAAGCAATGCAGCGATCGATCTCTGCTGCAGCGCAGAGATCGATCGCTGCCACGGCTTAGCGATGCAGCGCACAGTCGCTGCATGTAGCAGCGACTGGTCGCTGCCTTATTTGTTTTCAGGGCGGACCGTTTTGCCCTCCCCTTTTTCTGATTTATTTTAAGTTATTTTTATTAAGTAGTTTAAATGTTATTTAGTTATTAAGTGTTTGTTTTAAATGATTTCAAGGTTAGATTTCAATTCCGATTTCGATCCTGATTTCGATTTCGGTTTAGGTTCCGCTTAGAGTTTATTTAAGTATAAAAAAAAATAATAATAATACGAGAAATACGGGTACGGTATTAGGGGTGTTACACTAATAACTCAGTAGAATATGCAGCAAACTCCTTTCAAACCTTTAGAAAACAAACCAACGTGTTTTCATCCAAAAACAGTGAGTTTTCTCTATAATACTTTAACCCTAACTTTAACAAAACTCACATTTTTAACTTGTCCAAACTCGTTAACTTTAGCAGATGGTTACCTTCACTGGAGAAAACGGAGGAAAGGAAGCTTTTGGAAAGGTTGCAGTCGCCTGGAAGAGAGAAAACAGAGGGCAGAGGAAAGGAGCAGATGAGAAATGAGGGTTTCACGTATGAGATAAAAGAAAAGAACATGGCTTCTTCAACAAGTTGCCAAGTGTCAAGCACTCATTAGTTCCCTCCCACCAACCTTAATTGGTTTCCTAATTTGCCATTCCATTGGTTTCCAACTAATTTGTTAATTAGTTAATCAATTCGGTTTTTCCCATTAAACACTCCGATAAATTCATTAAAACATTCATTGTATTAATGTAATCATTTATCCTGCTAAATGAATTCTAGGAATATTTACATGGCAAAAATACCGAGTGTTACATAAATAATATATAATCAATCCGGCAATTCAATTAAACAATCTAATTAGTCATTCCAACAATTAATTAGATAATATAATTATTAATAAGGTAATTCAAATAATGTACAATTCGATAATCTAATTAAGCAATTCAATTACAAATAATTAGGTAATTTAACTATTACAATCCAATAGCTCAATTAGTAATTAATGCATTGTAGAATCTAGAAACCAAATTGGATAACAATCAATCAAACATTCTAATTATTAGATATTCACTTTAATGTGTAGAATTAAATAATCTAATTAGTCGATCTAATTTACTAATTAGGGAATCTAATTATTGTAATTCTCAAGGAAAAAAACTAATTTTATAATTTATTTGGCTCTTTTTTCATATAATTTTTTTCTAATTGAGATTAAAAATGCAAAAAAAGAAAAAAAAGAAAAGAAAAGAAAAGGAGAGAAAATATGCTTCTAAAATTTATATTTTTCAATTTTTTTTGTTCGGGAACATTCTTGGCTTTATTTCATACTACAAGAATCCTTAATTAGTTTAGTTTATATTATATTATATTATATTTATTTTCTATTAATTAAAATTTTTATTTCTTGATTATTTATTTCATAATATTAGATTATTATCAAGCTTTCTACTTACCAATTTGTTATTTCCTAGTGTCAGATTATTTTCTCAATCATTTGTTTATTTAAAATTTTATTTATAAGTTTATTTAAAGAGTCACTTGTACTTTTTAGAAAGACTTTAACAATTAATAATATATTATATTATATTATATTATATTATATTATATTATATTATATTATATTATATTATATTATATTATATTATATTATATTATATTATATTATATTATATTATATTATATTATATTATATTATATTATATTATATTATATTATATTATATTATATTATATTATATTATATTATATTATATTATATTATATTATATTATATTATATTATATTATATTATATTATATTATATTATATTATATTATATTATATTATATTATATTATATTATATTATATTATATTATATTATATTATATTATATTATATTATATTATATTATATTATATTATATTATATTATATTATATTATATTATATTATATTATATTATATTATATTATATTATATTATATTATATTATATTATATTATATTATATTATATTATATTATATTATATTATATTATATTATATTATATTATATTATATTATATTATATTATATTATATTATATTATATTATATTTATTCATATTTAATTTAATTTAATTTTTATTTTAAAACAAACATTCTGCAAAAAATTAGTATCAGAGCAATGATTTTGTCTCGATTCACAATTTTATTTGTAAGTCTATTTAAAGACTCACTTGTAGGGGTGATCATGGTCCAGTTCTGTCCTGTTTTTGAAAAATTTAGGACCGGACCATTAAATTCGATTTTTAATTTTTTGCATCAAGAAGCATAAAAATTTTTCCAGAACCGGACCAGAATTCTAGTCTCAGTTCAAGTCCTCCCGATTTTTTTTTTTTTTTTGGATGCACTATAAAGAATGGATCTAGATAATTGGAACACAAGAAAAAATGGTCAAAAGCATAAACAAAGACAATTATAAATAGATTAATCATGCAAAACATTTGAATCTATTTGTCATACAATTTATCAGTCAGTTAATAAACCAGAACTAGAATGAAAGAATTTTTAATAAACCTTAACCAAAAGAAGGCTTCACAAACATTAAACCGTAACCCGGACTTGCTTCTATTTTCCATACAATTCATTATTCATATTTAGCAGTAAATAAGATCAAAAAAATTGATAATAAACCATGGCTCCAACTGAAAGATGCCTTCACGAATATTTTCGCTCAAGTTACAAAAATCATATCATTGCAAGGCATATTGAAGAACAGCAGAAGATATCATAACAAAACTTAAAAAAAAAAACTTTATCTTAGACTGGGAAAGTAAATTGCGAAACTGAATAATTAGTCTCTTGTTTATAAAAAAATAAATAAGAACAACATGTGGAAGTTCATGGATAAAAAAAGAAAAACGCTGGCCTAGCGTCTTATTTGCAAATTTGATGAATAATTGAAAACATTTATTGGTGGACAAACTAATACCATCTCGAGAATAGCAGTAAAATAAAGATCTATCTAAATACAATGCTTAAAATATAAACAAAGATCCATTCGAATAAGTCTAGAAATGCTACATGATTAGGGGAGTTACCCATTCCAAGAGTTGAAAGCTCCACTTCATTGTGCTTGCTGCATATACCTCTACGTTCATAAACAAACAAATATTTCAGAACAAAAATAGATAGAACCGGGAAAGCCCTAAGATGAAACCAAAAAGAAAAACTATGACGAATCTTACAATTCCTTAGGTAAAGAACAGACTACAGTGTGACGACCTCGACCCGCCGGGACTGCCACGGGACGGGAACGAGACTTTGACTTTAACTAAAATGGGACTTTGACATTTTGGACGTAAAATTTTTCGACTTAAAAAAAAACTCTTGAACGTTTAAAATAGCAAGACATAAAATGGGAAATATAAACTGAAAATCATACTGTGGACGACTTATAGTGGATGACAGAAGCTATGGACGATAGAAGCTGTGGACAACAGAAGTATAGAAGCTGTGGACTACAGAAGCTCTGGAGAACAGAAGCTGTGGACGACAGAAGCTGTGGACAACAGAAGTACATAAGCTGTGGACTATAGAAGCTTTGGACAACAGAAGCTGTGGACGACAGAAATACATAAGCTATGGACGACAGAAGCTGTGGACAACATAAGCTGTGGATAACAGAAGTGCAGAAGCCGTGGACAACAGAAGTATAGAAGCTGTGGACTACAGAAGCTCTGGACAACAGAAGCTGTGGACGACAGAAGCTGTGGACAACAGAAGTGCAGAAGCTGTGGACAACAGTTTAAAGAACAGAATGGACGACTGTTCTTAGATAGCAGAATGGACGACTGAGACAGGCAACAAAATGGACGACTGAAACAGACATCCAGAATGGACGACTGAAACAAGCCACAGAATGGACGACTGAATAATTGGAAAAACTTGAAAACTTGAGAGACATAAATATATACTCGATCGATCGGCTACCTCTCTGTTTCACATCTACATGTCCTAATAACCTCACAACTCACTATTAAACTTCTTCCCAACCTCTTTAGACACAGAATGCTTCTAAACCCCAAAAACCGGATTCAAAACATAATTTTTTAAACGTGTTAGAAAACATGATAGAGGTTCAAGAAATCTAACTGCATGGATAGCTCTAAAACTCGAGACAATCCATGCACAACCTAAAAGAAAAAGATTTCCAAACAATTCCAGTATATTTCAATAAAATTACAACTGTCAGAACAGAGGTTTTAAAATATCAACACAATTTCTATACATCACATAAATCCCAAAACTGATCAAAACTCGACATATACTTCAAAACTACACCCCACAGGTCAAAATGCGTTTGACTGCCGCAACCAACCCCACGAGCTCATCCTGACAACTGCACCTACGCATCGGCCTGAGGCACAAAGTCCTCATCTGGAGGATCCATACCTACAACAGGGAGTTCAACTATGAGCCTAAATCTTAATAAGGACATACAATGCAGTGATGCATATGCTATGCATGAACTTTTGAAATACATGAACATTACTTTACATTACATTCAAGTGGACAAGGATATAAGTGGGGCTTATAGGGGAACTGGCGCAACAGTAGTGCACTATCAGGCACATAACCGGGATACATAACAAGATGCCAGTCCTCGTCCCACACTTACCGTACATTATATTCACATTTTTATCTTTCTTAACTTCAAATCTCATGCACAAAACATTTACATGACTTTTAGGAAAAACTTGTACGCATGAACATATACGGTGCTTAAACGTAACATAAACAGTGTGATGACCCGAATATGCATGTATGGGTACGATGGCTGCACGAACCGAAACCCGGATGGCGGTACGTCCGCGCGGGTGAACCAGAAGGTGATAGGTCGTAAAAAGGGGGTCGTCACAATCCCACATCGCTTGGTGAAGTATGTGGAAATGAAACATATGTAAAGAGACCCTCCCAACATAGCAAGACGCGTTTTGGAGCACGATTGACAACGGATCCCATAAGAATTCCGAAGTTAAAAGTGCTTCAGCGAGAGCAATTCCAGGTTGGGTGACCTTCCGGGAAGTTCTCGCCAAACAAATCCGTGAGGGGAGGATATTGGGCTACGGCCCAATCCCCAGCCAACATAGCAAGATGCGTTTTGGAGCACGATTGACAACGGATCCCATAAGAATTCCGAAGTTAAAAGTGCTTCAGCGAGAGCAATTCCAGGTTGGGTGACCTTCCGGGAAGTTCTCGCCAAACAAATCCGTGAGGGGAGGATATTGGGCTACGGCCCAATCCCCAGAGTGGACAATATCTTGCTGGAAAATGGGGTCGTTACAAATGGTATCAGAGCCTGTACCCATCCGAAAATGTGGCCAACAAGGACGTTGGGCTCCCGAGGGGGGGTGATTGTGATGACCCGAATATGCACGTATGGGTACGATGGCTGCACGAACTGGAACCTGGATGGCGGTACGTCCGCGCGGGTGAACCGGAAGGTGACGGGTCGTAAAAAGGGGATCGTCACAATCCCACATCGCTTGGTGAAGTATGTGGAAATGAAACATATGTAAAGAGACCCTCCCAACATAGCAAGATGCGTTTTGGAGCACGATTGGCAACGGATCCCATAAGACGTAGGTACGATGGCTGCACGAACTGGAACCTGGATGGCGGTACGTCCGCGCGGGTGAACCGGAAGGTGACGGGTCGTAAAAAGGGGATCGTCACAATCCCACATCGCTTGGGTAAGTATGTGGAAATTAAACATATGTAAAGAGACCCTCCCAACATAGCAAGATGCGTTTTGGAGCACGATTGGCAACGGATCCCATAAGAACTCCGAAGTTAAAAGTGCTTCGGCGAGAGCAATTCCAGGTTGGGTGACCTTCCGGGAAGTTCTCGCCAAACAAATCCGTGAGGAGAGGATATTGGGCTACGGCCGAATCCCCAGAGCGGACAATATCTTGCTGGGAAATGGGGTCGTTACAAACAGGCGACAGGATATCGAAGCTAAACATAAAACAACACACGTTAAACCTAGAACATAACTTACGACCTAACTACCTAACAACAACCCCCAACCACGAAAAACCTAGTACTTCCATGATGTAGGGCCTTAAGGGCGACCTGATATGCATGAACTTACCTGTTGCTGTGGAGTTGCAAGCCTCGCATGTACGTCATTGACGATTCACGAACCTATAGTATACATAACCGGACATTAACCCTAAACTTCAACAAAGTTAACAAATAACTAACATAAACTCGTTAACTAACGTAAAAGATTACCTTAAACGAAGAAAACGGAAGAAGATCGAAGAAGACAAAATTTAGAAATCGTCGTTCGTTGACAGGAAGAGAGAAAACAGAGAAGAGAGGGGAGGGGATGAGAAGGGAGATTTGGCTTCTTCAACAAGCTTGGACAAGTGTCAAGCATGCATTGGTCTCCTCCCAACTACCTTAATTGCTTTCCAAAATTTCCCCTACATTGATTTCTAATTAAATCGTCATTTAGTTTGTCGATTCGGTCACTCCGAAACTCTCTTTTTCTATTAAACACTCCGACAATTCACACTAAAACATTCATTGTATTAATATCAATTTAATCTTGTTTAATAATTTGGGAAATAATTACATGGCCAAAAATGCCGGTGTTACATACAGAGAGCTGAGAGCTTACCTTTGTGGCTTCGTTGGTTCGTCCTTCACAAACTGAGAAAGGAAAAGGAGGTCGAAGAGAGAGTCGAGAGGTGTCTGTACCCTGTTGACTGTCGAGGAGCTCCAGTGGCAACGATGGCAAGAGAGAAATGAGATCTGTCGAGTGTTGTCTATCGAGAAAGACTGGTAGAGGGTTACTGGGTAGGCTTGGTGGGTTAGTAAAGGGCGACGGCGAGAGAGAAGAGAAGAGGCGTTTGTGGTCTGTCTTTGTCAAGAGAGAAGAGAAACAGAAGAGAAGAGGCCTGTCTTTGTCGGAGAAGAGAAAGCCCTAACTTTAGTTTCGTTCGCAGTTTGTGTCGGTTCTACTTGTAATTACTCATTATGACCGAGAATCGAACCGCAATTTTGGTTATGAAAAAACAGAACCGAAATGTTTTTTTTTTTCATCAAAAGCAACCATAACCAGATCAAATGTGTCAGTTCTAGTCCGGTTCTCGGTTCTGGTCGGTTCTTGCTCACCCCTACTCACTTGTACTTTTTAGAAAGACTTTAACAATTAATAAAATTATCCATATTTAATTTAATTTTTCTTTTGATTTTAAAACAAATATTCTGCAAAAAGTTAGTATTAGAGCAATGATTTTGTCTTGATTTGATGTTCAAAGAAGATTGAATTGGAAAAAAGTTGCCGACAACGAACGAAGAATCGATCTTATTGAGCAACGACTTAATGGAAGACTCGATGTCATTGAGCAACATCTTGATGATATGGACGAATTTCTTTGTGACATCAAACAAATTTTAGTACGATGAATATTGAAATTCGACATAAATCTACTAAAAATAGATTTGAAACTAGGGTTTCCGTTGAGTAAGACATAAAAAATCAGGCAATGGAGAGCTCATTGTATCATGAACGTTGCATAAAACACCCTAACACGACCAAAGAAGACCACCCTAACACAACCAAAGAAGACAGACCAAAATAATATTTCACCATTTATTCGAAATTACAATTATTTTCAACATTAACAACGATAAAATTTATGACATGGGCGAGCAAAAATGGTAGATTATTCATCTGTCTAAAGAGACAATTTTTGTATTCATTATCGAAATTGAAAATCAAATATCAAAAATTTAAATTGAAGATGGATTTATCAAGTTGTGATGGCTGTTTAAATACGAAGATTTTAAACAACCATCAACATGGTGGAAACAGCTTCAATTTAAACGTCAAAGGAAAAAAAAATCACGAGTTAGAACTTGGCCCCAAAGTAAAAAATCCATTACAAATGCAATTTCTTTCTCTAAACCACGAGCAGTTTTTATATCAACAATAATAAAATTGTCGTCAAACCAATCGTGATTTACATTCAGAAATGTATAACAAAGAATAAGTGAACATGCCAATAAAAAATGAGGAGATCAAATTCTCTGAGGAAGGGCATAAAACAAAATACTTCACTATAATGTGATATATAAATAAAATAGCTCCCTACTAATATAAATAAAATTTTAGTGGAAAAAAAGTCTCTTATGAGCTTCGAATACACTATTCCACATGTATATACAAGAACAAACGTGATCCTTAGTGATAGCAAACTAATAATAATCCTAATCAAGTGTAGAGTTTCGTATTCAGGGACACGACTCAATCAAACAGGGGACCCCCTGCTCGGATCAATCAAACTTGGTTTACACGAATATGTTTGATGTGCCACGGAGGGACCTGTGGCGTGTCAATGCTGACCAGTAAAAATAATGTGCATGCTCGTTAGAAATCATATAAGTGAAAAACACACATCTAGAATAAAAAACAACATTTCATAAAAATAGGACATGTCATAAAGTATGAGAACGCATCTTAAAATAAATTTTATAAAATAATACATGAAATACTAGACATCAAAATCATCCACCACCTCCATCGGAATATACCAAAGGCAGTGATACAAACTCTGAGTTCCAAGAACAAGTTAATCTCCAACACCTAATGATGTATATGATCATTAATAAGCTTCCAAAACTCTCTAAAAGTTTATTGGAATCTCATAATTGGGATAGGGACCAACTTGGAGATCTTATGAAAACAATCCCATGAAAAGTCGGTCTTAAAAACAAATTTAAAACAAGTTTGGTCGACCTCTTAAACTGCTCGGTCAATAGAACTAGATGAGCAATAGTCGGAGTCAATGGAAGTGTTCATGTCATGTCCCAAAAGTAACTCGAGACAAAACGGGAAACGACTCGACCTAAGTCGCTGAACCTTTGATTTTAAATATTAAATAAGGCAGTAGAAGACTTTAAATTAAATACAAGCCAGAGTTCAAAATAATGGACTAATAGGTCCTACAAGTGACATTTAGATAAAATGATAATATAATTCCAAATTAATTGTGTGAGGTAAAATTCAAATAAATTAAAAGTTTACAAACTCCATTAAAATCTAACCTTTCGCATAAAATAAATTTCTATAAAAATTAATATAATAAGGAAATCTGCATGTTGAGTATAGTCTTGACTCCGCATTCAAAAGTCAGGGAACTGAAAGTCCTTATGCTTATATCCTAAAATGAGAGAGTTGGTAGGGTTACTCGACTAAATTCAATAGAAACAAATTTTATTTCAATAGAAATAAATTCGAGTAAAAATAAGAGTCATTCACAAGCTTTGAACACATAATGTGTTATGCATTTAACATAAAAATAGCAATACTTAGCGATCGCAAAATCTACGAAAAACACTCTGATCAGGTTTAGGATTTTGCGCTCAATAACAACGCACAACCAACTGTCTTATTATTCTAGTTAAAATAAAATTCATGCCAAAATATGAAAACATGGACAAAAAAAAAATACATTAAAATAAAACAATAATAAGGAATTTAAATAGTTATTTTATAAAGGAAAAAGAATTAAAATAAAATGTACAAAAATTAAACATAAAATAAATCTTTACCTCAATGAGCCTACCGCTGTCCAAGCCCAATAAGTTTGAGCCCAAAGTCTAAGAGTCCAAAATTTAATTTAATTCTTGGGTACCTGATTAAAGATAAAATTGTAAATATTTGGACTAAAATTTTATCATTTTTACTTGGGTAATTAACATTTAAAATTGTACCAAAATTGAGTGTAAAAAGTGGGCCCAGAAGAGATTGGACTGCGACCCAAAACCAAGGCCCACAAAAACTGAACCGCAGTCCAACACATAGTCTGGACCGCGACTCAGTTATCCGCTGCGCAGACGCAAAGCTGTCTATAATCCCTTGGATAATCAACTAACTCCGTCCACGAGTTCGGCAGTTTCAAAGTCCAAATCCAAGGTCAGAAACCGAGTGTGAAATCCATACAAAAATTTTCAAGTTTCATACGAAATTCCAAGGCAAAAATAGAGAGATAAAAAAGACGGCTTTTCATACCTCAATTTTGATGAATTTCTGATCCTTGAGAGTCTTCAATCAACTCCTTGAAATTCGACTCTTTCCTCTGCCAAACTCACGCTGGAAGCAGCACAATATACCTTCAACTAACGAGTAAAGCTTGCTTAAATTCCTAATTTCCGACTTGGAAGGTTACTTCGAGGTGGAAGGAGTTCGACTTACCAATACACGTTTGCTAGCGACTTTCACCGCCACTGAGGTTTGTTGTAACTTTCTCCGAACCAAACCCGAAGTCTCACCTTCAACCAAAAGTAGAAATTGAGTTTTGAGAACTACCGAGAGTGAGGGGTTGCGTCGAGGAATTTTTCAACTTTCTATTATTTATCGACTCTAATCAATCCAAAAATGTACTAAAACATGATTTAACTCGATTCCGTGCATAATCAACTCTTTTATCCATCAATTTAAATCTCAAACCAGCAATCTCAATTTTTCTTACATGAAACTCCTAGATCTAATCAAAACTCGGGTTATATCGAAGCATACCTTGATAGATTCCTTTTTCTCTTTGCCAATCTATGCTCTAAGCTCTCCGATCCGACACTACTTAGAAAGATTTTCTCCCTAAATCAAATGTCATATTGAAATTCTGAAATTTAAAAGAAATTAGACAAACGTCGGAGAAATTTGTTTACCCTTAATCCTTAAACAGTGAAATCCTAAAAAATTTCCAATAATTTCACTATAAACCAGAATCGTCTCTTGTTACCTCTCCCTTGACAGTTTTTCTCCAAAATTCCAAGAGACAGAATGCACTTTTAGTTTAACGTTGTGTCATTGGGACAATATGATCGAAAAACAACACACGAAGGTTTTACAAATTATTATTCATTCCACTACAAGGGTAGGAAAATCAATCTCATTCTTCTCCAACCTCACCAGATGATGAGACCAGAAAGAAAAATAGGGAGAAAACTAATATTTTCCTATCAAAAAGGGAATTGAGAAGTTCTCTCTTTGAAGTTGAAGGAGGACCTATTATCCTTGTGTTTTTCCGAGATAAAATGGAGAATTTGGAAGTGTTCCTCAAGCTGTGCAAAATCTCCTCCTCACGTATCAAAATGTGTTTTCGGAAGAGTTACCACAACGGTTACCACCTCTCCGTGGTATTGAGCATCAAATTGATCTCCAACCGGGTGAAATACTTCCAAATTGGCTTACCTATCGAATGAACCCCGAGGAGACAAAAGAATTTCAACATCAAGTGGGGGACTTGCTTAAAAGGGGATATATAAGAGAATCCATGAATCTTTGTGTCGTGCCCTCACTTTTGGTGCCCAAACAGGATGGTTCAATGCGAATGTTTGTAGATAGTAGAACCATCAACCAAATCACAATCAAGTACCGTTTTCCTATTCCAAGGCTTGACGACATACTTGATGAGTTAAGTGGAGCTTTGAATGGCTAGTAATGCCTTTCGGCCTCTTTAATGCACCAAGCACCTTCATGAGGCTCATGCATTATGTTTTCAAGGATTACTTAGGACAAGTTTATAGTGGTGTATCTTGATGACATGTAACGCCCCGAGTTTTCTAAACTCAGTTCGTTACTCATAACTCGGACATAACTAAGAAATTTTAGACCAATTTAAAACTTTACTCGAAAGTCAAAATTTGACATTTTTCTAAAATCTCAACACGCTAAAACTTGCAGCGAAAATTCTTTTGAACAGAATAGAGTTAAGCAAAGCTGTAAAACAATGTAAAAATCAGTTAAATTATTAAGAAAATAATTCGGCCGGAAGAGGTGAAGGCTTAAGCGTGAAATACTTAAAGTCCATAAAAGTCAAACACATCATTCGCTGAACAAAGTCAACGAAAAGGGGCAGAAACAAAACCGAAGGTTTCCACCGATGACGTCAGTCGGATGAATCGTTCATCCAACCTCTGCCGATCGCAAAATGACAAGTTTTGCTACTCGCATCTACCGATGACGTCAGCCGGATGTGTAACACCCGGCATTTTTGCCATGTAATAGTTTTTCCCGGATCGTTTAAACGGGATTAATATTATATTAATACAATGAATATTTTGGTTAAAATGATGGAATGTTTAAGGGAAAACCAAACTAAGTGTAATCAAAACAAGTCAATTAGGTTAAAAGTTAATGGAAGGGTAAATGTGGAAGTAATTAGGGTAGGTGGAAGCAAACCAATGGATGAGTGCCAAGTGGCAACTTGTTGAAGAAGATATGTCTTCTCTTCCTCCTACGTGAAGCTCACTTCTACCTCCCCTTTCTGTTTTCTCTTTTCCAGGCGACCAGCAACGATTTTAACCTCAATCCTTTTCCTGATTTCTTCCTGTCTCTCCAGCAAAGGTGAGCGTCTTTTAACGCTAACAAGTTTGGACAAGTTTAAAGTGAGTTTTTACCGAAGTTTAGGGTTTCAGTTTTTGGTGAAAACTCACTGTTTTGGATGAAAACACGTTGGTGTGTTTTCTAAAGTGTTTTAAGTGTGTTTGCTGCATTTCCTACGTGATATTAGTTAGCATTTGTAGCGTTTAAATTCTGTACATTCATGTTACAGATCCGAACTCTCCAGGGACGTTCGAGCACACTGCATTGCCGCGAACAGGTAAGTTCATAACCGTAGGTTGGCCCTTAAGGCCCTACATCACCGAGGTACTAGGGTTCCTGTTCTGTCGGGTAGTTTTGGGTAGAACTGTTATAGCTTCTGTTCAGTTTGTGTTCTGTGTTGTCTGTTCGGTTCACGTTCTGAGTTGTCCGTTTTCTGTCTCATAATATGCCCTGTTATTTGTGATGTCTGCTGTTATAGGTTCAGGCACTGAGAATGTCATGCATACATGTTTTACTGAAAATCCATGCAAAAACTGATTTCTGTACACGATTTGAAACTAAACAAGATAAAATCTGACTGTCTGTAATGTACTGGTTAAGTGCGGGACGGGGACTGGCCCTCTGGTTTTATCCCTCCCTAGGAATCTGAAAATATTGTCCCTGGCAAGGACCCTCTGGTTTTATCCCTCCCTGGGAATCTGAAAACTGCCGTGCCTGATAGTGCACCTACTGAACCAGTTCCCTTATAAGCCCCACTTAATTCTTCTGCCACTGTAATGTAATGTTCTGTTCTGTCACTGAATTTCTGAAAAGTTCATGCATTGCATATGCACCACTGCATTCTGATTATGTCCTTACTGAGTTTTAGACTCATAGGTGAACTCCCTGATGTAGGTACTGAACCCGAAACTGAGGATCTTGTTCCTCAAAGTGATGATCTAATGTAGAGGGTGGATCGAGCTCATGGGGTGGTTGCTGCAGCCAGACATATATCTGCTCTGAGGTTTAAGTTTTGAAAGAGAAAATATTGTCTGTGAATTTTACTTAGATTCTGATGTTTTGGTTTTAGGAAAACTCTGTTGAAGTTCTGTGGTATTCTGGTAATGTATGGGATTTGTCTTGATGTCTAAAACCTCTGTATTTGACAGTTGAATTTATGTTCTGAAGTATTCTGGAATTGTTTGGAATATTTTTCTGTTGGCCTGTGCATGGATAGTTTCTGGTTTTAGAGCTATCCATGTAATTTGATTTTTCTTAAGTTTCTGCCGTGGTTTACTGTTATGTTTGAAAAAAAAAATCATATTTTGAATCGGTTTTGAAGGTTTGAAACGTTTATGTTTTTATGCTCTCTGTTTGTTTGTCTTTCTGTTAAATGTTGACAAATTCTGCCTTTAAAACTATGTCTCCCGATTGCATCTTCCGTTGCTTTAAAATCACATCTACCGTTGTTGTTTTTAATTCATCTTCCGGTTACTGTTCACAACTTCATCTTCCGGTTACTGTTCACAACTTCATCTTCCGGTCACTGTTCACAACTTCATCTTCCGGTTACTGTTCACAACTTCATCTTCCGGTCACTGTTCACAACTTCATCTTCCGGTCACTGTTCACAACTTCATCTTCCGGTCACTGTTCACAACTTCATCTTCCGGTCACTGTTCACAACTTCATCTTCCGGTTACTGTTCACAACTTCATCTTCCGGTCACTGTTCACAACTTCACCTTCCGATCACTGTTCACAACTTCATCTTCCGATCACTGTTCATTTCTGTCTTATTATATCCCGAAGACTGTTTTCATTCCTTCCCGCTTCCAACCTTCAGGCTTTTCTTCTGTTACTCTTCTGTCATTTAATCTGAACACCGATCTTAAGTATGTTTTCAAATTTAAATGCTTAAAGTGCTCTGCTTCCTGTATTCATCTGTTGTTCATTTCTGTGGTCCAACAATTAATATATTTTCTGATCTTGTCCCAAGGATTCTGATCTCCTTCTGTTGTTTACCCTGTAATTCGGTTTTAACTGTTTTTCCCCTGTTTGATTTCGACACCAGAGAACTCTCTCTCTGCGAAGTTTTAAAGTTTGTAAATGTTATGTTCACTCTTTCTTATGACTGTTCTGTTTCAAAAAAAAAAATAGTCTCTGTTTCCTGTTATCTGTCCCGGAGTGATGGCTCCGATCCCGGACTCCGATCGGGTTCCGGTTTTGGGCTGTCACAGGATGATTCGTTCATCCAGCCTCTGTCGACCACAAGACGACAAATCTTTTACTCACGTCTTCCGAAAGAACAAGCTACATATACCGATGACAAAACGACAAAAGACTTTTATTCACATCATCCGATAGGTTTAATACACGACATCCACCGATCACTAAACGACAAAACTTCTACTACATCATCCGATGGATAAAATACTCGACATCATCCGGTTACAAAACGACAAATTTTCAACTTATATCTTCCGATGGCTTCCACTGAAGACATCATCCGATGACCTTACTGAAGACATCATCCGATGGACAACGGAACAACAACTCTTCATCTGCCGATAGACATCATTTACCGGTAGATCGAAAATACTCAACGAAAACAGCATAGCAACAATTTCACTATGAACAAAGAAAACTCTGACTACCAAAAGAACTTGAGCATTTTACTAAAAATTGTTCAAAACTATTTAAATCCGTGAATTACTCCAAACTTTAGTAAAAACACTAATAAAACCAACATGGTATCATTATCAGAAAAATCTCAAATTATATTCAAGAACATTAAAACTACTACTGTCATAAAAGCTCTCATCATACTTAAATTGAAACATTGTCAACTAAACCTTCACAGCGACTGACACCAGTTGTAAAACCCGTCAAATTTTAGTAGTAAAAATTTGAGTAAATTTTTCGCGAATTTTGGTGTAAATAATTGTGATCAATTTCGTTAATTTACGGTAGGAATTTAGATCGTGAAACCGAACGTTCAATTAAAGGTAATTAATTGTAAAAAAATTTTTAATAAAAGAATTAATTATAATCAAAATAAAAAGAAGTAGGTAAAATCATAATGAGGTAGGTAAAATAATAAATGAAATGGATTTAATATAAAATAAAATAATAAAAATAAAACAATTAATAAAATAAATAAAATTAAATTAAAAGATAAGGTTTCAAAAAGAAACCTTATCTGTCGAGGGTTTTCAGAAAACAACCAGAGAAGAGAGAGAAAGGGGAGAGAGCGCCGCGCGAGGAGAGAATCGCCGATGCCGGAACGATCACCATTCGTTGCGATTTTGGTGTCAAAACGTTCGTCTCGAAGAGTAGATCAACGTTTGTGTGCGTCGTTTTCGAAGGGATTGACTCGAAAGTGGTTGGAAACGTGTTGGAAGCGATTTTCGGCGAAAAACAGATTTTGAGGGTTTTCCTGATTTGGAAGCAATTTCTGAGGAGCCACGGTTTACCGAGGATAGGAGGACTCGTCGCAGGGGTATGTGTTATTATATTTTCCGCATTATACCTAGCCTTGCATGCACGTATATTATTTTGGTGGGATACCACTAGTATTTATGTCGGCATTTTTACTGGCATGATTATTTTGCATATTGTGGCACGTATACTTTTTCACTGCTTTATACTGTCTATTGGATTTAGATGCCATGTTTTACTTGCCTTTGCCGACGGGCTTAATTTGGGACTTGTCATGAGATTTATCATGTTTGGCACGTAGATAGTTTTATACATGCATTTGATTTGATTCATGCATTGGATTTCTACTGTGCCATTTGGAGTTTGATACTGGAGATAACCGTCTGGCACTTTTAGCGGGGGCCCAGCTAAGAGTATCAGGGGGTTTTGCCCAGTGGTTGTGGTACTCCCCACATTTGTTTGGATAGGGTACGCCCCCTTACAATAGGCGGAATGTAGGGTACGTCCCCTGAGAATAGGCGGAATGGGGTCTGAGCTATGCTACCCCTGGGCTCTGAGCCATGCTCGCCCAGTTACCTGACCTGGCCAGTGTCTGTTCGTTGCTACCCCCGGTATAATAAGTTCACTGCGTGGCCCCCTTGGGCCCAGGGTTGAGTGGTTCGTCCCTCCTGGTGCGCCCTAGCGCGTGTGCCCCTGTGGCCCAGGGTTGAGTGGTTCGTCCCTCCTGGTGGTTGGTAAATCCACTGCGTGGTCCCCTTGGGCCCAGGGTTGAGTGGTTCGTCCCTCCTGGTGCGCACTAGCGCGTGTGTCCCGGTGGTCCAGGGCTGAGTGGTTCGTCCCTCCTGGTGGTTGACCTTTTCTCTTCTCCCTATGAGGCCATGCCTGGTGTTATCGCGGCCTTTCTGTGATGGTGTGTTTCGGAGGATCCGTGAGTGACCTCCCTTTTCACTGTACACCTGGACATATATTTTTATGATAGCATTGTTGATGTGGGCCTATGTTCATTATATATATACTTATTTTATCCTTAGCCCCATCAACCGTTTTAATTGAATAATAATAAGAGAAATGGATAACATTGAAACTGGTTTTGATTTTTAAAACGTGCATTGATTTTATAAGGTATGCATCCTTGAGTGGTAGGTATAACATCCCATACTGAGTTTGTCACTCACCCCATCGACTCCCCCCTCTACAGGTAAAGGAAGGAAGGCTAGGAAGTGAGCTCTGTCGTGTGGATTTTCCCTAGGGTCACACTTTATTTCCTACAGATTTGTGTATGTAAGACATCTGAGATTGTACTTTATTTTGGCATGTAATTATTCTCATTTATCTTGTATTTCTACGATTGTTTGTACTCTCTTTTATTTGTTGCTTCGAGGAGGTCCTGGATCAGTGCTAATCTTCCGCATTTAGCCTTAGGTTAGACGGTGGACCTCTCCGAGGTTGATCGTTTAACCTGGCGTTTCTGTTAGGCCCCCTCTCGGGTTGTGACACCAGTTAATCCGCCTCATCAGTTTACCAGGCCGAAGCATGAATGTACTCCTCCAACCTCATCTATTCATCTGTGCACTCAGGGAAATCACCTGCAGTATCCTCAACACCTACATCACAAAACTTATCTATTAGCCTAATGATAAGTAAGTAAAGCAGTAATGAAATGAAATGCTGAAACATAAATTCCTAAACATGCAATTTCTACTTTCTCATCTCAGTTGCATTCACATTCATTCATAAACTGATCTGATCCCTCGGTTCCCTTGGGAAGTGGATCAATTTTCCCAATGTTATACATCCTCTACTCAATTAAGGGGGTGGATGAATTCCCTTAATAGCTGATCTGATCCCTCAGTTCCCTTGGGAGTGGGATCAATCCTCCCAATGTTATAAATCCCTTCATAAGTTAAGGGGTGGATTAGTTCCCTTAATAGTTTGTCTGTCACATTCAATTCATGCCTTACCATTCCTTACATGGAAATTCATTTTCGTAATCTTTCAAAAACATGATGCATGACATACAAACTCACTCACACGATACATAATCCTACTGTTTTGTGATGTAGGCCCGAAGGCACATGCATACTTCACTTACCTAGCTCTCCTGAAAATGCTCGGTGTTGCATCCTACCTTGGGAGCTTACTCAACCTAAAACCATGGACAAATTATCGATTAGATTTTACTAAACCTCATTCTACACTATCCAGAAGCCTAAGGAAACTAATTTAGGAGCTTAATTCATTGTACATTCCCGATTACCACAAAACCCGAACTAGTTCGCTCACAACATTCACGAAACTCACATTTATACACTCCCCAATCATCGATAGCTACCAGTGCAGTAAGGAATCAAAATAGAACTCACCTAGTTGGAGAAAAATCGAATGGAAGAATCGCCTAGAGAGCTCTGCTGCTTGAGCTGGATACCGAGAGGGGGAAAATAGGGAAAGAGTGGCGGCTACAGTGCATTAAATCCAAAACCTCTTTCCTTAAATACGTTATCCACTTTTAAATTTTCCAATTACCCTTATGCCCTTGTCTAGTCATCCACTAACCCTACCTTTAATATTGCCATAAAAAGTGTGCCATTAATTTTAAAAGAAAAGAGAAGTGGTTTGATAGAACCGGGTGTTACACGACATCCTTATTTATAGCATAGATTTCGAATCTCATGTGGAACATCTTGGCATTCTTTTCAACACTCTTCAAGTTGCTAAGCTTTATGGCAATCTAAAAAAGTGTTCATTTGCTCAACAAAATGTGTACTTTCTCGGTTTTATTATATCCAAAAGCGGCATGGAGGTGGATGACTCAAAGATCTCGACAATTAAGGAGTGGCCGATTCCAACTAATATTTTTAAGCTTGATCTTTCAGGAAGAGATAATGGAGTATCGGGTACTTTCAATGTACAAGACTTGTCACCGTATGTTGAAGACCATGAAGAGAAGGAGATGGATCAACAAATGGATTTGAGGACAAATCCTCAATTACCCGGGGGGGATGACGTGCCTTAAGGCCCGATCACTAGGGTCCAATTCAAGAAACTAATTAACCTACTCAAGCCACATGTAAGTAAATTCCTCAAAACCAAAGATATATTTTATTCCACACCTCAAGATAGAGAAAAGGCATTTCATTCACTTAAGTGGAATAAACCTGAGTTCACATCAACCCAAGAAGAAAAGATTTGTCTCCCTTGATCAATAATTACTGTAATATTTTTTATTTGCGTTTATTTTACGTATTTAGAGGGTTGCATGCATGAGAGGGTATGGTGGTAATTTACAACGATAAGAAAGGGTTTCTTATTTCAAGGGAAGATAAGGAAGGGTTTCTTATTTCAAAGGAGCGTTCATCTTTTCATTTAATTCTTCCTTTAGTTTTTAACCTATGTTTTATTTCAAGAGTGATTTATTAAAAACCCTCGAGACTCTTATGTTTAGAAGATTTGATTGAATAGAAAAATTGAGATTTTCCTATCCCAAAAGTCGAGTTCTTCCTTGGAAGGTTTCGCGCAGCTATTCTTCCTTCCCGAGATTAATTATCGTTAAAATTATCTTCATATTGTGAGTCCAGTGAAGATTCTTACGAGTGCATTCCTTTCTACCATCTTATTTGAAGGTAGAGTGTAAACATAAGGGTGTACTAACTCTCAAACCACCTCGTTGGAGTTCTCCTAATCTATTGGAGACAAGGTCGACATGTATCCTACTTAGTACCTCCATCGAACCAACCAGGGTTTTAAAGTTATCGTTTTTTTATTTTACTTCCGCATCACGTCAAATGCATTAAAGCATAAATTAACTAATCTAACCAATAGATTTACTTATTGAATTGTCGGTTCCTTTACTTTAACCAAAAATCTCCTCCGAATCTATCGATTTTTTTAACCAAAATGATCATCTCAACGAGTAGAAAAATTTTCTCTAAATGACAGATCAACAAAAATCACTTTTTTCCATATTTTTCTTCTATTTTCTCCCTACTTTTTCTCGGTTCTCTCTTCTTTGGAATATCTTTCTCTCTCTCTCTCTTCCTTTTACTTTTCACGTAAAACGACACCGAATATGCCACCTTAACACTTTTACAACCATGGTTTAATGGTTAATTATCATTAAACCATTCTTATCTCTTGAAAAATACCATTTTGCCCTTCAAACTTTAGTTTATTACCATAAAATTGAGTTTAATAAATCTTCAAACTCAATTAACCTTAATCTAATCTAAATTAGATAAATTTTAATCTAATATTTATAATTAATCAAAATTTTATATGAAAAATTAAATTTTTATACATTTAAAATTTAACAGGGGCAATCGATCGGCCACGTTATGCATTTTTTTTTCCAAAAACGTCAAATTTTCACTTTTTAACGTATCCTTTCTTCAATCAAACTTCTCCAACGTATATTTATACATTCTTTAAATATAAATATACTCGATTGCATTTTTGAATTTAAAAATTTGAACCATTTTACAGACAAAGGTCTGAACTATTACATTCTCCCTCCGTTACAAAAATTTTGTCCTGAAATTTATTTCAAGCTTACTTTTCAAACAGTTGGGGGTATTTCTCTTTAATTTCACTTTCAAGCTCCCACGTAGCTTCTTCAACTCCTCTTCTTTTCCACAAGACTTTAACAGTTGGAATTATTTTATTTCTTAGCACTTTGTCCTGTGAATCCACAATAGCAACTGGTTCTTCTATCAAATTCTGTCCAGTCCAAAACATGCGAAGGATCAAATTCATATTTCCTCAGTATTGAAATATGAAAAATATCGTGAATTCTTGCCAATTGAGGAGGTAGTGCAATCTTGTAAGCCACTAGACCCACTCTCTGTAATATCTGAAAAGCTCCGACAAATCTTGGAGATAATTTGCCACCTTTTCCAAATTTTTTCAAACTCCGATGTGATCTAACTTTGATAAATACATGAACACCCTCATTAAATTCAAGTGGTCGTCGTCTATCAGCATAACTTTTCTAACGACTCTGAGTTGTTTCCAGTCGCTGTCGTATGAGTTTGATCTTTTCGTTGGTCTCCTTTACCAAATTTGGCCCCAAAAGCACAATATCTCCTATTTCAGTCCAGCACAACAGAAATCTACACGGTCTCCCATAAAGTGCTTCAAACGGTGCCATACCAATACTTGCTCGGTAGCTATTATTGTAGGTGAACTCTACCAGATGCAAATGATCTTCCCATCCTCCTTTAAAATCTATTACGCATGCCGTAACATATTCTCCAAAATCTAGGATTGTCCTCTCTGATTGGCCATCAGTCTGCGGATGATAAGCTGTATTGAGGTCTAATCGTGTATCTATAGCTTTCTGTAATCCTTGCCAGAATCTCGAAGTGAACCTTGGATCTCGATCTGACACTATAGAAATGGGCACACCATGCAATTGGAAAATTTCCTTTAGATACAATTTACTGGCCTGGTTAATCGACTGAGTACTGCACATAGGTAAAAAGTGACTCAATTTAGTAAGCCGATCCACTATTACCCATACAGTATCATTGCTCTTCGACGATTTCGGTAATCCTGTAACAAAATCCATCGTAATATACTCCCATTTCCATTCTGCTATTAATGAAACGAGTAATCCAGCTGGTTTCTTATGTTTAGCTTTAATTCTTTGACAGGTTATACACTTGAAAACAAATCTAGCTATATGCACTTTCATTCCTTTCCACCAATACCGTTTTCTCATATTCTGGTACATTTTATTATTTCTAGGATGAATTGTGAATTTTGAGCAATGATTTTCTCTTAAGATCTTCTTCTTCAATTCCTGATCATTTGGAATCACTAGACGACCCATAAATCTCACTCTTAAATTGCTATCTTTGGAAAAATTTTGAACTTCCTTTGCTTCAATCTTATCTTTTAATTCAACGATTTTTGTATTATCGTTTTGTGCTTCTACAATCCATTGTACCAAGTTTGGCCTCACATTGATGTTTTGAAGGTATACCTGTTCATTATCTTCTCTCAATTACAAATTGAATTGATTGACTTCTGCCCACATTCCGTATTCTTTAATACCAAGACTAGCTGCCAACACTCTAGATTGTCAGCTCAAAGCATCTGCAACTTTGTTGGCTTTGCCTGGATGGTACTGGAGTGTGTAGTTGTAATCTTGTAAAAACTCCATTCAGCGTCTCTGTCTTTGATCTGAAAATACTTCAAACATCTCACCATACAACTAATATCTCCAGTGTTTCAGGGTAAACACTGCTGCAACAAGCTCCAGATCGTGAACTGGATAATTTCTTTCATGTGGTTTCAATTGCCTCGAAGCATAGGCAATGAATTTCTCATCCTGCATTAAAACACATCACAAACCATTCAACGATGCATTACAATAGACTACATATCTTTTTCCTCTTTTCAGAATTATCAGAATCGGTGGGGACACTAGCTTCTTCTTCAGTAACTAGAAAGCTATCTCATATTTTTCGTCTCATTCGTACTTTACATCTTTCTGGGTTAATCGATTCAATGGCATTGAGATTTTGGAGAAACCTTCGACAAATCTTCTATAATATCCTGCCAATTCCAGAAAACTTTGTATCTCCGAAACTAACTTAGGTTGTTCCCAGTTCTGAACTGCTTCAGTAATTGAAGGATCAACTGCAATACCCTTATTTGAAATTACATGTCTCATAAATTTAACTTCTTCAAGTCAAAACTCGCAGTTACTCAGCTTAGCACACAACTGGTGTTGTCTCAACAGGGTCAAAACACAATGTAAGTGCTTCTTGTGATTTGCTCTTGAAGAAGAATACACTAGGATATCATCTATGAATACAATTACAAAGCTGTCCAGGTACTGTCTGAACACTCTGTTCATCAGATCCATAAATGCAGCAGGTGCCTTTGTCAAATCGAAAGGCATCACCATGAACTCGTAATGACCATAGCGAGTCCTGAAAGCAGTTTTCTAAATATCTTCTTCTCGAATTCTGAGCTGATGATATTCAGATCTCAAAGCAATCTTCGAGAACCAGCACGAACCTCTCAACTGATCAAATAAATCGTCAATACAAGGAAGCATATATTTATTCTTCCCAGTTACGTCGTTCAACTTTCGGTAGTCGATGCACATCCTCAAGGTGTCATCTTTCTTTTTGACAAATAAGGCTAGAGCACCCCACGGAGACGTGCTAGCCCGTAAAAATCCTTTCTCTTGCAATTCTTCCAACTGCACTTTCAATTCCTTTAATTTTGTTGGCGCCATACGATAAGGAAGAATTGAAATCGGATTAGTACCCAGATACACTCTCCGTGGAGGTAGACCAGGTAGTTCATTTGGAAACACATCCATGTATTCATTGACAACTTCAATATAGTCAACCATGTTATCACCATATGGCTTTAACAGAAGGTTAGCTATCCATCCGTTGAATTCAAACAAAGTTCGAGGGAAATGGTACCTGATTAAATTTCTCTCTATAAAATGAAATGGTTTCACCTTGGGGAAGACATACCGTTATTTTCTTCAAATAACAATCCATAACTGCTTTGTATCTGGATAACCAATCCATTCCCAAAATGATTTCAAACCATTCCAGTTCCATCACTATCAGATCAGCCATAATCTCATAGTCTTTAA
The DNA here is from genome assembly GCA_022432975.1 of Begonia masoniana. Lineage (NCBI taxonomy): Eukaryota > Viridiplantae > Streptophyta > Magnoliopsida > Cucurbitales > Begoniaceae > Begonia > Begonia masoniana. The sequence continues at coordinate 13,573,134 of CM039511.1, read as the reverse complement.
TTCGCACTATACAGGGTTCACACATCCTATTTACCACAACATTCCCTCCTAGAGGGGAATCCACATTCAAAATATAAGGTAAAACTGAAATTTCTAACCCTAACGCACAAACAACTGAAGCTGACTCAAATGAGTGCGTCGCTCCAGAATCAAATAAAATTATTACTTTAGAATGTAAAGCAAGAAAGCACCTTCAATCATCGCATTATCTGACTGTTCACCAAAAGTGACAAAGGCATGCACCTTCAGTTGAGAGCTGGCAACCTGTGAAGTGTTTCCTCCAAACTGTCTTGAAGCTGGTTGATTTGACCGAAAATTTGGAGGAGGACTTTGACTAGGAAACTAAGTCGGTTGATTTTCCTGTTGAGCATCAGGATTGTCGGCTTTCCACTTCCTACAGAATCTCTTGATGTGACCAACCTTCCCACAATAATAACAAGTCTGATTGTCAATTGTCTGGAAACTGCCACCATCACTTCTTACCGGTCCACTCTGGTATGAACCTTGTGATTGAGATTAAGGCGGAGTACATCTAGGATTTTTAAACTACTGATCTTCTCTACTAATAACTTCATGTTTCTTCCCTTTTGTTTTTCTCTGGATTTCCCTTTCATCTTTATTAGCCTCTAGCTTTTGTTGAAGTAGCATAACCCTCTCCACCATATCAAGATATGATTCAATCTTTAGAGCCACCAATTTGTTGGAAATGCCTGTCGAAGACCCTGTTCAAATCTCTGGGTCTTTGCAGCTTTATCAGGAATAAACTAACCTGCATATCTGGCAAACTCCTCAAATTTGGTCTGATAGTCCAGAATTGTCATGTTTTTCTGGACCAACTCCAGAAATTCATTTGCTTTTGCTTGCCGAACGTATCTGGGAAAGAATCTTTCTAGAAAGATGCTCTCAAATTGATCCCAAGTACACTGATCTCCTAGAGATGCCTTTGTTTGATCCCACCATTTATCAGTTTTATCGTCAAGTTGATTCGCAGCAAACTTGACTTTAAAATCCTCTGGTACTCCCACCATATCAAACTTTTTCTTTAACTGTCTTAGCCACTCCTCAGCGATGGCTGGATTGCTTTCTCCCATAAATACTGGAGGTTTGGCCTTTTGAAACTTCTCCAAAATTTTAATCTCCAAAGAGTTTGTGCTTTCCACTCTTTTATTTCTATGTTGAACAATATTTCTATTCACAATATCAGCTAAGGCAGTGATAGCCCTCCTCATCTAAGCTATTTCATTAGCTGGGCTATCGATTCTACTGTTAGAATCTCCTCTTTCTATCTTTAATAATTCATTTATATTTATTAGATAAACATTCACCATCAAAGCAATATTAGAGACATTCTAAACATAGTTACTAACCTCCCAATTAGTTAGAACTATTATGTATAGCTCTGATACCATGCTGTCAGGACCCGACCCAACAAGCCACGACGATTAGGATTCTCGAGGTGGGAAATGATAATAAATTTCAAGTTTTCAATTTGCTTGGATACATTTTTATTTTTAATTAATCCCTTCTGGATTGCACCTGACATTTTAAAATAAGATATCTCCAATTTTATATCCAAACAGTTTATATTCCCAATCAGACATCAAACATATATCTCAAACAATATATATATTCTATACCAGCTTTCCAAATATGTATCCATTAAACATTTCTATATGTACATGATTATTAGAGTTTTCTAACGGAAGCTATTACAAACAAAATAGGTCACACACACGTAACCGTTCAAAAAGAGTTTATAAAATTTCTAAACTATTTATCTCAGTCCCAATGCAAAAGAAAACCATCTATCTCTATGGTTTATCCTATGCCTCTTCTAGTCCTTTAAGTTGCCTTTGTTTTCTCATCTCGGTAAACGATCTCGTTATCTGAAAAATATGAATATCCACAGAATGAATTTTAAGCCCAGCAAATAAGTCAAAGAGGTAGAATAGCTAACTCATACTCTATTACACTATCTAGGATCACACTCAATCTTTCACCTATTATTGATTATTTTTTAAATCAATTTGTTTTGATTTAAAATTCATGTCATATATATAAAAAAAACATGCATGTTTGTATTAGAACTATTTAAAAATCCATGTCATTAACCACAGTTTAAAACCATTCTCAACAAATAGATAAATTTCATGCAATTTAAAATAAATATTTCACGATTTAAAGTCATCTTTTCACAAAACACTCAATGCAATCTTTTAACATTCAAATTGATATGTCAAAAATGCAATCCACTCTAATTGACGCATATGACCATCACACAACCCTACAATTTTCTGGACTTTCATCGGTAAGGTTGTAGGACCCTACATATTGCTTCCCCTCGAGATTTAGGGATTTTCAACCCAAGGATGACACATAGTTAATCTCCCAATCATTTTCATAGTCATACTTATCGCACATGAAGAGGCAAGTTCAGTCCAATGGGTTCTTATGTTACCACGACTTCCAACTTCCTCTTTCCAAAATGCATGCTTTAAAAAATGTTATAAAGCAATGCTACGTATGTTTAAATTAATGCAACTCAACCCACTCATGCAATTGATATTTTAAATCAATGCGTTAATTCAATATAAAATATAGTTTTCAAAATTCTACGTTTAACAAGTCAATATAAAACGAATTTAAACAACATTTCAATAAATACCGTAACGTGTTATTTTTCACAATTCAATATTAAATTTTCATAAAAAGAATATCTATTATTCAATTCAATCTATCCAATCGTAACCAAATCATCAAATATCTAAACCTATCCAGAATCCAAGCGACAATGAAATCTATCGCCACCTAGTAATGCATTAAAGCATAAATTAACTAATCTAACCGATAAATTTACTTATCGAATCGTTCGTTCCTTCACTTTAACCGAAAATCTCCCCCGAATCTATTAATTTTTCCACCAAAATGATTATCTCAACGAGTTGAACAATTTTCTCTAAAGGACGGACAGGCAAAAATAACTTTTTTCTTTATTTTTCTTCTCTTTTCTTCCTTTTTTCCGTCGGTTATCACTTCTCTTGAATTTATTTCCTCTCTCTCTCTCTCTCTCTCTCTCTCGCTTTCTCTCTCTCCCTTTTTCTTTTCTAGTAAAACCACACAGAACATGCCACCTTAACACTTTTGCAACAGTGGTTTAATGGTTAATTATCATTAAATCATTCTTATCTCCTGAAAAATATCATTTTTCCCTTCAAACTTTGGTTTATTACCATAAAACCGAGTTTAATAAATTTTTAAACTCAATTAACCTTAATCTAATCTAAATTAGATAAATTTTAATCTAATTTTTACAATTAATCAAAATTTTATCTGAAAAATTGAATTTTTATACATTTAAAATTTAACAGGGGCGATCGATCGGTAACATTATACATTTTTTTTTCCAAAACGTCAAATTTTCACTTTTAAACGTATCATTTCTTCAATCCAACTTCTCCAACATATATTTATACATTTTTTAAATATAAATATACTTGATTACATTTTTGAATTTAAAAATTTGAACCATTTTATTAACAAAGGTTCGAACCATTACAGTTAATCTTTTTCCTACCAAAAATGGATTAAAACTCATTCGATCCCCAGCTAACGAACACCTTCCTATTCGATTTCATCTTCTTTTAATTTTCAAATATAATCAATCCATGTAATATTTATTTCATTTTCATGTGATTTCAAAGGTTATTCAAATTATAATTATTTATTTTGGTTTATTTAAATAATATTTACTTATTTTAGGTTATTCAAAATTATAATTATATATTTCTTTTAGTTTATATTGTAACGCCCCTGAACCCGCCCCGGCTCGGTGCGCTACTTTGCTAACTCAAACCGCATTTAAAACGACGTTTAAAATAATTTTTGACTCAATTTTCTGGTTTTTTGAACCCTAGAAAATGGTTGGAAAACGTGCCAATAATACGTTTAAAATATGTCGAAAAAAGGTCGGGTCAAAACATTTTGGAAATTGAAAATTTAAAAAAAAAAAATTCAAAATTTGGTGTTGGGCGCGTGCGCTCGGTGCCGTGCGCGCCCCGTGGCCGATCGATCGGCGCCCAGCGCCCGATCGATCGGGCCTCCTCGGGTTTTTCGGCCAAAAACGCCCATTTTTCACTTCTTTCTTAAATTTCCTCAATTTTCTTCATTTTTCTTCTAGCTAAACACCTCCAAATCACCTGAAAATTTAACCACACATTCCCGACACTCCCAATTTCGTGTCCCATAAAAATCACAAAAAATTGACTTAAAACAGTTAACAAAAAAATAGAGAAAATAAACCCGACGTTATTTATTTGAAAACCAACATGAGTGGCATAACGCCTATAATTTCCAAAACCCAAAAACCTGAAAATGCACATTTATAAAGCATCTAAACCAAGTCCACAAATGTGCCAAAACCACAATTATTTTCACCAAACCAAAATCTAACAACATCAACCCAAAATACTCAAACCATACGTTACCACGCATCCCCAAAGATCATGGTCGAGACGCCCTGACAATTGCCTGCACCGGCATACCGCGTACGTCAACGACTGCGTCCCTAACCCTAGCTTTCCTTATAGCCCTCACCTGTACTCCTGTCGACACCTACACCACAGAACACAAAACGTAAGCCTAATGCTTAGTAAGTAGGGAATAATGCATATCAAAACATAATGCAACACAACCCCTAACACATGAAGTTTCTACTCGCTCAGTTGCTCTTGTTTCGTGTGCGTTTCGTTGCTCATTCACAGAATGGAACCCCTCCCAAGTGCTAAACTGCAACTCTAGTAGTCCCTCGCAGGTACCACTTTAACACGACTGGGAAACTCCACTAGAGTTCCTCGCAGGTGTTACCCTAACGCGACTGGGTGACTCAACTCTACTAGTCCCTCGTAGGTACCACCTTAACGCGACTGGGAAACCCTACTAGAGTTCCTCGCAGGTGCTACCCTAACGCGGCAGGGTGACTCAACTCTGCTAGTCCCTCGCAGGTATCACCTTAACGCGATTGGGAAACTGTGACAGCCGAAATCCAAACCCGATCGGGGTCCGAGATCGGAGCCATCACTCCGGGACAGTAGACGGAAAACGGTGACTATTTTTTTTGAACATAAACAGGATGAGCTTTAAAAGTAAACTCATAAACTTTTCAGATGAAGGGAAAGACATCCCCTGTATTCGAAAGCGAAACGGGAAACAGAATAATATTAGGAGACGGGCTTCATAAATAAATGACAGAATTAAAGGATAAAGCAGGAAGCAGAAATAAATAAGCTGGCGGAAGTCATAGTTAAAAAGACAAACAGAATACTGTTGGGCGGTGGATGCAAATTAAACCGGAACGGTGGATGTCAATTAATGAGACAACGAACTGGAACCGGTGGATGTAATTAAACTAAATCAGGTGATACAATTAAATCGGGCGGAAGATGTGAGCTGACGTCAGGCGGAAGATGCAATTGCAAAGACGGAAATAAGGATGACGTCAGGCGGAAGATACAGGCAACAGACGAAATGCAGATGAAATGATGACGTCAGCCGGAAGATGGGTGACGTCAGGCGGAAGACATATTTACACTGGGCGGAAGACTTGGGTGACGTCAGCCAGAAGACATAATTTTAAACTGGGCGGAAGACTTATGCTGACATCAGCCGAAAGACATAATACACTGGGCGAAGACTTGGGTGACGTCAGCCGGAAGACATAATTTTAAACTGGGCGGAAGACTTATGCTGACATCAGCCGGAAGACATAATACACTGGGCAGAAGACTTGGGTGACCTCAGTCGGAAGACATAATTTTAAACTGGGCAGAAGACTTATGCTGACATCAGCCGGAAGACATAATACACTGGGCGGAAGACTTGGGTGACGTCAGCCGGAAGACATAATTTTAAAGGCAAAATTTACAACTTTTACAGGGGGACGTACGGGCAGGGAGCATCAAACAGAAGACATAAGGGTTTCAGACCTTCGAAACCCGATTCAAAATAAGATTTTGAAACACACTTTACAAATGACAGATCTAAGAAAAACAGACTACATGGATGACTCAAAAATTTGAGACCATCCAGGCAAATCTTAAAACATGAAAATGTTCTAAAACATTCAGAACATTCAGAACATGAGTTCAACTGTCAAATACAGCAGTTTTGAAAACTTTGACTCAGAATCTATACAGTATTTCGAAATCTGAAGGTTAGTAAGACATACTTTAAAATTGACAGGTTCAAGGAAATAAAATTACTTGGACAGTTCCAAAACCAGAATTTATCCATGCATGAACTAATCGAAACATTCCAAACAAATTTAAGAATACTTTAGTATATAGACTTAACTGTCAAATACAGTGGCTTCTAAAACTTAGACAACAACCTATACATTGTTTTAAAATCTCAAAGTCAGTACAGGACATGACATATACTTGCAGAATTTCTTCAAAGGAAGAGTTTTACAACAAAATTATAACTTCCGTAGAAGACTTTACAGATATAGACATTTCAGAAAAACTTAAACCTCAGATCAAAAATATTATGTCTGACTGCAACATCAAAACCCCGTGAGCACGATCCGCCAACAGCAACCTACACGTCGGCCTGAGGCACCAAATCCTCATCCGCGGGATCCGTACCTACAACAGGGAGTTCAACTATGAGCCTAGAGCTCAGTAAGAACATACTAGAATGCAGTGATGCATATGCTATGGATGAACATTTTCAAATACATGAACATTACATTACATTACATTTCACTGGACAGGAAGGTATAAGTGGGAAGAAGAGCTGGCGCAACAGGAGTACATGCCACAACAGGACATAACAGGAGTACATGACAGGATACCAGTCCTCGTCCACACTTAACCATACATTTCATTACAGGTTTTATCTTACTTAACTTCAAACCGTGTGCAGAAAACATTTTCATGACTTTTAGAGAAAAACGTGTATGCATGAACATTCATAGACATGCAACAGAATAATAAGGAGGACATAAAACAGAACACACTTAACCTAAAACATAACCTATGGTTTAACTACCCAACAGAAATCCCGACAACATAAAACCTAGTACCTCCGTATCGTAGGGCCTTAAGGGCCAAACCTATACGTATGAACTTACCTGTTTGCTACGGTGTTAGATGCTCGAATGTCCCTGGAATGCTCGAATCTGTTACTGAAACGTAGAGAAATTAAACAAGCTGCAAATGCTAACAAATAACTTGTAGAATATGCAGCAAGCTCATTTATCTCTTTAGGAAAACACACTAACGTATTTTCATCCAAAACAGTGAGTTTTCACAGAAATAATAACCCTAAACCCAAGTGAAAACTCGCATTAAACTTGTCCAAAATCAATAACTTCCGTAGATGATTACCTTGGTTGAAGGAAACAGAAGAAAAACGAGGAAACAAAGTGTTGGTGCTTTGTCAAAATCGCCAGGAAGAGAGAACAAAGAGCATTGGGAAGAAACAGACGAGAAGTGAGGGTTTCACGTAGGAGGAAGAACTTAACTTTTTCATCAAGTCGCCAGATGTCATTCAACCATTAACTCACTTCCACCTACCATAATTACTTCCATATTTACCCTTCCATTGGCTTTTAACCAAATTGACTTGTTTTGGTTAGTTGGTCATTAGATTGGTCCTCCCTTAAACATTCCATCATTTCAACCAAAACATACATTGTATTTAAATAATAGTAATCCCACTTATACAATTCGGGGAAACAATTACATGGCAAAAATGCCGGGTGTTACAGAAACTATACTAGAGCTCCTCGTAGGTGCTACCCTAACGCGGCTAGGTGACTCAACTCTACTAGTCCCTCGCAGGTATCACCTTAACGCGACTGGGAAACTCTACTAGAGTTCCTCGCAGGTGTTACCCTAACGCGGCTTGGTGACTCAACTCTGCTAGTCCCTCGCAGGTACCACCTTAACGCGATTGGGAAACTGTACTATAGTTCCTCGCAGGTGTTACCCTCACGCGGCTGGGTGACTCAACTCTGCTAGTCCCTTGTAGGTACCACCTTAACGCGACTGGGAAACTCTACTAGAGTTCCTCGCAGGTGTTACCCTAATGCGGCTGGGTGACTCCAACACAACCACATTACGTTTCAACTCACACCACCCCTTTACGTTTCAATCTCACCATTCAAAACCATGCTCAAAACTCGTTCGTTTTGTAGTTTGAAAACAATGATGCATGTCCAGGCAATACTCAAACACCAACTGAAATAAACAACCAAACAACAACCAAACAAAGCAAACAAACAATTCCCTACCGTTCCATGGTGTAGGCCCAAAGGCAAAACACAAACATCCTCTACTTACCTATTTGCTCGGCACTCGATTGCTCCCTTCATCCAATCAATTCACTACCAATACGGAGAATTAACTTAGCAAGTCACTAACAAAATTCTAAAGGATTTTTTTATAACCAAAACTAACCAACAATTCAACCCAAAATCACAACTAATCACAAAACCCGATTTTCTCACTATTTTTAACGTCCAACTTCAAACGGCCATAACATACTCATTTTTCAATGGATTTTGACGTGCCACCCCAATCCGTAAATCTCTACACGTCTACTATCCATTGAAACACTCAACTTATCCAACCAAACACAATGGCCGATCGAATTAAGCAAAAACAGAACCGGTGACACAGTGATTCAAAACTGGTTTTCTAACGAATTCAATCAAATCTCTAATCTACCTACCTAATTGACCTAAACTGTAACACCCGACTTTAATTAAAAATTTAAAATAACAGATAAATCTATTAAGTATAATCGATGAATGAAATTTTAGTATAATGTAGGTTAGGTTGAAGAATGAGTAAGTAACGGCATAAGGGTAATTGGCAAATTTGAAAGTGGATAAGGTATTTAAGGAAAAAAGTTTAGAGTAGCCGCCACCACTACTCATTTTCTTTCCCTTTCGGTCTTCAGCTCGAACGGCAGAAATCTCTAGGCGATTCTTCTGCCCGATTCTCCTTCAACCTAGGTAAGCCCTCTTTGTTTTCTTGCGATTTTAGTAGTTAGATAGCTGAGGGAGTACAATGTGAGGAGTTTCGAGGAATGTTGTGATTTAGAGTAGGTTCGGGCTGAGCGACTATTGTGAATACCCGAGTTGTGGGGTTTCAAATTTGGTTCCTCAAACTCCTGTATTGATTCTGTGAAGTTTAGTGAAAGTTTGATATATGTACTATTATGATTTTAGGTGAGCGAGCTTCTGAAGTAGCATTTAGCCGAGCGATTTCCAGGGAGCCAGGTAAGTAGAGTTTGTTTGTGCCTTCGGGCCTACATCACAAACAGTAGGATTTATGTATGTTTGTATGTTTATTTCCAGTTGTCATGCATCATGTTTTGAAAGATTACGAAAATGAATTTACATGAAACGCATGATAAATGTGAGCAGGATGATCAGAACAACTGTTAAGGGGGATTAATCCGCCCCTTAATTGAGAACAGAGGATTGAGGTTTTGGGAAAAATGATCCACTTCCCAATCCTACAGGGGGATCAGACCAGTTAACTGTTAAGGGAATTAATCCGCCCCTTAATTGAGATCAGAGGATGTATCCTTTGGGGGATGACTGATCCACTTTCCCATCGTACAGAGGGATCCACAGAGAACAAATTTGAATACAACTGAGATGAGAAAGTAGAGAATGCATGTTTAGGGAAATTTTTGTTTCATTAATTCATTTCATTCATTGCTCTACTTGCTTAGCATTAGGCTAATAGATGAGTTTGTGATGTAGGTGAAGAAGTTACTGAAGGTGTGTTTACCGACCGATAAGAGGACCAGGCTGGTTGGAGGAGCATTTTCAGGCATCGGTTTGGCCATCTGTTGAGGCGGTTTAATCCATGGCTGCAGGTGTTGAGTTGGGAGTAACTAGTTCAGTATAGATGTTTCTTTTTCTGAAAATTTTATGATAGTAGTGTTTTCAAAACTTTGAATACATTCTGAGAATCTTTGATATTAGTGTTCTGTTGGGTTTTGAAAATACTGTTTTCTACTGGATTTAAGTGATGCAATGATTTGATCTGTCTCTGATTGGTCTTAGTAAAATGCTTAAATCCTTTGATAGTCAGAGCTTTCTTGGAATATAGCAGAATTGCTGTTCTGAAGTCTATCGGCAGATGTTGGATGAAGGAGTCCTCCGGCTGACGTCATCGGTAGATGAAAGTGGTAAGTCTTGTCGTCTAGCGATCGGCAGATGTTGGATGAAGGAGTCATCCGGCTGACGTCATCGGTAGATGAAGTGGTAAGTTCTGTCGTCTAGCGATGGCAGATGTTGGATGAAGGAGTCATCGGCACGTCATCGGTAGATGAAAGTGGTAAGTCTTGTCGTCTAGCGATCGGCAGATGTTGGATGAAGGAGTCATCCGGCTGACGTCATCGGTAGATAAAAGTGGTAAGTTCTGTCGTCTAGCGATCGGCAGATGTTGGATGAAGGAGTCATCCGGCTGACGTCATCGGTAGATGAAAGTGGTAAGTTTTGTCGTCTAGTGATCGGCAGATGTTGGATGAAGGAGTCATCCGGCTGACGTCATCGGTAGATATAAGTTGCAAGTTGTCGTCTAGCGATCGGCAGATGCTGGAGGAAGGAATCCCCCGGCTGACGTCATCGGTAGATGTAAGTAGCAAGTTTTGTCGCCTAGTTATCGGTAGATGCAGTCTACCGAGAGTTGTCCTGTTTGTATATCTTCCGGCTGACGTCATCGGAAGATGTAGGTAGTGTTTGTCGTTTTGTGACCGGTTGATATAACCGAAGTTTTGTCGTTTGTCATCGGTAGAGGCCTCCTATTTTCTATTTCTGCTTCTTGTGTTGACTTTGTCGTCGGCAGATGTGTTTGACTTCTGCAATTTCATGGGTATTCCACATTTTTAAAGCTTTATATTTTTGGCCTATTATTCTTAACACTCCCAACAATTATTTTAAAATGTTTTCACAGATTATTTAACTTCATTGATGTTCGATTGATTTCCGCTGCAAGTTTTAAAATACATCGAGTTTTAGAAAATGTCAAATTTTGACTGTCGAGTGAAATATTTTTAAATTTAGTATCAAGTCGTCATGGTTCGGTTCAGTGTGTTGAGTAGCAAACCGGGTTTAGATAACTCGGGGCGTTACATAAACCATCCTATCTAAAGGTTAAAGCACTAAAATGACAAGAAAATACAGCGAAGACATAGAAATTTCGGAGCTTCTCCATTAGGGTTTTCAAACCCTTTCAAAAACTCACCAAAATACCACAAAAACACCAAAAACCAACACCTAACTATATATAACCTAAAACCCATTAGATTCTTACCTTGAAACCCTTGCCAAAATGATGAAGAAAAGGTGGAGAGCCCTAACAATGGTGGCTGGTTCGTGGAGAGAAAGAAGGAGAAAGAAGATGAAGGAAAATAAACCAAATTGCCTATTAACCAAACAATTTTTTTACCTTTTTGTTTTTACCACAAGACTTTCTTCTTTTATAAATTAACCACTCCATTTCTTCATTCCTTAAAGCAACGTGGATGTCTCTTTTTTTAACCTCAATTTCCATTTGTTTAATTAGATAAATTTTCCTTTGAATTTTCAACATAACACCTTTTTGACTTTTCAAAACCCTTTTTGAATTTTGACTTCTCAAACATATTTCTTCTCTTCCCTTTTACCCAACGTAATTCTACCCTTAATTCACTGTTATTTCTCTTTCAACTTTAACATTATTTTACTTTTATATATACTCATCTTAACATAACTCATTCTAGGGTTTTTTTTTTCTCACCCAATCCCCTTCCAATTTCACTTCTCTCTCACAAACTTAGAAAATCATTAGGGTTAATGTTACATCCTCCCATATACCCTAACTAGGGCTCTACACGTAATTTCGGGTGTTACATATATAATTATTCAAATTAAAAATTTTGCTTAAAAAAATCTACTATAAAATAATTTCAATACATTAATTAATATAACTAATTTAAAAAATAATTAATTATGTTATTTTTGTATAAAAATATATATTTAAATAAATTACAAATAATTACATATATATTTTAAGTTATTTAAATTATAATTATTTATTGTAGTTTATTTTAATAATACTTATTTATTTCAGGTTATTCAAATTATAATTATTTATTTCTTTCAGTTAATTAAAAAAACAAAAATAAAATTAAAAAAATAAACAGAGTTTCGTTTATTTTATGACTCCTCTATAGCTATCTTCAAACAGTTCCTGCAATTTTAAATAAAAAATATATACCCAGCATCCAGATTCCAGTACAAATAATAAACATCAAAACATAAAATTAAAGTACATCAAATTTACAGATGAAAAGTAAAATACATAAAATGAAATATAAAATCAAAACTATACTACTCCGGTGGTACATGGTCGTCTCCGGCCGACATTCAATCTCTCATCCTCTCATTGAGCTCTTTAAGGGACTCACTGAGATAGTCTTGTGACTTAACCACCTTTGTATGGCTAACGGCGAGCTCCTCAACCCTGCCTAGTAGAAACTCCATCCTTTGCTCCCTATGCTGCTCCATCTGCTGCTGCTGCTGCATCTGATACCTCTGATCCAGTTGCTGCTGCACCTGATCCATCTGCTGCATTTGCTGCTGCATCTCCTACATCTGTTGCATATGCTGTATCATGTCCCAGCCACGATCAACCAGAGGTGCCAATGGCGGCGCTGTCGCGGCGGCAAGGGCGTCCTCCTCCATCGCAACATATTGAGATGTGGAGTCCTTAAGATCTCCCTTTAGCATCCAAGACCTAGCAAATTTGACTAGCCCCATCCGACTCAAATAAAGTCTGTCAAATACATCGACAGATCTCGGAGCTCTCCTCTGTCTCTCCAATGGGTAGGTTAACCTTAGATTGCTCCACGGTCTTCCAAATCAATGTCCCATACAACAGATTTTTGTTGCGTGTTCGCCCGATCTCTTTCATGTGACCTAAAATCATATACCCTGGGTAGAACATTATGCCGCTGTGGAGATTCTTCAAGACATAGAGATTCATCCAGTTCACGAGATCTCTATGTCCATCCTTCGGCAATAAGGTGTGGCTAATGAGGTTGTGAATAACTCGAGCTTTTACGTTCAACTCCTTTGATTTCGATTTCATAAAGGCTGCAATGTCCGATACTGCGGTGAATCTGCCTAAGGAACTGCAGTCCATCTGCTAATCTGGCAAAATCACACTCTCAGAAAGCGAGATATTATCTGACCAGATCTTCTACGGTAAATCTGAGCAATTCGTTGATATCACCTGTACCTATGACAATATCTGTATCGAATATGTACGTCTTCAAGCACCCTTCCCTCCTGGTAGTGGCCAAGTTCGTGTACAATAAGCGAATAATTTTGTCGTAGTTGTCTCCGCGCATGTTGTACACCCCGTGCAAGAAGATGCGGTCAAACATCTCCTTGATCTTCAAAGACTCCCAACCACTGAAGTTGGCAGTATTCCCGTAAATAATCGAGCGCATTGACATATCTCGCTCATACTGTTGTCGACACCTCTAGTTTCGAAATTCCATAAACAAATAACCAGGCGACAGTCGCGACACTTGATCCGGAGTACCTTGTGATGAAGGTGCCAGATTTGATGGGTCAGCTTGGGGTGGGGGTTAGGGGGGGAGCCTTTTATTTCAAAAAAATTTTAGGGGTCATTTCAAAGATTATGGCTTTGATTTTTAGCAAAATGGTATCAGGTTTGGAGATTTTCAATAAAATGGCCTCGAATTAGAGGATTTTGGGCGATGAGGAGGCTCAGGTTTGAGATTTTTGGCAATTAGGAGGCTTGGGTTTTGGATTTTTGGCGATTAGTAGGCTTAGGTTTCAGATTTTTGCCGATTGAGAGGTTCGGTTTCAGATTTTTTACAATGGAGGATTCGGGTTTGGGTTCTCGATGTTGAGGCTTCAGATTTTGGGATTCTGGGCGGCAAGGGGTGAGATTTGAGAATTTTCGGTGACAAAAATCACAGAAGGGGGGCCGAGCTAAAATGAACGGCCACCCGTGTTGTTTCCATGTGCAACGTACGTGTACGGGGCGTTTTACACCCTCGCGTTGACCACCGAATAAAAGGGGTCATTCTTTTTAGATCACTCCCCCGTTCTACGCATGCGAGAAGTCTTTTATTTCAAAATAATTTTAAGGGTCATTTCAAAGATTAAGGCTCCGATTTTTGACAATTTTCAACAAAAGGGGATCAGGTTTAGGGATTTTCACAAAAATGGGATCGAGTTTGGAGATTTTCAACAAAATGGCCTCGGATTAGAGGATTTTCGGCAAAGAGGAGGCTCGAGTTTGGGATTTTCGGCGATTAGGAGGTTTAGGTTTTGGATTTTTGCCGATTGAGAGGCTCGGTTTTGAATTTTTTGACAGTGGAGGCCTCAGGTTTTGGTTCTAGACGATGAGGCTTCGAATTTTAGGATTCTAGGTGGCAAGGGTTGAGATTTGAGGATTTTCGGCGACAAAAATCACGACTTCGGCGATGTTTCTCTCGGTTTCAAAAGAATGAGAGTGAACAGGGGCAAATGTTATATATACTGATGGGGGGATCGGCCCCTCATGTTCAACACACAGGGGGCCGTGTTTCAGGACAAGGCCCCCCGTTTTAAAATTGCTCTGTAACATGGGGGCCGAGCTAAAATGAATGGCTCCCCGTGTTGTTTCCACGCGCAACGTATGTGCACTGAGGATTCTACACCCTCGTGTTGATCCCCGAATAGAACGGAGGGTCGTTCTTTTTAGATCGGTCTCCCGTTCTACACGTACGGTGGGTGTGGAATTAGACCCGAGATATAAGGGAGGCCACACTTGGAGAACAATTGCCCGTTCTCTTTGTAAATGCGAAACGAGGTGTTATCGGGCGTCCTTCGAGGTTTATATTGTTATGTTTTTTTATAGTTTGAGCTTTGTTTTGTTAGGGTTAATTCTTAAAAGGTTTTTTAAAAAAAAATCGATACTTTGAGGTTCAAAATAGTTTTTACCCAATATAAAATAAATTTTTAAGAAATTAATTAAATTCATTTAACTGGTCTATTTTAATTGGCCGTCATCACTGATACTACAGATAAAGCAAGAAACTGGATTAGAGTGCAGGTCAAGAGGTAGATTCACTCGAAATATAGAATGATTACAAGCTTTGTCAGGGTATGGAATATTCAAATTAATTTTTTTTTTTAAAACTTCAACTTGAAAAAGGATTTGTAATCACCTAGATTGGATCCTTTTGCTAGATTTAGAGTTGTTTAATGGGCGGGCTGGCAGTGGGCCAAGCTTGGCTCTGCTCATTACTGTAGCGCGCCGAGCTTGGCCCGGTGCTAAGAGGCTGGCCAAGCCCAGCCTAGCCCCTGGGCTCACGAGTCCGTCAAGGATCGAGCCAAACGAGCTGGCCCGGTGAGCCCGCTTGTAACACCAGGTATTTTTGCCATGTAATTGTTTCCCTGAATTGTATAAGTGGGATTACTATTATTTAAATACAATGTATGTTTTTGTTGAAATGATGGAATGTTTAAGGGAGGACCAATCTAATGACCAACTAACCAAAACAAGTCAATTTGGTTAAAAGCCAATGGAAGGGTAAATATGGAAGTAATTAAGGTAGGTGGAAGTGAGCCAATGGTTGAATGACATCTGGCGACTTGATGAAGAAGTTAAGTTCTTCCTCCTACGTGAAACCCTCACTTCTCGTCTGTTTCTTCCCACTGCTCTTTGTTCTCTCTTCCTGGCGATTTTGACAAAGCACCAACACTTTGTTTCCTCGTTTTTCTTATGTTTCCTTCAACCAAGGTAATCATCTACGGAAGTTATTGATTTTGGACAAGTTTAATGCGAGTTTTCACTGGGGTTTAGGGTTATTATTTCTGTGAAAACTCACTGTTTTGGATGAAAATACGTTAGTGTGTTTTCCTAAAGAGTTGAAATGAGCTTGCTACATATTCTACAAGTTATTTGTTAGCATTTGCAGCTTGTTTAATTTCTCTACGTCTCAGCAACAGATCCGAGCATTCCAGGGACATTCGAGCATCTGACACCGCAGCAAACAGGTAAGTTCATACGTATAGGTTTGGCCCTTAAGGCCCTACGATACGGAGGTACTAGGTTTTATGTTGTCGGGATTTCTATTGGGTAGTTAAACCATAGGTTATGTTTTAGGTTAAGTGTGTTCTGTTTTATGTCCTCCTTATTATTCTGTTGCATGTCTATGAATGTTCATGCATACACGTTTTTCTCTAAAAGTCATGAAAATGTTTTCTGCACACGGTTTGAAGTTAAGTAAGATAAAACCTGTAATGAAATGTATGGTTAAGTGTGGACGAGGACTGGTATCCTGTCATGTACTCCTGTTATGTCCTGTTGTGGCATGTACTCCTGTTGCGCCAGCTCTTCTTCCCACTTATACCTTCCTGTCCAGTGAAATGTAATGTAATGTAATGTTCATGTATTTGAAAATGTTCATCCATAGCATATGCATCACTGCATTCTAGTATGTTCTTACTGAGCTCTAGGCTCATAGTTGAACTCCCTGTTGTAGGTACGGATCCCGCGGATGAGGATTTGGTGCCTCAGGCCGACGTGTAGGTTGCTGTTGGCGGATCGTGCTCACGGGGTTTTGATGTTGCAGTCAGACATAATATTTCTGATCTGAGGTTTAAGTTTTTCTGAAATGTCTATATCTGTAAAGTCTTCTACGGAAGTTATAATTTTGTTGTAAAACTCTTCCTTTGAAGAAATTCTGCAAGTATATGTCATGTCCTGTACTGACTTTGAGATTTTAAAACAATGTATAGGTTGTTGTCTAAGTTTTAGAAGCCACTGTATTTGACAGTTAAGTCTATATACTAAAGTATTCTGAAATTTGTTTGGAATGTTTCGATTAGTTCATGCATGGATAAATTCTGGTTTTGGAACTGTCCATGTAATTTTATTTCCTTGAACCTGTCAATTTTAAAGTATGTCTTACTGACCTTCAGATTTCGAAATACTGTATAGATTCTGAGTCAAAGTTTTCAAAACTGCTGTATTTGACAGTTGAACTCATGTTCTGAATGTTCTGAATGTTTTAGAACATTTTCATGTTTTAAGATTTGCCTGGATGGTCTCAAATTTTTGAGTCATCCATGTAGTCTGTTTTTCTTAGATCTGTCATTTGTAAAGTGTGTTTCAAAATCTTATTTTGAATCGGGTTTCGAAGGTCTGAAACCCTTATGTCTTCTGTTTGATGCTCCCTGCCCGTACGTCCCCCTGTAAAAGTTGTAAATTTTGCCTTTAAAATTATGGCTTCTGGCTGACGTCACCCAAGTCTTCCGCCCAGTGTATTATGTCTTTCGGCTGATGTCAGCATAAGTCTTCCGCCCAGTTTAAAATTATGTCTTCCGGCTGACGTCACCCAAGTCTTCCGCCCAGTGTATTATGTCTTCCGGCTGATGTCAGCATAAGTCTTCCGCCCAGTTTAAAATTATGTCTTCCGGCTGACGTCACCCAAGTCTTCCGCCCAGTGTATTATGTCTTTCGGCCGATGTTAGCATAAGTCTTCCGCCCAGTTTAAAATTATGTCTTCCGGCTGACGTCACCCAAGTCTTCCGCCCAGTGTAAATATGTCTTCCGCCTGACGTCACCCATCTTCCGGCTGACGTCATCATTTCATCTGCATTTCGTCTGTTGCCTGTATCTTCCGCCTGACGTCATCCTTATTTCCGTCTTTGCAATTGCATCTTCCGCCTGACGTCAGCTCACATCTTCCGCCCGATTTAATTGTATCACCTGATTTAGTTTAATTACATCCACCGGTTCCGGTTCATTGTCTCATTAATTGACATCCACCGTTCCGGTTTAATTTGCATCCACCGCCCAACAGTATTCTGTTTGTCTTTTTAACTACGACTTCCGCCAGCTTATTTATTTCTGCTTCCTGCTTTATCCTTTAATTCTGTCATTTATTTCTGAAGCCCGTCTCCTAATATTATTCTGTTTCCCGTTTCGCTTTCGAATACAGGGGATGTTTTTCCCTTCATCTGAAAAGTTTATGAGTTTACTTTTAAAGCTCATCCTGTTTATGTTTAAAAAAAATAGTCACCGTTTTCCGTCCTCTGTCCCGGAGTGATGGCTCCGATCTCGGACCCCGAACGAGTTCGGATTTGGGCTGTCACACCGCTTGTTGTGTAACACCCGGGATTTTTTTTAATTTGGGAGAGAAAAGAAAAGAATAATAAAATAGGTTGTGTTAATTAATTTAAAAGAAAAGTGAATGGTTTTTAATGCGAGTGAGTTTAAGCCGGGAGTTAGGTTAATTTAATAACGAAATTCGAAATAGTCGAAAACACGGGAGGGTAAAACGGTAAATGACGATTGATTAATGTTTAATAAGTATTAAATTACTATTATTATTATTATTATTATTATTATTAATAAAATAAAACAACAGAATGGCTCGAAGGCCATTCTGTTGTTCGAGCTCGTTGCGACGGCAGAGAGCAGAACGGGGAGGGAGAACCGAACGTCGTCCCTCCGACGACGGTTCATCGCGTTTTCCGACGCTCTCCGGCCAGAGGGCGGCGGCGAGAGGATTCCGGCCAGTCTCCACGCACAAACCGACGGGTAAGTTCTATTTTGCCCTGTTTTTGGCTCTGTTCGTGGCCGAGGGTGACGGGCCGGATTTGGCTCCGATCACCGGGCAATTTTGGTCACTTTTGGCGTGGGTTTGCCGACCCCTGGACCGGCTTTCATCGCCTGGCCATGGTGAGCCCGTTTGGGCGAAAAATCAGAAAGCCCTCTTTGTGGCATTTCGGGTTTTGGCTTGTAGTTTGAAATTTTTGGTTAGATTATTCAAATTGAAGGTGTGGGTGGTTGATTGGTGAGGATTTGAGTGTGAATTGATGGAAAATTGGAAAAGGAAATTTTCCGGGTGAAGGGGCAATTCGGGTTTTCTGATTTTTGACCTAGCTAGGGTCGTTTGTTTTCAAATTCCTTTTGGCAGGTTAAAATAGGTTATTAGAGGAGTACGTGGCCGCTAAAATCGTTCGATTCTGGTAAACGACGCAAAAGTTATGCGCGTTCGAAGTTTTGGGTCAGTTTTTACCGAACCCAAATTAGTGGCCCGTTTAGTTAGGTTTTCGTTGGGTTAGGATAGAAATAGTAGTTTGAGAGTTAATTGGTGAAAGTAGGCTTGATTTTAATGAAGTTTGAATTATTTATCGTAGGTCGAGCCGTAGGTGGACAGGAATTCGAGTATTCTGAACGGGCTAGGACGCCAGGTAAGTAGTGGATGCATGTTTGTTGCCTTCGGGCCTACACCATAGAACGGTAGGGATTTTTTGTTTGATTGCTATGTTTTAAATTCGTGTCATGCATCGTGTTTCATGCATCATTGTTTTCTAAACTACGAAACCACGTGTCTTGCATGCTTGAGTGGTGAGAATGAAACGTAAAGATAAGAATTGATTGCAACGTGGTCTCGGAGTAGAATAGCTTCGTCGGGCTAGTGGCTCGTTGAGCACCCCGCGAGGGATTCTATTCGAGATGCTATGCTAATGTACGTAATGTATCGTGGGTATAAATGCCTCGACCTGTTCGTGCTTGAAGTGCACAATGAGGATTCTACGATCGATTGGGGGAGATTCGTGTTGGCCGTCCTGGACTGTGTTGGGACGTGTGCCTCCGGTCTAGCTCCGTGGATCAAGGCGTGGCCGTCCTGGACTGTGTGGGGGTGTGTGCCTACTTGATTCACATGAAAGTGAAAGATAATTGCAACCGAAATGAAAAGAAAGCAACAGAGTGTGTAGAAACTGCATGTTAGGGTTGAGTCGAGCATTTAGTGTGTTGTTGTGCATTATTTCCCTACTTGCTAAGTGTTAGGCTTACTTTTGTGTTCTATGGTGTAGGTGGCGCGATTTACTCAGGTGAGGTAGATGAGACAGCCCAGGACTAGACAGCAATTGGTGGTGCATGGAGCATGCCGGTGCAGGCAGTTGTCGGGGCGCCTCAACCATGGTCTTCGGGAGATGTGGGGCTTTATATTTGATAGTTTATTTTAGATGTCTGTTTGTAAAAATGGTGGGAAAGCGTAACTAATTGTATTTGTTGTATATAGTTAGGTTAAGGGTGATGTGTCGCCCTGTATTTGGAGGTTTTTATATGTGGGATTGTTGAGTGGATAGCTGGTTAGTGAAGTAAGATTATTCTGGATCTGGTTGGGATTTATTCGTTTGCAGGTACCTAGCATTTTGGAGGCGCCATTTTCAGGCGTTACTTTGCCGAAATTTTCGGGAAGGACGCTGTGGTGCTTATAGGTTAGGATTAAAGGAAATTAGTGAGTCTAGGCAGCTAGGTATAACATAAGAGAACTTCGTGAGATTTAGTTTCTTTTAAATCCCGCTGTGTTAGTTTATTTTAGGTTTTGGGGTTTATGAAAATTATGTTAAATTAGTTTTAAATGTCATTTTCATCGGGGTTAGTGTGAGCCAAGTAGCGCACCGAGCCAGGGTGGGTTCGGGGGCGTTACATGTTGGCTCGGTGAGCCAGGCTCTCGAGCCCACCGCGCAGCCCGCCAGCCTCTCCCTCCCTGGGTCGATCACCGTCCGCCATCATGGCAGTGCTGAAACCCTAGCAATTTTGCCCGCGATTTCTCTTCGTTTGGCAACTCTTTTCTCTAATGTTCACCAGGGAAACATTCTAAATAGCATTTCCAACTTAAACATACAAAAATCCCGAGTTTAATGGAATTTTTAGGCAAAAATGAAAACGTCCCAAAATAGAAAACCCTAACGTTCAGACAAGAAATTGGAAAGAAAAATCGACTTATCGCAAAAACTTTCTTCACAAGAGTTCTTAAGCATAGCGAGATAAACATTTTGAGACCAAACCAATGAGATCTAGGTCCGATCGACCGCCGACCTTTCTCATTCTCTCTTCTGTTCACTCTCTCTCTCTCATTTTTTCTCGATTCTCCTTCCCCTTTCTGAATTATGAGGAGTGAAGACTGAGTGCAGACTCAGTAGTCAGCACGTGTCCCCCACCCCTTTCCTGCTTGCTGTGCAAGTTGCAAATGCAAGTTGCTACTTGCAAGTTACAAGCATCAAGCATGTAGCAACGGTCAAAATAATGATCGTTGCTACTTGCTTTGCCTGCAAGTTGCAACTTGCAGCAAGCAAGCTGCAAGAACAAGTGTGCAACGGTAAAAATATTGACAGTTCCAGCAAGCAATGATAAATATTTTGACCTTTGCAGTCTTGCAGCACTTGATATCCTCCTCCTCTATAAATATATCTCATTTCTCATTCATTTTTTCATCAACTTTCTCTAAACTCTTTCTTACTTCAGCTTGCAAATTTTAGTGCTGATTGTTCAATTGATATCTTTAGTTTTTCTTTCCAATTTTTACATCTTTTTCATTTATTCAACAAGGTATTTATTGCAATTTATTTATTTAATAAATTTATAAATTGTTGATAATATTAGTTTTATGATTTAACATTTTTTGTGTGATTTTTATAGGTTTTTCATACGTGGAGGTAATCATAAACTCACACCACCAACAAACTATTGTTGATCAATTGGATTTTTGGTATCATTTTCTTATTTGAAATTTACTTTAAAAAATTATTTTTAATAGTTATGGATCCACGT
The DNA here is from genome assembly GCA_022432975.1 of Begonia masoniana. Taxonomy (NCBI): domain Eukaryota; kingdom Viridiplantae; phylum Streptophyta; class Magnoliopsida; order Cucurbitales; family Begoniaceae; genus Begonia; species Begonia masoniana. Next base: position 13,551,472 of record CM039511.1, on the reverse strand, counting down.
AATTATAATATTGATGATGATATTGAGAAAATTAGGGAAATGAATCCTGCATTTTCAATAGGGCAATCATCTGCACAAGCATCCACTTCATCACCTAAAAATAAAAAAAAAAAACGTCTGAAATATGAAAATATTTTGTAATGAAAGATATTAAAATTGGTAGAAAAGTAGAATCTAGAGTCCAATGCAATTACTGTATTAAAAATTATGCATATATTTCCGGTAGTTCAACTAGTATACTCGGTAGGCATTATAAAAAATGTCACTTAAACGAGCAAGTTGGAGACCCTACACAAAGCTTATTGAATGCTAGTGGTAGTAGCACTTTTTTGTATTCACCAAATAAAATAAAAGAAGGAAAAACAAAAATTGTAGCACAATTTGAGTTGCCTTTAGTGTTCACTGATAGTGATGAGTTTGAAAAATTTATGAAAGAGTATGCTACTCCAAATTTTAAACGTATTCTTAGAAGTACAACTAAAAATGATATTATTAAAATGTTTAATAATATGAAAAATGAACTAATTTCATTTTTCATATTATTAAATGTCTATTTGTATCACCTCTGATTTATGTCATTGTAACTTCTCATTTTATTGATGGTTTTTGGCAATTACATAAAAGAATTTTAAGATTTTGTAATTGTGAATATCCTCATACTGGTAATACTATTTGTAGGTATATTGTAACGATATTGCAAGAATATTCTATTCGAGATAGAATATTTAGCATAACACTTGATAATGCTAGTGCTAACGATGTTGTTATTTCTCATTTTAAAAATTATTTTAAATTAGATACTACTCACGATTCTCTTTTTCATATGAGATGTGTTTGTTATATTTTAAATTTAGTTGTCAAAGATGGTATGACATATATTTTGCCTCATATTGAATTAATTAGATCCGTAATTTTTTATATAATTGGATCTAATTCGAGGCAACAAGAATATAAAGATTTTTGTAAAGCTGTCCAACTTAAACCACGAAAATTAAAAACCGATGTAAATAATAAGTGGAATTCTACTTATTTAATATTGGAAAATACTAGGTCATATTGACAAGTTATTTGTGTTTTTATTAATGAGAAAACACAAGTATTAATCTTGATAAATCTAGTTGCGATGTAGCTAATATATTTCTTGATTTTTTAAAACCATTTTTTGATGCTACAAATGAATGTTTGAGAATTTATTATCTCACTTCTCATCTTATTCTCCCAATTTTTATAAACTTAATGAGTAATTTTGCACAATATCGACAAATAGATGAATTTAGATATATCCTTAATAAAATGGAAACAAAATTTAAAAAATATTGGATTAACATTCCTCTTATTTTTTGTTATACATGTATAATAGATCATAGATATAAATTAAGAGCAGTATGTTTTATGATTAATAAAATTTCTAATAATTTACATACTACTTATTTACTTTGTACAGATCAAATAACTAATGGAATTGTTAGTTTATATTCTTCTTATGAATCTAAATATTCTAATGTTAGTCATTCACATGTTTATTCACATGCTAGTTCAAGTAGTGGTGGTGGAAATATTGTAGGTTCACAATTTGGTATTCATGATATTTAGAATTAATTAGATACAGATGTTTACTCTAGTTCTATGCAAAATGAACTAGATATTTATTTTGACACCCGATATCAATTTTCTTGCGAAGAAAACTTTGATATTTGAGATTGGTGGAAAATGTTTTCCACCACATGTCATATTTTTTCTATAATGGCACGTGATCTACTAACACCTCCGGTCTCTACCGTAACATCAAAGTTTGCTTTTAGTGCACGTGAAAGCGTGTATGATGAACGCCTAGGACGACTTGCACCCGATCTTGTTGAGGCACTCATTTGCATGAGGGATTGGAACGACGTCATTACGAGAAACCAACAACAAGAGGACGAAGTACTTGAAAACTTTAAAAATTTGGATTTAAAGATTAGCATTGTAATTTAAATTTTGAAGTATTTTTTCAACTTGTAATTTTTTTGACATTTTGGACATGATTGACAATTCGATAGGTGTCAACCTAGTTAGGATGTGTATAATTTGTAGTGATGCAAATGCCAAATTTATAATGCATGTTATATTTTTTATATATTTGTTTTCTTCTATTCTTTTATAATTAAATGTCATATTTGTACTAATTAAATATTTCTATTATCTACACGACTAAGTATCTACCATATTTTATCATTACTATAATAAATATTTATTATAGTTTTAATAAATAAAAGTTTAATGAAATATATAATATATTTATATAAAATAATTTTATTTATGTAACCTCGGCTTGTTAGGCTCGTTGGGCTTAGCTCGACTTGGCTTGTTAGGCTCGTGGCTCGCGAGCCGACTTGAATTGAAATTTTTTTTGGGTCAACTCGTTAAGCTCAACTCGTTAGGCTCAGCAAGCTCATTAGGCTTGGCTCGGTGAGCCGAGCCTTTCTAGGCTCGACTCGGCTAGGCCGACTTGTTTAACATCTCTAGCTAGATTCTACGAGATAGCGATATGATCTGAATATGTAACAAGGGTTTTACGGAACCAATTGATTATCACTTTTTTAAAAAGGGGTAAAATCAATTTCACTCTTAAATTATTATTTTTTTTAACTTTTAAAGTATTAAACCTAACAAATCAATCACTGATGGGAGACCAGTCCTAAAGAACGGGGGGCCGTTAGTGTAACACCCGGTATTTTTGGCCATGTAATTATCCCTAGAATTATTGAACGAGATTATTTTGATATTAATATAATGAATATTTTAGTGGAAAAAGAGAATTTCGGAGAAACTAAATCGGCGAGCTAAATAGCGGATTGGTTAGAAACCAATGGAAGGGCAAATTAGGAAGACAATTAAGGTAGTTGGGTGGGAGCCAATGAATGAATGACACTTGTCCAAGCTTGTTGAAGAAGCCAAGCTCTCTCTCTCTTCCTCTCTTCTCTTTCACGTGAAACCCTCCCCTTTTCATTCCTTCTTCTCTTTTCTTTCACCAACCAAGAAATCTCTCATCTCCTCCGTTTCTTTTGTTTTCTTCGATTAAGATTCGAGATTAACCAAGGTAACTGTAACACCCGGCATTTTTGCCATGTAAATTATCCCCAGCATTTTCATGCAAAATTAATTGTTATAAATATAATGATTATTTTAATGGAATGGTTGGGATATTGTGAGGGAAAAGAGAATTTTGGAGAAAACCCAAATCGACGAACTAAGTAACTAGTTGGTTAGAAACCAATGGAGGGGCAATTTGGGAAGCCAATTAAGGTTTGTGGGAGGAAGCCAATGAATGACTACCAAGTGTTCAACTTGTTGAACAAGATATGTTCTTCCTCCTATGTGAAACCCTCCTCACTTCTCTTCTCTGTTCTCTCCACTCCTCTCTGCATTCTCTCTTCCAGATGACAAATGACCATCGAAGCTCCTCCGATCTCCTTAGTTTCTTTCTATTTCTCTGCCTAAGGTAAGCATCTACTAAAGCTAACGTGTTTGGACAAGTCGAAACGTTAGTTTGCTGAAGTTTAGGGTTAATGTCTGATTGTGCATGATTTAGGTTTGTGAATCGCCGAGGACATTTACACAAACAAAGCTTGCAACTTCACAGACAACAGGTAAGTTCATATGCGTAGGTTGGCCCTTAAGGCACTACATCATGGAGATACTAGGCTAAAAATGTCGTCGGGATTATCGTTGGGTAGTTAGGTCGATGATTCAGCCATAAGTAAGTTTAATGTCGTGCTTAATGCATGGTTTAGATTTCCTGTTATTTATGTGCGTTTTGAACTGTTTTTCCAGAATGTTAAGTCTGTGCACAATGAATGTTCATATATACACGTTTTTCCCGAAAGTCATGCAAATGTTTTCTGCACACGGTTTGAAGTTAAGAAAGATAAAACCTGTAATGTAACGTTCGGTTAAGTGTGAGACGGGGACTGGCCCCCTGCTCTGAATTACTATACTGTATCTCTGAAATGTTCCTGAAAGTGCACTGTGCCTGAAAGTGAACCCTCTGCTGCGCCAGTTCTCCTATAAGCCCCACTTATACCCCCCTGACAGATAAAAGTAATGTAATGTGATGTCACTGTATTTCGAAAGTTTATGCATAGAATATACACCACTGCATTTTTATGTTCTTACTGAGCTTTAGGCTCATAAATGAACTCCCTGATGTAGGTATGGACCCCGTGGATGAGGATTTTGTGCCTCAGGCCGACGAATAGGTGGTTGGTGGCACAAGCTTTCGGGGGTGGTTGTGGCAGCCAGACACATTTCTGACCAGAGAGAGTGAAGTGTTTATGTTTTTACAATTTCTGTTTGGTGAATTCTTGAAGTTTATGTCAAGTTCTGTACAGCTTTTGAGATTTTAAAACTGTGTACAGACTCTGTGTTGATATTTTAAAACTATGTTTTGAATTTGGTTTTTGAAGTTTGAAGTTTTTTGTGTCAAGTGATGTAAACTAACAAACAGAGAGGTAGCTGATCGATCGGCTGTTGTAGCAGATCGATCGGTGAGGTGTTTGTAACGCCCCCCGCACCTACCCTGGCTCGGTGCGCTACGTTGCTAACCAAACCCACTTTGAGACATAATTTAAACTAGGCCTAGACTCGCTAATTACCCTTACTCCTAACCGCTAAGCACCACGGCGTCTTCCCCGAAAATTTCGGCAGAGTAACGCCTGAAAATGGCGCCTCCAAAAATGCTAAGTACCTGCACACAAACCAATTCCCAACCAGATCCAGAATATTCTTACTCAGCTAATCACTCACTATCCAGCATACAAAATCTCTAATAATAGAAAAATGGGAAACTAAAATACTAACATCCGCAAATGTAGAAAATCCACAGGTTAGGGCGACCTATCACCCTTAACTTAACTATATACAACAATAAACATTTACAATAACCACCAAAATATTAAACCCCACATCTCCGATGACCATGGTCGAGACGCCCCGACAACTGCCCGCACCGGCATACCGCGTACATCAACGACTGCGTCCCAATCCCAGCTTTCCTCGTAGCTCTAACCTGTACATCTGTCATCACCTACACCACTGTAACACCCGGTTTATTAGAATTAAAATAACCTATTAATCTTCTAAGTGTGAATTTTATAGAATGAAATTAGGGGTAAAATCAATTAGGTTAATGAGTAACTAAGTGAGGGCATAAGAGTAATTGTCAATTTATGTTATGGATAACGTATTTAAGGAAAGATTGAATGAGGTATAGCCGTCATACTCATTTCACTCTCGGTTTTCAGCTCAACCTAGCAGAGCTCTCTAGGCGATTTCCTCACAGATTCCTCCAACCAAGGTGAGTTTAGATTCGATTAATTGCTGATTTTAGTACCTAGGTAGCTTAAGGATCCCAATGTATGCATTTTGATAATGTTGCGAGTGAGAGATTCTGCTTGAGGATTAGAGCAGAATCGGGAATGTTAGATAAATAGAGATGCCAAACCCACTCCTTAGATTTCTGAATAGCTTAGATTGAGGTTTAACATTCTGTTTATGAATATAGGTGAACCAAATACGCGAGGTAGCTCTTAACCGAGCATTTGCTAGGAATCCAGGTAAGTAAAGTATTGTTTGTGCCTTCGGGCCTACATCACAAAACAGTAGGCTTATGCATGTTTAAGTATTTCTGTTTGTTATGCATCATGTTTTGAAAGAATACGAAAATGAATTTTATGCTATGTTATGGTAAGGTAAGACAGATTGAATGTATTGATTGTTAAGGGAACTAATCCACCCCTTAATTGATGAAGTGGATTTATGACATTGGGAGACTTGATTCCACTCCCAAGGGAACAGAGGAATCATTCATTGGCTGTTAAGGGAGCTAATCCACCCCTTAATTGATGTAGTGGATTTATTACATTGGGAGACTTGATCCCACTCCCAAGGGAACCTGGGGATCAGAACAGTGTATGAACGATATGACAACAGAGATGAGAAATTAGAAACTGCATGATTAGGACTTGCATTTCAGCATTTATTTCATTGTTGCTTTACTTACTTAGCATTAGGCTAATAGATGAGTTTTGTGATGTAGGTGAAGAAGAGTTAGCAGGTGTGTTCTCTGAACATGTTGAGACTTAGGAGATGTTGAAGGAATGCATCCAGGCTTCGAATTGGCGACTGATGGGGCTGTTTAACTGGTGGCTGTCTCATTTCAATTGATTGAGGATTCCATTAACAATGGTCTAGTAGATTGAGATGTTTTCTTTAAATTATGAAATTTCTGATAGTTTAATTGTTAGTAAATTGGGAGTAAGTGCTGTGAACTATTTTCTGGTTTTCACGTTTAGAAGTTTTATGACAGAGATGGTTTTGATGTTGATTTTTACTAAAATTTGAGTGTTCTTGAGTTTTCCCTGTATTCCTGGATTTCAGAGAAGTGTGTGAGTTTAAATGATTGAAGTTGTTCTGGTGTAGGGAAGAATGATTGAGAGTTCTGTTGGTCAGGAAAGGTTCTATCCTATCGGTAGGAAATATCTATCTGTAGGAGTAGAATTATAGTTTCGTTTTATTCCATTCTATCGGCAGGAGATGTGTACCGGTAGATGGGAGTTATAGTCTGTCGTTTTGTGATCGGTAGATGGAGATTACCGAGTGATGTCTTTGGTTTACATTTCCCCTGGGTGACGTCATTGGCAGGAGTCGAATGATGTCTTTTGGTTTTAAAATTTCTCCTGGTGATGTCATCGGTAGGAACTTCTGTTTTCTGTCCTGGTTCTCCTGTTGACTAGTCGTCGGCAGATGGGTGGGAATTCAGTGACGTCATCGGTAGGAACTTCTGTTTTCTGTCCTGGTTCTCCTGTTGACTAGTCGTCGGCAGATGGGTGGGAATTCAGTGACGTCATCGGTAGGAACTTCTGTTTTCTGTCCTGGTTCTCCTGTTGACTAGTCGTCGGCAGATGGGTTTGACTCAGTGACGTCATCGGCAGAAGCATCTGTTTTCTGTTCTGTTTCTCCTGTTGACTAGTTGTCGGCAGATACTTTTGGTCTACAGTGACTTCTCAAGAATTCTGTATTTTAAACCTTTATTTCTCTTGGCCGACTCTTTGTTAATTATTTATGAATATTTCAATGATGTTCTCATTTGTCATGCTCAACTCCGATGTTTAAAAGATTTCCGCTGCAAGTTTTAAAAATGTATTACCAAAATTTTTAGCCAGTTTTGAGTATAGAGTAACGAACTGAGTTCAGATAATTCGGGGCGTTACAGTATGGTATCAGAGACACTCGGTTAAACAGTTCAAAAGATTACTCATCAGTACCAATCGTCGCGTGGAAGTGCTCCAACAACTGTAAGTATTTATGTTAACCTTAGTCCTTAGATATTTATAAGAGTAGTTAACCTTGTGCAGAATTGTAGTAAAATGGCTAGGCGACCTGGAAGACCAAGAATACCAAGAGAGATGCCAAACTTGAGGAGTGAGGAAGATTCAAGTGTAATTAGACAGCTGACTGATCTGATGCGTCAGCAGGCCGATATGGTGAAACAACAGTCCGACCAGTTAGGAGTGTTACTGAACCGAGAGACACAAGGAAGTGCCAACTCGAGTCATGTCAATGAGCACTCAGGGGACAGATTTCGTAAGCTGCAACCGCCCACATTCGATGGGAATTCATCCAACCCGATCGTTGCTGAAGAATGGCTTCGAAAGATTGAGAGCATGTTCAGATGCGCCAATGTTGGTGATGGGGAAAAGGTCACTTTGGCAACATTTCATCTGGCCGGTGATGCACAGCTTTGGTGGGAATCACTAGAGATCACCACCGATATCCTGACCATGTCCTGGTCGAAATTCAAGGAAGTTTTCTACGAGAAATACTTTAGCACCACTGTCCAGAACGCAATGAAGGTACAGTTTTTGAGTTTGAAGCAGATAGGGTCAGTGGCAGAGTACAATAGGTAGTTCGAGTCGCTGTCAAGGTTTGTTGGACCTCTAGTTCATAGGAATGAGGATAAGGTGTTTCTATACATGCAAGGTTTAAAGCCGGAGATTTACAGAGGAGTGAAGTATTTCGGCATTAAAGGTTTGTCACACAATGAAGTGGTGTCCATAGCATTCGAGGCTGAAGAAGCAGAAATGAAGTGTGCTGGACCAAAAGAGGCCCCGCGAAAGTTCTTTCAGCCGCACCAACAGAGAGGAGTAAAGAGGCCTACTGAAGGCCAGAGTGGTCAAGGTTCCGAGAAGAAGGTACCGGATGCTAAGAAGTTTCCTCAGTGCATGAAGTGTTTGAAGAATCATCTGGGAGAGTGTAGGTTTGGGACTGGTAAGTGTTTTAACTGTGAGGAGTTTGGGCATTTGTTCAAAGATTGCCCGAAGCCCAGAGTCCTTCGATGTTTCAACTGTAATAAGACTGGCCACGTCATTAGAGACTGCCCAGTTTTGAAGAATGGCCCTGCCAAGGTTAAGCCAAGGATGTTCTCCATGATGGAGACTAGCGAAGAGGACCAGCCCGCTGTGGTGTCAGGTACCATATTGATTAACTCTGTGCCTGCTTTAACTTTAATTGATTCGGGTGCAACTCATTCCTTCATAGCATCTACTTTTGCTGACAAATTAGATGTAGAGCCTCTACCTACTATTCATGCATTCAGTGTTGCTTTACCTTCTGATGAACATTTACATTCTAACCATGTGTTGCATAATTGCATGGTATTAGTAGGAAACAAGAATTTGCCTGCTGACCTCATTATTATGGATATATTGGGATTTGATGTAATCTTAGGAATGGATTGGCTGTTTAAGCATTATGCCACGATCGATTGTAGGACTGGAATAGTTAGTTTCCAACCCCCTGGTAACCCGAAACATACCTTCCAAGCTTCAAAGAAGAGCAAGGAAATGACTGTGATGACTTCGATTAACACTAGACCTTCCCTATGTAGAGAGTATTGGTGCTTCCTAGCTAGCGTTGTAGACACGCAACTTGTAGGAAAGGCAAACCCTCAAAATGTTTTAGTTGTCCAAGACTTTCCTGATGTATTTTTAGACGACCTTCCTGGTTTACCACCAGATAGAGAAATCGAATTTGTTGTAGATGTCTACCCCGGAGCCGAGCCTGTGTCTAAAAACCCGTATAGACTAGCACCATCAGAACTTAAAGAGTTAAAGAAAAAGTTGGAGGATTTGTTAGAAAAAGGGTTCATACGCCCTAGTTTTTCACCATGGGGTGCACCTGTCCTTTTTGTTAAAAAGAAAGACGGATCAATGCGTATGTGCATAGACTATAGAGAGTTGAATAAGCTAACTGTCAAGAACAAGTATCCACTGCCGAGGATTGATGACTTATTTGACCAACTTAAGGGTGCGAGAGTTTTCTCTAAGATTGACCTTAGGTCCGGTTACTATCAGTTGAAGGTTAAATCTGATGATATGCCCACGACCCCGATCCGTTAAACACAAGTCAAGGTATGTATTTATTTTATCTATTCTATTTATCTAATGGACTTGTGGAATGTTGTAGGAAAATTGTCTCTCAAAGCTTGGAATGATTAAAGGAAGAGGGAATTTGTCTTCCCTTTATCAAATTTTGTAAACGAGCTCTTTATTTGTTTTTAAGTTTAGGACACTATAGATTTTTCTTAAACCTTATTTATTGGCCACTTGTAGCCAATTTATTGTTTAGATTATTTGGTTAAATTGTTTAGGTTTAGAAAATTTGAAGTGAACAAGGACACCCAAAGGAGTTGACCCAACCTACAAAGGGGCTTGACCAAGGAGCTTACCATTTCTGGAACCAGCTGCTGATGTGGAGCTGCTGACATGGCCAGGCACAACGGCTACATTTCTGAAGAAGCATCTCCAACGGCTCTTTCCTTCTTCTCTTCTCCTGCCTCCTCCCGAAGCCTTCCCCTGGATATTTAAACTTCTCCTTAGGTTATTTGTAATCAGTTTTTCATCATCAATATTTGGAATTTACAGAAGAGTTTCTTCTTGTTCGGAGCATCCTCCGTGTGGGTTTTTCCCACGGTATTCATCGGCGCGAGTCGCCATGGATGACCACCAAATTGTGCCTCAAGCTTCACGGTTGCTTAGAGGTACTCTCACCCTTGCCTTCTCTCCCACTGCCAAGAGCTGGAGTCGAAAAGGAGGAAGGAGGAAACCCGTGCCCTTAAGCTGTGATTTCTCCTCGGCAACGAGGGGCTTCTTCCCAAAGGCGCAGAGCTGCGCGCATCGCACTGCCTTTGGACCAGCCACGGGTCTTCATTTCCATTTCCCTCGGTCTCTTCTGAGGACGAAGCACTACGCGTAGGGCAGCCTAGTTGTTGAAGCACTCCTCCCATCACGGTGGAGCTCTTCGCCGAAGGTACAGGGAACACCTTTCGGCCGATTTGGGTCCCTTTCGCCTTCCATCTCCTCCACAGCGCTCCCTTCGATCCAAACGACCTTTTCTGAGGCGTTACCCAACTCACCCACCTCTCCGTTTCGACTGGTATCAATTTCTCATCTCCTACGCAATTTTTGGTTTCTCCTCTGTTTTTACCGATTGTTTGGAGTGTTCTTTGGTTTCTCCAAAGAACACCGAAGCTTGCTGTTTAATGTAGTCTTCCGCACGCGTCTTAGGTCCCAGAAGTCCATCATCTGAGGATATCCCAAAGACTGCCTTTCGCACAAGGTATGTATGAGTTTTTGGTTATGTCTTTTGGTTTGACTAATGCGCCAGCAGCCTTCATGGATCTTATGAATATGGTGTTTCACGAGTATTTGGACAAGTTTGTCATTGTATTCATTGATGACATACTAATCTATTCTAGAACTAAGGAAGAGCATGCAAAACATTTGAGTTTAGTGTTGGATGTACTGAGAAGACACCAGCTTTATGCTAAGTTTTCAAAGTGTGAATTTTGGTTGGATAGAGTTCACTTTCTTGGTCATGTGATCTCTGGTGATGGAATATCTGTGGACCCAGCCAAGGTTCAAGCAGTTAAGGAATGGCCCCAACCGAAGAGTGCTACAGATATTAGAAGTTTTCTTGGACTAGCAGGGTATTACAGAAAGTTCATTGAAGGATTTTCAAAGATTGCCACACCCCTTACTAGGTTAACAAGGAAAAACGTGAAATATACATGGACTGACGAATGTGAGCATAGTTTCCAAACCTTGAAACAGGAGCTGACCAATGCTCCAATTTTGACCCTCCCTGTTGAAGGTGGTAAATTTAGTATTTATTGTGACGCTTCTAAGATCGGTCTTGGCTGTGTGTTGATGCAAGATGATAAGGTTATAGCCTATGCTTCTAGACAGTTAAAAACTCATGAGAAGAACTACCCTACACACGACTTGGAATTAGCTGCCGTTGTATTTGCACTTAAAATTTGGAGGCATTACCTATATGGACAAACTTGTGAGGTATTTTCAGATCATAAAAGTCTGAAGTATATTTTCACGCAAAAAGAACTGAATATGAGGCAGCGTAGATGGTTAGAGTTTGTCAAAGATTATGATTTTGAGATTAAGTACCACCCTGGTAAGGCAAATGTTGTGGCAGATGCCTTGAGTAGAGTCACAACCTCAACCCCAACTATGATTTCCAATATGCCATTAACCTTAGAGTCAGAATTCCAAAAGTTTAATCTAGAAGCAGTGACCAGTGTATCAGCTATACTTTCTGCCATAACCTTAAAGCCTACCATTCTTGAGAAAATAAAGGAAGCTCAGACAAATGATGATGAATGTATCGGGTACAAGTCAAGCATGGATTCTACGGACAAGTCAGAATTTAGTCATTCTACCGATGGAATCCTTAAGTTTAGAAATAGGTGGTTTGTTCCTGCCAATAATGAGCTTCGTGAGGAAATTCTTTCTGAAGCTCGCTATTCTGGATTCTCTGTCCACCCTGGGAGTACAAAGATGTACAGAGATCTTAGGCAGTATTACTGGTGGCCAGGTATGAAAAGAAGTGTGGCGAAGTATGTAGAGTCATGTCTGACCTGCCAGCAAGTCAAAGCTGAACACCAGAGACCCTCAGGGACATTGCAACCCTTACCAGTTCCTGAATGGAAATGGGAACAAATAACGATGGACTTTGTTGTTGGATTACCTAGGACAGCTAAGGGACATGATGCAATTTGGGTGATAGTTGACCGTCTAACCAAGTCAGCTCATTTTCTGCCTATAAAGATAACCTACTCGATGGATCAGCTAGCTGAATTGTACAAGCAAGAGATCGTCAGACTGCACGGAGTTCCAAGTTCTATAGTTTCAGACTGAGACTCTAGATTTACATCTAAGTTTTGGAGGAGTTTGCATAAGGCTATGGGAACACAACTTAATTTTAGCACAGCTTTCCACCCTCAAACTGATGGACAATCTGAAAGAACCATTCAAACACTGGAGGATATGCTTCGTGCATGCACATTGGATTTTCAAGGTTCTTGGAACAAGTACCTTTCCTTAGTAGAATTCTCTTACAACAACAGTTTTCAAGCAACCATAGGTATGGCACCATACGAGGCATTATATGGACGGAAGTGCAGATCACCATTGTATTGGGACGAAGTTGGGGAGGCACAATTGATTGGTCCTGAAATTGTGCAACAGACAGTAGAGAAGATTGCTCTTATCCGTCAAAGAATCCTGACAGCTCAAAGCCGACAGAAAAGCTATGCAGACAAAAGACGAAAGGAACTGGAATTTGAGGTAGGTGATGAAGTTTTTCTTAAGGTGTCACCTTTCAAGGGAGTTGTGAGATTTGGAAAGAGAGGAAAGTTCCCCAGGTTTATTGGACCGTTCACTATTCTGAAGAGAGTTGGGAGCGCAGCCTATCAGTTGCAACTACCGGCATCTATGGATGGAATACAGAGTGTGTTCCATGTGTCTATGTTGAAGAAATGCATTAGGAGTCCATATCAAGTCATGGAACAGCAAGACCTTGAGATTCATCCTACCCTTGCCTATGAAGAGAGACCAGTAAAGATATTAGACCATGCAGTGAAGATATTGCGCAACAAAGAGGTTCCACTAGTGAAAGTCTTATGGCGCAATCAGAACATGGAGGAGACAACTTGGGAACGCCAGCAAGACATGATGGAACAACATCCGGAGTTATTCAGGTACTGAATTTTGAGGACAAAATTCTTTTAAGGAGGGTAGATTGTAACACCCGGTTTATTAGAATTAAAATAACCTATTAATCTTCTAAGTGTGAATTTTATAGAATGAAATTAGGGGTAAAATCAATTAGGTTAATGAGTAACTAAGTGAGGGCATAAGAGTAATTGTCAATTTATGTTATGGATAACGTATTTAAGGAAAGATTGAATGAGGTATAGCCATCATACTCATTTCACTCTCGGTTTTCAGCTCAACCCAGCAGAGCTCTCTAGGCGATTTCCTCACAGATTCCTCCAACCAAGGTGAGTTTAGATTCGATTAATTGCCGATTTTAGTACCTAGGTAGCTTAAGGATCCCAATGTATGCATTTTGATAATGTTGCGAGTGAGAGATTCTGCTTGAGGATTAGAGCAGAATCGGGAATGTTAGATAAATAGAGATGCCAAACCCACTCCTTAGATTTCTGAATAGCTTAGATTGAGGTTTAACATTCTGTTTATGAATATAGGTGAACCAAATCCCCGAGGTAGCTCTTAACCGAGCATTTGCTAGGAATCCAGGTAAGTAAAGTATTGTTTGTGCCTTCGGGCCTACATCACAAAACAGTAGGCTTATGCATGTTTAAGTATTTCTGTTTGTTATGCATCATGTTTTGAAAGAATACGAAAATGAATTTTATGCTATGTTATGGTAAGGTAAGACAGATTGAATGTATTGATTGTTAAGGGAACTAATCCACCCCTTAATTGATGAAGTGGATTTATGACATTGGGAGACTTGATTCCACTCCCAAGGGAACAGAGGAATCATTCATTGGCTGTTAAGGGAGCTAATCCACCCCTTAATTGATGTAGTGGATTATTACATTGGGAGACTTGATCCCACTCCCAAGGGAACCTGGGGATCAGAACAGTGTATGAACGATATGACAACAGAGATGAGAAATTAGAAACTGCATGATTAGGACTTGCATTTCAGCATTTATTTCATTGTTGCTTTACTTACTTAGCATTAGGCTAATAGATGAGTTTTGTGATGTAGGTGAAGAAGAGTTAGCAGGTGTGTTCTCTGAACATGTTGAGACTTAGGAGATGTTGAAGGAATGCATCCAGGCTTCGAATTGGCGACTGATGGGGCTGTTTAACTGGTGGCTGTCTCATTTCAATTGATTGAGGATTCCATTAACAATGGTCTAGTAGATTGAGATGTTTTCTTTAAATTATGAAATTTCTGATAGTTTAATTGTTAGTAAATTGGGAGTAAGTGCTGTGAACTATTTTCTGGTTTTCACGTTTAGAAGTTTTATGACAGAGATGGTTTTGATGTTGATTTTTACTAAAATTTGAGTGTTCTTGAGTTTTCCCTGTATTCCTGGATTTCAGAGAAGGTTGTTTGTTTAAATGATTGAAGTTGTTCTGGTGTAGGGAAGAATGATTGAGAGTTCTGTTGGTCAGGAAAGGTTCTATCCTATCGGTAGGAAATATCTATCTGTAGGAGTAGAATTATAGTTTCGTTTTATTCCATTCTATCAGCAGGAGATGTGTACCGGTAGATGGGAGTTATAGTCTGTCGTTTTGTGATCGGTAGATGGAGATTACCGAGTGATGTCTTTGGTTTACATTTCCCCTGGGTGACGTCATCGGCAGGAGTCGAATGATGTCTTTTGGTTTTAAAATTTCTCCTGGTGATGTCATCGGTAGGAACTTCTGTTTTCTGTCCTGGTTCTCCTGTTGACTAGTCGTCGGCAGATGGGTGGGAATTCAGTGACGTCATCGGTAGGAACTTCTGTTTTCTGTCCTGGTTCTCCTGTTGACTAGTCGTCGGCAGATGGGTTTGACTCAGTGACGTCATCGGCAGAAGCATCTGTTTTCTGTTCTGTTTCTCCTGTTGACTAGTTGTCGGCAGATACTTTTGGTCTACAGTGACTTCTCAAGAATTCTGTATTTTAAACCTTTATTTCTCTTGGCCGACTCTTTGTTAATTATTTATGAATATTTCAATGATGTTCTCATTTGTCATGCTCAACTCCGATGTTTAAAAGATTTCCGCTGCAAGTTTTAAAAATGTATTACCAAAATTTTTAGCCAGTTTTGAGTATAGAGTAACGAACTGAATTCAGATAATTCGGGGCGTTACAACCACAGAACACACAGACACACACACACGTAAGCTTACGCTTAGCAAGTAGGGAGTAACAAATAATAACAATAACAATGCACACACCATCCTACCCTAACACAACAGCACAACACCACCCAATGCAACTCAACAAACTAACTCAAAATACACGACAACACACAATGCAATAAGTGTTTTAGCTGCCATCTCTCATAGAGTACCCCTCGGGGTGCTACTACCAGCACCTCACCGACATGCCTTTGACCCGCCACGGGTCTTCATTTCCATTTCCCTCGGTCCTCTTCTGAGGACAAGCACTCCGCGTATGGCAGCCTAGTTTTGACGCACCTCCTCCCACACTGTGGAGCTCTTCGCCGCAAGGTACAGGGCACACCTTTCGCCCGATGTGGGTCCCTTCCTTTCGCCTTCCATCGCCTCCACAATCCCCCAGCGCTCCCTTCGATCCAAGACCTTTTTCTTAGGCTTTACCCAACTCACCCACCTCTCCGTTTCGACTGGTATCAATTTCTCATCTCCTACGCAATTTTTGGTTTCTCCTCTGTTTTTACCGATTGTTGGAGTGTTCTTTGGTTTCTCCAAAGAACACCGAAGCTTGCTGTTTAATGTAGTCTTCCGCACGCGTCTTAGGTCCCAGAAGTCCATCATCTGAGGATATCCCAAAGACTGCCTTTCGCCAAGGTATGTATGAGTTTTTGGTTATGTCTTTTGGTTTGACTAATGCGCCAGCAGCCTTCATGGATCTTATGAATATGGTGTTTCACGAGTATTTGGACAAGTTTGTCATTGTATTCATTGATGACTACTAATCTATTCTAGAACTAAGGAAGAGCATGCAAAACATTGAGTTTAGTGTTGGATGTACTGAGAAGACACCAGCTTTATGCTAAGTTTTCAAAGTGTGAATTTTGGTTGGATAGAGTTCACTTTCTTGGTCATGTGATCTCTGGTGATGGAATATCTGTGGACCCAGCCAAGGTTCAAGCAGTTAAGGAATGGCCCCAACCGAAGAGTGCTACAGATATTAGAAGTTTTCTTGGACTAGCAGGGTATTACAGAAAGTTCATTGAAGGATTTTCAAAGATTGCCACACCCCTTACTAGGTTAACAAGGAAAAACGTGAAATATACATGGACTGACGAATGTGAGCATAGTTTCCAAACCTTGAAACAGGAGCTTACCAATGCTCCAATTTTGACCCTCCTGTGAAGGTGGTAAATTTAGTATTTATTGTGACGCTTCTAAGATCGGTCTTGGCTGTGTGTTGATGCAAGATGATAAGGTTATAGCCTATGCTTCTAGACAGTTAAAAACTCATGAGAAGAACTACCCTACACACGACTTGGAATTAGCTGCCGTTGTATTTGCACTTAAAATTTGGAGGCATTACCTATATGGACAAACTTGTGAGGTATTTTCAGATCATAAAAGTCTGAAGTATATTTTCACGCAAAAAGAACTGAATATGAGGCAGCGTAGATGGTTAGAGTTTGTCAAAGATTATGATTTTGAGATTAAGTACCACCCTGGTAAGGCAAATGTTGTGGCAGATGCCTTGAGTAGAGTCACAACCTCAACCCCAACTATGATTTCCAATATGCCATTAACCTTAGAGTCAGAATTCCAAAAGTTTAATCTAGAAGCAGTGACCAGTGTATCAGCTATACTTTCTGCCATAACCTTAAAGCCTACCATTCTTGAGAAAATAAAGGAAGCTCAGACAAATGATGATGAATGTATCGGGTACAAGTCAAGCATGGATTCTACGGACAAGTCAGAATTTAGTCATTCTACCGATGGAATCCTTAAGTTTAGAAATAGGTGGTTTGTTCCTGCCAATAATGAGCTTCGTGAGGAAATTCTTTCTGAAGCTCGCTATTCTGGATTCTCTGTCCACCCTGGGAGTACAAAGATGTACAGAGATCTTAGGCAGTATTACTGGTGGCCAGGTATGAAAAGAAGTGTGGCGAAGTATGTAGAGTCATGTCTGACCTGCCAGCAAGTCAAAGCTGAACACCAGAGACCCTCAGGGACATTGCAAACCCTACCAGTTCCTGAATGGAAATGGGAACAAATAACGATGGACTTTGTTGTTGGATTACCTAGGACAGCTAAGGGACATGATGCAATTTGGGTGATAGTTGACCGTCTAACCAAGTCAGCTCATTTTCTGCCTATAAAGATAACCTACTCGATGGATCAGCTAGCTGAATTGTACAAGCAAGAGATCGTCAGACTGCACGGAGTTCCAAGTTCTATAGTTTCAGACTGAGACTCTAGATTTACATCTAAGTTTTGGAGGAGTTTGCATAAGGCTATGGGAACACAACTTAATTTTAGCACAGCTTTCCACCCTCAAACTGATGGACAATCTGAAAGAACCATTCAAACACTGGAGGATATGCTTCGTGCATGCACATTGGATTTCAAGGTTCTTGGAACAAGTACCTTTCCTTAGTAGAATTCTCTTACAACAACAGTTTTCAAGCAACCATAGGTATGGCACCATACGAGGCATTATATGGACGGAAGTGCAGATCACCATTGTATTGGACGAAGTTGGGGAGGCACAATTGATTGGTCCTGAAATTGTGCAACAGACAGTAGAGAAGATTGCTCTTATCCGTCAAAGAATCCTGACAGCTCAAAGCCGACAGAAAAGCTATGCAGACAAAAGACGAAAGGAACTGGAATTTGAGGTAGGTGATGAAGTTTTTCTTAAGGTGTCACCTTTCAAGGGAGTTGTGAGATTTGGAAAGAGAGGAAAGTTCCCCAGGTTTATTGGACCGTTCACTATTCTGAAGAGAGTTGGGAGCGCAGCCTATCAGTTGCAACTACCGGCATCTATGGATGGAATACAGAGTGTGTTCCATGTGTCTATGTTGAAGAAATGCATTAGGAGTCCATATCAAGTCATGGAACAGCAAGACCTTGAGATTCATCCTACCCTTGCCTATGAAGAGAGACCAGTAAAGATATTAGACAGGCAGTGAAGATATGCGCAACAAAGAGGTTCCACTAGTGAAAAGTTTAGGCGCAATCAGAACATGGAGGAGACAACTGGGAACGCCAGCAAGACATGATGGAACAACATCCGGAGTTATTCAGGTACTGAATTTTGAGGACAAAATTCTTTTAAGGAGGGTTAGATTGTAACACCCGGTTTATTAGAATTAAAATAACCTATAATCTTCTAAGTGTGAATTTTATAGAAGAAATTAGGGTAAAATCAATTAGGTTAATGAGTAACTAAGTGAGGGCATAAGAGTAATTGTCAATTTATGTTATGGATAACGTATTTAAGGAAGCTTGAATGAGGTATAGCCATTCACTACGTTTTTTTTTTTTTTTTTTTTTTTTTTTTTTTTTTTTGTTTTTTTTTTTTTTTTTTTTTTTTTTTTTTTGTTTTTTTTTTTTTTTGTTTTTTTTTTTTTTTTTTTTTTTTTTTTTTTTTTTTTTTTTTGTTTTTTTTTTTTTTGTTTTTTTTTTTTTTTTTTTGTTTTTTTTTTTTTTTTTGTTTTTTTTTTTTTTTTTTTTTTGTTTTTTTTTTTTTGTTTTTTTTTTTTTGTTTTTTTTTTTTTTTTGTTTTTTTTTTTTTTGTTTTTTTTTTTTTTTGTTTTTTTTTTTTTGTTTTTTTTTTTTTGTTTTTTTTTTTTTGTTTTTTTTTTTTTTGTTTTTTTTTTTTTGTTTTTTTTTTTTTGTTGTGTGTGTTTTTTGGTTTTGTGTTGTGGTGGGGGTTGGGGTGTGGTGGGGGGGGTGGGGGGGGGGGGGGTGGGGGGGGGGGGGGGGGGGGGGGGGGTGGGGGGGGGGGGGGGGGGGGGTGGGGGGGGGGGGGCAGCTCAACCCAGCAGAGCTCTCTAGGCGATTTCCTCACAGATTCCTCCAACCAAGGTGAGTTTAGATTCGATTAATTGCCGATTTTAGTACCTAGGTAGCTTAAGGATCCCAATGTATGCATTTTGATAATGTTGCGAGTGAGAGATTCTGCTTGAGGATTAGAGCAGAATCGGGAATGTTAGATAAATAGAGATGCCAAACCCACTCCTTAGATTTCTGAATAGCTTAGATTGAGGTTTAACATTCTGTTTATGAATATAGGTGAACCAAATCCCCGAGGTAGCTCTTAACCGAGCATTTGCTAGGAATCCAGGTAAGTAAAGTATTGTTTGTGCCTTCGGGCCTACATCACAAAACAGTAGGCTTATGCATGTTTAAGTATTTCTGTTTGTTATGCATCATGTTTTGAAAGAATACGAAAATGAATTTTATGCTATGTTATGGTAAGGTAAGACAGATTGAATGTATTGATTGTTAAGGGAACTAATCCACCCCTTAATTGATGAAGTGGATTTATGACATTGGGAGACTTGATTCCACTCCCAAGGGAACAGAGGAATCATTCATTGGCTGTTAAGGGAGCTAATCCACCCCTTAATTGATGTAGTGGATTTATTACATTGGGAGACTTGATCCCACTCCCAAGGGAACCTGGGGATCAGAACAGTGTATGAACGATATGACAACAGAGATGAGAAATTAGAAACTGCATGATTAGGACTTGCATTTCAGCATTTATTTCATTGTTGCTTTACTTACTTAGCATTAGGCTAATAGATGAGTTTTGTGATGTAGGTGAAGAAGAGTTAGCAGGTGTGTTCTCTGAACATGTTGAGACTTAGGAGATGTTGAAGGAATGCATCCAGGCTTCGAATTGGCGACTGATGGGGCTGTTTAACTGGTGGCTGTCTCATTTCAATTGATTGAGGATTCCATTAACAATGGTCTAGTAGATTGAGATGTTTTCTTTAAATTATGAAATTTCTGATAGTTTAATTGTTAGTAAATTGGGAGTAAGTGCTGTGAACTATTTTCTGGTTTTCACGTTTAGAAGTTTTATGACAGAGATGGTTTTGATGTTGATTTTTACTAAAATTTGAGTGTTCTTGAGTTTTCCCTGTATTCCTGGATTTCAGAGAAGGTGTTTGAGTTTAAATGATTGAAGTTGTTCTGGTGTAGGGAAGAATGATTGAGAGTTCTGTTGGTCAGGAAGGTTCTATCCTATCGGTAGGAAATATCTATCTGTAGGAGTAGAATTATAGTTTCGTTTTATTCCATTCTATCAGCAGGAGATGTGTACCGGTAGATGGGAGTTATAGTCTGTCGTTTTGTGATCGGTAGATGGAGATTACCGAGTGATGTCTTTGGTTTACATTTCCCCTGGGTGACGTCATCGGCAGGAGTCGAATGATGTCTTTTGGTTTTAAAATTTCTCCTGGTGATGTCATCGGTAGGAACTTCTGTTTTCTGTCCTGGTTCTCCTGTTGACTAGTCGTCGGCAGATGGGTGGGAATTCAGTGACGTCATCGGTAGGAACTTCTGTTTTCTGTCCTGGTTCTCCTGTTGACTAGTCGTCGGCAGATGGGTTTGACTCAGTGACGTCATCGGCAGAAGCATCTGTTTTCTGTTCTGTTTCTCCTGTTGACTAGTTGTCGGCAGATACTTTTGGTCTACAGTGACTTCTCAAGAATTCTGTATTTTAAACCTTTATTTCTCTTGGCCGACTCTTTGTTAATTATTTATGAATATTTCAATGATGTTCTCATTTGTCATGCTCAACTCCGATGTTTAAAAGATTTCCGCTGCAAGTTTTAAAAATGTATTACCAAAATTTTTAGCCAGTTTTGAGTATAGAGTAACGAACTGAATTCAGATAATTCGGGGCGTTACAACCACAGAACACACAGACACACACACACGTAAGCTTACGCTTAGCAAGTAGGGAGTAACAAATAATAACAATAACAATGCACACACCATCCTACCCTAACACAACAGCACAACACCACCCAATGCAACTCAACAAACTAACTCAAAATACACGACAACACACAATGCAATAAGTGTTTTAGCTGCCATCTCTCATAGAGTACCCCTCGGGGTGCTACTACCAGCAACCTCAGCCCGACAAGGCACCTATTCGAGATGCATTTTTTTTACAATTCACTTTATCTGATTACGTTCATTGCTTTAATTTGCTGTTCTTTGCTTTATTCTTCATAGAGGTCCCCTCGGGGTGCTACTACCAGCAACCCAGCACGACAAGGCCCACTATTCAGAATTCCATGTTTTGCCAATCATCCATCATAGAGGTCCTCTAGGGGTGCTACTACCAGCAACCTAGCCCGACAAGGCCCACTATTCAGAATTCCATGTTTTGCCAATCATCCATCATAGAGGTCCCCTCGGGGTGCTACTACCAGCAACCCAGCCCGACAAGGCACCCTATTCAGGATTCTAGTTTTGCCAATCATCCATCATCCATCATAGAGGTCCCCTCGGGGTGCTACTACCAGCAACCCAGCCCGACAAGGCCCACTATTCAGAATTCCATGTTTTGCCAATCATCCATCATCCATCATAGAGGTCCCCTCGGGGTGCTACTACCAGCAACCCAGCCCGACAAGGCACCCTATTCAGGATTCTAGTTTTGCCAATCATCCATCATCCATCATAGAGGTCCCCTCGGGGTGCTACTACCAGCAACCCAGCCCGACAAGGCCCACTATTCAGAATTCCATGTTTTGCCAATCATCCATCATCCATCATCCATCATCCATCATCCATCATCCATCATCCATCATCCATCATAGAGGTCCCCTCGGGGTGCTACTACCAGCAACCCAGCCCGACAAGGCCCACTATTCAGAATTCCATGTTTTGCCAATCATCCATCATCCATCATAGAGGTCCCCTCGGGGTGCTACTACCAGCAACCCAGCCCGACAAGGCCCACTATTCAGAATTCCATGTTTTGCCAATCATCCATCATCCATCATAGAGGTCCCCTCGGGGTGCTACTACCAGCAACCCAGCCCGACAAGGCCCACTATTCAGAATTCCATGTTTTGCCAATCATCCATCATAGAGGTCCCCTCGGGGTGCTACTACCAGCAACCCAGCCCGACAAGGCACCCTATTCAGGATTCTAGTTTTGCCAATCATCCATCATAGAGGTCCCCTCGGGGTGCTACTACCAGCAACCCAGCCCGACAAGGCACCCTATTCAGGATTCTAGTTTTGCCAATCATCCATCATAGAGGTCCCCTCGGGGTGCTACTGCCAGCAACCCAGCCCGACAAGGCCCACTATTCAGAATTCCATGTTTTGCCAATCATCCATCATAGAGGTCCCCTCGGGGTGCTACTACCAGCAACCCAGCCCGACAAGGCACCCTATTCAGGATTCTAGTTTTGCCAATCATCCATCATCCATCATCCATCATCCATCATAGAGGTCCCCTCGGGGTGCTACTACCAGCAACCCAGCCCGACAAGGCACCCTATTCAGGATTCTAGTTTTGCCAATCATCCATCATCCATCATAGAGGTCCCCTCGGGGTGCTACTACCAGCAACCCAGCCCGACAAGGCCCACTATTCAGAATTCCATGTTTTGCCAATCATCCATCATCCATCATAGAGGTCCCCTCGGGGTGCTACTACCAGCAACCCAGCCCGACAAGGCCCACTATTCAGAATTCCATGTTTTGCCAATCATCCATCATAGAGGTCCCCTCGGGGTGCTACTACCAGCAATCCAGCCCGACAAGGCCCACTATTCAGAATTCCATGTTTTGCCAATCATCCATCATCCATCATCCATCATCCATCATCCATCATCCATCATCCATCATCCATCATAGAGGTCCCCTCGGGGTGCTACTACCAGCAACCCAGCCCGACAAGGCCCACTATTCAGAATTCCTTTAATTGCTTACATTTATGCTCACAATGCCAATCAATGCCACTAATCGTACCTAACGTGCTATACCATAATGCATGCTTAAAAAATGCAATACCGAACAAAACAACCAAACAATTACCAAACAACACTGAACTAACAACACCAGACAACCACAACAAGGAAATTCATTTTCACATTACTTAATACAAAACAAAGCAGCCAACTCACAAATACTTAACCAGACCAGAACAAAGTAAAGCAATCAACCATCAACAATGCTTGACCGACAAAGAAGACAACCAAACATCAACAACAAATAACCAACAAGGCTTAACCAACAAAGAAGACGGCCAAACAACAAACAAATAAATCCTACCGTTCCGTGGTGTAGGCCCGAAGGCAAAACAAACGTCCTCTACTTACCTGAACTCTGGCACCGCACTTACTCGCTTTGGCTATGTACATTTCAGCACTCGGTAACCTATCACATTCACAAAATTCACTTAAGCATCACTATTTACTTCTAAAGAATATTTAAGCTAACTCTAACTACAATTAATCAAACTTCATTCAAATTAAGCCTACATTCACCAAATACCCTCAAACTACTATTTCTAGCCTAATCCACAAAAACCTAATGAAATGGGCCACCAATTTGGGTTCGGTAAAAACCGACCCGAAACCTCAAACGTGCATAACTTTTGCGTCGGTTATCGGAATCGAACGATTCTAGCGGCCACGTACTCCTCTAATAACCTATTTTAACCTGCCAAAAGGAATTTAAAAACAAACCACCCTAGCTAGGTCAAAACTCAGAAAACCCGAGCTGCCTAAACCGGGAATTTTTCCCTTTTCCAATTTTTCCTCAATTCTCATCAATTTCTACACCAATCGACCACATATATCCTCAATTAGCATAATCTAACCTAAAATCCTGAACTACAAGCCAAAACTCGAAATGCCCTAAAGAGGGCTTTCTGATTTTCGCCCAAAACCGGGCCCCTCACTGACAATCAACCATAGCCGGTCCAAGGGTTGGCAAACCCACGCCGGAGGTGACCAATTTAGGCTGGTGATCGGAGCTCTAAGTCGCTCCTCACCCTCGGCCTCGAACAGAGCAAAAACAGGGAAAAATCGAGCCTTACCGGGCGGTTCGTGCGCGGAGACAGGCCAGAACCCCTCGTCGCCGCCGTCTGGCCG
The DNA here is from genome assembly GCA_022432975.1 of Begonia masoniana. Lineage (NCBI taxonomy): Eukaryota > Viridiplantae > Streptophyta > Magnoliopsida > Cucurbitales > Begoniaceae > Begonia > Begonia masoniana. Next base: position 13,527,299 of record CM039511.1, on the reverse strand, counting down.
GAGAGTGCCGGAAAACGTCGGTGTTCGCTTCGCCGATCATCGCCTCGCACCTCTCCCCCTCCTCCCCTGCTCCTCGCTCGGCGTCGGGCTCGATGAACAACAGAATCGATTCTGTTGTTCGTTTTGTTTTATTATTAATAATAATAATAATAATAATAATAATAATCAATAATAACATTAGTAAAACTAACCATTAATTAAATTCTCATTTACCGTTTTGCTCTCCCGAAATTCCATTAAATTCGTTAAATCCCGTTCTCAAATTATAAATTTTTGTTAATAAACTGTTTAAGTCACTTTTAATTATTTTCCCTTCTTTTTGCTATTTCTTTTAAATTAATTAAAACAACCATCTTATTATACTTTTAATTTCTTTCCTTAAAAAAATCTCGGGTGTTACAGTGTTACTCTTTTAAAACTGTCGTCCATTCTGCCGTTTAAGTTCAAACGTCCAACGTCCATTCTGCCTTAAAAAATAGTTGCCCATTTTGTTCTGTAAAACAGTCGTCCACGTCTATTCTGCCTTAAAAAAATAGTTGCCCATTTTGTTCTATAAAACGTTTGTCCATGTTGTTCTTTAAAACAGTCGTCCACGCTGTTCTTTAAAACAGTCGTCCACACTGCCCTTTGAAAATAGTCGTCCACGCTATTCCTTAAAACAGTAGTCCAGTTCTGCAGTTGTCCACAGTACTCGCCTGTCGAGTAATTATTTCAAGTATTTGGCTAAGTGTTAGTCGTCGATTCTGTCTTTTAATTCTGTCGTCCATTCTGCCTGTTATTTTTAAATGTCCAAAGTCCATTATGTCTTTCAATTCTGTCGTCCATTCTGTCTTTCAATTCTGACGTCCATTCTGCCATCTATTTTAAACGTCCAAAGTCCATGGTCCACCAATTTGCCTTCATTTCAAACGTCCACGGTTACTGCCTTTATTTAAACGTCCACATGCTTCTGTTGTCTACTATTTTGTTTTGCCTTTGATTTCAAACGTCCACAGCTTCTGGACTTCTGTCGTCCACAGCTTCTGCATTTCTGTCGTCCACAGCTTCTGGACTTCTGTCATCCACAGCTTCTGCATTTCTGTCATCCACGACTTCTGGACTTCTGTCATCCATAGCTTCTGCATTTCTGTCGTCCACAGCTCCTAGACTTCTGTCGTCCACAGTTTCTGCATTTCTGTCGTCCACAGCTTCTGCATTTATGTCGTCCACAGCTTCTGCACTTTTGTTGTCCATAGCTTCTATCCATAGCTTCTGTCATCCACTGTAGCTTCCCACTGCATGACTTCCAATTTACGTTTCCCATTTTATTAAGTCTTCCACTGCATGTCTGTTGTCTATTTTGCCCTCAGTTTCTGTTGTCCACTCTGCCTTTTATTTAAAACGTCTAAATGCCAGAATCCTATTTAAGTCGAAGTCAAGTCCTAGTGAAAATCCCGGAACTGTTTTCATTTCTCCCTACCTTATGTCTTCCTGTTTTACTTCTGCCATATATTTCTGTTGACTATTTTAATTGTCTTCCAGTCTTCAATCCCAGGGGAGGTTTTCTCTGTCAAGGTTTTAAAAGTAAAAGTTCAAAAAAAAAAAAAATAGTCCACGTTTTAAAAATGTCCGGAGTGAGGCCCTTTGACCACGATCGGGCTTAGGGGCGTCACAGTAACAAGTTCAAAGCTTGCAATCTCTACGGACGCCACGTAAGTTCATACGTATAGGTTGGCCCTTAAGGCCCTACATCACAGAGGTATTATGTTTTTATGCTGTCAGGTTGTTATTGGGTAGTTAGGTCGTAGATTACGTCTCAAGTTAAGTGTAATGCTCTATGTATAGTTTCGATGACCTGTTGTTCATTTATGCTTGGACTTGTCTTGTATTATGTTACGTTTACGCAACATTATATGTTCATGCATACACGTTTTCTCGAAAGTCATGCAAATATTTTATGCATGCGATTTGAAGTTAAGAAAGATAAAATGTGAATGTAAAGTACGGTTAAGTGTGAGACAGGGACTGACATAAGTTCTTGTCCTTCCCTGGAACTATATAAAACCGTCCTCGCCAAGGACAATATATTTTTTATCTCTCCCTGGGACCCAGCAAAATTACTAACCAATGTCATGTTATGTTATGTCATGTATGTATGTGCGTCAGTTCCTCTATAAGGCCCACTTATACCAACATGTGTACTTGAATGTAATGTAAAGTAATGTTCATGTATTTCAAACGTTCATGCATAGCATGTGCATCACTTCGCATTTTATGACCTTACTGAGCTCTAGGCTCATAGTTGAACTCTATGATGTAGGTACGGACCGTGCGGATGAGGACTTCGAGCCTCAGGCCGACGTGTAGGCAGTTGGCGGGACGAGCTTGCGGGGTTTATTGCTGCTATCAAGCTCATTTTGACCGGTGGGTGAGGTTTTGAAATGTATGTCATGTTGTATAGTTTTGGGATTTTGTTGATGTATAGGTTTAGTATCGTGGTTTTTAAAACTTTTGTTTTGAAAGTTGTTTTTTTTTTTTTTAAATTTATACTGGAACTGTTTGGGACTTTTAGGATTATGCATGGATTCGTTGGGTTTTAGATCGATCCATGCAGTTTGGTTTTCTTGAATTTCCGCCACGTTTTCTAACACGTCTAAGATAATATTTTGAATCGGGTCTTTGGGGGTTTGAAGCTTTTTGTCTCTAAAGAGGTCGGGAAGAAGTTTGATAGTAATGTTGTGAGGCTATCAAGTCATGAAGATGTGAAAGAAGAAAATAGGTAGGAAGAAGAAGTAGATCGTCAAACAGAGGGGTAGCCGATCGATCGGCAGAGTGTTGAGATAAAGAGTGTTGACATCGACCGAATTTCTGAGATGTTTATGTCTTCCGATCTTTATGTCTTCCGACTTTACGTCTCCTGATGTTAAGTCATCCGATTTCAGTATAAGTCAAGTCTTCCGATTACATGTCTTCCGATTTCATGTCTTCCGATTTTTCATATCTTCCGATTTTAAGTGCGAATCGGTCGGGGTTGTCGACCCTAACATATTAGAGTCATTTTGAGAAATTTTCAGTTAAGTGTCGTCGACCGATCTCATTACTGAGGCCACGTCGACCGATCTCATTACAGAGGTCACGTCGACAGATCTCATTACAGAGGCGATCGAAACCCAGTCTTACTATTTTTAGCACTACTAGTCGAGTTTGGTTTAATACGAGGTTTCCACACGCAATTTGTCTTCCGCTGAATGAATTTAATTTCCTTTAAACAAGTAGGATTAATGGATTGAGATAAAAGTTCAAATTTTACTGGATTTTTTTTAGGAATAGTGTCTAGGGAAATTTTTCGGGTCGTCACAATTAGAACGAGGGATCGTTCTCCCTCATTACTTGAAAATTTTACCGCATTTTCACTATATTATGGGAAGACAATCTGAAAATATTCGTGATTTTCTAACACTTGTATAATTTATTGTAATTTAAGTGAATTATTTTATAAAATATACGTTGAACAATTATAATAAATCATATAAGTCTTAGAAAATCACAAAAATTACTAAATTATTTTTGCATAATGTGGTAAACTTGTTGTAAAAGTTTCAAATAAATCCAATGTCTTTTGATATTTTTATAAAATATTCGTCTTTCATTCGTGATTTTCTAACACTTGTATAATTTATTTTAATTTAAGTGAATTATTTTATAAAATATACGTTAAACAATTATAATAAATCATACAAGTCTTAGAAAATGACAAAAATTACTAGATTATTTTTCCATGATGTGGTAAACTTGTGGTAAAAGTTTCAAATAAATCCAATGTCGTTTGATATTTTTATAAAATATTCGTCTTTCATTCTTCATTAAAATTACAATAAATCGTACAAATATTAAAAAAACACAAAAATTTTCAAATGATTTTCCCATTATATGGTTACCATGTGATAAAAAAATTTTAAATATTTTTTTTAAAATTTAAATTATAAAATGAAGAATGAACGAGTGGTATTTTAAAAAAATACCAAACGATATTGGATTTACTTGAAACGTTTATCACATGTTCACCACATTATGTGAAGATAATCTAGAAAGTGTCCTGATTTTCTAACATTTTTATGATTTATTATAATTGTTTTACATAGATTTTATAAAATAATTTACTAAAATTACAATAAATAGTAAAAGTGTTAGAAAATCACGAAAATTTCTGGATTATCTTCCAATGATGTGGTGAAAATTTGTTAAAATTTTCAAGTAAATCCAATGTCGTTTAGTATGTTTATAAAATTAATTGGAAGAATGAAGTGAAAGAGAACGGGGGACAGTTCTGGGGAGAACAGTCCCCCGTTCTAACAGCCCCCCGTTCTCTAGGACCTTTTCCTGCCAGGAATTGATTTGTTAAGTTTTTGATAGTATAAGATTTGATTTGTTAGGGTTAATACTTTTAATGATTTTTAAAAAACATGATAGTTTGAAGGTGAAATTGGTTTTACCCATTTAAAAATCTTAGAATTAAACGAAGCAAACAAAAAGCTATTGCTACAGATTTTAGGACGACCAAATTTATTAGCATTCCTTCAGAGAAGAAAAGTATAACCAGATTTGTGTCCAAAAGAGTAAACCTTGAAAGAAAAGATAGTTTTTAGAATTATTCCAAGCAAAACATATCAGAAAGAATCTATTTAGAATTATTCCAAGCAAAACATATCAGAAAGAATCTATTCCATGCATGCCCAACAATTCATCCAAAAGTCTTGTACATTTTACACAGAGGCTTAGAATCTCCACTCCCACATCACCTTTCATTCCAAGAATTCTTTCTAGTCTCTTTGAATTACAAAGCATCGACCAAGAACCCACAACTTTTCTGCAAAGCGAAATCTCTTCCATTTCTCTTTTACCCAAGCAGATGAACTTCTCCTCCTTCCTGTTGTGCTATCTTCTTGTTTTCTCCTTCCTACCCCTCGACGGTCTGTGCAACCTTATTCGTTTTAGGTTTTATTTACTGTTATTAATTGATTTTTCTGTTTTTCATTTGGTAAATTATTGGGTTCTTAAATTAGGAATAATAAAAAGTTTAAGCTTTTAGGTTACCTCAACATTTTAACGAGGCTAAAAGGTCCCAGTATGAATTTGAATTTAAAATCTTTTTACAGCTTTGATTGATATTATCTGATTAATGTCTGTCAAGGAAGTTTGTTTTTTATTTACCTGTAATAGTTTGTTTGCCTTTAATGGATTTGGTTGTCTAAAATAGAGACTAAACCAGACCTTTCGATGTCCATTAACTGAAGCTCTCCATGATTTTATTCTTCAGTTTCAAGTGCAAAGGAATCTACATGGACGTATGGAATAAACTATGGCAGAATTGCTGATAATTTACCTGCACCAGGAAGCGTAGTCACACTGCTGAAAGCTGCAAAGATTAAACACATCAGAATTTACGATGCGGCCCAAGAGGTCCTCACCGCATTCAAGGGGTCGGGGATCGAAATCGTGGTCGGACTCGGAAACGAATATCTCAAAGATATAAGTGTTGGAGAAGATCGGGCTATGAATTGGATCAAGGAAAAGGTTCAGCCTTACCTCCCTGGAACCCTAATTCGAGGGATTGCAGTGGGAAACGAGGTCTTAGGGAGCTCCGATATTGATCTATGGGAGGTTCTTTTGCCTGCTCTTAAGAACGTCTACAGCGCCCTCAATCGGCTTGATTTAACGGACACTATACAGCTGTCTAGCCCTCACTCTCAGGCTGTGTTTGAAAACTCATTTCCACCATCTTCGTGTACTTTCAGGGAAGATGTTCTTCAGTTCATGAAGCCTCTCTTGCAGTTCTTCTCTCAGTCTGGGTCCCCATTTTTCGTCAATGTGTATCCTTTTTTGGCATACAAGAGTGATCCTGAGCATATTGACCTAAGCTATGCTCTCTTCAAGAAAAACCCTGGAGTTTATGATGCAAAGACCAATCTGCATTATGATAACATGTTTGATGCACAAATTGATGCAGCCTATGCAGCACTAGAGAAGGTCGGATTCAACAAAACGGAAGTCATTGTTTCGGAAACCGGCTGGGCTTCTCGTGGAGACGAGAACGAGGCCGGTGCGACTCTGAAAAATGCGTTGGCTTATAATCTCAATTTGCATAAGAAGTTGACTAAGAAGAAGGGAACACCATATAGGCCAAAGATTGTAATTAGGGCTTACGTGTTTGGTTTGTTCAATGAGAATCTTAAACCAGGGCCAACCTCTGAGAGGAACTTCGGTTTGTTTAAGGCAGATGGAAGTATTTCGTATGATATTGGATTCACAGGGCTGAAGCCTTCTTCTTCCTCAGCATCTTCATTATTTGTTCCTTTTAAGGTATGTTTATTACAACACTTCCCCAGTCTAATCGTTTTCGCACGAAATGATGAATTTTCTCGATGTTTCGAGTGCAGGATTTGCATGACCTAAGCGTGTTTAGATCAAGTTTCGCATTGTTTTTCACAAACTTTGGAGCTCTTCTGTTTCTCCTTCTAGCATCCTAGTGTGAACAAGACTACAGTTGAGGCAAAATAACAGGACGTTTTAGGGTTTGGAAAAGCTTGAAAGTGGATTTATTGTAATCTTTATTAGAGCATCTCGAGTGATAGCAACTTGCCACAATATATTAATTAAAGCCACGTCATTATTACTTAATAAATTTTATTTTTTTTTCCTCCACATCATTTTTAAGCAACTTCTCTAAAATAACACTCGAGTGGTGAGTAACCTCTAAAGCTTCCCTCTCTCCTTTCACATCTAAATTTTTATATTTATTTTTCTTAAAAAATATATAATCATATTATATTTAATAAATGGAGTAAATATTACGTGGAATTAAAATTAGACAGACAATAAAAATTAATTCTAAATAATTAAAATACAAATAAAAAAATCACACAAGTACGTTACAGTTCTAAATAATTAAAATACAAAAAAAAAAATCTCACAAACACATTACAGTACTTAATAAATTGTATATATTTCAATACGAAGAATATTTTTCAATCAGATTGTGCTCCAAATCGAGACAATATATGCTCTACCAAGTCTGCCTGAAGATTGCGATGGATGTTTCTATCACGGATTACAGTATTTCGTTGAAGCATTGTCGAAAAATCAGAAATAGGTCCGTGTGATACTTCAATTGTTGGTGATGGGGTAGGACCTTCATCGTAATTATAATCAAATGTACCTTTATATAAGCCTCGTTCATCATCCACAATAATATTGTGCAGTATATACATGCGTACATAATATCTTTGATAACATCTCTTTCCCAAAAACGCGATGGCCCTTGAATAATGGCAAACTTAGACTGAAGAACTCTGAATGCTCGCTCAACATCTTTGCGCACTCCTACTTGGCATCGGGCAAATAATTGTCTCTGCTCCCCTTAGGGCAATGGGATGGTCTTGACAAATGTACCCCACTGTGGATAGATACCATCTGTCAAATAGTACCCCATGTTGTATTTTGTGCCATTGACCGTAAATTCAACTGAAGGAGCTCGCCCTTGCAAGATGTCAGTGAATAATGGCGATTGATTCAACATGTTTAGATCATTATTGGATCTCGGGATGCCAAAAAATGCATGCCAAATCCAAAGATCTTGTGAAGCAACTGCTTCGAGCATGATTGTTGGCCTTCCGTGATCACCTCGGGTGAATTGACCTTTCCATGCAACTGGACAATTTTTCCAAGCCCAATGCATACAATCAATACTACCCAACATGCTGGGAAACCCGCGTGCCTCCCCCATTTGTAGTAAGCGTTGCTTGTCATCAGGATTGGGTCGTCTCAAATACTCTGCCCCAAAAATCTCATTTACTCCCTGTGACAGCCCGAAACCGAACCCGATCGAGGTCCGGGATCGAAGCCATCACTCCGGGACAGATAACAGAAAACGGGGACTATATATTTTTTTTGTACATTAAACTTTTAAAACATTGACAGAGAGAGAGTTCTCTGCAGTTGAAAGCAAATCGGATTTAAATAATGGATAGTAGAAGAAAAACCGAACCGCAGGAAGGGTGACAGAAGGAAAGCAGGAAGACGGGGACATTAAAGAGAACTTAAACTGGGGAAGAACATACTGTGGAAGACTACGGTATATAACAGAAACTATGGACACTTCGGAAATGGATAACAGAAGAGAAGAAGTAGCGAAGAAAATAAATAAACAGAATGATCAGGAATTGCATTACTCACCGGTGGATTGTATAAGACAAAATAGATGACGTCATCGGAAGATGTGATGATGTCATCGGCAGATATAGGCAGTAGACGTAATCGGAATGTGTGATGACATCATCGGAAGATGTGATGACGTCATCGGCAGATACAGATAGTAAACGTAATCGGCAGAAGGTGATGACGTCAGCCGGAAGATGGATGACGTCACCGGAAGATGTAGAAAATAAACGGAATCGGCAGGAGCATAACCTAAAACAGAATTACTGTTTGGCGGTAGATGTAGATACGACAAAAGATGAATAGTGATAACCGGTGGATGTGAACTACAAACAGAATTGAGTTCACCGGTGGATGTAATAAGACAAAATGTGAACAGTGGCTATCGGTGGATGTAGGCAAAATTCTTACCGGAAGGTGTAATCGGAAGATATGGTTGTAAACTTGACAGAAAAACTGACAGACAGAGGGCATAAAACAGAAGACTCAAAAGTCTCAGATTCTCAAACCACTTCAAAGCATGGTTCTTGAGCACAACAGAAGGTATAAAAATTGTAGACTTTCAATACCCGATTCAAAACAAGATTGTAAAACATACTTTACAATTTACAGATTCAATGAAACAGACTGCATGGATAGTTCCAAAACCAGAAGTCATCCATGCACAAACAAACTAACAGAAAATGTCCCCAAACAATTTCAGAGACATAGGATGTCATCGGCAGATATAGGCAGTAGACGTAATCGGAATGTGTGATGACTCATCGGAAGATGTGATGACGTCATCGGCAGATACAGATAGTAAACGTAATCGGCAGAAGGTGATGACGTCAGCCGGAAATAAACGGAATCGGCAGGAGCATAACCTAAAACAGAATTACTGTTTGGCGGTAGTATGTAGATACGACAAAAGATGAATAGTGATAACCGGTGGATGTGAACTACAAACAGAATTGAGTTCACCGGTGGATGTAATAAGACAAAATGTGAACAGTGGCTATCGGTGGATGTAGGCAAAATTCTTACCGGAAGGTGTAATCGGAAGATATGGTTTTAAAGACAGAATTTACAACTTTTGACAGAAAAACTGACAGACAGAGGGCATAAAACAGAAGACTCAAAAGTCTCAGATTCTCAAACCACTTCAAAGCATGGTTCTTGAGCACACACAGAAGGTATCAATACCCGATTCAAAACAAGATTGTAAAACATACTTTACAATTTACAGATTCAATGAAACAGACTGCATGGATAGTTCCAAAACCAGAAGTCATCCATGCACAAACAAACTAACAGAAAATGTCCCCAAACAATTTCAGAGACATTCAGAATTTAAACTTAACTGTCAAATACAGTGGTTTCTAAAACTGAGACGTCAGAACTTGTACATTGTTTTAAAGGAAAAACCTCAGAATCAGTACAGAACCTATCATGCAATTGCAGAATCTACCAAAAGAGGAGTTTTTACAGAGTTTTACCACAAAAACCAGAATTTCCAGAAGACTTTACAGATATAGACTATGCTTTAAAAATTTAAACCTCAGGACAGAATTTGTGTCTGGCTGCAGCAACCACCCCCGAGAGCTCAAACCACCAGCCACCTATTCATCAGACTGAGGAACAAAGTCCTCATTTTCGGGTTCAGTACCTACATCAGAGAGTTCACCTATGAGTCTAAAACTCAGTAAGAATATAATAGATATACAGTGACAGTACAGTACATTATGTTTCAGTGGCAGAGAGGTATAAGTGGGCCTTATAGGGGAACTGACAATTAGTAGAATCAGTGAGTGCACGATAGGCACATACAGTAATACAGTATACATATATATAACAGTACAGTAACAGTGGGTCAGTCCCCGTCCCACACTTAACCGGTTCATTTTAGTCAGATTTTATCTTATTTAGTTTCAAACAGTGTACAGAAAACATTTGCATGTCTTTCAGAGAAAACGTGTATGCATGAACGGTGCTTGAACTTAAACAGGCAGACAGCATAAATAAGACACCAGAAAGTAAATCAAGCCAGACATTTCTGAACATAACTTCTAATTCTTTTACCCAAAACAACCCGACATAACAGAAAACCTAGTACCTCCGTGATGTAGGGCCTTAAGGGCCGAATCTATGCGTATGAACTTACCTGTCTGCTGCGGTGTCAGAAGTCTTGAACGTCTCGGTTTTCAGTAGTTTGTGAACCTAAAACATGCTTATACAGTTATTAACCCTAAACTTCTCAAGACCAATAAACAGTATAGTTAAATTTGTTAACCATCGACGGGAATTACCTTCACAGAAGAAAACAGAAAAATACATGAGAAGCAAAGTGTGGAACTTTGTTTCAATCGCCTGCAAGAGAGAAAATAGAGAAAGAAGAGAAGAAGCAGAGAAGTGAACTGAAGGTTTCACGTAGGAGAAAGAACTTAGCTTCTTCACCAAGTCGCCAGATGTCACTTAACCATTGGCTATCTCCCACCAACCTTAATTTCTCCCCAATTTACCATTCCATGCATTTTACACTTAGTGTTTAGTTTAGTTACACATTAGTTTGGTTCTCCCCTCACTAAATGCTCCAACATTTTACAATGAAGTTGTTATCGTATTTATGGCAATTTAAATCCCTACAATAATTCAACAGATTATTACACGGCCAAAATGCCAGGTGTTACACTCCCCGAACAAAATTGACGAGGCACTCCACTGCAGTGGTTTCACCAATCCTGACGTATTCATCCACTGAGTCTGCAGACACTCCATATGCAACCATTCACATAGCAGCAATGCACTTTTGTAAAGGGGAAAGTCCCTTTTTACCGGCTGCATCAACTCTCATTCGGAAATACTCAGAATGCTTTCCAAGGGACTCCACTATGCGTAAGAATACATGTCTACGCATTCTAAATCGTCTTCTAAATTGATATTCTCTATACACTTGTTGTTCATAAAAGTAGTCATCGAATAAATGTTGGTGTCCGTCTTCACGTCCCATATCTCTGTAGACCCTTTTTTCTGACTTCTTCTTGAGCTACTACCTTCTTCATGTCTATTCTCCATGAAATCTTTGAAATATTGATCATCGTACTCTTCGATACATTCTACTATTATAATATCTTTTACACTCATATTCTCGTAGGGATTAGCAGAAGATGGTGAACCCATTTGAGAATAAAGAGTTTAGAGATAGAGAGAGATAAGTTAGGAATCGTTGAGAGAGATTTTAGGGAGTGAAGTATGCTTTTAGAACTCTTTGAATGATTGAGAGAAAAGTTGGAGCATGTAGGTTGTGTTCCTCTCAAAATCTGCATACTTCTATTTATAGTGGAAGTCAAAAAGTACTGCAAATATAATAAAATATGATTTTTTTTTGTTTCAATTTTTTGATCGTTGCTTCAACGTTGCAAAAAAAAAAAAAAAAAGAATAAAATATAATGAATAATTTTTTTTTTACTCAAGTCGTTGCTCAAAGGTTGCCAAAGAGAGCAACTCATGGTGGGCCATAGGTTGCCTACAATGGGGTTGGCAACCTTGGTGGTAAGTTGCTCTCAAAAGCAACCTATTAGAGCAACGCCACTGGAGTTGCTCTTAGTACCATAAATCTTTCATTTGATGTTGTTAAATTGAGTTTGTTTAATTGAAATGAACATCTGAATTTTTAAAATACTAAATTACTTCATGTAGATGTGCCGTGAAGGCCTGTTTGAACGAATTCGAAATGTTAAATGAATGCTAGTCCATTTTTTGTTTTAACAGCAATTAATAAATAGTGAGTCCATAAATAGCTTGTCCATTCATATCAAAACTAAGTTAGTAAAACATAAAAGATTATGAAATTAACGTCATCGTAGGATGCTTTTCCCAAGTTTTGTCACTTGATAATTATTCAAATATAAATTAATAAAGGGTCAAGTGCAATTTTAACCTTATTGAATAAGGTAATGTCCACGTTTAAGTATAATTTTATACAAATCAGATCTTAACTGTGACAGCCCGAAATCGGACCCGAATCGGTTTCCGGGATCGGAGCCGTCACTCCGGGACATTTACAGGAAACGGTGACTATTATTTTTATTTTTATTTTTTAAAACTAATAGAACAATCAAAGCAGTGAACAGAGAGGGAGAACTGCAGGGAGTAATCGAAAACATTTGCAGGGGGAGAGAGAGTTCTCTGGAATGGAAAGCAAACAAATCTCAATAATAGATAACCGAACAGAAATAGGCATAAGACTGACGGAAATGGAAACAGGAAACAGTGGCGGAAGATGTAGTTTCAAACTGAACCGGAGGAGAAATCAGTGGATAGCGTCATCGGAAGATAAAGGCAGCAAACATAACCGGCAGAAGATGATGACGTCAGCCGGAAGACGTTCTGACGTCATCGGAAGACAAAGTTATAAACTGGGCGGAAGACTTATGCCAACGTCATCGGAAGAGAAGATGACGTCAACCGGAAGGCAAAGTTATAAACTGGGCGGAAGACTTATGCTGACGTCATCGGAAGAGAAGATGACGTCAACCGGAAGACAAATAACGTCACCGGTAGAAGAAAAATGTGAACAGTAACCGGAAGATGACGTCAACCGGAAGACAAATAACGTCACCGGTAGAAGAAAAATGTGAACAGTAACCGGAAGACGCAATCGGAAGACATAGTTTTAAAGACAGAATTACAACTTTTGACAGAAAGACATATAGAAGGCAACCTCAAACAGGAAGCATAAAGGTTTCAAAACCTTCAAACCCGATTCAAAAGAAGTTATAAAAATATACTTTACAATGGACAAAATTTCAAGAAGACATCCTGCACCATGACATCTTTTAACGAAGATACCTGCTGGCAGGAAGCATGAAAAACAGAAGGCATACAAGTTTCAAACTTTCATCACAGATGACAAATTTCGAGAAAACAAACTGCATGGATAGCTCTAAAATTCGAGACTATCCATGCATGACCTGAAAGGGAGAACTCAAGCAGTTCCAGAATGTTTTCAAAACATTTAAAATATATGGATACAATCTGTCAAATACAGAGGTTTTAAATACATCAATAACAGATTCCAAAAGTTTTACAGGAACTTGACATACATTTAAATTTTTACCAAAACAGGAGTTTTAAAACAAAACACAAAATCTATACAGGACTCGACTTAACTTTCAAATATACACGCTCACAGGAATACATCTTGTCTGACTGCAACAGCCAGACCCCGTGAGCTCGATCCACCAACTACATCAGCTCGTCATTTTGAGGCACCGGGTCCTCATCTGGAATATCCGTACCTACAACAGGGAGTTCACCTATGAGCCTAAAGCTCAGTAAGAACATAATCAACATGCAGTGATGCAAAATGCTATGCATGCAGTTTTCAGAAAAACGGTGACAGAACATTACATTACGTTTCATTGCACATGGTGGTATAAGTGAGGCTTATAGAGGAACTGGCGCATAACATACATAACATACTGGACATGACACTTGTTAGTAATTTTGCCGGTGTCCCAGGGAAGGACAAGGTACAGGGTATCCTTGGCGGGGATAAATTTTACATGAGTCCCAGGGAAGGACAAGAACAGGATGCCAGTCCTCGTCCACACTTAACCGTTCATTACATTACAGGATTTTATCTTTACTTACTTCAAAACCAGTGCTGAAAACATTTGCATGATTTTACTGGAAAACGTGTATGCATGGATAAGTGCGATACTCAACATTCACAGATGGCAGAATGGATACAACAGGGAAACAGAATATAACAGAGACATGTTTAACTTAAAACATAACCTAGAACCTATCTACCCAAACCATACCTAGTACCTCCAAGTTGTAGGGCCATAAGGGCCAACATAAACGTATGAACTTACCTGGTTGCTGCGGTGTCAGATGCTCGAATGTCCCTGGAATGCTTGGATCTGTAGCATGCATGAAGACGTATAAAACAAGCTGCAATGCTAACAAATAACTTGGAAATTTATGCAGAAAACTCCACTCAGACTGGTAGAAAACAACAATGTGTTTCCATACAAAACTCGAGAGTTTTCTCCTAAATATCCTAACCTAAAACTTCAGCAAAACGCATACTTTTTGCTTGTCCAAATGTGTTAGCATTGAGAGATGTTTACCTTAGGCAGAAAACAAGGAAAACCATAGGAGATCAAAGGCGTTTGGGTGAACTTTTGTCGCCTGGCCGAGAGAAAACAGAGGGAGAGAAGATGGAGAAGTGGAAACTTTCACGTAGGAGGGAAGAGAAGACATATCTTCTTCAACAAGTTGCCACTTGGCACTCATCCATTGGTTTGCTTCCACCTACCTTAATTACTTCCACATTTACCCTTCCAGTAGCTTTTAACCTAATTAATTTGTTTTGGTTACACATTAGTTTAGTTTCACTAAACATTTCCAACAACTCAACCAAAACATACGTTGTATAAATATAAATGTTAATCCCGCACAAATGGTTTCGGGAAAACAATTACATGGCAAAAATGCCGGGTGTTACATTAACGTATGTGCCGTGAGCAATTTACCTCATACTTCTAAATTTTCAACTTAATGGTATAAGTGCAATGCAGATAACTTATTATTTTTTTAAAAAATTTGGAAACGCATCGGTTTGGTTTCACCTTAAATTTGAATCGAACCAAATAGGTTTGGTTTTTGACATTGAAAATCGAAATCAAACCAAGCCAAGCCCAAACTTTGTGGCAAGTGATATATGCAAAAGATCTGTAACGATCCACCCCTTTGTACGAGTGAACCGTGCGGCCCAACATTAGGGATTGCCAGCCCTATAACACCCGAATGTTCTATATCATGTAATTGTCCCTAAATTTCTTTGTACAAAAGAAATTTGTTATAAATGCGATGTGTAATGATCCTCGCAGGCCGCCACGAAACATGAAATACTAGATTTTACTTTTTCACGTAAAATTTTTTGACTTTTATTTAAAGCTTTAAATCGATTTTTGGTACGTTCATACCCTTTAAAATACGTGGAATTTCGTGGAAACCCTTCGTTTAAAACCAAAATTGAAACGTTGAAGCAAAATGGCTAAAACTTACATGAACAGTACTGCTACAGTACTGTGCCGATCGATCAACTACTGTAGCCGATCGATCGGCTAATCCTCTAATTTTTGCATAATGAACAGTACTTCTACAGTACTGTTCAAACTTAAAAATTCTCCATTTCATTTTTTTCTTCCACTTTTTATCTTTACTTCAATTCTTTCACCTACAACCACTTCATACATTCATCAATCCACTTCCCACCATTTTAACTATCATTTCATGAAAGCCTAATTGAATTTAAAACCCGAAATATGTAGCGGAAGTTTTAAAAACAAAACGCATGGAGGGTTCTAAATACTGGACATATTCTTCTAGACGAAAAACACCCTCAGTATTTTTTCAAAATCAAAGACTAACTGTACATCCTATTCCAAAAGACTTTAAAACATAAACATAAACCTTAGAACTTTACCCATGGGTCAAAATTCGCCTGACTGCCACAACCAACCCCCATGAGCTCGTTTTGCCAACTGCGTCTACTCATCAGCTTGAGGCTCAAAGTCCTCATCTGTTCAATCTATACCTACATCATAAAGTTTAACTAATGAGCCTAATGCTCAGTAAGGTCATACATAAACGTAAGATGCTCGTGCTATGCATGATACTTTGCAAAACATGTACATACTTTACTTTTCATTTAGTTCTAGTGGCATGGTGGTTAAAGGGGCGTATTAGAGGAATACATACCAGAAACATAACATGTGTCCCTCCGGCCCAGGTCAGCCTCAGAATCCGCAGAGTTTTAACTGTCCCCTGGCCTACCCAGCAGTAGGGATACACAGAGCTTACGGTGGATGATTTTGTTGTTATTCCCCGTCCCACAACTTAGCCGGTACATTACATAATATAACATTTTCTTATCTTTCTTACATAAAACACTTGCATAAAATATTTTCATAATTTCTTGAAAACGTGATGCATGAACATAGAATATACATAAAACATAGCATAACAATAGACATGTCCTCGAAGCATAAACGTAGACAATTCATTTAGGCAGTTCAGTAAAACAATAATTCTTAACCTAAAATATAGTATATAACCTAAAGCATATTCTATGATTCCAACTACCCATCAGTATATCCTATAAAACGTAAAAATCCTAGTATCTTTGTGATGTAGGTCTTAAGGACTAAATGCATGCAATATGAACTTACCTTTGGACCATCGAGATTTAGGCAACCTTGATGTTTTCCTTGGAGTTTAGAACCTAGACATGCGCATCGAACTCATTAATACATCGCAATTTTAATAACCACTTCTATACGTTCAACGACTCCAGTTTAATCTAAAACTTTACTCGAACGTTCAAACATCCATATAATTGCAATTCAAAACCTATCAACTATCCAATTCAACTAGCTTAACCAATTCAATTTATGAAACTTTGATAAATACCAACCAAAAATTCAGATTTCACAACCGATTTTGGTTCAACTTCCAACAGTCGTAACTTCCTCAATTTATATCTGTTTTTGACGATTCAAAATGTTTCAGAAACTTTATAATGCCTAGTTTATCATAGATCATCCATTTATAAAATCTAGATCGGAATTAGGGCCAGAAATTTAAAACCGTGGACTGCTCTGTATTTTGTCGATTTTAACATCCAAATTCCAAATTTCATACAACGTCCTTAGTTTTCTATCGTCAATCCATTTAAATCCTTAGAATGACTTTCTAACATATAGTAGCATCAAACAAGAAGAAAATCCAAGCCCTAATCAAAACTCTATGCCAAAATTCGTGTTCAATGACCTAAAACAACAAAACTTACTGACCAAAGTCTAAACTTACCTTTATGATGCAAAAAGGTGGAGGAAAATCAAAGCTTGGCGTGGAGAAGAAATCGTCAGGGAAGGGGCTGTGGTTTCCTTTTCACAGAAGAAGAAGAGAATGAAAGAAATGAAAGGGAGGGTTCTGCTGATGAGTATAAACGTGAGAGAAAGAGAGAGAGAGTAGGTGGATGGTGTTTGGCAATAGGTTTAGGGGTAGCTTCTTGAAGAAGCTTCACAATTCGATTCAAATTTCCACTTAAAATCCCGTACGTTTTAATTTCCTCTTTTATCGTTCGACCCCCTTTTCTCTTTTAAACTTTGGCGTCCAAATTCCACAAAAAGATACATCGTATTTATAGCAATTTTCTTTTGTACAAAGAATTTTAAGAACAATTACATGATACAGCAAAACTCGGGTGTTACACGATATATCTTTTCGTGGAATTTGGACGCCAAAGTTTAAGAGTTAAAGGGGTAGAACTATCAAAGAAGGAGTTAAAACATACGAGATTTTAAGTGGATATTTGAATTAAATTTTGCAAAGCTTCTTCAAGAAGCTAACTGTAACAACCAAAAAAAAAAAATTTTACGATGCATTTTAATAAATATGCATAGTAGTTACAAATAAATTTTCTGAGTTGAGGAGCAAATGGATCAGTTTGATGTGGCATGAAATCACTAAGGGAGAGGAAATTGTGGTTCAAAGAAGAGCTACATGTAGTATTTGAAAAATACATGTAGATTAAGGTTAAGTTAAAATTTGATTATATAGTTGAAAAGTAAAACCCACACTTCATCATTTTTACCCTAACTTCTTTCTCTCTTCACGTAAACCTCCCTCCTTTCACCTCCATAGCCGATCACTCTTCTTCATTTTCAAGCTTCCATCCTTGAAGTTTTAAGGTAAAAATGGTTGGGTTATCATTTTTAGGTGATACAAGGTCGATATTGCGAGTTTTATGGGTTTGCACGAATTTTGGCATAGGGTTTCTTTGACCACAAAATTCTGAAATTTTCTCAAACTCCTCTTCTTGGTTGATGCTAGATCATGTTGTAGAATCATTCTAAGGGTTTTGGTTGAAAGGAATTGGTTGCTGGTTTATGTATGATTATTGTTGGAAGTTAGGATTGAAAAATGTTAAAAAAAACAGAGCAGTTTTTGGTTTTCGATTTTCTGCCATTTATGGTGTTTGGTTTTTGATAAATGGATTCCACCATGTTAAACTAGACATCTTCAGGTTTAATTTGGCTGTTGAATCATTGAAATGAGATAAGAATTGAATAAGTTATGAATTTTAGAAATTATTGTACAAAAACTGAAAAATTTCAGCGGGCAGTTCGTGTAACACTCGAATATTTTGTATCATGTAATTGTCCCTAAAATTCTTTGTACACAGAAATTGCTATAAATACGATGTATCTTTTCATGGGATTAGGATGCCAAAGTTTAAGACAAGCGGGGTAGAACGATAGAAGAGGAAATTAAAACGTACGAGATTTTAAGTGGAGATTTGAATCGAATTGCGAAGCTTCTTCAAGAAGCTACCCTTATCCTTGTAGCCAAACACTCTCTCTCTCTCTCTCTCTCTCTCTCTCTCTCTCTCTCTCTCTCTCTCACGTTAATAACCTTTAGCAGACAACCATCCCCCTCTCATTTCTCATTTTTTTTCTTCTTCTCCACGCAAAAGAAACAGCTCCGCCTTTGGTGATTTCTCCTCCACGAATTGAAGCTTCCATCCTTAAAGTTTTTAAGGTAAAATGGTTAGATTATCATTTTTAGGTGATATAAGACCGATATTGTAAGTTTTATGGGTTTTGCACAAATTTTGGCATAGGGTTTTGATTTAGGGTTTGGATTTTCTTCTTGTTTGATACTAATATATGTTAGAAAGTCGTTCTAAGAATTTGAATGAATTGATGATAGAAAACTAAGCACGTTGGATTAAATTCAGAAATTGAGCTTAGAAATCGGCCAAAAACAGGGAATCCATGATTTTTGAATTTCTGGCCATAATTTTGACCTATGTTTTATAAATGAATGAATCCATGATAAACTAGACATTATAAGGTTTCCAAAACATTTTGAATCGTTGAAAACAGATATGAATTGAGGAAGTTACGACCGTTTGAAGTTGGACCAAATAGGTTGTGAAATCTGAGTTTTTGATTAATGTTTATCGAAATCTCATAAATTGAATTGGTTAAGCTAATTGAATTGGATAGTTAATGTTGTTTGAATTTCAATGATATTGATGTTTGAATGTTTAGAGTAAAGTTTTGGATTAAACTAGAATCGTTGAATGTATAGAATTGATTATTGAGATTGTGATGTATTAATGAGTTCAATACGCATGTTTAGGTTCTAAACTCCAAGGAAAACATCAAGGTTGCTTGAATTACTAAGGACCGAGGTAAGTTCATATTGCATGTGTTCGGCCTTTAAGGCTTACATTACAAAGGTACTAGGATTTACACGCTTTATGAGGTACACTGATTATAAAATATGTTTTAGGTTAAGTGTTATTGTTTTATTGAACTGTCTCGATGAATTGTCTACGTTTATGGTTCGAGGACATGTCTATTGTTATGTTATGTTTATACACATTGTATGTTCATGCATCATGTTTTCAAGAAATCAAGCAAAAGTTTTATGCACGTGTTTTATGTATGAAAGATAAGTAAATATTAAATGTAATGTACTGGTTAAGTTGTGAGACGGGGACTGGCATATGTTCTTATCCTTCCTGGGACTCATGTAAAACCGTCCTCGCCAATGACATGTCGTTTATCCTTCTCTGGGACCAAGCAAAACACTAACCCATGTCATGTCATGTATGTTGAGCCTACTCCTCTATACTCTCCCTTATCCAATATGTCCACTTTAACCTAAATGTAAAGTATGTACATGTTTTGAAACGTATCATGCATAGCACGTGCATTTTACATTTATATATGATCTTACTGAGCATTAGGCTCATTAGTTAAACTTTAAAATGTAGGTACGGATCGTACAAATAAGGACTTTGAGCCTCAAGTCGACGAATAGACGCAGTTGGGGGAAACGAGCTCACGGGGGTTTGTTGTGACAGTCAGGCGACCCTTTTGACCCGTGGGTGAAGTTTAAGGTGTTATGAAAATGTTTTGTAGCCTTTTAAGTAGGATGTTTAGATAACTTTGATTTTGAAAAAATACTGGAAATGTTTGAATATTATTTCGTTTAGAAGGATATGTCTAGTATTTAGAGCCCTCTATGTGTTTTGTTTTCAAACTTCCGCTACATATTTTGGGTTTTAAATTCAGTTAAGTTTTCATGAAATGATAGTTAAAATGGTGGGAAGTGGATTGAGGAGTGTATGAAGTAGTTGTAAG
Organism: Begonia masoniana; assembly: GCA_022432975.1. NCBI lineage: Eukaryota > Viridiplantae > Streptophyta > Magnoliopsida > Cucurbitales > Begoniaceae > Begonia > Begonia masoniana. The sequence continues at coordinate 13,506,891 of CM039511.1, read as the reverse complement.
TGAAAGAAATGAAGGAAATGAGAAGAAAATGTGGACAGGTGGCACGCTTGCTTCGTGCGCCCAGCGCGCCCATCACCTACTTTTGCCACCTGAGCGCTATCGATCGGCTCCTGATGTGGTGAAAGAGGGATCGGCAGAGTGCTTGCCTATCGATCGCGCGTGAGAGGGCATGATCGATCGGCCGTCTATGTGGACTGAAGATCGACACCCGAGAGGGTGCCTATCGATCGCGCCCAAGGCACGATCAATCGGCTCCCTGTGCTCTCCACCCGGCTGGTGCGCACAGCTGGGCGAGCAATGCACGCGCACCGTGCACGCACTGATTGTGTGTCGTGCACACGACGGCCGCATGCCATGCGTGCAGCGACTATGCGCCATGCGCGCGATGACCGAGCGACGCGCGCGCCGCATGTGATGTGGTTCCAAAATGTTACTTTTTTAAAATTTTGATTTTTAAACACGTTTCAACCCGATGTTTTACGATACTTTCAAAACGTATTTTGTGAACATTTTCTACGTATTTTAAACGGTATAAACGCGCCAAAACAGAGTTAACGTTTTAACGAAAATGGTTATAACCTTCAATTTAAGGTTGTAAGTTTGCAAAAAAAAAAAAAATTATGTCAAATACGTGTCCAAGTCTCTGAAGTGACGTCAAGTTCCATGACGGCCTGCGAGGGTTGTTACAGTTTGCTTTTGATTTTTCTGTCATTTATAATGCTTTGGTTTTGGAAAATGGATTACATTAGCATAAACTAGACGTTCGTTATAAGGTTTCCAAAACATGTTGAATCGTTTGAAGTTGAACCAAAAATCAGTTGTGAAATCCGAGTTTTAATTGGTGTTGATTGAATTTTTTTCGTAAATCGAATTGATTGAAGCTAGTTGAATTGGTTAGTCAATAGTCTTTGTATTTCATTTATATGGATGCTTGAACATTTTGAGTAAAGTTTTGGATTAAACTACAATTGTTGAACTTATAGAATTAGTTATTGAAATTGTGATGTATTAATGAGTTCAATACACATGTTTAGGTTCTAAACTCCAAGGAAGACATCAAAGTTGCTTAAATTATGAATGATCAAAGGTAAGATTATACTATATGTACTTGGCCCTTAAGGCCTACATCACCAAGGTACTAGGTTTTTATGCTTTAATGGGTTATGCTTACGGGTACTTTAGGTTTTAGGCAAGTATTATGTTAAGTGTTTTGTTTGTTATAACGCTTGAGGATATGTTTTCATGTTACGTGTATGTTATTTTATACACACCGTATGTTCATGCATCACGTTTTCAAGGAAATCATGAAAAAGTTTTTATGCACATGTTTTATGTAACAAAGATAAGAAAATGTTATGTTATGAAATGTACCGGTTAAGTTGTGGGATGGGGAATAGCATACAAAATCATCCACCGTAAGCCCTGCGTATCCTTTCCACTGGGTGGGTCAGGGGACGGTTAAAACTCCACATATCTTGGGGCTGACCTGGGTCGAAGGGACACATGTTATGTTTCTGGTATCTACTCTTCTAATACGCCCATTTAACCACCATTTCACTGAACTAAATGAAAAGTAAAGTATGTACATGTTTTGAAAAAGTATCATGCATAGCACGAACATTGTATGTCATTGTTATGATCTTGCTGCGCGTTAGGCTCATTAGTTAAACTTCATGATGTAGATACTGACCGAACTGATGATGACTTTGAGCCTCAAGCTTATGAGTAGACGCAGTTGGAGGAACGAGCTCATGTGGTTGGTTGTGGCAGTCAGGCGAATTTTGACCCGTGGGTGAAGTTCTAAGGTTTATGTTTATGTTTTAAAATCTTTTGGAATAGGATGTACAATTAGTTTTCGAATTTGGAGATTTTCTGGAACTGTTTTGGAGTTTGTTATTCTGTATGGATATGTTCAGTTTTTAGAGTCATCCATGTAGTTCGTTTTCGTACATTTCGCTACGCTTTTAGCCACGTTTTTTAATTATGTTTTTTTTTAGCATGTTTCAACCTGATATTTTACGATACATTTCAAACGTATTTTACGATCGTTCCCCACGTATTTCAAAAGATTTAAACTTCCCAAAAATCAGTTTTAAGTTTTAAAGAAAACAAAAAATTTTACGCTAAAAATGCTATAAATAAAAATGTTTTTACATGACTTTGAGTATGGTACAAGGCTCCCTAGTGAGTTAGTTGTTCACCCCAAAAGATCCCTTCATATATCCCGGGTTAGGATAGTGGAGGCTGATGGTGAAGGTGTTCGCTAAGGAGTGGTTCCCTTATTGTTCTCCTCTTTATCTTTCGAGTGTTTATCTCTTTCCTCGATGAGAAATTCTTGGTTTATTTATTTCTTTATTTCTGGCTTGTGTAAAATTATTGGTTGTTTGGTACTTTATTTCATGCATGGTATTTCTTTGGATTAATTGAATTTTACACTATCTTATTTTTTATGTGCTCACTATGTGAACTTCAGTTCATTCCTTGTGTGGCAGAGCTCAAATCTTCTGCTATAATCCTAGACTTGGACTAGGTAGTCGGGTTCTTTTCAGAGATCAGGTCACTCAATCTGACGTTTGTATTTTGACACGCCTCTGGGTTATGACAATAACCAAGGAAGACACACTTAGCGGAGTGAGGTAAGAGTTTATGGAAGTTAGATGATCGAAGGCAAGGATAGTAGAGACATCCAAATACTTCAAGGAGAGAGTAGTCAGGAGATTTTTGAAAGAGGCACTAATAAGGAGATTTATGACCAAACACTAGGGAAGGGATTGATAAGAGGCTTGATGTAGAGAAGGCATAGGGCTAAAACATGATAGGAGTGTGTGAATGAAAAGGCCAAGACAACCCCATCTCAACAATACGACGATCTTTGCATTCCACGTGGCCATTTTGGGCCGGTGTACAGGGCCAAGAGATGTGATGATAGATGCCTTTAGAAGTGAGAAATGAGGGAGACGGTATTCATCACCCTAGTCAGATTAAAGCATTTGAATAGAAGCATGAAATCAATTCAGGACCATGTGATGTAAGAGAGAACTTCATCTTTTGTTTTAAGAAGGTACAGGCGAGTGAAACAACTATAATAATTGATGAATAATAAAAAATAGCGCACACATTAGTGGAAGAGTTTTCTGGGGAGAGTTCCCGAAGATCACTTAGAACAAATTAAAAAGGAGAAGAAGCACGAGATACAAAATCAGTAAATGGTAATAGATGAGATTTACTTAGATTGCAAGCAGTACCATGCAAAGAGGAACGAACATTACAAGAAAAAATAACATGTTTAATGGTATTTAAATGGGGATGTCCCAATCGCGAGTTCCAGAGGTGCAACAGGGAGAAACTGAAAAAGATAGTAGAGTGATTCGGGATGTGGACAACGACAGAGAGATGGAGTAGAGGCCTTGATAGACATTACTGCGAAGGACGGTCATCTGAGATCGATGATGCTTAATAAGAAAAAGGAGTAAAATTCCCCATAAACATTGTGATCACAACAAAGCTTGTTAACACTAATAAGTCTAGTGGTCAGTGTGGGAGTGTGTAAGATGTTGACATTCATTGTCGTCCAACCAACAACCATTTATCTACGAGATGTGATTATTTGTGAAGATTTCTCAAGTGTGAATGGGTGAAGATTTCTCAAGTATGAACGGAGTCTTTAAAGTCTCCATACACTATTCCTTTGACGGCTACTATTCATTTGACGGCTACTATTCCTTTAACGGTTGCATACACTATTCCTTTTGTGGCTAGAAGAAGAAAAGTTTGTTTTTTCTTGTGTCTTCCTAGCATCTATAAATAGAGGCTTGAGAAGAGAGTTTCAATCATCCCATTTACAAAATCCAAACCTCCGAGAGAGAAAGTGAGTGCAAAAGCAAAGTATTTGGCTTGTGTAATATTTTCTTAATTGTGTTCAATAAAGTGTGTGTTGTATTTTCTTCCTTGTGTTCAACATAGGAGGTTTAAAAGATGAAGGGGTTTAGAAGAAGAGGAGATTGAAGAGTTCCCAACAGTGGAGATAGAGAGCAACGTACCATTTTCAGCCAAGAGTTGGTCTTGACCAGTGTAGGAATGTACTCCCACTTTCCACTCTTTTAATCTACTAAATTAAATAGATAACACATCATATTTCATTCATGCATATCCCAAATGTTAATCCAATACACAAACTTTTATTCAATCCGAGATGACAGTCTTGAATATCCAGCCAAATTTTCAAGATGCTTGATTTTCCTTACTTGATCAAAGCCAACTTCTTCATATGAGATTCTGATGGTAACTTGACATTGGTTGCCAGTCCAAAAGATTGAAGAAGTGAAATGACCCACCAAGTGGCGTCAATCTGCCACCATTTTAGGCCTTGCCTGGCCGAGAATTCAAATGCATGGTGATTGTTATGCCATCCCTCTCCAAATGCTAATACCCCCACCAACCTGCAATTAATAAACTCATCATTTATTGAGTATTACGGTACCAATTTCTACATGAAAAGTCAAAAATTACAGAAGAAGTGAAGGTTTAAAAATACCAGTTGTTTTTAGACAAGTCACCCGTCTTCCATTCTTCCGTCCCCCATACATGGCATACAGAGTTAACCATAAAAGTTATGTGAAGAACAAACACAGTTCTTACACCCTACAAGATTGATGGAATAAGTTAACTTGATAACATTGTGTAATAGTTAAGCACAAATCAAAAGCCAATAACAAAAAAAGAAACATACAGATTTACGTGAGAAATTTACTATGAAAACTTAAAGTACAAACATGGGGAAAAAGTATGAAAAAATGTAGTCAAAGCGCCAACAAACTCCTAGGAAAAATCTATTATTTTGTTCTATCCCTTTAATTGTATAACAAGTTTTTCTGTGATCTATTCTCGGTGAGGGTTCTTTGGGGCCTAAGACAAAGTAATAGGATCACAATCTCATGTTGTATGGATGCGATCTTGGAGTGTACTATATAAGTAATATTTCATCTCTGACTAATAAGATATCTTTTAGAATAAAATCCAAAAATTAAGTCATGCAAGTTTTGACTCAAAACAGATGATGGAGATCGAGATGTAATAATTTTGGTTCACCTCAACAATTCAAGTAACTAAGTTAGTCTTGTCAACAAACCAGGCTAGGCTGCCCTAGTCCATTGCAGTGAGCCCTAAGTCGAGCTCAAGGTAGCTCGAGAGGCCTTAGCCTGAACCAAGGTCAGATCACTGAGTCCTTAACAGATCGAATTACATCGGTAAGACTATGATACGTAACTTTAAAAAATAACAAAACCCAAGAAAAATTTGAAGTTATGTACCAGCCCCCAAACAAGATAGGGAAGTCCTCCTTTCATATAAAGCAGTGCACCAGAGGCGTAAATGTGAAGCATATAAGTCTTTCGAAGAAACCTATAGAACTTTTGCTTCTGCAGATCACCCACGTTGTCTGGTTCTCCATACTTATTATACGCCGTAAAAAATTTCTCGTAAAGCTTCTGTGAGCTGACGTGAGTATCCTTGTCTTTGACGTTCTTCGGAGTAACCTTTCTCGTCAATAAATCAGAATCAAAGATCCAACTTATGTGACTAAACCAGAACCCATGGATCGGACTATGAGGGTCTCTCTCTGTATCGACGAACTGATGATGATAACGATGCGTACTCACCCAGTCAATTGGATCACCCTGCAGTTTATAATCCACAAAAGAATATAATATTTTAAATTTAGGAGGTAAAGCAATGGAAATATGAATAATGGACCTGAAAAGCATGAACTCCGCAGTAAGCAAACAAATACTCGAGCAATTTTGGAAGCCTGAAACACCGGTGGGCGAGGTTTCTGTGATAACTGAGAGTGATACCCAGCAAACCAGTGATTACGTAGAGCGTTAATGCAAGACAAAGTGCGTTCCAGCTGAAATGAAATGGGGCCAAAACGCAGAGAAAATGCATGAACAACATGCCGGTGGCCGTCCGGCGATCTATCCTGCTCCATTTTCTTCTCAAGGAGGGCTTCTTGGCTGCCTCCATGGACGTTGCACCAGCTGCTGAGAATTCGGGAAGAAAAAAACAGAAAATTGTATATAGCGTTCTCGAATCTTGAGTAGGTTTAATTCAATAATCCCACTAACCAATTTCCCGTTTTTATAAGGATTCGCCGGTTCATCTAATGAATGCATTACTTCTTATACTTTGCCAAAACGCAATTCGCAACACATGGACGACATGCCATTGGCCGTTTTCTGTCTAACTTAATATGTATTTTAGAATTAAGTTTAGAAGAACATAGCATGTGAAATTAAATATAGTTGATTAAAGGAAAAAAAATGGAGAATATAAATTCGGCTAACTTTAAATTAATAATATTTTGGGTAATTATCAAAATGGAACTTAAAGTTTGAAGATGTTTTCAATTGACACTTTGAATTTTTAATTTCATCAATTAACACTTCATAGTTGGAAGTGCTAACAACGAATACCTTACCGTTAATGTCCGTTAAATTTTCTATTAAATCTCTCACACTCTCCCTCCCTCCCTCCCCATTAAACTCCATTCCTTTTGAGGAATGGATCTGGAAGGGTGGAGTTTTAGAGCTAAAAGGTATTTTAATGTGAACCATTTTAATGAGCTAAAAGGTATTCTGTTTGCTCCTCGAAAACAAATGATAGCAGCCTCTAGCTATTTGTTTTCATTCACTTGGTTCACATTAAAATACCTTTCAGCTCTAAAACTCCACCCTTCCAGATCCATTCCTGAAAAAGAGTGGAGTTTAATGGCGAGGGAGGAAGAGGGTGGGAGATTTAATAGAAAATCTAACGGACGTTAACGGTTAGGTGTTCATTGCTAACGCCTCCAACTATGAGGTATTAATTGATGAAATTAAAAGTTTAAGGTGTCAATCGAAAATATTTTTATGAGAGATTTAACAGAAAATCTAACGGACGTTAACGGTAAGGTATTCGTTGTTAGCGTCTCCAACTATGAAGTGTTAATTAATGAAATTAAAAATTTAAAGTGTCAATTGAAAACACTTTCATGAAAGATTTAACAAAAAATCTAACGGTTGTTAACAGTGAGGTGTTCGTTGCTAGCGCCTCCACCTATAAGGTGTTAATTAATGAAATTAAAAATTTAAGGTGTCAATTGAAAACACTTTCATACTTCAAGATCCATTCTGATAATTACTCTAATATTTTTTTAGATCAATTTGATTACTATTTACTGGGATTTTCATAACTTGTTACGGTTTGAACATGTATAATTTTCAAACAAACGCTCAAACAGGTAAAAAAAATTATGAGTTATCACGTAGTTAAAAAAATTGAAATAATATTAGGTAAATTAAAGTTGTGGTAAACTGTAAATTATAATTTTTTTTTTTACTTGTCTAATTGTTAGAATTCTATTTGGGTCATGTTGTTGGAGTTGAGATTTATATCTTATTTAAAATTTTATTTTCTCTATAAATTCATGTAAAGTAGAATCGTAAAACTCAAGGTTGTCATTTGATTTTCATAGTAATATTATTATTGACTGTGTTTTTTTTTTGAAAATTTTTTCACATAAATCTGGGTGTCCTACTTTTCTATTTTCTATTCAATTTATTGTTCGATTTTCCAACACTGACCTTATTTGGATTAGCAATTTCCATACGTTCATGATTTGAATATAAGGTGGATGACCTTTCTGTTAGGATTAAACGTCATAATCCAATCTGTTTTGAAACGAAAAATAATAACACACGGATTTATAGTGATTCACTCTCAAAGCGAGAGCTACATCCACTTGCCGCTACGGGATTTCATTAAGATCAAATATAAACGAGTTACAATCTTGTCTCTTCCTCTCACGCTCTCTACAATCATACGAAACCCTAAATATATCTTTATATACTCAATGAAATAGGACAAAGAAATAAGAGGATAAAATCACCAAAATACCCCAACAATAAAGACCCTTGTAAAAAGAAATTTCTTATGGGGCGCTGCCCTCGACCCCGGAATGAGGGTTTACCTAACCGCCTAGGTCGATCTGCAAATTTCTCTGCGTAAGGTTTTCAATCAACGTAGGCTGCACTATTCAACACTTTCGAAAGATGGTTAGAGGAGAACATTTAAACCATTCTTGAAGCACATTGAGCACAAATATTGATAGGTAAGTTCTGTTCGTTATAGGTTCATTATTTGCTTCTCAAATAATTCAGATTTTTAACATTGAGGTTTTATTTAGATCGGAATTCCAATGAAAGGATCTAAAATCAGTAGTGGAGGGACAGGTAAGTCATGATTTATACAGTGATAAACTAAAAGTTAGAAAACAAATTAAATGAGAAAGAAGAACAAAAATAGGTTAATGGCTGTTTCATGTATTATCCATTCCATGTTTTTATGCATCCTTCGTTCTATGTTTCATGCAAATAATTCAGATTTTTAACATTGAGGTTCTATGGTAAAGGTATAGTCTTTTGGTAGTTTTAACATCCTTGGTTTCCTATTGTTAATTGTCAGTTTAACGTTTTGTTTCGGTTTGGTTCAACAACTTTTTGAATTAGATTTGCAATTTGTATTGCGGTTATTTGTTATACTTTTCAAAATTTATATTTTCCATTTCAAATAGATTAGTGAGCGAGTTGATGAGGGTTAAAGAAAAAGAAGAAAGAAAATTAGATGTGGTGTGAGAAGAGTCATAGAGAAAATAAGAGAGAAAAAAGGTAAGAGAGATCTTTTCGGAACATTATTTTTCTTGTCATCTTTGTTGATGCTTCATTTGATGTTGTAGCATTACGCAAATATTTATTTTCTTAATTCTCTAATAAAATTTTCTACTGGAGTTTTATGTCGTGGATGTAACACGATTTGGTCCACACAACGTAAATTCTTGTGTCTTGAATCTTGATTTCTTCTTTTACTCTTCTTAATTATTCTTGATTAATTTTCGCGGTGTGACTGATTTTATGACAACACATCTGTACAAGAAGCTCTAGTATGATTACTAGCTGTGTGGTGGTACTCTCTATTATGTTTTCTTAGTTGTATTAAGATAATGTCATACTGTTGCAGAGTGAAAGCTCCATATATGCTGGGGAAAATGTCAATATGAGGCTTGTTGTGATTTCTGGCAAATTGAATGAGATAATAAAGTTGATCAAATTCGAAAAGTCTAATGAGTTTTCCATGATTTTGAGCTACAAAAAAGATGATATCAGGTCATCTCGGTCCCGAAAGACGAACATCGGATAGGTGAACTTCACTAAAGTAAGCATTGGATCCTAATGGTGCAGTAGCAAAGCCGCTGCTCCAGGAGACACTCGTATGGCAAGGCATTTGAGAAGTTGGGGGAGGGGGTACAGCACAGAGACCTTCAAGCATTTGCACTACTTTACTCATTGGTGGCCTTAAATTCATCTCTTCTTGTATACACCAAAGCGCTACTTTAATGACAGTCTCAATTCTCGGATCGTTTGCCGTAATTCCGGCATTCGGATCGACAACTTCTTCAAGATTCTGCTCTTCAAGCATCTTAAACACATAAGATGGGAAGTGGACTTTCTCTGAACTCTGCCCTGCGTCGTAGTTTTTTCTTCCACCGATGATCTCGAGCAGGACCATTCCGTAGCTATAGACATCGCTCTTGTCTGATATGGTTAAATTAGTGATCCATTCGGGTGCGACGTACCCTCTCGTGCCTCGGATTTGCGTGCAGATGAAGCTCTGCTCTCGGTTCATAAGCTTGGCCAATCCGAAGTCGGAAACTTTGGCGACGAAATTGTCATCGAGGAGAACATTTTCAGGCTTTATGTCACAATGCACTATTTTTATCTCACACTCTTCGTGCAGATAAGCTAATGCCTTCGCCATAGACAATGCGATGCTGAATCGAGTATCCCAATCCAAAAACGGTCCGTTTTCGTTGTTCTTGAAGATCCATTTATCGAGCGATCCGTTGCTCATGTACTCGTATACGAGAAGACGATGAATCCCCTCGGAGCAGAAGCCTTTGAGCTTAACCAAATGTAAATGATGTATGCTTCCAATAAGGCTGACTTCTGCTCTGAATTCCTTAGCGCCCTGCCCAATTTTCTCCAATTTCTTAACAGCCAATCTGGTCCCATCAGGCAATACTCCTGAGTAAACTGAGCCGAACCCTCCTTGGCCGACTTTAGTGGAGAAGTTTTTGGTTGCTCTTTTAAGCTGACTGAACCGGAAACGCACCGGAAGTCCTGAAATATTGTCCAGAAAATTATCCTCCTCCGAGGAGTCAATTGACGACTCGATTAATCTCTTGATTCTCCGGCGGCAATAGAGCACGATATGAACGCCGATGACAGTGAGTGAAACTGCTATAATTATGAGCGTCATCTGCACAACATGCTTCCTCACGTTTCCTCTTGCTTCTTGTGGAGGGCTCTCCCCGCCATCTCCAACTTTTTCGACCTTCATGAACGAAATGTAGCCGCCGGAGTCTCGTTCGAAACGCTGAAAACTCCCAAGCTGGTTGAAGAAATAGCAGCTCCCAGAAGTGCTGTCAAAGAACAGCACCATGCAAGAGCAGTTGTTAAGGCAAGCTTCCTGGCACTTGGTCAAGTTGGATATCATAAAGGGCGTGACATATGGTAAAGCAAAATAATTAAGATTATCACCCACGTATATCAGCTCTTCCAAGCTGCTATTACAGTTGGAGATGGCCTGAGGTTTGCAGTTAAGCCGGGAGCTGAGAATCGAAGGACACTGGCAAATGTTGTCGAAATAGCAGACAAAGTACGGGCTGCATGGCTCTGGCGTGCTGCAGTAGCCTTGCGGTATGACTAGCTGAGGATGAACTGACCTTCCCTTCTCGAGATTGGAGAAGGAGACTGAACCATCACTACCTAAAACAGCTGCCCAGGTCGTGGCATTCGAGTCGAAACTTTCTTCGGAGAGTACAAACTGCCAAAGCAAAAGCCCCTTCCCATCGTAGAAATTCCAAGAATTTGAGATCAAAACCACTGCCTTGACATAGCCACTGACGCTATGGTTGGTTTTCCTGCTGTCGTTTGCGATAGACCAGTAGATTTGTGGAGGTTGATAGCCTGCGTACAGAACCAAGTTGCCGGATTTGATTTCCAGATAGTTTGAGACGCCATTAACGTGTGGATAGCTTCTCAACTGCATGCCTTCCCAGAACATCTGGTCAGACAAAAGCGTGTCGGTCGGATAGTTGAAACTCTGCCACAGAATTGTTCCGTTACCGCCGAGCAAAACTAAGTTTCCGGAGTTCTTCAGCTGCATTGAGGTTGCGTTTTGTCCAGTCGTGGCTGTCGACCAAACCTCGCCACCCTCGCCTTCAAGGTAAATGTTACCATTGTTGCTGAACACGAATCTGTCAGAACCTTTAACCATGGAATCTCTGTCAGCTGTCCAGACTACTTTGGAGCTGAAAATGTGAATGATTCCTAGTGAAAACAATGCGTTGTCGAGGCTCGTGTAAAATCCCAATCCAAATGCGGAGTTTTCTGATAAGAGAAATAGCCCATTATTGTTCTTCCATTCTGCCTGAGATGCTTGGAATCCTGGGTGAATCTCTCTAATCGGATCTTCGCCGGCAAGGCAGTACACAAGAAGGAGGACGAAAAAACAAAAGCTTATTTGCAGGGAAATTCCCATTTGTATAAACACTTGTTTTGTTTCCTTAAAAATGCTGAAAAATAAGTACAAAAATCTCATAAATAAACATGCATAATACCGATTTTACTTCCTTTGTTTAGTTGCAGAAGCAGGTAGACGAAGAAGATGATGGCTTTCTCTTTCTGTATCAATTGGAAAACAGCATAACAGAAGACAAGAGGGCTACAACTACTATAATTTTTATTTTTAACTCCATAATTCAGTCCTTAATCTGCTTTTAATACTCACGTAAGTATCTGTTATGGTTTTATTATTACGAGATTGCACGTCCTCTTCTTATGAACTCAAATTTCTCTCTCTGTCTAACTGTATATCATTGAAAAAGATGAACACAATGTCGACATGAAAATCTACGAACAGCCCTTGGATCCGCGTAGAAGGGTCACAATAAGATAAAGAAATCTGCCATTAACGTTGACTTTCAATTATAATATTTTTGGTAGGAAGGTGTGGTTGCCACAATTCATCTCTTTGTGAGAAGTGGCTCCATTGTAAGACGTGCTTATGGGCAGCCTTATTCTCATTTTTTTGTTCTTTATTATATTGGTTTTTTTTTTTTTTTTATTCAAAGCAAGAATTTCATATTTCATGTCCTCTTCCAAGAATTTACGGATTGATATTGTCTTAGAATATCTAGATTGATATTTTCTTGGACAAAAAAAATTACTTCGGAAAAAAGAGAGATTTATTCCAATCTACTAAAAATTCCTGACAACATTTCATTGCGCAAGCATTTTATTTTATATTCGACCTCTTGAATTTCTCTTATTTTGTAATTCTTCTTTTTAGCGGATCCTTACTTATTGACCGCTAAATCAAAGATTGTATGCTCGTAGTTCATCACTCAAAGAATAATTTGATACTTATACCCATTCGTAGAGTTTGGATTTGCTCATTGTGTATAAAATTTTGGGAAGACTTGTAAGTTCCATGGAATAAATAATTTTTAGGTGATTGAAATATATTAATGCGCCAATTGATTAGATGATTTGAATAAAGTGAAACATCAAATTTCTTTGTAATGAATAAAAACATCAATAGTTAAATAAAGAATGAACGCAAAATTTAATTAAAAGATGAGAGAAATGGTTAAAACCAAGTTTATAAACCGAAAATTTATCGAAATGTGTCTTACCTCAATCGTTGAATAGCTTACCTTTCAAGGAATGAGAAACTAATAAAAAAATCTTATGTACTAGGGAGTCGATTGAATGATTCTATTATTTTTAACGATAAGGTAACATGCCCGTGAAGCGCTAGCAAAACTATGAGTTGTCAGGTAGTATATCACTAAAGATTTCCACCGATAATGGATTAAAAAAGAATGTATAAGACTATATTAATATGTGATTGTTGCGAGTGTTCATGTTTTTTACTCAATGAAATTATTATCTTGTTATTATCTTTGTAAAATAGGTGAGTTTGACTGAAAAAGAACTGATAATAACCAAATTTTTTCTAGTTGCGGGACAGCATGTGAGAGAAGAAAATGAAAATAAATGTATTATCAAATAAATCACATTTTCTGTTGCGTGATCTTTTCTGTTTGGAAATTTTTAGAGAGAAACAACTCCACATAAAATGATTTTTGCAATTTTGACGATTATAAGCGTTGAGTTGGTCAACTTGTTTCTCCCTAGGAATTGCAAAATTGCCAAAACCATTTTATTTGGAGTTTCTCTAGAAATCACCTAGCAGAGTAAATCATATGACAAAAAATGTGATTTGTTTAACAGTACCCATAACGACAAATACTTTGAAAGATTACGATTAGTTATGCGGTGTCGCACAGAGTGTTACGTGTGACACCGATAATGAATGCAATGACGAACAATATAAATATGCGGAAATAAATGAGATAGGAGGTTGTTAACGCAGTTCTGCAACCAGCCTACGTCTGCGGGGCCACGCCCAGATATAAAAATATTTCTTTGAGTTCACAAAGTTACAAGACAATCGGACTTATACAAATAAAGACTCCCTCTTATCTTTGTCGCCGCCTCTAGCTAACTTCCCTAAGAAAACTTTTTTTACGAGATCCCCTCGATTTAAAATCGACCTCTCCCGAAATCTAGAAAACAACAAGATCCCCTTGTTGTTGATTCCTCCCAGAATCCATGTTATGGCAATATCCCCTCGCCCACGATCAAGAACGACAAGCTCCCCTTGTTTATAAACAGAACTCCTCCTGAGTTCGAATGCAGTCTCCTCTCGAGACTGAGCTTCAATGAAGATCAAAGAAATATTGCCTCCTGGGACACCTCCTGGAACACCAGAGTGTTGTCTTCAGACGCAATACACAACACACTCAATAAATCGATGCAATCCACAGCATAAGAAGAGTGTGTAAAACAATCACAGACCCAAACGCAGAAACTTTGGGAGTGAAAGAAAAGTGACGGCACAAAGAACGAATAAACCTTTTCACGCGAAAATCAAAACTCTGTCGTCAACCGCTTTCACAGAAAACGAAAGCTTTAAATATCATTGGTAGCTTCCATATCTTCGATTCAGTCAGTTACCAAATTAGATAGAACGTCGCAAGAATTAAGGAAAATAAATCTTAACAAATTCGATTGTGTGACACACCATGTGACACTTTAGGAAAGTATCTCTAACTTCCTTGATATGGCTCCTAAAATTTAGGTAAGCATCCCACGATTCATGTTATCTCGAAGCCTAACAGATTTCACCAAATCTCCATCAAATCGGCTTACCAAAATAAAGTTTTCTAAAAAACAAGTGCCTTTAACTTTTTCAATAATTTTCTCATTATTCTTGTTTCCTTATTTTTCTCTTCCATAGAATCTTCATGATTGTTAATATGACGCCATCCAATAATCAGAATGCAATATTTCTTGATCACCAAGAAATAAATTATCAATTTAGAAAAACATATTATCTCCATAAATATATATAAATATTGCCAAAAAATCAATGTCAACTTATATGCAGTATCTTTGCATTTACAATCTCCCCCTTTGGCATTTTTTGGCAAAATCAATATAGCACAGAGTTTCAATAAATTCCCCCTGAAAATAACTCCCCCTGAATTGTGACTTCAAACATCATAAAAATATCACTCATCACCATATCATCATATAGTATCAGAGAGCAAAGCATATCACCATACATATCATTAATCACCAAAACACTTCTCCTTTTTGCCATAAAAAGACAAATATTCAAAGAAGAGAATAGCACGTACCACAAACTCAGCAACATCACCAGATAAGTACCAGACATACAATCCGTACCAAAGGAAATAATCAATATCAGCAATATAATTATTCATATACGCACCAGGGTAAGCATATAATAATCATAGCAAAAGTATAGTATCCACCAAAAAACATATCCAGGGATCCAATATAGTCAGAAAATATCATATCCAAATGCAGGAGAGTAGTTATATGAGTACCATAAGAATCAAATAGAAAAAGATTATCCAAGAAAGTAAAATATTCAGAGAACAAACGCATCATTGAAGTAGTTCAATGTTAAGCATTAGCATTATCTAGCACACCCGCTAGAACATCCTCTGGGACACTGGATGAACCAGCTTCTTCCATGACCTTGGCCTGTGAATCTGAGTCGGCCATGTGAGGATTTTTCTTGTAAATATCATTTAATAACACAGAAATTGTTGATCTCTGTTTTTCCAGCTCAGATATTTGGATGCTGAGAGATTTGGACATATCCAACAAAAATTTCACAAAATGAGCTAGGAGAGCAGAGTCAGTATTAGACTCAGAAATTGACAGACCTTCGACAAATCCTTCTAAATCATTCTTGTGCTCCCCCATGCACAGTTTGTAGCTAATTCTAATTTCCTCTTTTTCTTTGTATAACACTTCATTCTCTCTTTTAATGGACTGTTGGGAGGTTAAAACACCATATATAAGGGATGGAAATGGAAGTGCTAAATTGGAATTTTTCCCTTCCTCATGCTTCATAATTTGATCAAAAAATAGCTGTCCAAAATCAACAGATATAGAATTCCCAATTTTAAATAAAAATGCTGCCATAGTCTTGTTCACCCCAGTGCCATGGGATGTTGGCAACCAATTTCGCATGGCTATTTTATATAGAATGCCATACTTTACTGATAATTGAGCTGCTGGAAAACATGTGGCCAGATGTGATGACCCGAATATGCACGTATGGGTACGATGGCTGCACGAACCTGAACCTGGATGGTGGTACGTCCGCGCGGGCGAACCGGAAGGTGACAGGTCGTAAAAAGGGGGTCGTCACAATCCCACATCGCTTGGGGAAGTATGTGAAAATGAAACATATGTAAAGAGACCCTTCCAACATAGTAAGACGCGTTTTTGAGCACGATTGGCAACGGATCCCATAAGAACTCCGAAGTTAAAAGTGCTTCGGCGAGAGCAAATCCAGGTTGGGTGACCTTCTGGGAAGTTCTCGCCAAACAAAGCCGTGAGGGGAGGATATTGGGCTTACGACCCAATCCCCATAGCGGACAATATCTTGCTGGGAAAATGGGTCGTTATAAATGGTATCAAAGCCTATACCCAACCAGAAATGTGGCCAACGAGGACGTTGGGCCCCCGAGGGGGGGTGATTGTGATGACCCGAATATGCACGTATGGGTATGATGGCTGCACGAACCGGAACCCGGATGGCGGTACGTCCGCTCGGGCGAATCGGAAGGTGACAGGTCGTAAAAAGGGGGTCGTCACAATCCCACATCGCTTGGGGAAGTATGTGGAAATGAAACATATGTCAAAAGACCCATCCAACATAGTAAGACGCATTTTGGAGCACGATTGGCAACGGATCCCATAAGAATTCCGAAGTTAAAAGTGCTTCGGCGAGAGCAATTCTAGGTTGGGTGACCTTCTGGGAAGTTCTCGCCAAACAAAGCCGTGAGGGGAGGATATTGGGCTACGACCCAATCCCCATAGCGGACAATATCTTGCTGGGAAAATGGGTCGTTACACCAGATCCTACGAACACCCCCAGTGACATCAAAAATAATTCTGTTGAAATCGGGTACAAACTTGGCAGATGCAGTCGTTTTTAACCCCAAATATGCATTAATTATTGTGGGGGTAAAATTAAAAGTGTGGCCTCTCACATAAACCTTGCCATAATTAGGATGGACAGAGTCTTGCACATCCGAATCAAGATTACAATAAAATTCTTGGACAATTTTCCAGACAAAAGGATAGAAACCTCTAAAGGTTTTCTCTAATCCAAGACTAAGCAGATGGTAAACGACTGCTTCACATTGAGTAAAATCTCCTTCGTGAATTTTCCTTTCTGGCCAAATATTTCTTTGGGAGAAATTTGGCCATCGGCTTGCATGAAGTCTCGACTTAAAATAATCATTTGAAACTTTTAAAGCGGACTTACTTGGATTTTTACTCGTCTCACCTTTCTGTGGAGATTTGGTTTTCGCAGAGCTTTTATGAACCTGACCTTCACTGGTCCTCAATCTTTTGGATTTTTGAGCTATTGATGGACTTGCTTTCGGTGGTTTAACAGTGACTAGTTTTTGAACCTTCTCAGTTGATGGCTTAGTGGTCTTTGCGACATTGGTTTTGGATGTTTTTGGAGCCGAGGATTTAGAGGCCTTTTGAACAGAGGATTTTAATACCTTTGAAGCAGAAGTTTTTGAGGATTTTCGTGTCGGCTTTTCTGGAGTTATTCCCTGAAAATCTTCATCATCTGTATTTACTTCTAAAACGACTTCTTGAAGCCATGGACTATCAGAAGAGGATTCTTTTTCAACTCGTGACCGTTTACCTTTTGAGGCCGTAGATACTTTCGAATTTCTTGGTGCCTTGGGCGGCACTGAACTAGTTTTGAACTTATCCTCACTGGTTTGTCGAAATCTCCTTTTAACCCCAAACGAATCTACCTATGTAATGGGAATGGCGTATTCTGTAATTTTTGGTTTTTCCTTTCCATGAATAGAGGATTTTACTGGCGGTGAAGAAGGTAAATAAATCACTATGGCCGAATTCAACCTTGGCATTACCTCTGAAGCATCTTCTGGAATATGGCCGGAAATTTCCTCTTCAATAATCACCATTTTGAGAGAGAGAGTGATTGAAAAACCCTAGAAGCATATTCTTGATCGAAGAGAAGTAAGAGAAAGAGTGTTCTAGTAAACTTTTAAATTTGAAATATCTTCCATATATATCCGTCAAATCTCATAATAAAAGAAATCCAAGATTTTTAGTAAATTTTCGGAAAATAAATCTCACAATCTACCAAATTTCCATAAATCAGAATAATGAATTTTAGAAAGATAATTCAAATCTCCTTGAGTTAGGAAATAAATCCAATATTATACTAATGCTCCAAACATCATATAAAAATAGACTTCTAAAAATTAGAATAGTCATAATTTTGCATGTCACATACAGTGTTGCCCAAAACAACTATTATATCAAAGAAAAATCACTTCCAGCAGAGGATGAACAATATCCAGTAGATTGCCCAGATAAATAAAAACAAATGTCTAATGCAAGTGGCAAATTTTTTTTTTTATATATAAATGAAAGCAATAACCAACTTTTAAATAACACAGAGGCCTAAGGCAGACCTCAACTCTTCAAATCTAGCACCATCCAATGCCTTGGTGAAAATATCGGCAGTCTGTTTTTCGGTCACCATATGCTCCAAATTAATAATTTTGTCTTCCACTAAAAATCGAATAAAATGACGCCGTATGTCAATATGCTTTGTCCGTGAATGCTGAACAGGATTTTTAGAAATATTAATAGCACTCAAATTATCACAGTAGAGAGTCATGACACCCTGTGTGACACCATAGTCTTTCATCATTTGTTTCATCCAAAGAAGCTGCGTACAGCTGCTACCTGCTGCTATATACTCTGCCTCGGCCATAAATAGAGAAATAGAATTCTGCTTCTTGCTGAACCATGACACTAAGTTGTGTCCTACATAAAAACATCCACCCGAAGTGCTTTTTTGATCATCAGAACTTCCTGCCCAGTCAGCATTACAATAACCACCAGATTTGCATTAGAATCAAAAGAATACCAGATACCATAATCAGTTGTTCCACTAACATATTTTAGAATTCGTTTAACCGACACTAAGTCAGACTCCTTTGGATTTGCTTGAAATCGAGCGCATAAACCCACGCTATAACAAATATCTAGTCGGTTGGCAGTTAGATATAAGAGACTTCCAATCATACTTCTATACAAACGCTGATCAACAGCAATTCCCTTTTCATCTCAAGCTTAAATTTTTTCAGTAAATTCTTGGCATATTTGGCTTGAGAGATAAAAATATCATTCTTCTCTTGTTGTATTTGAAGTCTGAGAAAATAAATTAGTTCTCCAACCATATTAATCTCAAATTCCCCAGTCATTTGAGCTACACCATAACCTGTGACACCGAGCCAAACACTATATCATCAACATAAATTTGAACAAGTAGGAATTGACCTTTGTCACGGCGAACGAATAGGGTTTTATCTACTCCCCCTCACTTATATCCCTTGGTTAATAGATATTGCGTGAATCGTTCATACCATGCACGAAGGGCTTGTTTGAGCCCATATAATGCCTTCTTCAACTTATACACATACTCGGGATGATGAGGTCTTCAAAACCCTTTGGTTGATCAACATAAACTTCTTCATTGAGAAACCCATTGAGGAAAGCACTCTTCACATCCATTTCATATAGCTTGAACCGCATAACACAAGCAATAGCCAAGAGAAGCCGAATAGATTCAAGACGTTCAACCGGGGCGAATGTTTCATCAAAATCAATTCCTTCAATCTGGGAATACCCTTGAGCAACTAGCTGTGCTATGTTGCGAGTAATGTTGCCATGCTCATCGGTCTTGTTTTTGTAGATCCACTTAGTACCAATAACATTCACATCGGGAGGACACGGTACTAAGTCCCAAACTTGATTTCGAGAGAATTGGCTGAGTTCTTCTTGCATAGCTTCTATCCAGTACTCATCTAGCAATGCTTATTTCACATTCTTTGGCTCGATAGTTGATGTAAAGCATGTCATTTGAATCATTTCACGATAATTAACCCTCGGCTTATCTCTGGTTCGTATACCATCATTCATACCCCCAATAACCTCATCTGAAGGATGATTCTTCTGAACACGTATAGATAGTGGCCTGTTGTGTAAGGTAGACACTTCTAATTCATCAACTGTCTCTATTTGATCTGTGACACCGCCTGTGACACCTTCTGTGACACCGAATGGAACACTAAGGCCTTCATTGTTTAAAATCTTATTTGCATCTTCTTTCGGATTAAATGCTGTGTCCAGAGAGTCATCTACTTGCACGTTTGCAGATTCGATAACAGTTCGTTTTCTTTTGTTGTAAACACGATAAGCACGACTATTTGTAGTATAACCGAGAAAGATAGCCTCATCACTCTTAGGATGTAACACCTGAGAAATTTTTCCCAACGTAAATGCCTTAGATTTGCATGTGTTAGGAGTATAGAAATAGAGCCTTAGAGTTTTCCTAAACACTTGGAATTTGGAAAGGAAACATTAGAATGGAAATGATTTAGAATTTTGGGTTATAAACTAATTAAAGAGAAATCAAGTAAAAGAGAAAGGAAGGGAAAAGTGGAAGGAATAAGGATAAGTTTGAAAAGTCAAATTGTTAAGTTAAAAGGGTGAGATTCACGTGGGAAACAAAAGAGGAAAATCAAAAAGTGGTAGAAAAGTCAAAGGACTTTGTGAATTATTATGAAGCAAATAAGGAAAGATTAATTGGAAAAATAAATAATAAATAAATATGAATGTGAGGGATTTTTTTCACGTGAAGATGAGGTGAGAATGGAGGTGAGGGTTGAATTATAATTATTAAGATTTTAGTGGAAAATTTTAAAAAGATGTGAAATTAGTGTTTTAATGGTTGGAGAATTAGGTGTGAAAAACACAAGATTATCTTCTTTTTCTCTCCTCTCTCCCACAGTTTTTCTCCAGCGCCCTAGTCATCCATTGTTGAGATTTTAAGCTCATTTTTGGTGAAGATTGAGGTTTAGGTTTAGTGGGTTTTTGGTTTATTGCATAATAGTGATATATTTTAGTGTTTTTCATGTGTTTTCGTGAAGTTTAGATGGGGTTGGGAAAACCCTAAAGGGGAATTCCGAATTTTCTGTTCTTTGCTGAAATCCCTTGCTATATTTAGTGGTTAAAACTTTGAATAGGTTGGTTTAGGTTATTTTTGGAGTTAGAATAGCAAATTGGAGAGAGTTGTGTAAAAACCGGTTTTTAGAATCAATATTGCCGGTTCTGTTTTGCTGTTATAGATCTGGCTAAGTGATCTGGTTGTTGAATTTGAGTGTTTCAATAGATATTAGACGTGTTGAGGTTTACGAAATGGGGTGGCACGTCGAAATCTATTGAAAAACGAGAGAGTTATGGTCGTTTAAAGTTTGGACACCGAAAATGTGGGAAAAATCGGGGTTTAGAAGTTTTAAACTTTAAATGGGTTAAAGTGGTTAGTTTTGGTTTAGGTAATTCTTCAGAATTTATTAGGTTGGTACTAAGTGAGTTTTCATTGTATTTGTTAGGTTGACAGGTGTGTATTTGAGATTGGCATAGTAAACGAACACGTGCCCAGGTAAGTAGCGGATGTGTGTGATTTTGCCTTCGGGCCTACACCATGGAATGGTAGGGAAATGTTTGCTTGGTTGTTTTGTTTTGTCTTGTGTTAAGCATTGTATGTGACATGCATCATGGTTTTCAAACTACGAAATATGTGTTTTGAGCATCATTTGCAAACTGTGAGAGTGAAATGTAAAGATAAAAATATATATGAGGCAATGCGACCTTTTGTGAAGTCACCTCGTCGCGAATAGTGCCTGAAAGAATGACAGTTCGGGAGGGTTCCACAAAAGATGTGTAGTGGTCTCTTGTGAAGAAGCCTCGTCGCGAATAGTGCCTGAAAGAATGACAATTCGGGAGGTTATCACAAAAGATGCACGGTGGTTTCTTGTTGAGTCACCTCGTCGCGAATTAGTGTATGAAAGAATGGCAATTCGGGAGGTGTCTACAAGAGAGTCACAGTTGAAAGTATGTAAGTTGTCGTGATTATGAACGAGGTTCATTGATCGACGTGAGAGAAGATCGTGTATGGCCGTCCTGTGTGTGAACACGATGTGTGCCTCGGATCTAGCTCTGTGGGGTCAACGCGTGACCATCCTGATTGGCTAGGTATACGCTTGACTCACATGTGAAAGTGGAAGAGTAACGAAACGAGAACGAGATGAACAGTGTGGGTGTGGTGTGCATTGTGCTTTTGTATGCATTGTTCCCTACTTGCTAAGTATTAGGCTTAAATTTTGTGTTCTGTGGTGTAGGTGGCGATATTGTAGCAGGTAAGCTAGTTGAGGGAGCCTAGGACTAGGGAGCAGTCGGCGACGCACGGGGCATGCCGGTGCAGGTATTTTTCGGGGCGTCTCGACCATGGTCTTCGAGGAGTTGTGAGTAATGGGTACTTTTTGTTATTTTGGTATTTTTGCTGTAACTAGTTGGTGTTTTGGAGATTATTGTATAGATATTGTTTTGTTTTAAATGTTTTGGGGTTTATAAAAATTAGTCGTTATGCTGCTCATTTTTCTTTAAAAGTAAACGACTTTCATTATAAGAATATTCACATTTTCGTTGAAAGATTTGAGTCGTGTTTCTTTTGGGATTTTTACAAGTCCAGTACTAGGGAATGTCGAGAGATGGTATGAGGTAAATGTTAATAAGTTGATTGTAAATTTTGATGGAGGAAGAATGAATAAGAGGTGAAGGTGATGCTAGAGGCCGAGGAGTAGTCGATCGATCGGCTACAGGCAGCCGATCGATCGGCAGGAGATGTTGGTATCGATCGGGCAACCCGAGGGGTAGCCGATCGATCAGCGTTTTTAGCCGATCGATCGGCTGTGGCCTGGTTTTGTTCGGCAACTAGTAAGGTTACCGATTGATCGGCTGTGTTTAAAAAAAAAAAATTTAAATGCTATTTTCTTCAAATATGTTTTAACCCGATATTTTCCAACACGTTTGGCACACATTTTACGCACGTTCTTCAACTGTTTTTCAAGGGTTCGAAAAACCCAAGAACCGAGTCAAAATTTTACCGAAAATTATTTTAACATCGTTTTAAACGTGGGAGGTGTGAGCTAAGTATCGCACCGAGCCGGGGCTGGTTCGGGGGTGTTACATAGGATCTAGTTTCCCCTTGTGTTCCCAGTCATTCAACACAAAGCAGATACTGCCGAACAGGTGAAAATAATGAAGATTTGGAGTTTTACCTTTCCATATTTCATAGGGTGTCAAAGAAGTTTTGCCACGGAGATACACCCGATTTATAGTATAACAAGCAGTGCTCATAGCTTCAGTCCAAAACTTTTGAGGAACATCCCTTTCATGTAGCATTACTCGAGTCATTTCAGCCAATGTACGGTTCTTCCTTTCAACGATCTCATTTTGTTGAGGAGTTTTAGGTGCCGAGAATTCATGAGCAATCCCTAGATGTTTACAAAAATCCGAGAAATCAGAATTTTCAAACTCTCTTCCATGGTCACTGCGGATGCGAATAATCTTCAAGATAACACAATCTTTTTCACGTTGGAGACAAGTACACATTGACTTGAAGGCTCTAAAAGTGTCGGACTTTTCTCTAAGAAAACTCCACCCATGTGTATCGTGAGAAATCATCAACAGTAACAAAGACATACCGTTTTCCTCCAATACTTTGAACTAGCATTGGCCCCATTAGATCCATGTGAAGTAATTCAAATACTCGAGTAGTTGAGGATGACTGTGACATTGGGTGTGACACCTTGGTTTGCTTTCCGATTTGACATGGTCCACATAATTTGTCTTCATCAAATTTTAATACAGGAATTCCCCGGACAACACCTTTTGAAATAATCTTTTCAAGCATTCTGAAATTAACATGTCCCAACTTTCTATGCCATAGAATAGTGTCTTCCATACTCGACCGAAGGCAGGTAGATGAGGAAGAAATAAGATAGCAATTGTCGGATGACCTAGCTCCTTCGATAACACACTTGTTGTTTTGATCGGTCACCACACATTTTTCTCTTGTGAATTGCACATTCAATTCTTGATCACAAAGCTGGCTAATACTGATTAGATTAGATTTCAGACCATTTACCAATAACACATTACTCAACTTTGGTAAACCAGGAACATTTAACGTTCCCCTTCCAATGACATCTGTTGAGACACCGTTGCCGAATGTATCTTTTCCCACGGATTCGGGTATAATATCTGTCAAATATCTCTCTTCACCTGTCATATGTCTAGAACATCCGCTATCAAAATACCATCTATTAGTTATGATTGTCTTTAGTGAAAGATGTGTAACATTACACCTCAAACTTGATTTCATCACCCATTTCTGATAAGGGAATCTGTAAGAAGATGCATTTCTAACAGTACCCAATCTTAAGTTAGCAAGATAAGTAAAGCATTTAGGGCGAATATGACCACGACGTTGGCAATAATGACACACAGAACCATATGTGTTACCTTTTCTGCTTGCAACATGATAGAAGTTATAGGAATTTGATTTTCTGTCAGTTCTTGGCATTCTGTTTGCAACTTGCTTTCCTTTGTAATCAAATCCCTTGTCTGACACCAGCTGTGACACCAAACTTGCCCTTACAAATTTCATCACAGAGCGATTTTCTTTTACTGCAACAGTCTGTGCAACAGAGCTTTCACCTTTAAAACCCAATCCAGATTGATTTCCACTGGATTTGCTGACGTTGAGAATATCATCTAGTTTAGAAGAACCCGAATTTAGCATTTTGACATTCTTCTTCATGAGACTTATCTCATTGGTTAGATCTTTAACTTCATCCTGACTTGTTTTCAGGTTGGTCTCAAAATCATCAATAACATTTTGAAGATCATTTTTCTCATCTTTCAAATTTCTAATCTGTATGTGTAGAAGCTGATTTACTTTAACAAGCTCAGTCCATTTCTCATGCAGAAATTTGTATTCTCCAATAAGATCTTCTTCTGAGACTGGTTCTTTGTCTTCATCACTACTATTAGAAGAATTATCTGTGACACCGCGTATAACACCACCGTTTTCTTCTCGCTCTGCCTTTTCAACAAGCGCCACATGGTTACTCTGAAATTCGTCTTCCTTCTCTGACTCATCCTCACTCCAGGTTGCATTCAAAGACTTCTTCTTTTTCTTTAATGTATTAGCACATTCTGCTTGTATATGTCTGAAACCTTCACACTCTCTGCACTGAATGCCTTTGTTCTTAAATGGTTGATCAGATACATAAGTTTCTTCTCTGTGCTTCTTGTTGCTTGAAGAACCATTTTTAAAGTTTGTGACACCCTGTCTGACACTGCAAGTATTTCTTCCAAATCTCCTCATAACTCTGCTGAATTCTTTGATAGCAGAGCTAGAGACTCCTCCAAGTCATCTTCATCATGCTCGTAATTCTGTACCTCTGTTTTAAAAGCAACTCTCTTTGCCTTCTTTATTTCGGTGTCTCTACCAAGATTAATCTTGAAAGTTCTAAGAGATCCCATCAACTCTTATAGCTTCATTTTAGAGACATCTTTGGCTTCTTCTATGACAGTGACTTTATAGGCAAACCGTTGTGGTAAAGACCTTAAAGTTTTTTTTTCAAGTTTTTCTTCAGAAAATATCTCACCGAGAGCAAACGCTTCATTAGCTATGTCACATAATTTGGCGTTGAACTCGCCAATAGTCTCATCTTCCTGCATCCTTAAATTCTCAAATCGAGTGATTAACATTTGCATTTTAGACAACTTTACTGTAGATGTTCCTTCGTAGATGGTTTGAAGAATTTCCCGTGCCCTTTTTGCAAATTCGCATGTGGAGATGAGTCTGAATTGAATTGCATCCACACCATTAAAAATAGCATTTAGAGCCTTTGAATTGCTAAGTGCCAAAGCATCTTCATTTACCTTCCAATTTTCTTCATATTTTGGAGATATAATACCTTCTGCATCGGTGTTCATAGGGTGATTCCAACCTGTTAAAATAGATTTCCAAGCCTTCTTGTCAATAGCTTTAATGAATGCCCTCATCCTTGCTTTCCAATAAGCATAATTACTTCCATCCAACAATGGTGGACGCATTGTAGAACCTCATTCTTTCATAGAGTCCATCGCACACGAACTATAATCTTGTCCCGCTGATCCCGCTTAAGAAACAGAAGCAACCAGCTTTGATACCAATTGAAAGATTACGATTAGTTATGCGGTGTCAGATAGGGTGTTACGTGTGACACCGATAATGAATGCAATGACGAACAATATAAATATGCATAAATAAATGAGACAGGAGGTTGTTAACGCAGTTCGGCAACCAGCCTACGTCTGCGGAGCCACGCCCAGATATAAAAATATTTCTTTGAGTTCACAAAGTTACAAGACAATCGGACTTATACAAATAAAGACTCCCTCTTATCTTTGTCGTCGCCTCTAGCTAACTTCTCCAAGGAAACTGTTTTTGCGAGATCCCCTCGACTTAAGATCAACCTCTCCCGAGATCTAGAAAACAACAAGATCCCCTTGTTGTTGATTCCTCTCGGAATCCGTGTTATGGCAAGATCCTCTCGCCCATGATCAAGAACGACAAGCTCCCCTTGTCTATAAACAGAACTCCTCTCGAGTTCGGATGCAGTCTCCACCCAAGACTGAGTTTCAATGAAGATCAAAGAAATATTGCCTCCTGAGACACCTCCTAGAACACCAGAGTGTTATCTTCGGACGCAATACACAACATACTCAATAAATCGATGCAATCAACAGCATAAAAAGAGTGTGTAAAACAATCACAGACCCAAACGCAGAAACGTTGGGAGTGAAAGAAAAGTGACGGCACAAAGAACGAATAAACCTTTTCACACGAAAATCAAAACTCCGTCGTCAACGTTTTAAATATCATTGGTAGCTTCCATATCTTCGATTCAGTCAGTTACCAAATTAGATAGAACGTAGCAAGAATTAAGGAAAATAAATCTTAACAAATTCGGTTGTGTGATACATCGTGTGACACTTTAGAAAGTATCGCTAACTTCCTTGATATGGCTCTGAAAATTTAGGTAAGCATCCCACGATTCATGTTATCTCGAAGCCTAACAGATTTCACCAAATCTCTATCAAATCGGCTTACCAAAATAAAGCTTTCCAAAAAGCAAGTGCCTTTAGCTTTTTCAATAACTTTCCCATTATTCTTATTTCCTTATTTTTCTCTTCCACAGAATATTCATGATTATTAATATGACGTCATCCAATAATCAGAATGCAATATTTCTTGATCACCAAGAAATAAATTATCAATTTAGAAAAACTTATTATCTCCATAAATATATATAAATATTGCCAAAAAATCAATGTCAACTTATATGCAGTATCTTTGCATTTACATACTTAATTGTTAACAACTCCAATTTTAAGAAATTATTTGCCTAAAATAAAAGTTTAAGAACATATTTACTCTCCACCCTTAAGTTTAAGAACTAATTTACACTTTATCTTTTTTATCCTCTCCCTATTGATGAAGAGATTATTTGAGGGATTGGAGAAAAAGAATGAGAGTTGAATGACCAGCTGAAACAAGAAAAAAAATCGAAAGCGAGATATAGGAGATGGAGTTCTAATTGAAGGGATTGTTCAAATGACTTGATATTTTAAGAGGCCTAATCACTTAATCTAAGATTTGGTTCATGGTTTGCAGCAGAAGACTTTAAATTAAATTTTAAAGTCATAACACGAGATGTTGAGTTCTCATAGTGATCACAAAAAAATAAAATAGTGCAATAAAATCACCATAAGAAAATGTTCAGAAAAATAAAAGTGTCACATCAAATATAATTATACAGATCTAAAAAAAGAAAATAAAATAAGAGGGTAGACTCCGAAAATATAAGAGTGGAAAAAGAATCTCGAGAGTAAGCTTCTGGGTGAAAAAGTGGGCACCCAAAGAAAACTTCAATCGAATAAATGGACTGTAGTTGGCAACCACAGTTGAAGAGTTAGCTTCTTGAACTAAAAGAGTTGTACTTGTCTCGCGAGATTCAAGCACAAACATCAAATGAAAATGATAATACAAATAAAGAGGAACATTAATAAACGAAAAGAACAACTCATAACCAATAGTATCGCTAACTTCCTTGATAGAAAGTATCGCTAACTTCCTTGATATGGCTCTGAAAATTTAGGTAAGCATCCCACGATTCATGTTATCTCGAAGCCTAACAGATTTCACCAAATCTCTATCAAATCGGCTTACCAAAATAAAGCTTTCCAAAAAGCAAGTGCCTTTAGCTTTTTCAATAACTTTCCCATTATTCTTATTTCCTTATTTTTCTCTTCCACAGAATATTCATGATTATTAATATGACGTCATCCAATAATCAGAATACAATATTTCTTGATCACCAAGAAATAAATTATCAATTTAGAAAAACTTATTATCTCCATAAATATATATAAATATTGCCAAAAAATCAATGTCAACTTATATGCAGTATCTTTGCATTTACATACTTAATTGTTAACAACTCCAATTTTAAGAAATTATTTGCCTAAAATAAAAGTTTAAGAACATATTTACTCTCCACCCTTAAGTTTAAGAACTAATTTACACTTTATCTTTTTTATCCTCTCCCTATTGATGAAGAGATTATTTGAGGGATTGGAGAAAAAGAATGAGAGTTGAATGACCAGCTGAAACAAGAAAAAAAATCGAAAGCGAGATATAGGAGATGGAGTTCTAATTGAAGGGATTGTTCAAATGACTTGATATTTTAAGAGGCCTAATCACTTAATCTAAGATTTGGTTCATGGTTTGCAGCAGAAGACTTTAAATTAAATTTTAAAGTCATAACACGAGATGTTGAGTTCTCATAGTGATCACAAAAAAATAAAATAGTGCAATAAAATCACCATAAGAAAATGTTCAGAAAAATAAAAGTGTCACATCAAATATAATTATACAGATCTAAAAAAAGAAAATAAAATAAGAGGGTAGACTCCGAAAATATAAGAGTGGAAAAAGAATCTCGAGAGTAAGCTTCTGGGTGAAAAAGTGGGCACCCAAAGAAAACTTCAATCGAATAAATGGACTGTAGTTGGCAACCACAGTTGAAGAGTTAGCTTCTTGAACTAAAAGAGTTGCACTTGTCTCGCGAGATTCAAGCACAAACATCAAATGAAAATGATAATACAAATAAAGAGGAACATTAATAAACGAAAAGAACAACTCATAACCAATAGTTAATAGAGAGAAAACTAGAATCGAAACAATCGGAACAAAAACTCCTCTGATTGAGTGAGAAATGAATTTTTACCTTGAGTTCTACTTTAAGACACACTATCAACCACACCCAAGCTCACCTCACTTGAATGATCAGGAACCGATAACCTTTAGCTAAACCACGAGATTTCACAGAAGGTTTTTTTATAGAGAGAAAAATAAATAGAGTTCTCTTCCAAATTGTCTAAGTTTAACTACTAACAAAAGAGCTCTTAAAGAGAGCTTAAATAGTCAACAACTAAGACTATCAGGACTAAAATAAAATCTCCAAAATGTCCTCCTAAAAATAACTCAAACTTGTCTAAATAATACTCTAGACAAAAAAGTTACATAATTTTAATTTTGAAATTTAACCAACATAAACATAACAAAAAATTACTAAATTGAAACTAAGAGGACTAAATTGAAATGGGTATTGAGTTACAATGACTAAAAACATATTTTACCCTAATATATATTAATTAAATTCTTACATTCCGATTTGTCAAAAATCTAAACGTTAACCGGAGTTAATTTAAATTTACTCAACACTATTTGACATTTTAATTACATGGTAACTCTCACATGTCCAAACTGTGACAAGATACTAAAAATCGAATTAACACAAAACAGATTCAAAAGTCAACCTACATGAGAAATTTCTTCTATTATCAAGACGGTAAGAAAGGATTTGAATGTGAACATTACACACAATCTTGCCAAAAGAGCAAAAAGCGATGCCCGAAAACTTAATGGCGCGAGGAGCGACGAACAATTCAAACTACTGCATTCGTACGCAGCAGAAATATTTAGATCAAATCTGGGTAGCACATTGAAAATACATGGTTACTTGGTGGGCTATGGCCAAAATAAGTCATGCGTATTTGAAAGAATGTATATGTGTATGGCTGCTTGCAAGTCAAGTTTGTTGCAGCATGACAGACCTATTATTTGTTTGGATGGTTGTTGTAACGCCCCCGAACCCACCCTGGCTCGGTGCGCTACATTGCTAACCAGTCCCGCGTTAAAACATAATTTTCTTAAACCCCAAAACATAAAACTAAACTGACACAGCTGAATGTAAAACTAAATCTCTCAAAACTCTCTTACGTCATACCTAGGTGCCTAGACTCACTAATTCCCTTACTCCTGACCAATAAGCACCACGGCGTCCTTTCCAAAAATTTTGGCAAAGTATCGCCTGTAAATGGCACCTCCAAAATGCTCGGTACCTGCAACTAAATACATTCCCAACAAATCCAGAATATTCCTAACCATCTAACCAACCTACGAAATCTCCAAATAGCAGTAAAGAGGAAAACTAAAATACTAACATCTCTAAATGAAGAAAGTCCACAATATAGAGCGACACATCACCCTTAACTAGGATTATATACAACAAATATAATTAGTTAAGCATTCCCATAATTTCTGCAAGCAGACATCTAAAATAAACTATCAAAATATAAAGCTCCACATCCTCCGAAGACCTTGGTCGAGACGCCCCGATAACTGCCCGCACCGACATACAGCGTACATCAACGACTGCGTCCCCATCCTAGCTTTCTTCGTGGCTCTAACCTGTACTCCTATCGTCACCAACACCACAGAACACAAACACACGCGTAAGCTTAAGCTTAGAAAGTAGGGGATAACAAATACAGTTTACAAACCAAGCACTATGTACAACAACACTCACACAATCCTAACACAACACAATACGGACAAACAATGCAACTCAACAAACCGACTCAACACACTCGACAACCTCCAAGACCATACGATTGCCCGCACCCGAGAGATGCCTTACTCATTGCCCGCACCGAAGTGCCTTACACATTGCCTGCACCGAAGTGCCTTACACATTGCCTGCACCGAAGTGCCTTACACATTGCCCGCACCGAAGTGCCTTACTCATTGCCCGCACCGAAGTGCCTTACACATTGCCCGCACCGAAGTGCCTTACACATTGCCCGCACCGAAGTGCCTTACTCATTGCCCGCACCGAAGTGCCTTACTCATTGCCCGCACCGAAGTGCCTTACACATTGCCTGCACCGAAGTGCCTTACTCATTGCCCGCACCGAAGTGCCTTACACATTGCCCGCACCGAAGTGCCTTACTCATTGCCCGCACCGAAGTGCCTTACTCATTGCCCGCACCGAAGTGCCTTACACATTGCCCGCACCGAAGTGCCTTACACATTGCCCGCACCGAAGTGCCTTACACATTGCCTGCACCGAAGTGCCTTACACATTGCCCGCACCGAAGTGCCTTACTCATTGCCCGCACCGAAGTGCCTTACACATTGCCTGCACCGAAGTGCCTTACACATTGCCCGCACCGAAGTGCCTTACACATTGCCCGCACCGAAGTGCCTTACACATTGCCTGCACCGAAGTGCCTTACACATTGCCTGCACCGAAGTGCCTTACTCATTGCCCGCACCGAAGTGCCTTACTCATTGCCCGCACCGAAGTGCCTTACACATTGCCTGCACCGAAGTGCCTTACACATTGCCTGCACCGAAGTGCCTTACACATTGCCCGCACCGAAGTGCCTTACACATTGCCCGCACCGAAGTGCCTTACACATTGCCCGCACCGAAGTGCCTTACACATTGCCCGCACCGAAGTGCCTTACACATTGCCTGCACCGAAGTGCCTTACACATTGCCCGCACCGAAGTGCCTTACACATTGCCCGCACCGAAGTGCCTTACACATTGCCCGCACCGAAGTGCCTTACACATTGCCCGCACCGAAGTGCCTTACACATTGCCCGCACCGAAGTGCCTTACACATTGCCCGCACCGAAGTGCCTTACACATTGCCCGCACCGAAGTGCCTTACACATTGCCCGCACCGAAGTGCCTTACACATTGCCTGCACCGAAGTGCCTTACACATTGCCTGCACCGAAGTGCCTTACTCATTGCCCGCACCGAAGTGCCTTACACATTGCCTGCACCGAAGTGCCTTACTCATTGCCTGCACCGAAGTGCCTTACTCATTGCCTGCACCGAAGTGCCTTACACATTGCCTGCACCGAAGTGCCTTACACATTGCCTGCACCGAAGTGCCTTACACATTGCCTGCACCGAAGTGCCTTACACATTGCCGCACCGAAGTGCCTTACACATTGCCTGCACCGAAGTGCCTTACTCATTGCCTGCACCGAAGTGCCTTACTCATTGCCCGCACCGAAGTGCCTTACTCATTGCCTGCACCGAAGTGCCTTACACATTGCCCGCACCGAAGTGCCTTACACATTGCCCGCACCGAAGTGCCTTACTCATTGCCCGCACCGAAGTGCCTTACACATTGCCGCACCGAAGTGCCTTACTCATTGCCTGCACCGAAGTGCCTTACACATTGCCCGCACCGAAGTGCCTTACACATTGCCTGCACCGAAGTGCCTTACTCATTGCCTGCACCGAAGTGCCTTACACATTGCCTGCACCGAAGTGCCTTACTCATTGCCTGCACCGAAGTGCCTTACTCATTGCCCGCACCGAAGTGCCTTACACATTGCCGCACCGAAGTGCCTTACTCATTGCCCGCACCGAAGTGCCTTACACATTGCCCGCACCGAAGTGCTTACACATTGCCCGCACCGAAGTGCCTTACACATTGCCCGCACCGAAGTGCTTACACATTGCCCGCACCGAAGTGCCTTACACATTGCCTGCACCGAAGTGCCTTACACATTGCCTGCACCGAAGTGCCTTACTCATTGCCCGCACCGAAGTGCCTTACACATTGCCGCACCGAAGTGCCTTACACATTGCCCGCACCGAAGTGCCTTACACATTGCCGCACCGAAGTGCCTTACACATTGCCCGCACCGAAGTGCTTACACATTGCCCGCACCGAAGTGCCTTACTCATTGCCCGCACCGAAGTGCCTTACACATTGCCCGCACCGAAGTGCCTTACTCATTGCCCGCACCGAAGTGCCTTACTCATTGCCCGCACCGAAGTGCCTTACACATTGCCGCACCGAAGTGCCTTACTCATTGCCCGCACCGAAGTGCCTTACTCATTGCCCGCACCGAAGTGCCTTACTCATTGCCCGCACCGAAGTGCCTTACACATTGCCTGCACCGAAGTGCCTTACTCATTGCCTGCACCGAAGTGCCTTACTCATTGCCCGCACCGAAGTGCCTTACTCATTGCCCGCACCGAAGTGCCTTACTCATTGCCCGCACCGAAGTGCCTTACACATTGCCCGCACCGAAGTGCCTTACTCATTGCCTGCACCGAAGTGCCTTACACATTGCCTGCACCGAAGTGCCTTACTCATTGCCCGCACCGAAGTGCCTTACACATTGCCCGCACCGAAGTGCCTTACTCATTGCCTGCACCGAAGTGCCTTACACATTGCCTGCACCGAAGTGCCTTACACATTGCCTGCACCGAAGTGCCTTACACATTGCCTGCACCGAAGTGCCTTACACATTGCCTGCACCGAAGTGCCTTACACATTGCCCGCACCGAAGTGCCTTACACATTGCCCGCACCGAAGTGCCTTACTCATTGCCTGCACCGAAGTGCCTTACTCATTGCCCGCACCGAAGTGCCTTACACATTGCCCGCACCGAAGTGCCTTACACATTGCCCGCACCGAAGTGCCTTACACATTGCCTGCACCGAAGTGCCTTACTCATTGCCCGCACCGAAGTGCCTTACTCATTGCCTGCACCGAAGTGCCTTACCATTGCCCGCACCGAAGTGCCTTACTCATTGCCCGCACCGAAGTGCCTTACACATTGCCCGCACCGAAGTGCCTTACACATTGCCCGCACCGAAGTGCCTTACTCATTGCCCGCACCGAAGTGCCTTACACATTGCCCGCACCGAAGTGCCTTACTCATTGCCCGCACCGAAGTGCCTTACTCATTGCCCGCACCGAAGTGCCTTACACATTGCCCGCACCGAAGTGCCTTACACATTGCCCGCACCGAAGTGCCTTACACATTGCCCGCACCGAAGTGCCTTACACATTGCCCGCACCGAAGTGCCTTACACATTGCCCGCACCGAAGTGCCTTACACATTGCCCGCACCGAAGTGCCTTACTCATTGCCCGCACCGAAGTGCCTTACACATTGCCCGCACCGAAGTGCCTTACACATTGCCCGCACCGAAGTGCCTTACACATTGCCCGCACCGAAGTGCCTTACACATTGCCCGCACCGAAGTGCCTTACTCATTGCCCGCACCGAAGTGCCTTACACATTGCCCGCACCGAAGTGCCTTACACATTGCCCGCACCGAAGTGCCTTACTCATTGCCCGCACCGAAGTGCCTTACACATTGCCCGCACCGAAGTGCCTTACACATTGCCCGCACCGAAGTGCCTTACACATTGCCCGCACCGAAGTGCCTTACACATTGCCCGCACCGAAGTGCCTTACACATTGCCCGCACCGAAGTGCCTTACACATTGCCTGCACCGAAGTGCCTTACTCATTGCCCGCACCGAAGTGCCTTACTCATTGCCCGCACCGAAGTGCCTTACTCATTGCCCGCACCGAAGTGCCTTACACATTGCCCGCACCGAAGTGCCTTACACATTGCCCGCACCGAAGTGCCTTACACATTGCCCGCACCGAAGTGCCTTACACATTGCCTGCACCGAAGTGCCTTACACATTGCCCGCACCGAAGTGCCTTACTCATTGCCCGCACCGAAGTGCCTTACACATTGCCTGCACCGAAGTGCCTTACTCATTGCCCGCACCGAAGTGCCTTACACATTGCCTGCACCGAAGTGCCTTACTCATTGCCTGCACCGAAGTGCCTTACTCATTGCCTGCACCGAAGTGCCTTACTCATTGCCCGCACCGAAGTGCCTTACACATTGCCCGCACCGAAGTGCCTTACACATTGCCCGCACCGAAGTGCCTTACTCATTGCCCGCACCGAAGTGCCTTACTCATTGCCCGCACCGAAGTGCCTTACTCATTGCCCGCACCGAATCTTACCTTCAACTCTACTATTTCTAGCCTAACCCCAACTAAACCTAACTAAATAAGCCACTAATTTGGGTTCGGTAAAAACCGAGCCGAAACTTCAAACGCGCGTAACATTCGCGTCGGATATCGGAATCGAACGATTCCAGCGGCCACGTACTCCTCTAATAACCTATTTTACCTGCCAAAAGGAAGTTCAAAACAAACGACCGTAGCTAGGTCAAATCAAGCAAAACCCGAACTGCCCCTAAATCGGGAATTTTACCATTCTCGGTTTTCCATCAATTCTCATCAATTTCATCACCAATCGACCACCCACACCCTCAATTAGCACAAAACAATCAAAAATCCCGAGGTTACAAACAAAAACCCGAAATGCCCAAATCGAGCTTCACTGTATTTCGCCCAAATTGGGCTCCTCACGGCCAGGCGACTAAAGCCTGCTTAATGTCCGAAAATCCCGAGCCAAGACCACCCAAAAACGGCCGGTGATCGGAGCCAAATCGGGCTCGTCACCGTCGGCCATGGCAGAACTGAAAACAGGACAAGAATAGGGCTTACCGTTCGGTTTGTGCGCGGAGACTGGCCGAAAACCGCACATCGCCGTCGTCTGGCCGGAAACCGCACATCGCCGTCGTCTTGCCAAAGAGCGCCGAAAATTGCCGGTGAAGAGGCCGCTGATCGTCGCCGCCTCTCCCTTGTTTCTCCCCTGTTCCCCTCTCGGCGTCGGGCTCGAACAACAGAATGGCGAATGTCATTCTGTTGTTTTATTTTAATAATAATAATAATAATAATAATAATAATTATTATTATTATTATTATAATTATAATTATAATTATAATTCCTATTAACATTAATACAAATTACATTTACCGTTTTGCCCTCCCGTATTTCCGACAATTTCGACTTTCGTTAAATCTTGTTCTTAAATTATAACCCACGGCTTAATTTCACAGGAAATACCCGAACCTAAAACTATTCACTTTTCTTTTAAATTAATTAAAACAACCTATTTTATTATTCTTTTATTTTCTCTCCAATTTTCCTTTTTTTAAAAAGAAAAACCCGGGTGTTACAATCCACCCTCCTTACAAAAATTTTGTCCTCAAAATTTGTAGCCTTGTTATTATCAATGTACTCATCTCAACTACCCAATACCCTAACTCACCTCTCGGGTACTACATGCCTCAAATTCTGACTTCACCTAACTCTGTACGCTCTATCCCGAATACTCACATGTTCACTGACTGTAATCTAATCCATACCTTCAAACCCTTCTAACTGAATTCTCAACTCGATCTTTTTCTCTAGCTAAGTTCATCTAATTCCTCACTTTCTACTTCTGTGTCTATTAAACACATACAATTCACCACGATTCTCTATGCTACCTCAAGTTTTACTAACCTCTATAAATTCTTAGATCAGTTACTAACTCATTCCTAACTCTTCACACAATACTCTAAATGGTGTACAACATATCCTTAATGCCTATTGTCTTCAACCCCTTGAAGACTTTCAACTTAAATCCTATTAGTGAACATCATTTGACTGGAATACCTATCGTGTAATTCACAGCTTTAAATCTTCCTAACTAAGTTCACCTAGTCGTCGAATACTTACATAACTATCTCAGCTCTCCAAAGTCCTCACTTTCAATTTCTCTTCTACTCTATCATCTCCTTTCTAATTTATCATTCACATTTCTTATATTAACTTACCTCGAGAAATACCCTAACATTATCCATTGGTCTTGACATAATAAATTCTCACCTATACTCTCAAACTCTTCTAACTGAGTTTCACCTCTAGCCTTTCCTCGAGCTCCGTTTATCTAGATCTTACTTGTCTAAGTTAATGTCCATCAAACACTTACCTCTTTTATCCTAACTCCTCAAATGAAATTTTCCTCTCTTTACCAGTTTACTACTGCCTACTACTTTCCCTTATTTATTTTGACATTACATCGATTATTTTAACACGCTGCTCATACTCCAAAGTTGTCATTTCCGTAACTTTGCTTCCTAACTATCACTCCTATCTCTTACATTTACTTAAATCAACCAATCAAGACAATTTATACCTCAAACAATCATAACATTTCCTTAGCTATTCCAACACAACCCTCATACTCAAAGCTCTCATTTCTTAAACCTATCAACTATTCCTCAAAGCATACTATGAATCTTCATACTTACATTCGCTATGCTTACTTTGTCTAACTCACATTCACTATACTCAATTTGTCTAACTCCTAATTTCAGTCAGTCATCACCAAACACTCAAATTTTTAGGTTTAAACAAATTTGTTCCCAACTTTACACTCAGTACTCCTCACCCAAATACCTTAAATGATCTACACTCACTTTAACTTCAACCTTATTAATTTCAAAATTGAAACTTCCCTAGATTCACCGCCTTCCAGAATTACCCTTAATGGGTATACTTCCTTTCCTTCCATCTGATATTCTCTAAATCCCGCAGTTTACACGAAACTCTAAAGAATCAATAGCTTATCTCACTTCTTACTCTTCACCCACTAACGTTCAAACGTATACCTTAGTCTAACTTTTATAACTATATACTCTTACACATTTATTACTTTTAATTTACTCAATCCTCTAAGTTCTTCAACTTTATATGAAATATTCAATTCTACTGGCTCTCTCTCTCATAGTTAACTAATCTCATCACTTCTTTCTTTTCTATGTCCATCCAAAATCTAGAATATAATCTAATCGTTCTTCTAGCTTACATCTCCCAACTTCTATTTTCATACTCGAGTTCTCATTCACATCTCACTCTTAAGCTCGACAGATTCTAAGACCTCAGGTTCTAAACTTTCCATGAGTTTACTCATAACATCTCTAAGTGAGACCTTTCTTTCTTTCATATTCGTTATTCTCTAAATTTTTCAATTTCCTTTACCCAAGATCTAGAAGCACTCGAGTTCTAACTTACATCCTATGCTTAAGTTTATCCACTTAATTTATCAGCTCCAGCCTAAGTTATTCACCAAATTCGCACACTACTAAATCTTTCCCAAGTTCTTCTGAATACTAATACAAATATCTAATCTCTCTCGGAATTCTCTCCATGATTCTAGTGTAGGTCATTCTAACCATGCCTCATAATACCCAATAGTCCTTAATTAAGCAAACCACTAAGTTGGTACTTATTCCCTAAGGAGTAACCATGTTTATGACTTAAGTATCACCTTACATCTAACCTTGACCTTCTAATACCCCAAAATCCTTGATCCATATCTCAAAGTCTAATGGCTTTCTAACTCGAAATAAATTTCTCATATTTCCATCCTCAATATTAATTAATATGAACACTTCTACAAAAGGGTTACTAATACTTTACTTAAACTAGACGCTGAAATACAATTTTCATCTAAGTACTTCCAACTTGTCGTAAATCTAACAAATACCAATTTTTTTTACACACATTCTCGCAAACTTACTAATAGCATTACGACGGTCTAGAGTGTCTTCCGATAATTCTGTTTCCAACTTCAAACTCTTATTTGGTTCATCGTATCCTAGAACTTCAAAGGTTTGCGAACTATGGTCAAACTTCTATGGATAACAATCCTAAGCGTATTACCCTTACAATTACCTTAAGTTATTTATGTCTCCTATCTCCTTCATTCTAAGGTCTATTTTGCGTTGCAATTAACCCATCAGGCCCTCACCCTTTTCACGCTAGACTGTAACTCACTCCTTTTCTAACTACCTGGTTAACGCTTACACTCAATTCAGGTCTACCATACCTCTTTTTCTCACTATCATAGGTTATCAATCTTACATTCCCATCCTAAGATTACATTCCCATCCTAAGATTACATTCCCAACCTAAGATTCTCTAAGCTTTATATTCTCAATCCTACTTTTATCTATTTTATGCATGTTATCGTGTCTGTTCCCTTTTCCAAACGAACTATCGGTTTTGTTTGTTGTTTGTTTTTTTTTTTTTACGTCTATAAATTGACTTAAGGGATCCACCGAGGTTGTCTCGGTACTCTCAGGATTTTCTAGTCCACTATAATCACAAAACAACAGGGTTAAACCAAACAAATAGGGATTAAACCAAAGTAAAGAAATACTTACAGTCGGTGAAGCACGTTGCATGGCGGCCGGCATTGTCAGGTAATCCTTTGAACGACTCAACCATTTATGCTCTGATACATCTTGTAACGCCCCCGAACCCACCCTGGCTCGGTGCGCTACATTGCTAACCAGTCCCGCGTTAAAACATAATTTTCTTAAACCCCAAAACATAAAACTAAATTGGCACAGCTGAATGTAAAACTAAATCTCTCAAAACTCTCTTACGTCATACCTAGCTCCCTAGACTCACTAATTCCCTTACTCCTAACCATTAAGCACCACGGCGTCCTTTCCAAAAATTTCGGCAAAGTATCGCCTGTAAATGGCACCTCCAAAATGCTAGGTACCTGCAACTAAATACATTCCCAACAAATCCAGAATATTTCTAACCATCTAACCAACTTACGAAATCTCCAAATAGCAGTAAAGAGGAAAACTAAAATACTAACATCTCTAAATGAAGAAAGTCCACAATATAGGGCGACACATCACCCTTAACTAGGACTATATACAACAAATATAATTAGTTAAGCATTCCCATCATTTCTACAAGCAGACATCTAAAATAAACTATCAAAATATAAAGCTCCACATCCTCCGAAGACCTTGGTCGAGACGCCCCGACAACTGCCCGCACCGGCATACAGCGTACATCAACGACTGCGTCCTAATCCTAGCTTTCTTCGTGGCTCTAACCTGTACTCCTGTCATCACCTACACCACAGAACACACACACACGTGTAAGCTTAAGCTTAGAAAGTAGGGGATAACAAATACAGTTTAAAAACCAAGCACTATGTACAACAACACTCACACAATCCTAACACAACACAATACGGACAAACAATGCAACTCAACAAACCGACTCAACACAACTCGACAACACGACCAAACAATACTAGTTGCCCACACCCGAGAGGATGCCTTACTCATTGCCCGCACCGAAGTACCTTACACATTGCCTGCACCGAAGTGCCTTACACATTGCCCGCACTGAAGTGCCTTACTCATTGCCCGCACCGAAGTGCCTTACTCATTGCCTGCACCGAAGTGCCTTACACATTGCCCGCACCGAAGTGCCTTACTCATTGCCCGCACCGAAGTGCCTTACACATTGCCCGCACCGAAGTGCCTTACACATTGCTCGCACCGAAGTGCCTTACACATTGCCCGCACCGAAGTGCCTTACTCTTTAACCGACTATCATTAACCCACACAACAACAAACACACAACGACTACCCAACGACAAACACACAACAACAAACATACAACGACAACCCAACGACAAACACTCAATGACAACCCAACGACAAACACACAAGGACTACCCAACGACAAACACACAACGACAAACATACAACGACAACCCAACGACAAACACTCAACGACAACCCAACGAAAAACACACAACGACTACCCAACGACAAACACACAACGACAAACATACAACGACAACCCAACGACAAACACACAACGACTACCCAACGACAAACACACAACGACTACCCAACGACAAACACACAACGACAAACATACAACGACAACCCAACGACAAACACACAACGACTACCCAACGACAAACACACAACGACTACCCAACGACAAACACACAACGACTACCCAACGACAAACACACAACAACAAACATACAACGACAACCCAACGACAAACACACAACGACTACCCAACGACAAACACACAACGACTACCCAACGACAAACACACAACGACTACCCAACGACAAACACACAACGACTACCCAACGACAAACACACAACGACTACCCAACGACAAACACACAACGACAAACATACAACGACAACCCAACGACAAACACACAACGACTACCCAACGACAAACACACAACGACTACCCAACGACAAACACACAACGACAAACATACAACGACAACCCAACGACAAACACACAACGACTACCCAACGACAAACACACAACGACTACCCAACGACAAACACACAACGACTACCCAACGACAAACACACAACGACAAACATACAACGACAACCCAACGACAAACACACAACGACTACCCAACGACAAACACACAACGACTACCCAACGACAAACACACAACGACTACCCAACGACAAACACACAACGACTACCCAACGACAAACACACAACGACAAACATACAACGACAACCCAACGACAAACACACAACGACTACCCAACGACAAACACACAACGACTACCCAACGACAAACACACAACGACTACCCAACGACAAACACACAACGACTACCCAACGACAAACACACAACGACTACCCAACGACAAAC
Source organism: Begonia masoniana (assembly GCA_022432975.1). Taxonomy (NCBI): domain Eukaryota; kingdom Viridiplantae; phylum Streptophyta; class Magnoliopsida; order Cucurbitales; family Begoniaceae; genus Begonia; species Begonia masoniana. Next base: position 13,465,542 of record CM039511.1, on the reverse strand, counting down.
ACACAACGACTACCCAACGACAAACACACAACGACAAACATACAACGACAACCCAACGACAAACACACAACGACTACCCAACGACAAACACACAACGACAAACATACAACGACAACCCAACGACAAACACACAACGACTACCCAACGACAAACACACAACGACTACCCAACGACAAACACACAACGACTACCCAACGACAAACACACAACGACTACCCAACGACAAACACACAACGACAAACATACAACGACAACCCAACGACAAACACACAACGACTACCCAACGACAAACACACAACGACTACCCAACGACAAACACACAACGACAAACATACAACGACAACCCAACGACAAACACACAACGACTACCCAACGACAAACACACAACGACTACCCAACGACAAACACACAACGACTACCCAACGACAAACACACAACGACTACCCAACGACAAACACACAACGACTACCCAACGACAAACACACAACGACTACCCAACGACAAACACACAACGACTACCCAACGACAAACACACAACGACTACCCAACGACAAACACACAACGACTACCCAACGCCAAGCACAACGATAGCACAACACTACATGAAGAAAAGCAATAACAAATAAAACCTACCGGTTCTATGGTTGTAGGCCCGAAGGCGAAAGAACATTACCACTATTACCTAGGTCTATCTCGCTGAGGATACTCAGTACCTGTCCACCTACTGGCTCGACCTACGACAAAACATTCGAACTCATCAAATCAAGCGTACATTCACCAACCCTACTCTCAAACTACTATTCTAACCTAACCCAACTAAACACCTAACTGAATGAGCCACTAATTGGGTTCGGTAAAATCGCCACGAAACTGTCAAACGCGGTAACATTCGCGTCGGATATCGAAATCGAACGATTCCCGCGGCACGTACTTCCTCATAACCTATTTTAACCTGCCAAAAGGAGTAAAAAAAAAACGACCGTAGCTAGGTCAAATCAAGCAAAACCCGAACTGCCCCTAAACCGGGAATTTTACCATTCTCGGTTTTCCATCAATTCTCATCAATTTCATCACAATTCGATTACCCACACCCTCAATTAGCACAAAACAATCAAAAATCCCGAGGTTACAAGCAAAAACTCGAAATGCCCAAATCGAGCTTCATTGTATTTCGCCCAAATTGGGCTCCTCACGGCCAGGCGACTAAAGCCGGCCTAATGCCCAGAAATCCGGAGCCAAGACCGCCCAAAAAACGGCCGGTGATCGGAGCCAAATTGGGCTCGTCACTGTCGGCCGCGACAGAATTGAAAACAGGGCAAGAATAGGGCTTACTGTTTGGTTTGTGCGCGGAGACTGGCCGGAAACCGCACATCGCCGTCGTCTGGCCGGAGAGCGCCGAAAATCACCGGTGAAGAGGCCGCCGATCGTCGCCGCCTCTCCCCCATCTCTCCCCTGTTCCCCTCTCGGCGTCGGGCTCGAACAACAGAATGGCGAATGCCATTCTGTTGTTTTATTTTATTAATAATAATAATAATAATAATTATTATTATTATTATTATAATTCCTATTAACATTAATACAAATTACATTTATCGTTTTGCCCTCCCGTATTTCTGACCATTTCGACTTTCGTTAAATCTTGTTCTTAAATTATAACCCACGGCTTAATTTCACAGGAAATACCTGAACCTAAAACCATTTACTTTTCTTTTAAATTAATTAAAACAACCTATTTTATTATTCTTTTATTTTCTCTCCAATTTTCCTTTTTTTAAAAAGAAAAACCCGGGTGTTACATCTGAAGGGCTCTTGCCCCGGCTAACTAATCGCAGCCGTTAATTTTGATGGCGACGATGGCATAGATCTTGTTGTCGTTGCCAACATGGAGTCATAGTGCACATACTTTTATAGATGTGGTTCAAATATTGAAGGAAGACCTAGACACTCCAGATAGACTCAGATGGAAAAATTGTGTCGGATCGACAAAATATACTACTATGTCGGATCACATTTGCTATTGTTTCTTGTACAGCTTATTTAGTGGTGTAACTGTACTGCTTAAGGAAGTTTTGTCTAAAAGATAGATTTTAAGTGGGACCTTTTGTGACCCCTCTAGCTTTTCCTGGGAACTTACTTGGAAAGGTAATTCTATCTAGGAGATTGTCCAGTACAGTCTTTCTTGGGAATCATCCTGATCAGTACTCTCCACGTTGTGATCGTTATATTGTTTTATGTTGACATTTTTTTTCTTTCACATATTAAGGGTTGTCACGTGCTGTGGAGGAAGAATTAGGTTTAACAGAACACCACTGCTACCTCTAGCATATGTACGCAAACTTCAAAAGTCAATTTCGGTGCAGAGCATTCAGAGATGCAATGTAGAATGCGGCCAGGGCAACCACACATTTTCATTTTGAGATAGAAATGAGAAAACTGCATCAGATTAACCTGGATGCCCACACATGGCTTCGACGAACTGTTGTGAAAAATAGTTCGCAAGTGTACAAGTCGCAACAAGTAATAAAGTGATAAGAAGAATGTCTAACCCACGAGGACTTTTTAATTGATAATGAAACAAAATTAATTTCAGTCTAATTTGAATAACGATATTTTCGTGAATTTGGATTCAAAATAAAGCAAAAGCAATTGATTAAATAACAGAAAATTAAATGATTTTAAAAATATAATAAGAAAGTTCTAGGGTTTCAAATTTAACCTAAATTAATCATATTTAGTATTTCTAATTCAATTCATTAATTTCTATTTCTATGTGTTGATGGCAATTTCACAAAACTATTTATCAATCTCTCTCGAGCAATGATAAACTTATTCAACTAACAAATTATTACCTCTCGATCTCTAATCCTGAGAATTAATTGAATACAATAAGAACGAGAAATTAAGATACCACATGAACTCATTAGCTATCTCTAGTCTAACATCTTTTTCACGGTAAATTATTCAGTGCACGATTATTTATCACCTCTGGGTCTCAAAACAATCCTACGAACATGCTATTGTTGATCAGACAATTGCAAGTTTTAAGAACATGATAATTTACTCAACCCAATCACGAAACAGAAAATCAATAATTTGAATTAAAAGAAAAACTAAATAGTCATAATTCGACTACATCGTAGCCCTAGAAAATAAAATTAGTTCATGCTAGAATAAAGAGAAACAATAAGAATAATAAAGATGTTCATAGTGCAGAAGAGGAAGAGAAAGAAAAACTAGGGTTGTCGATTCAAAATCTCCTTTCTCCCCTGCTCTCGCTTCGTTTCGGTCTCCGTCTCTGTCTCTGTCTCTCTAGGGCTGCTTCTGAATCTTGATAGCCTCTATTTTCCTCTGTTTACCTAATCTTATTTTCCTTGATCGACGGTCCAGATTAAAACCTCAAAGAAATTAAAGCATTCAGCCGACAAGACGAAATTCTCCACTTTAGTGGATCAGCCTCAACGATCCTGATTAAAACAAGTTTCAGCCAACAAAATAGCTGATCGATCGGTTGATATAGCCGATCGATCGGATAAACATCTACTTCTTAAAAAAAAATATTTCTTCAGCCGATCGATCGGTTGATATAGCCGATCGATCGGCTTTCTCTTTGGTTTCTTCGATTCTTCTCTTCCTTAGCCGATCAATCGCAGCATATCAGCCGATCGATCGGCAACTCCTCTGCTAAATACAATTTCTGATTTCACCGAAACCTGTAATTCTCCAATTTTTCTACACACTTGCTGTAACGCCCCGAGTTATTTGAACCCGGTTTGTCACACAAGTCCGTACTTAACTAAAAATTCATCCATATTTTTTTTTAAAATTTGCAGCGGAAAATCATTTGAATAATATGGAGTTAAATAAACTGTGAAAAACATTGTTAAAATAATTGTTGGGAATATTAAGAATGATCAGCCGAAAGTAAGAAAGTTTTAAAAACGTGGAATACTCGAGGAGTTGCAGAGGTCAAACATATCTGCCGACGACAAAGTCAACGGAAGAAGTTAAAACAGAAAATAAGAAACATCATCCGGTCACAAAACGACAAAATATTCTCTCTATCTTCCGGTGGTTTTACTCACGGCATCAACCGGTGACTAAACGACAAAATACACTACATCTTCCGATGGACTTAAACCTACATCATCCGATGGCTTTTCTGAAGACATCTTCCGATGGACTTAAACCTACATCATCCGATGGCTTTTCTGAAGACATCTTCCGATGGACTTAAACCTACATCATCCGATGGCTTTTCTGAAGACATCTTCCGATGGACTTAAACCTACATCATCCGATGGCTTTTCTGAAGACATCTTCCGATGGACTTAAACCTACATCATCCGATGGCTTTTCTGAAGACATCTTCCGATGGACTTAAACCTACATCATCCGATGGCTTTTCTGAAGACATCTTCCGATGGACTTAAACCTACATCATCCGATGGCTTTTCTGAAGACATCTTCCGATGGACTTAAACCTACATCATCCGATGGCTTTTCTGAAGACATCTTCCGATGGACTTAAACCTACATCATCCGATGGCTTTTCTGAAGACATCTTCCGATGGACTTAAACCTACATCATCCGATGGCTTTTCTGAAGACATCTTCCGATGGACTTAAACCTACATCATCCGATGGCTTTTCTGAAGACATCTTCCGATGGACTTAAACCTACATCATCCGATGGCTTTTCTGAAGACATCTTCCGATGGACTTAAACCTACATCATCCGATGGCTTTTCTGAAGACATCTTCCGATGGACTTAAACCTACATCATCCGATGGCTTTTCTGAAGACATCTTCCGATGGACTTAAACCTACATCATCCGATGGCTTTTCTGAAGACATCTTCCGATGGACTTAAACCTACATCATCCGATGGCTTTTCTGAAGACATCTTCCGATGGACTTAAACCTACATCATCCGATGGCTTTTCTGAAGACATCTTCCGATGGACTTAAACCTACATCATCCGATGGCTTTTCTGAAGACATCTTCCGATGGACTTAAACCTACATCATCCGATGGCTTTTCTGAAGACATCTTCCGATGGACTTAAACCTACATCATCCGATGGCTTTTCTGAAGACATCTTCCGATGGACTTAAACCTACATCATCCGATGGCTTTTCTGAAGACATCTTCCGATGGACTTAAACCTACATCATCCGATGGCTTTTCTGAAGACATCTTCCGATGGACTTAAACCTACATCATCCGATGGCTTTTCTGAAGACATCTTCCGATGGACTTAAACCTACATCATCCGATGGCTTTTCTGAAGACATCTTCCGATGGACTTAAACCTACATCATCCGATGGCTTTTCTGAAGACATCTTCCGATGGACTTAAACCTACATCATCCGATGGCTTTTCTGAAGACATCTTCCGATGGACTTAAACCTACATCATCCGATGGCTTTTCTGAAGACATCTTCCGATGGACTTAAACCTACATCATCCGATGGCTTTTCTGAAGACATCTTCCGATGGACTTAAACCTACATCATCCGATGGCTTTTCTGAAGACATCTTCCGATGGACTTAAACCTACATCATCCGATGGCTTTTCTGAAGACATCTTCCGATGGACTTAAACCTACATCATCCGATGGCTTTTCTGAAGACATCTTCCGATGGACTTAAACCTACATCATCCGATGGCTTTTCTGAAGACATCTTCCGATGGACTTAAACCTACATCATCCGATGGCTTTTCTGAAGACATCTTCCGATGGACTTAAACCTACATCATCCGATGGCTTTTCTGAAGACATCTTCCGATGGACTTAAACCTACATCATCCGATGGCTTTTCTGAAGACATCTTCCGATGGACTTAAACCTACATCATCCGATGGCTTTTCTGAAGACATCTTCCGATGGACTTAAACCTACATCATCCGATGGCTTTTCTGAAGACATCTTCCGATGGACTTAAACCTACATCATCCGATGGCTTTTCTGAAGACATCTTCCGATGGACTTAAACCTACATCATCCGATGGCTTTTCTGAAGACATCTTCCGATGGACTTAAACCTACATCATCCGATGGCTTTTCTGAAGACATCTTCCGATGGACTTAAACCTACATCATCCGATGGCTTTTCTGAAGACATCTTCCGATGGACTTAAACCTACATCATCCGATGGCTTTTCTGAAGACATCTTCCGATGGACTTAAACCTACATCATCCGATGGCTTTTCTGAAGACATCTTCCGATGGACTTAAACCTACATCATCCGATGGCTTTTCTGAAGACATCTTCCGATGGACTTAAACCTACATCATCCGATGGCTTTTCTGAAGACATCTTCCGATGGACTTAAACCTACATCATCCGATGGCTTTTCTGAAGACATCTTCCGATGGACTTAAACCTACATCATCCGATGGCTTTTCTGAAGACATCTTCCGATGGACTTAAACCTACATCATCCGATGGCTTTTCTGAAGACATCTTCCGATGGACTTAAACCTACATCATCCGATGGCTTTTCTGAAGACATCTTCCGATGGACTTAAACCTACATCATCCGATGGCTTTTCTGAAGACATCTTCCGATGGACTTAAACCTACATCATCCGATGGCTTTTCTGAAGACATCTTCCGATGGACTTAAACCTACATCATCCGATGGCTTTTCTGAAGACATCTTCCGATGGACTTAAACCTACATCATCCGATGGCTTTTCTGAAGACATCTTCCGATGGACTTAAACCTACATCATCCGATGGCTTTTCTGAAGACATCTTCCGATGGACTTAAACCTACATCATCCGATGGCTTTTCTGAAGACATCTTCCGATGGACTTAAACCTACATCATCCGATGGCTTTTCTGAAGACATCTTCCGATGGACTTAAACCTACATCATCCGATGGCTTTTCTGAAGACATCTTCCGATGGACTTAAACCTACATCATCCGATGGCTTTTCTGAAGACATCTTCCGATGGACTTAAACCTACATCATCCGATGGCTTTTCTGAAGACATCTTCCGATGGACTTAAACCTACATCATCCGATGGCTTTTCTGAAGACATCTTCCGATGGACTTAAACCTACATCATCCGATGGCTTTTCTGAAGACATCTTCCGATGGACTTAAACCTACATCATCCGATGGCTTTTCTGAAGACATCTTCCGATGGACTTAAACCTACATCATCCGATGGCTTTTCTGAAGACATCTTCCGATGGACTTAAACCTACATCATCCGATGGCTTTTCTGGAAACGTTCGGTTTCAAACTACTTCAGAAGTCTGCTCACCTAGGTCATAGAAAGGATATCAATTAGATTTCTACTAAGCCTCATTCTAATCTATTCAGGAAATCGTGGGAAACTAGCTTGGAAGCTTAGTTCATTAAGCATTTCCGGTTCAACACTACACCCGAGCTCAACTCTCTCACAGTATTCCTCGAAACTTCACACATTGTACTCCCTCAGCTATCTAATTGTTAAAATCACAGACAAACTAAGGGAGCTTACCTAGGTTGAAGGAGAATCGAGTGAGGAAGAAATTGCCCAAAGGTTTTCTGTCGAAGAGCTGAAGGCCGGGAGAGAAATAAGGGAATTTGTGGCGGCTACCGAGCACTAAACCCCAAATCACTAACCTTAAATACATTATCCATTTTTAAATCTCTAATTACCTTTCTGCCCTTGCTAGTCATTATTACCTAATCAATAACTCTCCCAACCCTTTTATAAAAATACACCATTAATAATAATTTAAATTTTTACTCAATGGAACCGGGTGCTACAATCTACCCTCCTTAAAAGAATTTTGTCCTCAAAATTCAATACCTGAATAGTTCCGGATATTGGTCCATCATGTCCTGCTGGCGCTCCCAAGTTGTCTTCTCAATATTCTGGTTGTGTCATAAGACTTTTACCAGTGGAACCTCCTTGTTGCGTAATACCTTTACTGCATAATCTAAGATCCTTACTGGTTTCTCCTCGTAAGTAAGAGTAGGATGAACTTCAATACTCTGCTGTTCCACAATCTGAGAAGGGTCTCGTACACATTTCTTAAGCATGGAGATATGAAACACATCATGGATTCCTTCCATAGAGGTTGGTAGCTGTAACTGGTAGGCTGTTTTCCCAATCCTTTTCAAGATCAAGAATGGTCCAATGTATCTGGGGTTCAACTTTCCTCTCTTCCCAAATCTCACAACTCCTTTGAATGGCGACACCTTGAGAAAAACTTCATCACCAATCACAAATTCCAATTCTCTACGCCTGCAATCTGCATAACTCTTCTGTCGACTCTGAGCTGCCAAAATTCTCTGTCGGATGAGGGCAACCTTCTCAACAGTTTGTTGCACCATGTCAGGACCAAGCAACTGTGCTTCTCCAACTTCATCCCAGTACAAAGGTGATCTGCATTTTCGTCCATACAATGCTTCATATGGTGCCATTCCTATTGTTGTCTGGAAACTGTTATTATAAGAGAATTCAATCAATGGTATAAACTTACTCCAAGAACCTTGAAATTCCAGCACACATGCACGAAGCATATCCTCCAACGTTTTGGATAGTTCTCTCGGATTGTCCATCAGGTTGAGGATGAAAGGCTGTGCTAAAACTAAGCTGTGTTCCCATAGCCTTGTGCAAACTTTTCCAAAACTTAGATGTAAATCTGGCGTCTCGGTCTGAAACTATAGAACTTGGAACTCCATGCAACCTAACAATCTCTTGCATGTACAATTCAGCAAGCTGATCCATTGAGTAAGTTATCTTAATTGGCAGAAAATGAGCAGATTTGGTTAAATGGTCAACTACTACCCATATTGCATCGTGACCTTTTATTGTTCTAGGTAATCCTATTACAAAATCCATAGTTACTTATTCCCATTTCCATTCGGGAACCGGTAAGGGTTGTAATGTTCCGGCAGGTCTCTGATGTTCAGCTTTGACTTGCTGGCAGACTAAACATGACTCCACGTACTCCGCCGCACATTTCTTCATACCTGGCCACCAATAATGTTGCTTAAGGTCTCTGTACATCTTTGTACTTCCAGGGTGAACAGAGAACCTGGAAGAGTGTGCTTCAGAAAGAATCTCGTCACGGAGTTCCTTAATGGCTGGAACAAACCACCTATTTCTAAACTTGAGGATCCCATTAGCAGAATAGTTAAAATCTGATTGGTCCATAGAACCCATGCTTGACTTGTACTTGTTACATCATCATCATTCGCCTGAGCTTCCCTTATTTTCTCTAGAATGGTTGGCTTTAAGGTTATGGCTGAAAGTATAGCTGATACACTGGATACAGCTTCAAGATTAAACTTTTGGAATTCTGACTCTAAAGCTAATGGCATACTGAAATTCATAGTTGGGGTTGATGTTGTTACTCTACTCAAGGCATCTGCCACAACATTCGCCTTGCCGGGATGATATTTAATCTCGAAATCATAGTCCTTAACAAATTCCAACCATCGTCGTTGCCTCATGTTTAGTTCTTTCTGTGTGAAAATATACTTCAGGCTCTTATGATCTGAAAATATCTCACAAGATTGTCCATACAAGTAATGCCTCCAAATCTTAAGTGCAAATACGACTGCGGCTAATTCTAAGTCATGGGTAGGGTAGTTCTTCTCATGTGTTTTCAACTGTCTAGAGGCATAAGCTATAACCTTTCCATCTTGCATTAATACGCATCCAAGACCAATCTTAGAAGCATCACAGTAAATGCTAAACTTACCATTATCGACAGGAAGGGTCAGAATTGGAGCATTGGTTAATTTCTGTTTCAAGGTCATGAAACTATGTTCACATTCATCAGTCCATATATATTTCACATTCTTCCTAGTCAACTTAGTAAGGGGTGTAGCAATCTTTGAAAATCCTTCAATGAACTTTCTGTAATATCCTGCTAGACCTAGAAAACTTCTGATATCTGTAGCATTCTTCGGTTGAGGCCATTCCTTAACCGCTCGAACTTTGGCTGGATCAACAGATATCCCATCTCCAGAGATCACATGACCAAGAAAGTGAACTCTGTCCAACCAAAACTCACACTTGGAAAACTTAGCATAAAGCTGGTGCTGTCTAAGTACTCCTAACACCAAACTCAAATGCCTTGCATGCTCATCCTTAGTTCTAGAATAGATCAAAATGTCGTCTATGAATACTATGACAAACTTGTCCAAATACTCGCGGAACACTCGATTCATGAGATCCATGAAGGCTGCTGGCGCATTTGTCAAACCAAAAGACATGACCAAAAACTCATAATGCCCATACCTTGTGCGAAAGGCAGTCTTTGGGATATCTTCAGGTTTAACCTTCAACTGGTAATAACCGGACCTAAGGTCAATCTAGAGAAACTCTTGCAACCCCTAAGTTGGTCAAATAAGTCATCAATTCTCGGCAAAGGGTATTTGTTTTTGACAGTTAACTTATTCAATTCTCTGTAATCAATGCACATACGCATTGATCCATCTTTCTTTTTGACAAAAAGGACCGGTGCACCCCATGGTGAAAAACTTGGGCGTATGAATCCTTTCTCCAATAAGTCCTCCAACTGTTTCTTCAATTCCTTAAGTTCTGTAGGTGCTAGTCTATATGGATTCTTAGACACAGGCTCGGCTCCGGGGTAAACATCCACGACAAATTCAATTTCTCTATCTGGTGGTAAACCAGGAAGGTCATCTAAAAACACTTCGGGGAAGTCTTGGACAATTAGGACATTCTGAGGATTTGCTTTTCCTACAAACTGTGTCTAAAACGCTAGCTAGGAAGCACAAATACTCTCCACACAGGGAAGGTCTTGGGTTAATAGAAGTCATCACAGACATTTCCTTACTTTTCCTTGAGGCTTGAAAGGTGTGTTTCAAACTACCAGGGGGTTGGAAGCTAACTATTCCGGTCCTACAATCTATTGTGGCGTGATGTTTAAACAACCAATCCATTCCTAGGATTACGTCAAATCCTATTATATCCATAACTATAAGGTCAGCAGGTAGACTTACATTTCCTACTAACACTTCACTGTCAAGCATCACTTGGTTAGAGTGCATGCGTTCACCAGAAGGCAATGCAACATTAAACACATGCATGGAAGGGGTAAACTGTACATCTAACCTAATAGCAAAAGCAGATGAATGTGTGGCACCAGAATCTATTAAAGTAAAAGCAGGCACAGAGTTGATCAATATAGTACCTGACACCACAGCAGGCTGTTCCTCACCCGACTCCGTCATGGAGAATATCCTTGGTTTAATCATAGCAGGGCCACCCTTAGGAACTGGACAATCTCTACTAATGTGACCGACTTTGTTACAATTTTATCACCTGATGACTCTAGGCTTCGAGCACTCTTTGAATGTGTGTCCAACCTCCTCGCAGTTGAAACACTTCCCAAAGCCCAGTCTGCACTCCCCCGGGTGGTTCTTCAAACACTTAGGACACTGGGGAAATTTCCTGACATTCTGTACCTTTCCCCCTACTCCTTGGCCATTTTGGCCTTCACTTGGCCTCTTCGTTCCCCTTTGCTGGTGTGGCTGGTTAAACCTTTGTGGGGCCTCCTTTGGTCTAGCACACTTTCCTTCAACTTCTTCCACTTCCAGGGCAGTGGACACAACCTCACTGAAGGTCAAGCCCTTGATTCCACAGAATTTAACCCCACGGTAAATTTCTGGCTTCAGTCCATGCACAAACTTAAACACCTTATCTTCGTCCTTGTGAGCAAAATGCCCAGCAAACCTGGACAGGGACTCGAACTGCCTACTATACTCGGCCACAGACCCAGTCTGCTTCAGGTTCAGAAATTCTAACTTCTTCGCGGTCTGGACTGTGCTGTTGAAATACTTCTCATAGAAAATGTCCTTGAATCGGGACCAGGGCATTGCTAAAACGTCGGTGGCGGTCTCCATTGTCTCCCACCAGAGTTGTGCTTCGCCAGCCAAGTGAAATGTTGCTAACGTGACCTTATCTCCTTCTTCTATGCTGGCGCACCTAAACATGCTCTCTATCTTCCTGAGCCACCCTTCAGCCACAACAGGATCAGATGACTGACCATCAAACGTGGGTGGTCTTAGTCTCCGGAATCTATCCCCAGAATGCTCATTGCTAGAACCCGACTTGGCACTTCCTTGCACCTCTCGGTTCAACAGCACCCCTAGTTGATCAGATTGCTGGCGCATTAACTCTGCCTGCTGCCGCACTAGATCTGTCAACTGTCCGATTACACTAGAATCTTCTGCGCTTCCCGGAGTTGGTGTCTCTCTCTGCACTCTTGGCCTTCCTGGTCGTCGGGACATTTTTGCTATATTCCTGCGCCGAGTTAACTATATTATAAACATCTAATTACTAGGCTATCATAAACACTTACAGTTGTTGGAGTACTCCCATGCAACGATTGGCGCTGATGAGTGATCTTTTGAACGGTTTAACTGAATGTCTCTGATACCACACTGTAACGCCCCGAGTTATTTGAACCCGGTTTGTCACACAGGTCCGTACTTAACTAAAAATTCATCCATATTTTTTTTAAAATTTGCAGTGGAAAATCATTTGAATAATATGGAGTTAAATAAACTGTGAAAAACATTGTTAAAATAATTGTTGGGAATATTAAGAATGATCAGCCGAAAGTAAGAAAGTTTTAAAAACGTGGAATACTCGAGGAGTTGCAGAGGTCAAACATATCTGCCGACGACAAAGTCAACGGAAGAAGTTAAAACAGAAAATAAGAAACATCATCCGGTCACAAAACGACAAAATATTCTCTCTATCTTCCGGTGGTTTTACTCACGGCATCAACCGGTGACTAAACGACAAAAGACTTTCTACATCATCCGATGGCTTTTCTGAAGACATCTTCCGATGGACTTAAACCTACATCATCCGATGGCTTTTCTGAAGACATCTTCCGATGGACTTAAACCTACATCATCCGATGGCTTTTCTGAAGACATCTTCCGATGGACTTAAACCTACATCATCCGATGGCTTTTCTGAAGACATCTTCCGATGGACTTAAACCTACATCATCCGATGGCTTTTCTGAAGACATCTTCCGATGGACTTAAACCTACATCATCCGATGGCTTTTCTGAAGACATCTTCCGATGGACTTAAACCTACATCATCCGATGGCTTTTCTGAAGACATCTTCCGATGGACTTAAACCTACATCATCCGATGGCTTTTCTGAAGACATCTTCCGATGGACTTAAACCTACATCATCCGATGGCTTTTCTGAAGACATCTTCCGATGGACTTAAACCTACATCATCCGATGGCTTTTCTGAAGACATCTTCCGATGGACTTAAACCTACATCATCCGATGGCTTTTCTGAAGACATCTTCCGATGGACTTAAACCTACATCATCCGATGGCTTTTCTGAAGACATCTTCCGATGGACTTAAACCTACATCATCCGATGGCTTTTCTGAAGACATCTTCCGATGGACTTAAACCTACATCATCCGATGGCTTTTCTGAAGACATCTTCCGATGGACTTAAACCTACATCATCCGATGGCTTTTCTGAAGACATCTTCCGATGGACTTAAACCTACATCATCCGATGGCTTTTCTGAAGACATCTTCCGATGGACTTAAACCTACATCATCCGATGGCTTTTCTGAAGACATCTTCCGATGGACTTAAACCTACATCATCCGATGGCTTTTCTGAAGACATCTTCCGATGGACTTAAACCTACATCATCCGATGGCTTTTCTGAAGACATCTTCCGATGGACTTAAACCTACATCATCCGATGGCTTTTCTGAAGACATCTTCCGATGGACTTAAACCTACATCATCCGATGGCTTTTCTGAAGACATCTTCCGATGGACTTAAACCTACATCATCCGATGGCTTTTCTGAAGACATCTTCCGATGGACTTAAACCTACATCATCCGATGGCTTTTCTGAAGACATCTTCCGATGGACTTAAACCTACATCATCCGATGGCTTTTCTGAAGACATCTTCCGATGGACTTAAACCTACATCATCCGATGGCTTTTCTGAAGACATCTTCCGATGGACTTAAACCTACATCATCCGATGGCTTTTCTGAAGACATCTTCCGATGGACTTAAACCTACATCATCCGATGGCTTTTCTGAAGACATCTTCCGATGGACTTAAACCTACATCATCCGATGGCTTTTCTGAAGACATCTTCCGATGGACTTAAACCTACATCATCCGATGGCTTTTCTGAAGACATCTTCCGATGGACTTAAACCTACATCATCCGATGGCTTTTCTGAAGACATCTTCCGATGGACTTAAACCTACATCATCCGATGGCTTTTCTGAAGACATCTTCCGATGGACTTAAACCTACATCATCCGATGGCTTTTCTGAAGACATCTTCCGATGGACTTAAACCTACATCATCCGATGGCTTTTCTGAAGACATCTTCCGATGGACTTAAACCTACATCATCCGATGGCTTTTCTGAAGACATCTTCCGATGGACTTAAACCTACATCATCCGATGGCTTTTCTGAAGACATCTTCCGATGGACTTAAACCTACATCATCCGATGGCTTTTCTGAAGACATCTTCCGATGGACTTAAACCTACATCATCCGATGGCTTTTCTGAAGACATCTTCCGATGGACTTAAACCTACATCATCCGATGGCTTTTCTGAAGACATCTTCCGATGGACTTAAACCTACATCATCCGATGGCTTTTCTGAAGACATCTTCCGATGGACTTAAACCTACATCATCCGATGGCTTTTCTGAAGACATCTTCCGATGGACTTAAACCTACATCATCCGATGGCTTTTCTGAAGACATCTTCCGATGGACTTAAACCTACATCATCCGATGGCTTTTCTGAAGACATCTTCCGATGGACTTAAACCTACATCATCCGATGGCTTTTCTGAAGACATCTTCCGATGGACTTAAACCTACATCATCCGATGGCTTTTCTGAAGACATCTTCCGATGGACTTAAACCTACATCATCCGATGGCTTTTCTGAAGACATCTTCCGATGGACTTAAACCTACATCATCCGATGGCTTTTCTGAAGACATCTTCCGATGGACTTAAACCTACATCATCCGATGGCTTTTCTGAAGACATCTTCCGATGGACTTAAACCTACATCATCCGATGGCTTTTCTGAAGACATCTTCCGATGGACTTAAACCTACATCATCCGATGGCTTTTCTGAAGACATCTTCCGATGGACTTAAACCTACATCATCCGATGGCTTTTCTGAAGACATCTTCCGATGGACTTAAACCTACATCATCCGATGGCTTTTCTGAAGACATCTTCCGATGGACTTAAACCTACATCATCCGATGGCTTTTCTGAAGACATCTTCCGATGGACTTAAACCTACATCATCCGATGGCTTTTCTGAAGACATCTTCCGATGGACTTAAACCTACATCATCCGATGGCTTTTCTGAAGACATCTTCCGATGGACTTAAACCTACATCATCCGATGGCTTTTCTGAAGACATCTTCCGATGGACTTAAACCTACATCATCCGATGGCTTTTCTGAAGACATCTTCCGATGGACTTAAACCTACATCATCCGATGGCTTTTCTGAAGACATCTTCCGATGGACTTAAACCTACATCATCCGATGGCTTTTCTGAAGACATCTTCCGATGGACTTAAACCTACATCATCCGATGGCTTTTCTGAAGACATCTTCCGATGGACTTAAACCTACATCATCCGATGGCTTTTCTGAAGACATCTTCCGATGGACTTAAACCTACATCATCCGATGGCTTTTCTGAAGACATCTTCCGATGGACTTAAACCTACATCATCCGATGGCTTTTCTGAAGACATCTTCCGATGGACTTAAACCTACATCATCCGATGGCTTTTCTGAAGACATCTTCCGATGGACTTAAACCTACATCATCCGATGGCTTTTCTGAAGACATCTTCCGATGGACTTAAACCTACATCATCCGATGGCTTTTCTGAAGACATCTTCCGATGGACTTAAACCTACATCATCCGATGGCTTTTCTGAAGACATCTTCCGATGGACTTAAACCTACATCATCCGATGGCTTTTCTGAAGACATCTTCCGATGGACTTAAACCTACATCATCCGATGGCTTTTCTGAAGACATCTTCCGATGGACTTAAACCTACATCATCCGATGGCTTTTCTGAAGACATCTTCCGATGGACTTAAACCTACATCATCCGATGGCTTTTCTGAAGACATCTTCCGATGGACTTAAACCTACATCATCCGATGGCTTTTCTGAAGACATCTTCCGATGGACTTAAACCTACATCATCCGATGGCTTTTCTGAAGACATCTTCCGATGGACTTAAACCTACATCATCCGATGGCTTTTCTGAAGACATCTTCCGATGGACTTAAACCTACATCATCCGATGGCTTTTCTGAAGACATCTTCCGATGGACTTAAACCTACATCATCCGATGGCTTTTCTGAAGACATCTTCCGATGGACTTAAACCTACATCATCCGATGGCTTTTCTGAAGACATCTTCCGATGGACTTAAACCTACATCATCCGATGGCTTTTCTGAAGACATCTTCCGATGGACTTAAACCTACATCATCCGATGGCTTTTCTGAAGACATCTTCCGATGGACTTAAACCTACATCATCCGATGGCTTTTCTGAAGACATCTTCCGATGGACTTAAACCTACATCATCCGATGGCTTTTCTGAAGACATCTTCCGATGGACTTAAACCTACATCATCCGATGGCTTTTCTGGAAACGTTCGGTTTCAAACTACTTCAGAAGTCTGCTCACCTAGGTCATAGAAAGGATATCAATTAGATTTCTACTAAGCCTCATTCTAATCTATTCAGGAAATCGTGGGAAACTAGCTTGGAAGCTTAGTTCATTAAGCATTTCCGGTTCAACACTACACCCGAGCTCAACTCTCTCACAGTATTCCTCGAAACTTCACACATTGTACTCCCTCAGCTATCTAATTGTTAAAATCACAGACAAACTAAGGGAGCTTACCTAGGTTGAAGGAGAATCGAGTGAGGAAGAAATCGCCCAAAGGTTTTCTGTCGAAGAGCTGAAGGCCGGGAGAGAAATAAGGGAATTTGTGGCGGCTACCGAGCACTAAACCCCAAATCACTAACCTTAAATACATTATCCATTTTTAAATCTCTAATTACCTTTCTGCCCTTGCTTAGTCATTTATTAACCTAATCAATAACTCTCCCAACCCTTTTATAAAAATACATCATTAATAATAATTTAAATTTTTACTCAATGGAACCGGGTGCTACACTTGCACCAAATATATCAAAATTTTTCATATACTTGAGTAAAACTCATCAATTCAAATATTAAAGAGTGCAATAAAGTTATTTATCACACCCCCAAACTTGAATGAAAGTTTGTCCTCAAGCGAACAAAACTAAGCAAAAATCTCAACAGATATATAATTCAAACTCATATAATATGCACAGTACAATATAATAGTAAAGCAATCCTCATCAAAATTTTTGGTCATTCGTCTCATCTTGAACAATTCATACTACAACCACCAAGATTAACACTGTGCAAAAGAAGTAACTTATATCAGCGCATTGACATTCGCTTATTTAGAAATCTTTATGTGTGTGTGCATGATCATTCTTATTTTCCTCTAACTGTTAGGTCAACTAACATAGCTATGGGAAATGAATATACTCATAGTTCACTTGAGATCACTCCATTCACTCTAATCGTTCAT